>JALIZH010026679.1:0-667500 GCA_030522465.1 Rhipicephalus appendiculatus
CTTGCATTTCTAGTACATCATGACCTACACGCCCGGCTCATGGTGCGCTCGCAGCCTGCTCACTAGCTTGATATACACTAAAACTGGTATTGCGTGACGTGACTGTATGACGAACATAAATGACAGGTGGTAACACGGATATCATGACATGCATGCCATGTACGTCATGACTTACTCGCAATGGTCATAATGTGCTCACGGCTGTTTTGCTAGCTTGATATAGACCACTGTTGGTTCTGTGCGACGTGAATGTATCAGGCACACAAATTACAGTCGTAACTTGAAAATCATGAGACGCGCGTCATGTACGGCATGGCTTACATGCGACGGTCATGGTGCGGTCACGTGTGGTTCGCTAGCTTGATATACGCCAAAATTTGTATTGCGTGACGTGAATATGACGAATATAAATGAGTGGTGGTAGAATGAAAATCATGAGATGCATTTCTTGTACGGCATGACTTGCATGCCACGCTCATAATGCGCTCGCGGCCGCTTCGTTTCCTTGATATACACCTAAATTGGTATGGTGCGATGTGTATGTATGAAGAACATAGGCCTAAATGACAGGTGGCAACATGAAAATGATATACGTGCAGTGCTCATGGTTTAACATCAGCATGACACTATTGTTCATGTGGTGCGTTTCGGGCCGTTACGTCGCACTCGCATTTTCAACTGGACTAGACGCTTACCCGGGATGCCGAAATACTGGTTTAATTAAACAACCTGAACATAAGTATGAAACAAACAAAAAAATTTCTTGCCGAGAAGGTGTAAATAAAATTACTTGTTGTCTGAGCAGAGATAAGAAAACCAATCAGGTTCGCAATTCAATGCATTCGTTATGCAACACATGAAATGAATAAAATGTAACACACGGTCATAATTTCGCATAATGGCGTAACAGCCTTCATGCTCAAACTCTGACATGTGTTATCTATCGCTAGGCCCACTGAATCAAACCTCCTTGAGTGCTTAAAATTCTTCTATTAGACTGTACCCACTACACTTACGATGGTGTTAATTCTAGAACTAAGGCGAGTACCAGCAGTAATGCTGCAATGTACGATCAAGCATGCCTTAAATGCCAACAAGTTTGGCAGACGTTCACGTTATCCACTACCGACAACCTTGCTTGCCGCCCAATCGACTACAAGTCTGTGCGAGGGTGGTGTTTCTACTATGAGTGTTTCTTTTTTTGTTTTTGCGCAGCCCAAGTTTACCCGATAAATAATGAAATCATAACGGTACTAATGCTTGGTTCTTTACCGTGACGACACGTGGAAAAATTAGAGATAGATAGATAGATAGATAGATAGACAGATAGATAGATAGATAGATAGATAGATAGATAGATAGATGAATAGATAGATAGATAGATATATAGATAGATAGATAGATAGATAGATAGATAGATAGATAGATAGATAGATAGATAGATAGATAGATAGATAGATAGATAGATAGATAGATAGATAGATATTCGTTAATTTTGTCGTCCTTTCTTAGGCGTCGAATAAGACAAGCGCTACTACAAAAGGAAGGTCAACGCCAACCACAAGTAAGTCGACGCACGTGCTGCACGCTTATCCAATTTCTCTCGCCATGTTGCGACGTTAAACCCCAACAATTAAGTTTCGCACGTAAGCGTCTTCTTCGAATAAAGATAATTCTAGGTACCTGTCTATAGTGAGCAATGGTAAACTGATTGTAGACACACTTCTAGTCTTTTTCCGTGATCGCCGTCGCAGATGATTATACTGAGCTTCATTGTGTTGCGGTCCGAATAACCAATAACTTTCCATGAATGCGTGATCTGCTGTTTTGTTAGAACTGTTATAGCCTCCATCTCAGTTCTGCGTAATCGTGAGGAGCAGTTTTAGAGTGTCTTTTAATCGAATATAGCGTGGAAAGCGTGCGCGCTTGTAAATTAGCGTTCTTTGTAAAACCGAATACCACTATCCTGAAATGCGCATGATTCCATTGTAGTATGAAATAAAAAAAGGTATTCAATTCTAAACTCAGTGAAATCTGTGTTTACTAAGGAATTCCATTAACCCTTTGGTCCCTAGTGTATTTTTAAAAAGGACATGAAGAAATATTTCCACAAATGCTGACTTAGAAATTCAAAGTAGTGCCTGAGCTATCTTGAATGAAGCTTTGTCTGCTAAAATGGGCACGTCCCCAAAGTTATGAAAATCTGAGTGCATCGGAGGTGATGGAAACTTTCGATGCGATTCCTGTGTGTTGCGATTGAAGGCGCCAATGAGTCGGGTAATAATATGTGCTCACGAAATAAAGCAAGCTTTCAGAAGCTATGCCTTCGATGTACCAGAAACCTATCCCGAAGGGCCCGCCTTCGTTCAGTTCACGCTTTAGAGGGGTTTCGTAGGAGGCTTTATACATTTAAAGTTAAGGATAGAGCTTTACCTGATTTTAGCATACATCATCACATAGAATCGACTAATCTGAGTTACGATTAACTTAGAGTGCTCAGGTGACTCATCGCAGATGCGAGTATGGGATGACGAGTGGGTGAACACCGATTCGAGCGTTATGAACTGTGAAACTCCCTGCTCACTTTTGTATTCCTGTGTGATGCGTGAAGCCAGCAAGAGAGCGCGAATCTCCCTTGCTGCTTTTGCATATTTTAACTGACACAGTAAGTGAAAAGCCTATAATAGTGGAAAAACCTGCGCTTCTAACTTTGATGGGAATCGCCATATTCCTAGGAGAGCTGAACGTTGTATCCTCAATATTGGCAGTGCCTGCCCACTAAAAATGAGAACACCGTACGAGGCGCGAGAGGCCCACTGCTTCGGTATTGGGACTTTTAAGTGTGGATGTGAAGGGGCTGCACACAGCTCTTATTGAATTGCTTAGTTCCTTTATTCAGGGTTATGTTGTTATGTAGTTTCTAGGATGAGTTATACTCATTTAAAATTATTGCAAGGGTTCCGAGAAAGTGAATTCAGGCTCAGATGAATGGTAGCAGATCTTTTTTTGCATATTTCTTACTCCATATTTTGTAGGAAGGTAGGAAAGGTTCTGTAATAATATAGGTGACTTTATTTATATTGGTAAACTCAGGAGGTATAGACCATGACGGCGAAGGTCTTCTCTTTGTTAGGTACTCTCCAGCTCCAGTAGACTATGTTTCTGTACATCAAGGGTCACCGCGAGCCATCCGTGGTTCATTTGCACCAAACTCAGTTGCAGAAGTCTCCATATCAACATACCCCCCTACCCTCGAGACTGCAAGGTGTTTGGCGAGTGGAGTATGCGAATAAGAATGAATATTTGACAAAATAGATACACAGATTACTCGCCCCGCAAAAAAAAATTGTTGACAAGTGTAAGATCAGAATGCTTTAACGCTGTGCTTCGCCATTTTTTCAGAGATTCCGTTGTCCGGTGTAATTATCTGCAACACATCATTCTGCAAAGCCGAAGGTAAGAAATATTAATCGCGTTGTTTGCTTTTGTCGGACAAAACTAGAACTTTTTATGTTATTCAATGGTGTCCCCATATGCCTCGTTCTCTCGCGCTTTTCGCATGCCTCCCAGTTTCTCTAAACGTGGGTTTTTGCGAGCGAGTTTGTGTTACCATGATTCTATCTATCCATGTACTAGCGGAATTCATGCTTAAAGTGGTGGCCAAAAGCAGTCGACGAAGATGGAGTAGTCGCACCGTAAGCAACATTCTAACAAATACCGTAGACTGGACAACATCATGAAATAAATAAGCTACAGTGACGGCCACAAAAAAGTCGATTGTCTAGTTAGAATTATCAACATGTCACTACCTGTACATGCCCATTTAGTTCACTGGCAATCAACCACAACTTGCCAGCCCACCAGCGGTTACTGCAGTTTTCCACCATGATTTTTACGAAGACGGAACAAAACACGTACATGACACTGTTCTGGGTCCTTTTTTCTAATTTTCTTAACAGTTATTAAAGCCATAGCGTTAAAGAACTCGTTTCGCAAACATTTCGGCGTCGTCGTCGGTGTTGGTGTCAGTGACGGCGTCGTTGTCGGCGTGGGCGTCGTTGGTTGTGAGCGAAAAATTATCATCTTGTCCATGACCGAAAATTCCAGAAAGATGCAAATAAAATAAACTATAGAAATTTCCAGGTGTGAGTGAGAATCGAAGCTAGGCCTTCTGCGTAGCAAGCAGATGTTTTACCATACAGCCACAATATTTGTTGAAACAGCTTCGAAAAAAAAACTATATGAATGTTATGTAGTTGAAGGAGTGTCTAACGCATCATATATTGCATGGCAGAAGCGCAGAATCGCGCCAGGCGTCAAAAGATGTGAATTGAGCAATGAGTGGCCGTTTTAAAGGCCCAGCCATTGCAAAGCGCTCACACATAATTAATCATCATCAGCAGCAGAACCATCAATAAAGTGAACAGCTCCTTAGATTCTCGTGTTGCCCTACTGACGCGTATTGGGCCAAGAGGAATAATTATCGCATAGTGGGTACTTAACAACTGTGCTTGCAAAAGGCATTCAGTGATACTTTGAAAGTGCCAACGCTACGCGCACAGTCGTTCGTTTCCTTATGGCATGGTTGAGGCATGCACCGAGAACCGAAGCAGGCTAGCAGTTCAGAAGGCGATGCGCACGAAAACGGATTACACTATCGCGATCTGCTCTTGAAGGCCAAGGTCATGCGTCCTCCAAAATTTTTTTGAAGTCTCGCGAGAGGGCACTGGCTTACATTATTCATTGGGTGTGTTAACGCCGACTCAGTAGAGAAAAGATTTTATACAAAACTAGCGATACCAGTGGGGTATGTTTGTGTGTCGAATATATTTTTACAAACAAAGAAAGCTTGAGAAGTGAACAATAAGCTAGAACAGCGGAAAACGTGTCTCCGGATACCAATAGCACCACGCCTCTGAAATTTCAAACTATAATGTCCCGTTCGCTTATATTTGAGGCTCGTTTTATGCTAGCTTATCTGTAGAGTGTAGGGATCTGTATCTGGGCGAGTATTTTGAAGGCAGCAGCTTGGTTGCCTGTTGCTTTAGGCAGAGCCAAAACTACCCGAGACCTTGCGTGGCCAGGCAACAAATGATGGCACAAACATAGCTTTAAGGATTGATCCCAATTGTGATTCGTAGTCGTGTATTAAATTGAGGCACTTGATTTACTAACCACCGATTCTAAAGAAATCGACGAGTCAATTGTGCAATGTCATCAGCCATGCGTGGTTGTCGTGAATGTGTTTCAACCAAGAATTCCGAAGTACAATAGCCTGAATTAGATAAACCTGGAGGAGCTTCCCCACGACCAGGGAGAACCACTTAATGATGACATGCACGTTTCAATGACTACATGTGCCGTATATATTGTCATTGCATAGCTCATACTGCCTTGATCCTAAGTTTTGGCATGATATCACACCGCGTTCTTTCACAAGTCATCAGTTGATTCTACACCTTGTGTACAGCTGATGAGATGTCATCACCTCATAACGCACTCTGACTTTACGGTAATGGTCATTTACATGTGTCCAGGGCACTTCCTATCTAAAGCGCTGAAAGGACAAACCACCGATCCGTGCGACAATTTTCACGCTTACGTGTGTGAAGAATGGAGCCGGGCCTCACCAGACGCAACGACCATATATGCGGACACGGCCGATGCTCTAGCTGGGACTACTGAAGAGACGGCCAGGCGCATACTCAGTGGTTCGACACCATTGTTTTCTTTTTTTATTTACTAAGAAGTGACATCACCTATCAAACACAACGTTAACGTTACAATGCAAAGATAGGCTAACCGTAGACTCTGTACTATAAAGTGAATGCATGATCATACGGTAACTTGACCATTTAAGACAGGCTTTTTAAGTCTTTCCAGTTTTGCTGTTTTGTTCATCGGAATTTCGCCGCCAACTAACATCGTCTTGCTCATCGTAGAATACTCAAAATGTTGGCTCTGGATGTAGCCAAAACGTTCACTTGCAGCAGCATGCGGCCCCAATGGTAAACTGTTCTTACGAAAGACAACTTTTTCGACAATATAAGAAATCTAGAAATCCAGGTATCTGTCTTACACATTAGAGTTTTTTTATGCAAATTTTGCCAAATCTTCATCCCCAACACCACTACGTACAAGTAGAACTTCGAAATTTCCAACAAAATGCCAGATTATACTCGTTAAATTTTTTTCACCATAAACAACCCGCCCAGATAACAGAAAAAGCGTAAAAAAAACATACATGTGCTATTTTCATGTCGGAGACTGCTTTGTTGTTCTAAGCGAGTATAAAATATTGTGGTCAATATGAATATATGATGGTTATTGTCTACGTGCCTGTCTTCAGGTATTAAAGACGCAGACCTGCATCCGCTGCAGAAGCTGTGGGCTACATGCAATCAGAATGGTAAGAGACCGCCAATGATTTCTCCCCGAGAAATTCCCTTTTATCCATATCCTGTGACTGAGTTTGCAGCAAAATGTTTTGATCTCCATAAACCTTTAACGGCTTTTGAATGTTGTTGGTTCGATTCCCACTAGTAGGAGGCTCGCTCGGCGTCCCCTTTAATTCATTTTTCCTTTCTCTCATCACCTCTAAACTTTAGTTACAAACAATAAAAGATGCCGTCTACGGTTTTCTTTGGTTCATTATCCATTGGATCTTATTGCTGTCTTTAATAAACAAAAATTGGCGCCTCGATTTAGTACTCTGGAATGTTAGTGAAGAAATAGGTGATACAGTCTAATAGGGTGAACTTGTTGGCTAGTTGGTTTAACATTTTCAATGAGGAAACAGCGCGGTAAAAACACGAAGACGAAGTAAGGAACGAGTAACACACCACACACCGTTTTGTGTGGTGTATTGCTCGTTCCTTACTTCGTCTTCGTGTTTTTACCGCGCTGTTTCGTCATTGTAGATGATACAGTTTTCACACATTTCGCGGCGTCAATCTAACTTTTAATTTGCTCGCTCACACGCGAGATTCATGTTCAGAAAATATACTCAGCGATGCATACATGTACGTTCATGAAAGAGTTTACGTATTGGCTATAATAAGAAGACGGAGGGGAATGAGAGAGGCGTGTTCTTTGCAAGTAATTAAGTATCGCTGAGTATTCAGTGGCGTAACACAGAGCTATTTCTTTGGGGATATTCTAGGCAATTCATCACGGCGTCATGGCCTAAGTCTGGAAGTCGTTTGTGTTGATTTACTTGAAGAAAATTTTATCGCAATAGACCGCAATACGACTTATTTAGGAACCTTTATTGGTGAGCTACTTAGCGACCTTAATCACTAGATCGGTACAAAATTTTAGTAATAGTTACGCACAAAGCTCAGAGTCGCTGGACGTGGGTAATGAGCTTCCTCGGCTCCGTAGACAGAAACGTCGAAACACCCGACAGTTAGTTGTAGCAAACAATTACGGTTCTATTGAAATAGGGGGGGGGGGATGAGTTGTCGACGCAGTCGTTCGGAAAATTTAAGCGATGTTTTGCTTAGCGGAGATTTCAGTGATTTTACGTGGCAACGAAACGGGCTGGGCCAGATGAATTGACAACAAGCGTACTATATAACACAAACGAAGTTGCCTAGCCGTATTCCTGCAGGCGCCATTTTTATACCTCTTTATTTCAAGATATTGCGTAAGTTTTAAAGGCTATGATGGCCATTTTACAGTGTAAGTAATCGGCAGGAGCAAATAAGATTCTGCCGTTCGTCTCACCTCGCAATTTCTTTTTCCTATGCAAGGATACATAATACCAAGTACAAGACAGGGTGCGTGCATGTCAAACATCGTCATTGCGGGGCGACCAAAATAAGCAAAGTTTTCACGTTGCCGTGAAATTTATTCTGAATGAGGGCATATAAGCCTCCAACAATTGCATTCGCAGCCTCAGCCACTAAAACCGTGCTTGTCGAGGTGCTCTCTTCGCTCGGCATCGACTTGACGGACATTCAGAAGGCCTCATCCGAAGAGGCACTGCGAGCTGGAGGCAGCGTTCAATTCAAGCTGGGCGTGGCACCGCTTGCCTTCGTCTCGATGGACTCCTACATTGCCAAGGGCTACTCGAGGATATTAGCGGTACGTAGATGAATAGTCTTGCTCGTATCTGCGAGTTTAGTAAATCATTCAGTCTCATTTTGCGGTTCGATTTTATTTCGCTCGGGCAATCCCACGTTGTGGAACCGTCTGGCATTTTCTTTACATTTGTGGCATTGCATTCATGATGAGTTTGCTTAGAACACTAGCTTAGTTGGTCCTCCGCACACTGTGCGAAGTGTGTCACTACGCCTAAGTTTAAGGGGGACGTTAGCTCGTCAAGGAAGATTCCGGGCCTTCAAATCTCAATTCCAGAGCAAAATTAGCAAGGAGTTATATAACTTTTAAATAACTTAATAAAAGGGGCATTCCGATCGAGTACGGCTATAGGAGCTGAGTGGGCTTCCAGAGGATTATTAAACGCCGCCTAAAAATGTGGTGCTACATTTGGTAGGAATTTAAGAGTTACTAAATGCGCACAACATTCCACGAACATTCGTCTTTTCATTAAGCATCTTCACGAGTGACATCGTGCGAGTAACAGTATTCTTTAGCCTATAAAACCGAAGTGAACAATATCAACCCAAGTTGCATGATACATCAACAACCTACACACAGATTCAAAGCGAAACATAAATAGTAGCCGTGGTTGGCTGAGCTCCAATACGTGTAAATATTAATTTTTATTCAGCTACTATGTATTTTCTACATCAGGCAACGCAATACGTCGTGGTCATACACAAAGTAAAAAAATGCTATTTGCAATATATTATTAATGAGAACTAACAGACAATGAAGCGAAGGAAAGTGTAGGGGATGTTATTAGTAGTAATTGTAATGTAAATGTGAAGAAAAAAAATGGAAGGAAAGATAACCTGCCACTGGCAGGGACCGAACCTAAGACCTTCCAATAACGCGTCCGATTCTCTACTAACTGAGCTACAGCAGCCGTCATACACCCGTCCACTTTGTGGGGTGTATATGTGCATTAAACGTGCGAGTGTCAGTCAGCACCGCTAGTAGCCATGACGGCGAGTGTGGAACACTCTTTCGGCCTGTTGGCATCACGTAGCACGTGATCCTTTTATTTCGAGCTGGCAGCTGACGAATAATCCCGCCGACTACTTGGAGGTATCAAGTCCGACAATTACTACTAATAACATCCCCTATACTTTCCTTCGCATCATTGTCTGTTACTTGTCATTAATATTGTCTAAAAAGAAAAACGAGCCCTTCAATTGCCCCTTCTTTCCTTCATTCATAGCGAGGGTCTCGTTCTGGCAGACTTGAAGCCTTCAGGTTGTATGCGATGGGATTATTGGTCAGCTTCAGCTCGTAATAAGATCACGTGCTACACGACGCCAACAGGCAGAAAAAGTGTCACACAATTGCCGTTATGGCTATACTAGTGGTTCTGACTGACACTCCCACGTTTAATGCAGATATATACCCCACAAAGTGGACGGGGAGATGACCGCCGCTGTAGCTCAGGTTGGTACAACATCCGGACGGCGTTATTCCAAGGTGTTCTATGATGAACGTGTCTTCGAATATTCTTGTTTTTACCTTTTCGTTTCTGCCATATGCTATAAGGGCTCAAGATGTCTCGGTTCTCAGCATAATCTTTTTGAAATGTGTCAGTTGTGCTGTCGCTAATACAGCGAAAGACAACAGAAGAGTACTTCCTGTTTAGAATGGAGACAACCTCGAGCATTTATGCCAACTGTATATATGTTTTCTGTCTTTTTTTTTAATCTCACGAAAAATGTGTTCTCATGAAGCTTTCTCATTGGCAATAGTTGTATTAATGTTAAATGTAAACTTAACATTTTACCACTGGTGCTTTATTATTATTTCTTTGTGTTATGGTTCTTAAGGGCGCAGTTACATAAGCCCATACGCCCACTTCGCCCCAGCTGCCGATTGAGTTGTAATTTCGTGACCGCTGTCAATTTTTGCCAAGAACGTCCAAAACAAAAATGTCACCCAACGAGAAGGCTAACGGCTCATCCGTAAAAAATATCACTCGAGGGCAGTCAGCGGGAAAAACAGCGGGAACAAATATACGGTCATGCACTACACCTAATGGGTTGTGACAAAATCTCAACCAAATATATGCCTAATTACACGTTAAGCGGTTTATTATGAATGACACAGTATTTGCCGTCTTACTGCTTCCTGAATTTAGCATTTTGCAGTGGTCCCTCTTCAAGCATCTATCAGAGAAAGTCAGCAAAATTACATGCACGAGATGCATTAAACCCTGTTTTAAATTCTGGGATGTGTGCAAATATTAACATCTGGCGCGCTATGCGATTCGAACAATCGAAAGCACTGTATAAAGCCCCTATGATCGCAAGAACTGTACCGCGTGTTAGCCAGTTCTGGATGGTTGAATCTGATCAGCACAGAGAAACAAGACGTGAACGTGTCAATATTTGAACTATGTCGGATTGAACAGCTAGAAGACGGGGATGCCTTGATGAGTCCCGAAGATGCCGTCACTAGCGGTCAAAAGGAGTCCATCTCGAATTTAGCCTGCATCTACCTGCAAGCTGCGGCACCCAAGGATCAGCGCAGCAAGGACTTGTGCGACTCCATCGCCGATGTGGCTCTACAGCTGGCCAAAGTGAGCTCTACGTTCATCTGAAATTATGTCTCGACTGTGTACCATTCTTCGGGCTACACTTCACATGCATGGCGTGTCAAGATTATGGGCAAACTACTGAACTGTAATCGTCTTCCGAGGCCGGTAGCACATACCAATCAATTTTTAGTGCGTGTGAGTGTAAGACAAATAGGTGTGACAGTGAGGGTATTACAGCCGTATATGCTCGCTAATGAAAGGCATTACAAAGAGACAGAAATGCACCTTTATTGAATGAAGGCAGTTCACATGCTAATAATATGCAAATAAGTCTCCTTATTATGCATTATTCCTTATCGCATCCACTGTTTCTCTTTAATTCTATAATGGCGACTGCGTTTTGTTTTTCCTGCCGCGGTTCCCCACGTAGCAAGCGGCAGAAAATTAGCAGTTCAACTAAAACAGATAAAAAAAAGCTTTCATAATCTTTTTCACACCTCAGACAGATAAATGTCGCTATAAGAAGCACGTGAATTGAAGACTCTCTGTACAGATCTTGACTCAACTATGTACGAGCCGAAGTACTGAAAATATGTTCTTTAACACGTCCCAAAAAATTAACGCCAACCAGGTATACATAGCTTGAAACAATGTCGTCTCATTACGCACATAATGCATTGGAAACAATCACTTGCCTATTCAGGTATCGCTTTTGGACAAGCCACCCAAAGAGCGGATGACCAACTACAGCGTCGAAACCTGGGATACAGTCGCCTCACTCGAAGCGGTAAAAAATTTTCGCCATCTGTATTTCGTCCACACAAAGAAAATGTGTGCGCCGTGTGCCTGGTTATTCATCGAAGACAGAAAACAATGAGAGATTACAGACCGGATTACTCGTACCCTTATCGACGCACTGAGATTTTTACAGACATTTTGCACCAGCCAGTTGAAAGATAACAAAAAACTTGCGACACCTTTACTAGTCCGGCTTCTTACCACATGCCGCTGCCGGTAGCTGAAAGATATATAACGTGAGGAAAGTATCAAAACACTTACAGCAAAAGAAAGCAACGTGCGTTTCTGATCATGAGATCCATTATGGCGTCTGGCGGCAACTCGATGTTAAAGGTATGAAGTTATTACGGCTTGTTTAGGTTTATTTAGTGTTTACCAGAGAAAGAGACAGCGTTAGTGCGTGGCAGATGCACGAATTTCCTTTTGAGTTACTTTCTTGCTGCACTTGGCATTAATGTTGCAGTGATAACGCGAATGTCACCATTGATTAAAATTCAGTTGTGTTGCATATGCAGCAGGAAAGCGTTATAGTGTATGATTAACGCAAGAGATAAGTCGTCACGCATATGAGCGAACAAGGAGCGGAAAGAAGATGGGAGATGTATCTTACAGCAGAGCAGCTGGCGCAGAAATTTCCCCTGATAGAATATCGGTTTGTACAAGTTCTTTCACCTTAACGATAACGGAATTATACTGATACCTGAGATCACATCAGCTGAATAAAATGCTTGCGCACCGGTGTTTTCTTTTGCACGCAAGCTCTTCCGAGCAATGAATGGATCCCGCAGCTACATGGGCGACAACACGTCAGTTCTTATCAAGAACCAGGAGCTCTTCGCTGTCATCAAAACCCTCACCCAAGACAATGCCGTGAGTGTGAATTCACAATACTGAATATACAGAAAAGTGTCCAGAGCTAAGAGAGAGGTTGGTAGGTACCAAACTTTGTTAAAGTCCTGGAGAAGTCATCCCCCAATTTTTATTGAGGGACGACCGCGGGCCGCTCCCACGTCGGGACGGGAAGGCCAAGCCTCACCGCCGCGTCGTGGGCCTTCTCGACTGCCTAGAGTTGTTGGAAGCAGTCGTGGCTCTTGAGCAGTGAATAAAAAGTGTCTTGCGAGATCTCTTGATCTTTGTGGCGGTGTAAAGAGGGGCACTCCTAGAGCATATGGTTAAAATCACTGTATCCGCCGCAGTCGGACACGAAGTGGAGACCTGCGTGAAACGACTGTAGATCCAAAGGCTGGGATACGAGTGCATTTGCAGTAACTTAAGCGTAACCGCTTGTGGATGTGATGGGTTTCGGGGGGGGGGCAAGGAAAATTTCCTGCGAACCAGCTGATAATGCTTTGTGACTTCGTTAAAGTCCGGTAGCATGTGCCTAAAGTGGCGGGGGGGGGGGGGGGGGGGGTCGTCTCCGCCACCATCGGACCAGACCCGATGATAAATTATATCAAAGGCGCAGGTTGTGCCTTTCATACCATCAAACACGCAACCTCAATCCGCTCCGCGAAGCGCACGTGGGCCAGTACGCGAACGAAAGAAAGCAGCACAAGAAAAAAAAAGAAACGCTTTGAGACAGTGCAGTACCATCAGGCTGGTAGGTTTAACCCTTTGAGACGCTATGTAGACAATTGTGTACATGACTTGTTTTTGCTCCTGTATCAACTAGGGGCTAAGAGAGAGCGAGATACAATTAGCTTCAGATAGGATTGAACCTCCTGCATAATAATTTGTCTTCATTTAACTTCATTTCGCAGCGTACTGTTGCGTATGATCATATTGCTGAAGGCACTACCCCGTTCGACGAGTCGTTCGATGAGCCGCGTCCTGCGAGCCATGTTAAAAGTATACTTTTTCTTTGCTCTAAATGGACATAACGAAAAACGAATTTGTACTATATTTCTAGCCCGAGATTTCATTCTATTTATGCCAAAATAGAGCACGAATGACTTCAGGATAAAAAGATATTTAATTACAACTTAATTAGAATAAGTTACTATAACACGGATAAATGAACATATTATGACATTATTTCTTTGTTGCAATAGTATACTGAGTGCCTTGAAATAACGTTGTATTGTTTTGACCCATTTACAGAGAGTTCTTCATAGGTGGCGTCTGAAAGGGTTAAGCAAAGGAGACGATATTATAAGCAGGACCTTACGATTGCTTCGGGAGAAAAATCTGGCGATCGCGATAAACTGAAGAGTCACACAATAAGCGATCATACAAAAATGGACACTGTAAATTTGTTTGTAAAAAAGGGACCCCGGCAAGTACTACCACTCTTAAAGGACCCCTGACAGCGGAAAGTTTTGTTTGCGACGTTTTGCGCCTGGTAGCTTTGAGCCTTGTAATGCCTAGATTGAATCGTAAATGCTCTAACACACGCTATAATTAATGATAGCTTCGTTTATTCAAAACGATTCTGCGTCAATTCGAAACTCCCGCCTAAATACCATAAGAAACTAGCGCCCCACAGCGGGACAGCGCCTGAGACTACATCCGCTCAAGCTTCGGTGACGCTGAACGCGCCGTTTTCATATAGGGGGGATCCGTGGGTGGTGAAGAATGAAACGATGTGGGTCCTTTGAGCGTGCCCCCTTCAGAAAAAAGAAAAACATTCCTGGTGTAAGCAGCCAAAACCACCTCGAGAGCAGCCCATCAACAGAGCTAGAGGGGTGACGAACTATAATCCTCGCCGGGTGCCAGGCGGAGTATTGTGCGCGCTTCGCAAATGTCCTCGCACGTCGACAATACTTGCTTGACCCTCTGCAACGTTACGCGGGGGCCTCTGTCTACGTCAAACCACAGAAAATGTCGATTGCACCTGAACACTCGGATGAGCACTCACCCTTACTTTAAAACTAAATTGAAATATCTTATAGGCAACGCTCGTCCCTAATAATCGGTCAGAAGTGTCCCCGCATGCAGGACTCTCAAACAACACAAGCATCTCGAGTTTCCAAATTTCGTGTCAGGGGTCTCTTAAAGAAGACAACAGGAGATATTCAAAATGTACATCTTTCGACAATCCCATAAGCTCGATCCGTCATGTTTCGTTGGGCGCGAAAACGAAACCAGTCGCATATCGCAGCCTTGCAGGTGGTAGCTGCTGGTTTTCTAACTTCATTCTCCAATGAGTTCCGAAAGCTCCGCGCGCTGTTCAGGCAATGGGGAAGCCCTGAAAATGCCAGGAACAAGGTCGCTAATTTTAATCGCATTTATCAGTTACCTGAACGAAGGTAAATGGTGTACCGACGCGAACTTGTTCCGTCTGCGAGATCGGCACTGTGCTTAGGGTCGGAAATGACCGCTGCGCCCAAAGGCGCTCTTCAACATCGGTTCTTATTTCTCAGTGCTCGGCTGGAACATAACCTACACTTGCAGACCAATATATTACGATATATGCATCTTAAAACAGAGGGCCGATGTCGCATATGCGCGAGAGAGTATGATTGATCAACGTTTGCTTGTCGGTGTTGCAGATCAACGAAAGCAATGATTTGCGTATATAAACGTCTGTAAGCAGTGCCACGGACTCTTCTGCGAGCGTCCGCTGTAAATCAATGCCGCCACATGAGACTCGATCGTCGCAAGGATCCCCACAGACATCTCTTTGCAAGCTTGGCAAGGCAGTGTGCGCCGAAGTACCCGGTCCGCACGCCGCGTCTGCTCATCGCTTAACACCCCCTTAGCCTTCCCGTTTTATTTTTAGGAGCGAAGCTCCTTAGGCTCGCACGATGTCCGTTGTCTCCGTCGTCGTCGTAGGTCCCCGTCGAAACAGCGGCGGCGCCGCTCTGAAACCCTCTCTCAGTAAGCGTATCGATCGAGGTCATGACGTCGTGCGCAGAACCGTTCGCAGAGCGCACGCAGCGCGCATACCGACCGCGCGCAGGTGTTGCGCCGGCGCCGCGCCGCTCGTACCTATAGAGCGCACATGCAAGCCGTGTACAGCGCGCTGCATTGCTCGCAAGACGCTCGAACTTAGACCGTGCAGCGCTAGCACATCGATCAATGGCGCTACACTTAGTAAAATATAAAGACGTAGACTGGCTCCCAAGGAACTTCGCTCCATCATGAGCATTCACTTCGTGGATCTGCAGTAATGTTTTTCTTTTCGTTTTTCCGGTCAGCGTGCGCTGCGAACACGGAGCTAAGAGTTACGGAGCCATACAGTTGATGAAGCTGTTCGTTCGGTAGATCATCGCACTCATCTTTCCGCTGATCGTTTGCACTAGTATGGTGTTCGTAATAGCGCGCGGCGCGCCATAATGCACGCCTCCGTAGCATGGAGCAAGGAACGCAATATTTCAAAAAGATATGCCAGTGAACGCGCACTTATAGCTTTCAGGAAAACCAGAACAACAATCATAAATGCGCGCGATGGATTACGACTACAAAGCATTAAAAAAATCAGTCTGCATTAAAAGAGCATTACTGGCCCGCTCTCTTTGTGTAGAGTCGAAGCGTGCGATCAGTATTTTTCTTTGGTTTGCGGCGCACCGCTCATGCACGAGTCCTTGCCATGTTTATTTTGAAAAAAGTGCGACAGCCCCTGTTTGGAGGGTGTAGAGAAACCGGTGGCTAGTAATGAGCCAAGGAATGCAGCCCAGCGTTGAACAAGTCGCGCAGGAACAACGTGTGTTCGACATCTGACGAGTGTTTTTGACATGTATAAAATCGCCGTGGGAAATATAATGGAGATGCATTGCAGGGCTAGGAATGTCTTAGAAGTTTGACAATCACATATCATTTGCGACGAACACTCTTCTTGAACGTCAACGTCAGCCCGGAAGCGCATGCCACAAGAGAACCGGTTCGGCTTTGCGAAGCGGTGTGCGTCATGCTGCTGCCGTCCGGATGAGTTAAGTGGGGAGAGGTCCAAGTTTTAGTTCTCTTCACCCTCTGGCAGTACAGCGAGGTCCGCTGACCATTCTGCGATGGATGACGAAAGAAATGGCCGCCTTTTCTTGGTCTGAAAGCTGCGCGAACGACTGCGGCTCAAGCCTGTCCGTCGCTCCTCCTTACGTAGATGATGCCAGACGATTCCGCGAAGGCGCCTTAACATAAAATGGTCGACGCGCTCAGTGTTGCCGGAGTACCAGGCATTATGAATATCACCCATTGGTTGTCTCTTGGAGCATCACAAGACGTGTGCTAGAGCAGGAAGAAAATTTAAACCCCCGTGCGGGAAGGGAAAATGCAGCTTCATGAGTTGCGACATGTGCTACTAAAGGATGAAATGGCACTGTGTGAAACGCAAGGGTGCATGAAGATCGCGTGCGGAGTATTCGCAGTACTGTATACAGTTGAACAACAAAGTAAGGGCGTGATGATTATAACGCTATATTTCATTGATATTTGTTGTTTATTATCTATGCAATCAACCATACGACAGTGGAACAAAAGCCCGATCACTTCCACCGCATTGCTGTTGTTTATTTGGTGCTGAACTACAAATGTTGATGCAGATGATACGAAATGGGGATGAAATTTGGTAAGGCACATACCTCTAAAGGCGGTATACAGAAAATTACATACTTTAACTTGAAGACCGTCTATTTATTTCTTCTTTTCCGCTTCAGTTACTGGGATGAATAATATATTTTCCATGAAAGCCTGCCGTTGCAGGTATTCTCTATTCACGTGCTCGCGACGTGCAAGCAGGCGCTGCGCACTTTTCATTTTGCTTATACATATTGTCACGCGCGTTTTGCATTATACATTGTCATTGCCCTGCTCAGTCCTGAGTACACGCGGATTAACGTAAATACTGACGAACGCTTGCTCGCGACGCTACAGTGAGCACCTGTACCGGTACGTTGGCTTTCACGTGACTGCCTACCTGTCACCGTACCTGCAATCCATGGAGGCATTCTGGGAGATGGCACTCTTTGCTACCGCACGACGAGTGCCGCGCCGCAAGATGCCGCGGGAGCCGATTGGTCGGATGGTGGACGATGTGACACTAGACACCGCGGTAGGCCATTGGCCCCCGGAAAAATGGCGTCTCTGCCTGCACGTCGTAGACCGGCTGCTTCCTGGAGTGCTGGTCGTCGCGTTTGCCCGGGACGCCAACGACACGACCTTCTTCGCAGAGCTCATGGTGAGTGCGCTGCTTTGTACGTAACCGGCATTTTTGTGTACGCGGTTAATGGTATTGTACATTTTCTTCGTGATTTCATATGTGAATCTTATACACTATGGATCTCGCTCTCTGTGCTGCGCAGGCGTAAAATATTATCGAGAAGCATTAGTAGGGAGAAATATGCGACTAGTTGATTACTAGACGCAGTAGATTTTGATTTTGGATTATTTCATTGCCTCAATTGTGGCACAATTAGTCCGATAAGACATCATGGTGGTATGACAGCAGCCATACCTGAAAGGCTGCTGCTATTGTAATAATCAAATTTCGTCTATTCAAATCTCAAAATGCTTATTCGCTCCTGCACCAGAATCTCGCCACTATGATGTTAAACTATGGTCCAGACCTACTGCCACGCCAACTACAGGTGTAAAAGAAATTTATATTCGAAAGAATTATGAGCTCTGTTTTTATGTTAACCTTAAGTTGAAGAAAATGGGGGGGCAGAAGACCGCATGAAGAAGCATAGGAGATGACAAAATATATGTAACATCGAGAATTCAGAATAAAACCAACGTGTTCATTTGGCTTCATATTTCCATAGCAGAAGTGTCCATCCTCGAACAAGTTATGTAAGAGTGGTTGTTCTTATTTTTTGTTTTGGAGCTGCTCTGGCACATTATTTCGTTTAATTGTTGTTTGATACTTACATGTTCGATGTTCTTAAATACGGGCGGCTACTTTTTTTTTGGCGGCGTTTGTGTAAATTTCCTTCGGTAGAGCAGAGTTAGTAAATTTTACAATGAGAACCAAAGTGTTAAGGCTCGCTATTGCGAAATCCGATATGAAGAAGTTTCTGATCTAAAAAAAAACATTCAATTCCTCTGCACGTAGCCAATGGTTAATGTCCTCGTTATTCCGAACTAACGCAACTAACTTGGCACCAAACTTTGGTTTAACTAACTTTTTTCCAGAAATAAATAATCAAAAAGCAGTGCTATCTTTCTCATTTTGACACAGACGGGTCTTTCTTCGAGCGCGCGCTGTAATGCTATCGTGATAAAACACTTGACCGCCCTAGTCCCACCGCCTCTTGATTTTCACAAGGCTGCACGCCACGCCCTCAGTCGGTGTTCTTCCTTTACTTTTACTGTGATAGCAATTCTATGGACAGTCTCGATGGGCTTTTGCCGTCGCCGTCATGTCCCGTATAAAGTCCAAAGTGATAAGGTCCCACAGCGCATCGTACGTTCTACGCACGAGTAATAGCGTTGGAGCCGGGGGACGAACGCGGCTGAAGCAGAGATCACGTGAGCCGGCCCATCTCCGTCGCTCATAGGGCGCATGCGATAAGATGCCCCCCGCTTGTTAGACCGGCCGTCGAATGCTCAAGCAGAGTGGAAACGACCCGCCCACCTTCAACGAGCATGAAAAGACGTTAGGGGGAGGGGTTGCTCGAGCAGCTACTGTGAACTTTGACTTTACAGGGCGCGGTCGCCATCGCTGGCGTGCGTGCGTGCTATCTCGCTATCTCGGCAGCCGTCAGCGGAAGGGTCGTACATCCTTCTACGTGCTGCGCTATCAACGCGAAGAGACTGTGCGAAAGAGACTGTGTCCGTGGAACGGCCGTATTTTCTTACACTAGCGTTTTGGAGAGTTGGGTGCGATCAATTCCAAAAGAGCTAGCTGCTGCCAGCCCCACTTCGTATACCAATACAATTTGTTGCTATCATTATAACATTACAATTTGTTGCTATGAAACTGTTTTTGACGGCAAACTTCTACAACTCATCACATTGCAAGCGGGGCCTTAACACCAGCTTTCGGTTTGTTTCGTTTTGGCTGTTAGCATAGAGAATCTGTTTTTGAAGCAGACCACTGCACTTGCATCTCGTCAAGGAATGAGCCTGCGGCGTTAACAATACCTGGTACCAATATAACATAGGTGCCCTCAGTTATTTTGACATTTTAGACACTTCGGTACGTTGAAGATCTATCACTGCATATGCGATTGCCTTATGGACCCCCTCCCGCCCCCCCCATCACTTAGGCCGGCCCGCAAGGCATCTCTTTGAATAGTGGTTCTGAAGTGGGGGGTCCGCAAGACCCATCCTCAAAAAAAAGAAAAAAAAAGAGAAACGCCTCTATGGAGGCTCGTCATGTCACGTTACAGCGCCACCTGTGATTTTTTTAATGCTTCACCGCATAAAATTTTTGCGTTGCGACGGAGTAAACCTGTTTCCCCATGCTCATGAAATGGCTGGAAAGCTTATGTTGCGTCCGCCACGGTGGTGTAGTGGTTTGGGTGCTCGACTGCTGACCCAAAGGTCGCGGGTTCGATCCCGGCCGCGGCGGTCGCATTTCGGTGGAGGCGAAATGGTAGAGGCCCGTGTACTGTGCGATGTTAGTGCACGTTACAGAACACCAGATGATCGAAATTTTCGGAGACTTCCACTACGGCGACGGCGTCCCTCATAATCATATCCTGGTTCTGGGACGTTAAACCCCAGAGATTATTAAAGCCTATGTTGCTGCTTTCTATGATATATGCACACGAGCATGCTTTTTATAGACGTGCATAATTCAATAGCAAACGGGGCTAGAAGCAGGTTCAATTCGGCTGCAGAACACACAACTTATTGACGAGCTCTTCTCATCGAATGGGCGCGGCACTTGACCATTCCTTGCCAGGGAGAAACAACGGGCACTTATTTCACGCTCCATGTTGTGCTAAATTATAACAGCCCCCCCTATTTCTCTCACAGCAAGGGGTCCCTCTCACTTCTACCAGTCCACAAGGGGTCCTCGGAAGAGTCATGGCTGAGAACAACTGTTCTAGAATATCGCATGGCTACACCAAGCGTTGATATCCTAAAAAGTAAAGCCATAACTATGATTATCACAGAAAGAGACACCCCAAGCATTACCGTGCCTGCACGTCTTACTGTGGTCGTGACGTCCGTGCCGCAGCAAAAACTTTGACTTAAGACATATTGAACCTGATTCGGCGCCAGACCTACTGCATAAAATAAGCGTGGCGGGACGTGCAGTTGTACGTGCTGATGTGCGTGCCATATGACCGGGTGCCAGGATTAGATGGTCGCTTTGGTTCGCGGTATTCCCCTCGAGATCTTTGAGTGGCGCCCTCTCGCGTGTGACATCAGAGGGACGACTCGGGGTGCCGCTCTTCGCGCGCGCTCGCTACGTGAAGGCTGCTCGACGCTGCCGGCCAGTCTGTCTTGCTCGAGTTATTGAAACATTAGTGAAAAAGTTCATAAAGCAATTTGTACTGGATTTTCAAGCAAAATGCCCCGCGAAATCGAGCGGAGTTGCTGTCCGGAGCGCGTTCAATGTCGAATGCTCCGAGCGTCGTCTGCTAGCCATCAATGTGTGTATCCCTATGTATGGCGAGGATTTATTTTCCTGACTGTTCAGCCGCGGCGCGCTGAAGATGACTTTCCGTCCCGTTTCAATACCTGACTTCAGCGTCCATGCTTCGGCTTCCGTGTCTGCGTTATACTGCAATGTATGTACTCTACGTGCTGCGCGTGTTCGGTTGCCAAGCCTGCTCCTTCGGTTCAGTTCCGTTGTTCGGATTTCTAGGCGCATGACAAACGAAGTGTGATGTCATTCAAATAAATTAAGTGGTCGCGACAGGCAACAACGTTTGATATATCAAGCCTTGTTTCTTCATCTAGCAGTAATTTACTCATCATAACCGAAACGTGGCTCACGGGCGACGTCAGTGACAATGAGGTGTTATCAGACTTGCCAAACTTCGAAATTCATCGTCGTGACCGTCTGGGAGCACGAGGTGGGGGGAGTTTTTATAGCATTTAGCAAGCAATTACCTTGCACAACAATTACTCCCCCTGATGGCCTTGAGATAGCCTGGCTACTTTTCCGCTCATTCCCACAGGCTGTCCTCCTGGGTGTCTGTTACCGACCCCCTGTTAACAGCCCCGATTTTCCTGGAAAGCTAAACAGTATTTTGTGCCAAGTTACAGCTGCGCATCCTAATGCCCATATTCTTTTATTCGGGGACTTCAACTTCCCTGGTATTAACTGGCATGATCTATCTTCCGGAGCATCGACTAACGCGGAGGCCAGAGATTTCATCGACGTCTGTTTAAACTTTAATCTTTCACAGCTTGTTTCTGAACCAACACGTGTTTCGCGTGATTGTGCGAACGTCTTAGACCTTATACTAACCAATCATCCAGACAGCTTATCATCTCTAACCTTTCTTCCTCCTATCAGTGACCACAAAGTTCTTCACGCCACATTTTTTATTTTGCGCACCACCACGTGCGACATGTAGCAAAACAATCAGCCTATACGATAGAGGCAACTTCCAAGCCATTAATGACGAATTAACTGCCTTTCTACCTAACTTTGAGTCTCGATTACACGAACGATCTATTGATGAAAATTGGGTGCTCTTTAAGAGTAAAATGATTCACTTAGCAGACAAACATATACCGAAAATTACCTTCCGTGAGAATCGTCAGAATCCGTGGTTCACCAATAACCTAAAGCGTTTAGAAAATAAGAAGAAAAGACTTTTCCGAGCTGCTAAACAGAGTGCGAATACTAACGCTTGGGAAAAGTATTATTCTGCTGAAAAAATCTACTTATCTGCTGTTCGTGGTGCTAAGCATGCTTTTTTTAACGACGACTTACCCAAAATGCTTAGAGACAACCCGAAGAAATTTTGGCAAGTAATAAACCCAAGTCATGCTCGCGCCATAACACTTGCTGACGATTCGGGGAACATTATGTCTGATACTGCATGCGCCACAACTTTCAACAATGCCTTCGTTTCAGTTTTTACTAAGGATGCCAGTGCTTCTCTGCCATCACTGTCTAGCAACATAGTCTCTAGAATGCCGGCCATTACATTCAGCGTAGATGGCATTTCAAATGTGGTTAATAACCTAAAGCTTTCGTCCTGTGCCGGTATCGATGGTATTAACTCAAAACTGCTAAAAAATACTAAGGACATATCTTCTGCATTCTTATGTTTGTTGTTTGCTCAGTCGCTTTCAGTAGGCTGCATCCCTCATGACTGGAAAGTGGGGAAGGTCATTCCCATCTACAAAGCAGGCAACAGGCTTCACCCGCTAAATTATCGCCCCATCTCTCTTACGAGTCTGCCAAGTAAAATAATGGAACATGTCATTTACTCACTCATTATGGACCATTTAGATGCCAATCATTTCTTTCATCCTGCACAGCATGGGTTTCGTAAGGATCTTTCTTGCGAAACGCAGCTAGCTCTTTTCATTCACGACCTTCATACGAATCTTGATGGTAACAAACAAACTGACGCTATATTTCTAGACTACGAAAAAGCTTTCGACAAGGTTTCTCACCGACACTTGTTACACAAACTTTCCTTCTTAAACTTAGACTCTGACGTACTAAAGTGGCTTGAAGCATTCCTAATCAACCGCTCGCAGTTCGTCAGCGTCAATGATCAGTCCTCTGTCCTACTTCCGGTTTCTTCAGGTGTCCCCCCAGGGGTCTGTTCTTGGCCCACTTCTTTTTCTAATATATATCAATGACTTACCCCTTCATGTAACCTGTAAAGTTCGGATGTTCGCTGATGACTGTGTGATCTATCATGCCATTAACAATATTACTGACGCAGATACATTGCAGCAAAATCTTATCCAAGTGCAGTCTTGGTGTTCTCGGTGGCTAATGACCCTTAATCCAAGAAAATGCAAACATATGTCATTTACCCGTAGTCATAACCCCATTCCTTCTTCATACACAATAGCCAACAGCCGAATTGAAAGAGTCACATCATTCAAATATTTAGGTGTCTTAATTTCCTTTGACCTTAACTGGGGCACACATATCAACCGCATACTATCATCGGCGAACCAGTCACTCGGCTTTTTGAGACGCCACTTACGTCATGCGAAACAGGACGTGAGGCTCCTAGCATACATATCACTAATCAGGCCTAAAGTTGAATATGCTTCGCCTATCTGGGACCCATATCAAAAATACCTCATCAACGCTCTTGAGTCTTTTCAAAATCGCGCAGCACGATACATTCATTCATCCTACTCATATGACATAAGCATATCCGCCCTAAAAGATAAATCTGAGTTACAGTCACTCTCACACCGTCGTACGATAGCCAGCCTTGGTCTCTTTCATAAATTTTTCTACAGTTCACTTAATCACATGCCGTACATCACCCCACCCGCGAGAATATCGCAACGCACTGGTCATCCGCTACAGGTTTTAAGACCACGCTCACACACAACTACCTTCTCTGCTTCATTTTTCTCCCGAACAGCGTCAGATTGGAATGCCCTTCCCCATCATGTTGTATCAGCAAGTAACCACCATATGTTCAATGCTGCTCTGCCTTCTGTGTTGCCAAATTAATTGCCATTGATTATACGAAGTCATCGCTGACTATAGTCATTGTCAGTATTTATTTCTACAGTGTTTATTTTTGTTGGTGTTGTATTTATTTGTACAGTGTTATTTTTGTGCGAGATCCATTGCCACATGCAGTTGTTTTTTCTATTGTCACCAAATTAATGAACCTTTCTTGTACAGTGAACTATTTTTGAACTCCTTACTTAAGCGTGTTTTCGTTTGCACAGTGTATCAACATTTTTTTTTAAAATCTTTTTTTCAAAGTTCCATTGGTTTTTATTAAGAATTTCCCATTGCATGATGTACCCCACCCCTTATGTAACACCCCTATAAACGGGGCCTTTAAGGAAAATAAACTGAACTGAACTGAACTGAATTTAAATCGCATTTTTTCAGCAGTTGCTGTGTAAGCACGTCGTGAGTACTTAGAATTTAAACACAAACATTAACAGGTTGAGAGCACGAGGAAAAAGGGGATGCACGACGGTGATATGAAAAAAGTCACAGTTTCACCGCAAGGGTGAAGCAATGAATGCGATAGCAATAAGTTCTAAGGTTGTTCGAAGTGAGGCTGGCAGCTAACTATTTTGGATCCGATCTGACGCAACTCTACAAAATGCTGGTTTAAGAGCATACGGCCGCTCCAGGGACACTGCTCGCATAATCTCCTCGCGTTGAGAGCGGAGCACGTAGGAGCCAGCCGCCCGCTGTCGGCTGCGGAGATTGCGAGTTAACGTGGGCGCCAGCGACGACCGCGGTCGTAAAACCAAAGGTCGCAGTGGCTGCATGAGCCCCCCCCTTCCCCCCCTCATGTCTTTCCGCGCTTGTTAAAGACGCGCGGGGCGTCTCCTCTCTTCTTGTGCATTCCTTGGCTGGTCGAACAGGCGGGGGGGGATCTTATCGAAATACGCGTCGGAGCGACGGAGATGGGCCGGCTCGTTTAATGTCCGCTTCAGCCGCGTTTGTCGCCCCCTCTCGCGCGCTGTTACCCGCGGGTAGAACGTACGATGTGCTGGGGGATCTATCAATTTGGACTTTATACGCGAAATGACGGCGACGGCAAAAACCCGTCGAGACTGTCCATATAATTGCTATCGCAATAAAATATTGGCAGGTTGTGCCAATTTTCGTGTTTGATGACGAATCTAAGGCTTTCGCCTAGAGATATTCAATATTGTTAAAGCGCGGTGAAGAGTAGCAATAACCAGCCATAAGGGCCGAAAGAATGGTGGCAAAGAGCTCTCTTTCTCCTCTTCCTAGACTCATTCGCCTATTTTTCTTATTGTTTACCAAGTTGTAATATAGGTGTCAAATTAAAAACAAACAGTGGAGCGGGTTTCCCAAGCATCAGCAAGTGTATAGTGCGCGCTGTCCTGTCATCACCATTGATGCAGTGCACACCCGATTAGGCAGCACTGCGCAATCGAAAACATGAATGTGGCTCACGAGCGGCAAATGGGATGATCGCATCTATCTCTAATCATGAGATTGCAAACTCCACCACCCAACACCACTGCTCGCGTTTCATACGGCGGTGATAGTACGTGTAACAAGCTTTAGTGTGCCTCCAAACTTGCCCGATCTACGCTACTTATCCGCAGTAACCCTCTAGTCGGTAAACATATCACTTTTATTTTGTCGGCAAACGTTTTGTGTACACAGGCAGCGTGAATTAGTTAAACTCAAATCTGTTTACACCATGCTAACTGTTGCGAATAAGCCGTAAAATTGATCGCGCTTCGCTTCCAAAGCAGCATAGACTATCGTTAACTCGCTTGGCGGGACGTTCGCACTTTCCCGAAAGCTATTTCAACGCCATGCAGCCCAGTGAGTTACGCTGCTAACTCGGGGGCATGATCTTGACTGCGATGGCGGCAGGTATATAGAAGATTTGTTAAATGTTAACGTTTCTTAACCTTCTGTAATGCTGGCAGGCATCTAAAGAGAGTCACTCGAAGAAAATACAGCTAGTAGTCTAGGAACGCCGTGCGACGCGAGCGAACCATAACGAGAATGCTGCTATTCTATCCAGAGCCTAGCAGATGACAAAAACCGAATCCCCCCTTTGTGCGTCATCGGAGCGCTGTTCGCAGCTCCGCCATCGGTGGCACACTAGGCGAAGAGGGACGTACACATTTAGCAGCATACAGACGTCGTAAAGCGGCTGCTAGAAGTTTTTCTAACTTCCACAGGCTGACGTCATTGCAGAGGAAGTGCGGAGCAGTTTCATTGACCAGATGGGACGGATGACCTACTTCGACGAGTGGACTAAGCGTGTGTTTACAACGAAGGTCAGTGGTGATTTACGATTCTCTCAACTGTAATTTTACAGCGAAAGTTGCTACGAGACAACAACTAAAGCCGACATTGGTGGTGGCGCTGCCGCCACTACTTGCGTCCGTAACATCTATCCCGTACATTGAGAGAAAAAAGGAACCAATGTTCGAGTGGCATTTGAAACGATGCACTGTGCATGACAGTAGAGTATGCTACCACAGAACCACGCCGCTGCTTGAAACTCTTTCACAAACAGACTCTGTACAGACGGGATCACATTTGTCTGGAGCGGCGGAGCGCGTGGCTGTGGACGCTGTTGTTGTCCGCAGCTGGTACCTCGCGTTAGCTAGACGCTTCTGTTCATGCTAGAATTATAGCACAAGTACCTAGCATGCAGTATGGCTATGTTTGGTAACATAGCCATGGTGCATAGGGATTTGGTGTTTGCATATTTCTGGAGAAAACGACAGCTGAAGCGGCCGGCTGTGCGCGTTAGACAAGTGTAATGCCGTATTTACATGCACCAAGTTAAAGAATGATTGACGTTATGAAATTTTGTGTAGCTTGTGAGGAGAGAAGAATAACACCAGGCGTCGCACAATATGAATTGCGTAATGAGTTGGAGGTTTAAAGCTTCCCTCCCATTACAAAGGGCTCCGCCATAATACTTTATCGTCATCAGCCCTGCTGTCAACATAGTGCACATAATGCCCTAGAGACGCTTAGCGAGTACATAGCTTCTCCGCAGAATTATGAGTAATGGCAGAGTGCGCAGTTCCGTGCTTTGTAAAATTACAATTCATGACTTAGTAGGTAACTGGCAACCGTGCTTCCAGTATACAGACCAAGAGAGTTTGCAGAGGGTTCTAGAAAGGCGCCTCTTCCAGCTTTTGCTGCGACTTTTGCTGCGTGCTCTGTGCAGGCCTGGCGTTTCTTTTTTTTTAAATGCTTTAGCGTATGGATGCACACACCAGGTAGAAGGACGACACGAGAAAAAAAAAAACACGCGTTGCTCGTCGTCATTTCGCCCGCCATGAACTATAATGATGAACCAATTAACTATCGTACCAATACATTTTAAGCAAGTGTTCTTATGTATTTGATTTCAAATAACTGCTTTCCTGAACACCTGCGTGAATTGAAGAGTTGTAAATGCAGGAGATTTAATTGCGAAAGCAAGATTTACTTGTACCCTTGTATTCTTTCCTCCTTTTTTTTTAATTTTACAAAACGTGCAGGCAAGAATGAACTATTTCTGTCCAAGTTGCCGAATGTGTGCGCTTATATTTCAGGCGAAGACAACCAACCTGTATTCCATGTTTCCCCTGCGCCAGTTCTTTCATGAGTCAGTTCTTCAGTACGCGAAGCAGGTGAGATGTAGTTTGGTTATATCCACATGTCGAATTCTAGAGCATAGACGCTTTGTATAAATAAAAGAGCGAAAGTTGAATTAAGGTTTCCAAATAACAGAACGAAATTACTGAACTTCAATGCATTACTACTTATAGTTACGTTCGTTTTAATATTGCAAAATTTACTAAGGCTATGGTGCGCATTAATATACGCATCTACGTGACAGCCATTAGGATAGGAAGGAAGTGTTTCAGTATAACATTCTGCAGATGCTTCGCGTAAGCAACCTGATGCGACATTTCCAGGTTACAATGAATTCGGATTTGTTTACGTGCTAGATGCTTAAACGCACACTAAAGGCAAATACTAAGTCGACGTTGATTGTTGAAATAGCGGTCCAGGAAACCTTGTAGTGCTACTTTTGTGCAAGGAAGTGCTTATTTTGAAATAAAATCACGTTTTAGTGGCTCCGCACCTTGTCAGCGCACTTCAAGTCACCCGATCGAAAGCGGACCTTTAGACGTCACAGTTGCCGTGCCCAATGTTGCTCGCCTTCACTGCGCCGCTGCCGACATACGCAAAGTGTTGTAGGAATGCAGGGTTAGTGGACGATGGTGTCGACATCTTGTGACGCTTTGTGGAACCACAGTCTAGACACGTTTGTATTTGCCTAGCATTTTTGAGGGAAAAATATATTAAAAAGGCAATTCATTCGTAAATACGCCGCAGCAAGGCATTCACACCAGAAGTAGAAAGCACGATGTTTCTGCAATAAAAGTTTTGTGTTTGCCTGGTTCAAGTGGAACCTCGCTAGATGGCAAGTATATTCAAGTGGGCGCCGCTAGATGACGCTACTTATCCAGCCTGACCAGGCGAAAACGCAACTTTTGAGCGGTTCATTTTTCCATTAATCAAACATACACGGACAAGAAGCATTTTATTGCGTTTTGTTATGCGCGGAAGGTTCTTTTTTTATTGCAACTGGTTTGATTACTAGTGACTAATTGTATTCGGGACTCTGACGTCATTGGTATCATTTCAAAATGTCCGACTTGTGGCGCATGTAGTGTCGTACATTTACCTCCCTCAGTCACAAACGCACTGGTTGTGGCCGACTAAGGCAAATGTACCTCACTCGTGGGATTCGATAGCAAAGAGCACACTTTTTTAAAGATATATGTCAATGGCCGCACATGCACAGCGTTCAAGCAAAACAGAACCACAATAGTAAATCCACGCGATAGATCACGACGAAAACGCATTTTCCAACAGCTGGTTTGCAGTAAAGGATCGTTATACCGGCCGCTTCGTCTGTATACAGCTGAAACGTGCGATCAGTATCTTGGTTTGGTTTCTGGCGCACTACGCGTGCACACGTCCATGCCTTCTTTCTTGCGAAAAAGCTATGAAACACGTCATTGCAAAAGGTTTGAGCTGTGGCTAAAGAAATGAGCCGAGGAGAGCAGCATAGCGTTGCACAGGTCGCGCAGAAACGGCGTGGTCTTCATATTTGACACGTGTTTATGAAGCCTGTTTATAATCACATTGGAAAATACAGTGAATTTCAGTGCAAGATTATCTCAGAAGTTTGACAGTCCCACCTTCCTCGGCAATGAACACTTTTCATGAACGCACACCTAAGATCGGAAGCACACGCCGCTATAGAGAAGAACAGTTCGGCTTTGCGACGCGCTGCACCTCTTGTAGCTGCCATCCTTATGAGTGTTTAAGAGCGCAGAACTGCGTCATTGTGTTCGTGTAGATTTGTGGCAGCACAGTGAGCATAGGCGCGTGCAGGATACCCCTTCGGGGGGTGGGGGGGGGGGGGGGGGGGGAGGTTCATCGCAGCGCCCCCCTCCCTCTTAAGCCGAAGTATGGAGTAGACTTTCCTCCCCCATGTGCACGCTTATGACAGTGAGGTCTATTGACCATTCGGCATTGTATTTCGAAAGAAACGGCCGCGTTTTCTTGGTCAGAAATCTCCACCAACCACTTCGGCTCAGTCTCCCCACGGCCTCTCCTTTTGGAGCCACTAGCAGACGATTCGGCGACTGCGCCTGGCAAAAATGGCAGACGCGCCCAGTGTTGCCGGAGCACCAGAAATTATGAATATCCCCTATTGAAACACGAGAGCCGGTCATCATGGGACGTGACGTTCCTTTGTGCCACCGGCTAACAATGTGTGTTTCTCTGGATGCCGAGCTTTATAATAATGCAGGACCGATGTTCTCGGTTTTAATAGATATCAAGATGTCATCTTGAAGGTGCCAGCCCTTATCGGTGGCAAAAAAAAAACAAAACAAAACAAAAAAAAAAACGCGCGAGCCACCTCTTGTATGTCGGTTGTGACATTTAAAGTGAGGGACACTTTAAACGTGATCACACGAACCCCTGACTCTTTATGGTTGAATGTAAAGTACAGTGCGCGTCCCGCTCAAATTTATTTTTCTGTTGTGGACGCGGCTTTACATTATGACTATGCACATGCTATCTCAGTTTCTTGATTCAGTGGAACATTAATCCACACTTGAAGTTGAGAAACGGTGATTGAAGGCCAGCGAAATGTAAGACTCATGCAGCTTCAGTCTGCATGTCACTCCAGAAATGATACGTCAACTTTCAACGTAAAAGAAGAAGTGGCGTAAATACTAAATATACTTGCAACGAAACGACATGACAAAGAAAATAACAATTGCAGTCAAGATATACTCGCTTACATGTGCAATGCAAACTCAGATATTTCATTCAAGTGAGATTCAAACTACCTGTGGCCCCTTCAGGTGCAGGCAAAGGTGCAAAACGTGAATTCTTCGCTCGACCTTTTCCTGAAAGCGAGCGCCTTTGTGGGGTCTACGTGGAGCAACCCAAAGCAAGACATCGTACACGAGAATAGGTACGAATTCATTATTTGAACACTGATCCCGAACAGGCTGTAGAGTGTCAACTCAGGGAAGTTGCCCTACTCTATTTTCAGCTTTGAGAGAAACCTGGGTTCAAGGCGATGAGTTGTACACGCTATCTCCCGAAGGAAGGTTCTCCTTACCGTGAACGTTTATACTATGGGAAGAGGATTTTCTCGATATACAATGACTTTTGCAATTGATGGTCAAGGTGTCATAACCTTTTAGCCTGCTCTCCTAGTTCACGTGTGTCGGGTGCATTTTTTATGCTTATGTTTGCTACTCATTTAATGATTAAATGCCGCCTAGCTGCGAAGTCCGTTGAAAAATATTTTTGGAACATTTGATGCCTTTCATCGCACGTAACCTTCCATAAATATATGCATTTACCTAACGGTTGAAGCTCTGAAGCGTCCAGTTACAAATTACTAACTGCGCCTAATTTCCCTCAAGGCAGTGTAACTGATAAGTCTGTGGTACGCGGTCTTCTTCTAGCCGCGTACTGCCGATTGACCTTACGCTAACATATCATACATCATATTTAAATAACTACAAAATGATATTTGTTATGGCGATCATAATGATGAAGATGAAAACAATAATGCGTTTAGGCCAAGGCCTTTAGGAATATTGCGACTGTTATAACCTCATCATTTCTTTTGTACTCCCTCTACAAATCAGTATGTGGTAGATTAAGAGTAATTAAAGAGAACTTGAGAAACTACACACTAAGCCCCTTTGCAGGGACAAAAAAGAAAGGTCGGGCCTTCTATGTGAGCCTTGTGACGAAACTGTCACGTTTTTCTCAATCTATATTTTCGTGTTCATGTGTTCTAAAAGACTTACTATGCGTGCTGCAATATAGCGAGGCGAAATGTAGGATACTGAACAATTGTATTATTTCTAGATTTCAAATGCATGTAGATGTAAAAATTCATTATCGTTAGCACCAAGAGAAGAAAAAAAGGACTATCGTGTGGCTTGCGTGAGCACTTTAGTTCTCACCTGATAATAAGTTGAAGCTTCGCCGTATACACTGTGTTCCATACATGGCGTGTGTTATGAACTCAGTGGCATGGTTTGTGATGGAGAGTACCATATGGTGTGCCACAAAGAGTGTGCATTGCTTACCATGATTTTGCAGATTCGGATCAACACTGTTCAATACCGATTGTCTCGACTGGCCTCAGCACGACACAGTCAGTGAGTCGGTTCTTCTCGCGTATGAAAGTGGTTCCATATATTAAAATGCGTACATACGTCTGCAGTGAATACGAATGTAAACTCTTGCACAGAAATCAAGATTTGAAAACCGAGAAAACATGTCTGATGACAACGTCGCAATGCACCTACATCTTTTGCGTTCATCTGGGCAGCAGCTCCCCATTTGCAGCCACATGTCTTATGGCCCATTTGTTAATTGCATTTAGGTAAGAAGATCGAAGCTTTTAAAATTTGTGCGCGAAATTATCATTAATGAAACAGAATAAATCATACAGCGGTGCAGGTCATGAACCACACAGTAAAAACTTCTTTTTAGTAAATAACATTTGATTATTCATAGAATTTCAAACAGGCTCGTTGGCACCACTTCAAACTATACCGAAGCCCGCTAACAATGCCACGACCAAATGCCTATAATGCACTACCTTATTGGTCAAATCCAGTGGCTTAGCCAGGGAGTGGCACACCGGGCCCGTGCCCCACCGCGAAATTTTTTTTCGCCATGGCATACAGAGCGAAAAATGACCATTACAAGGAGGTGCACCCCCCTAAATCAAGGTGGCGCCCTCCTCCCCCCCCCCCCCCCAAAAAAAAAAATGTCTGGCTACGCCCCTGGTCAAACCACATTATTTACATAAGAAAAAGTTTGGACAACGTTCTCCTAATAGCACCTTTTTTTTCTTTTCTTCACCCTCTACACGCAGTGATTCCTATGGGAATGTTCAACCACTCCATTCCGACTTCATTCCGCGAAAGGTAGGTCTCAAACGTATATCCACTCCATAGAGGTAACCAATATTCGCCTTGAACATTCTTTTCGACCTTTTATGTGATACAGTCTCCTTGGCTTAAACATTGAGTAAAACATCGTTGCCGCCAGCGCAAGCTATAATGCCTGTGGCTACCTTATCCTAATCAAGATTGTCTGATGGTCTCAGTCAAAGTAGTCTTAGATTCGCTACACGAAAGCTAAATGCTGTGTCTGACAATGTAAGAATTCCAGGCATGGAACCACAAGGGGAGAGCTACTTTCCAGAGGTAGGTGGCTATGCACGCACACTGCCATGAACATTTGTTTGAAGTCACCACATCTGCAACCACCAGCTTTACTAGCAATGTTATAATGACACCTCAACTGGCACATGCCGCCTGAATGGAAACACAAGTGGCTTAGAGTCACTTTATGCTCCATTCCATTTATTCGCTGCAAGAGCCCAAGAGGGATCTTTAACAGACATGCACAGGGTTGTGCCAGCCTCATCATTCGTCAACTCTTTATGGAGAGAATATTCAGCAGGGTGATGTGTTAAGCTGTGGAAGCAAAAAAAAAGCAAAAATAATGCACTCAAATTTTGACGAACCCTTAATCAGTTCCATTTGCAGAGTATTATCACGACAAAATTGCAACGAGGGCGTTAATTGTCTGGGGCTGCCGTTTGGTGCTTAACAATTAGTGTTTAGAGCGTTATTTTAGCGGTAGTTGTGAGCTTCCATATTTTGTAAATTTTCCTGTGTAGAGTGTAGGGTACGTTTTGCAATAGGAGGTCACAAACCTTCGATCACTTGATCTGCGGATAGCGAGGCCAGAAGCCATTCCTTCTGCTAAACGAACATCTTGAAAACACTTGATTTAATGCAAGGGATGTCACCAGTCAAGGGCGCATCAAGTATTATTTTCGCTGATTAGCGCTGCCACCTGTCTTTTATACAGTAACGCATGTTCAGTTGCGGCTCCGAATGACAACTTGGCGTATTAGAACGTAAAATGCCCTGCAAGGCAATGAGAACTCTCACATACAGGACAGGACACGCAATTGAATCTTTTCTCTTGCAGTTAGAAAATAATGATGTCATGTTAGTTACTGATAAAGATTTAGTGCACACCGGAAGCGCCCAAATAGTCTAAACTAAGCTTCACATTGTTCCGCAGATCGTCACTTAATCAGGTATCGGTGGTGCTCACCTAGAATAGTACACGAAAGTGCGTAATAACTAAAGCAGCATCCACACACATCGAGAATGCAGTGTCTTTGAGACTACACCTGGTGAGTACGCACTGAGACGCACATATATCGCCTGAAGGCTTAAAGGGCATTCCATAACAAGCTGCAATACGTTTTCATACGCGATTCATCGAGGGCGAACAACTGGTACTGGTATATGACACACCATATATTTTGTTCTTCAGAACGTGTGAGCAAAAATAGTGGTGTTCTGCTGGACAGGATGCAGTGTTCGAGTGGGTGTTCGAAAGTTATGATTACTGCTTTAACTTGGATATCGCGGCCTCCTGAATAGTAGTGGCACCACTAACAAAAAAAAAAACATGGTTAATCCCTCTGTCATAGGAATTGGTATAACACGAAAGTGAAACGTGTCTTCACACAGGTAGTTGAGGATTTATTGTGCATTGTTTCGCCACAAGGACGAAGGAATCAATGCCGGAGGAACAAATTGTAATGTCCCGCGAAGAAATGCAAGCAGCTCGTAACTTGCAGCGCGCCCCTCAAGCAGAAAGGACGCATGAAATGAGCATACACAGGACGAGCGCGGACTAACAACTGTCACAGCTCGACAGTAAAAGCGCACTGCTCAAATAAAAAGAAACACGCGCGAAACGAACGCACGAGTATACATAGGACGAGCGCGAACTGTCCCAATTGTTACTTCGTGTGTGAGCAGCACGCTCCTGTCGTAAGCGCGGCCGCTGCGGCGAGCGAAGTGACCTTTGTGCACCCTTTAACCACTGTAACTTCGAAGCAAAAGTGTGGCTGGAAGCGCAACACGTACGAAGCGCCACAATCACGAGATGAGCGCGTGCGCACGAGCGACCACGCCCAGTGGAGGCGCGCGCGCATCGCAACGAGAGGGGCGACGACTTTAAGCGCGCTCTCCGCGCCATCTCGCTAGTGATGACAAAAACGCGCTGAAGTCGCGGATCTCTGAGGACCACCAACGATATATGCTGTATATAAACACCTCGCAGTCAGTATGTTGGAGAACGTACGCTCTGTGGCTTAGTGGTTTCACGCAGCGCGCTGCGGATCGGGAGGTCGTAGGTTCGACGCCCGGCGACGGAAATTTTTCTTCTAGATTTTTTTTCTTTGCAATATATTAGTTAATATTTTACAACGTCATATCCGTGACGGAAATACGTCAGTGGGGCCGTGGTGGACCCCGCCATAAAACACTTTCGTGTTAAAAAACATAATATCAAGTAGCCTAACACGAAGCATCACTGCGATACGAATAAGTTGGAATTCTTTCTTGACGCTTTGCACTCAACAAGCGTGGGAAGAAAAAGATGCACAGGTAGAGCTCTGGTTCCTGGGAGTCATTGTCTGTTCCCGTTTGTTCAGCGCGAATTGCCAACATGAGCAGCATAAAACTAAGATACTGCTTTAACGCGTACCTGTTGTCCAGTTCGCTGGCAGCGTCGTGCCACTAACATAATTTTTAGTGTTAAGTCGATTCCTCCTGCGTAGAAAAAAGTCAAAAGTTGGATGAAATTACAAGGAAACAATTCATAAGCATACTTGACCGGTTTGAATAATTCACATGTTAATCAATGACTTAGACATAATTTAATTTGTAAGGCTAAATCAAAAATAATGGTATTTACCCAAAAGAAAGTTGTAGAAATTGGAAAGTGACCACGTGGACTTGGTTTTAATATAGTTTTACTTTTTAATTGTTCTCAGGATGTTCCACGTGCCCGCAATCGGGTACCGTCTTGCCGCCTGCTTGTTCCAAGAAACATTTCCCGGTAGGTGCTAGTACTTCCAGCGCCTCGCTTCTACTACATAAGACAACTGCTGTTATAGCAACCACTTTTCTTGTGGAGACGCGTGTCCTAAATCTTACTGATTATGATCATCTATGAACTGCCCATATTTCAGGAACTCTCTTTGGGATTATTCTTCCTGTAGCGCAACACTTAATCTGGCTAAAGATGCTAGTTTTTGGCAAAAATTATAGAAATTAAGTGTTAATTTAGTCCGAGGAGGCAGGCAGTCGGGACAAATGGATGAATTGAGGCATACCCTGCGAACAGCACTTGTCGCTTCGGGATTTCCAGAAAGTAGCCGCTGACATTTTCGCGCAGTGCTGAAATGCAGCAAATATATGCGCCGAAACCGATACCGAAAGGCCGAAGACTAGAACTAGTATAATCTGCGAAAGCGTTCACAGTGAGTGAGCGTCATTCTTTCAGCCATTGATATCTTTCGCTTCCTGGGTGTACTGGCTGCGCTTGCCATCATAGCATGCTTGGCGCACGCAGGTTAAGGAAAAAATATCACATCTGCGCTCGCTTTCTGAAACAGTGTCTTCATTCGGGACGTCTCAGTTAATGTGGCAGTTGCACTGTTTGGCTTTTCGGTTTCAGTTTTACCTGTCAATTTGGTGAATTTTAGCAAAAAAGCAAAAATTTGCAACGGCGGCGTTACCGAAATCTCAACCGGCTATGGGCTCTTTATGAAGAAAGGTTTCGGTGCTCCCCTGAAACACGACCGCATCATATTAACGAATGAAAAGGGCATTATCTTACTTAGAAGTGCAGTGCTGTAAATAATTTCACTAGTGTCCTTAAGATGTCTGCCACCTCAGAAAGAGTAATTATGAAGGCAGCGAGGCAATATTGTATTTCCCTTATATCCGAGGATTTTCGGAGATAGAAACACACGCTGCAACGTACAAAAGCGAAGCCATGAGTACTTAGGAAGAATGTCGCAGCAAGATCTAAGGTGAGGCGTTTTCATACTCTGTCACGTCTTGTAGGCCTACTTCATTTTTATAACCGCTTGAAGTGTGTACTTGTCATTAAGTAATGCTCTGGGAAAAAGCGCTATCACATGCATGAGCGACGAATTGGGACAAGGCCACACTGGAAGGCGGCCTTAAATATTAGATATTGCTGGTGTTTTAGTAAATGAGTTTAGTGTCGAAGGAAAGATTGAAACCTAGTATTTTTAATGTTCTTAGCCGGTTACAAACACTTTTCAACACCCTTTGTTACTCGCAGTTTGACGATGTGTATTTTATAACTTCTATCATTCCAATTCATCGTCTTGTATTATCTCTTATTGGACACGTGGTTGCGGCTGATTTTGTGATTGGCTGGAAAGCTTCCATTTATGAATTTACAATGCCGTAGATTCCAAAACAATTGTTGGTAAAGTCACTCACTACTGAGATTTTTTCTTGTTGATGCTACAGTGATGGATAGAAATAGGTGCGTCCTTGAGTCAGAGGCGTCTGCTGCCTCTAAAGGCGTTATGGTAGGCATATTGAAAAAGTGTACTGAGCCGGTGGCGCCACGCTGCGTGAGTGAACGAAAGTGACTCGCGTGCTCCGTGCAGCAGCCGACCCACGAGCGGAGCCATGCCAGATTGTTAGGAATGCTTCGCAATGTCGAATATCATTTGTTGTGTCGTAAACTCTACCAATAGCTGGGACAAAGCTTTTCAGTTTTGCACCATGACCATGCTACAAAAACCAGCCAGAAGCAGCGCATCGCAGATTGCGCCGTTTGTAAAACCGAACGGATACAGAAGAGGCCCCAGATAAGTGGCAAAATGCGTCGGGGACCACGAGAATTTTTTAAGATTATTCACTTTCAAAGCCTACTCGTTTCATCAAACATGCCGCCTTAGCGCACACGCCATGCATACAACCTGGGCGTAGCAGATGGAGAGACTACAATTTGCAGCACGCGAGTTGAAACTGTAGTGGCCGCCAGCGGCCACTCGTGGCGCCGGCTGTGCACTGGCGAGGTGGACTGTTGCGCCACCTATACGTGCTGCACGTTTTCCATTCTTCTTGTAAATTTCCCGAAATCTTTTTCCGCAGAAAACTTTTACAACCCATACAGTATTTACTGGACAAAAGAAGCATCTCAAGCTTTAAAGGCGAAGGAGGACTGCTTCGCTAAACAATATCACGCTAACGACTACGTAAGTATATATTAGCCCATTACCAGTTTATAACACTATTAGCCTTAGCAGATCAGCTAGAAAGCATCACGAATGTTATATATGTCTCCTGATATAGAGAAGCTTATCCTAATTGGAGGATTCTGTTAAGCGACATTCAGGGTATCGTGTTGCATAGTTTCAATTTAGGATTCATCCTAGACTTTGCAAAAGTTAGAAAAAACTGCACTTTTAACATTAAAGCCATTTCGTTGAGAAGGCCGCTTGGTTCAACTTTCATCCAGTGTACCTGAGCATTATCTAATACGGTAATCTTTAAGTGTCGGTAAAAACACATGTGAAGAGAAAATGGCAACACAAACACCGTGTCATCTTATCTTTCCGTGTGTCTCCCTCTGTACGCCTCACCTTTTTTTTGTGTTGATGAAACTTTGCCAACTACCTCAACCTTCTCTCGTTCTCAAAACCATAGCCGATTGTTTAGAAAGTGTCTTGAACAACGAAGTTGCGTGACCGACGCAACTGTATGTGCATAATATTTCATTATCGGCGAGCAGGAACGACTGATTTTCGGCATTTTACTAGGGGACATGTAAAAATAGCAGGTGCGGATAACCGGTTAACCAAGATTCCACAACCTCAATGGAAAATATCAATTTGCTTCTTGGTTAGAGTTCGGAATAATAAAGGGCCCTATTCCGGCATTGATATTTTTATTGCTGTGAGGTTGTTCACCGCCACTGAAACTTCACTTCATGTGATACGCCTTGAGAAGTTGGTGTAGGCAGCGAGCATGAAAATTATTTACGACGAGCTCTGAGCAAAAGAAAACGCTGAGGAAAAGTATAGCGGCCGCGGAGTTTTCTCGTAGTACACCGATAATAATTTTATTGGAATATGGCAAGCGCATACTGACGAGGGAATAGGCTCATACTTTAGTTGTTTTAAGGCAACATTTTGTGCAAATTTTCATAACTCCTTCTAGTGCTTCACGCGGGTGGTGGACATCAGTGTACGTATATTTTATAGTGAATCTAACCAACGAAGAGGAGCCATGTGCGCGACTGGGAGATAGAAAGTTAGATGGGCAGATGAGATGAAATATGGCAAAGATAACGTGGCCGCCGTCAGCACAGGTCCGGGTTCATTGGCGAGACATGGAAGAGACCCATGACCTGCGGTGGCCGTAATCGGTCTGATGATGAAGAAACGTTACTGCTCTCGAACTAGGGCTATTCGCTGCAATACCGGGACCACTTCCTTTGCTGCTAAAGGCCATCAGGAACAGTTCCTCGAGATTGAGAGAGCTGTGCTTGTGCTCCTGGCCAAGCGGCAACTCCAATCCCTATGAACATAAATCCAAAGTTATTGACTAGGTTAGCCTGCATAAAGCCGAAATGCTAGCCCACTATCTCTTGCATGTTCTGCTCTTGTTTCTTGACCGGAGAACCCTATACTGTGAATCGTACAGCGGTATCAAGTGTTCATGTTGAATATCACACTGATTAACGCAAGAGAGCAGTCAAACATTTTTTTCCACGAGAAACCACATTACTATCAAAGGTATTCCTGTTCACGACGAAGTAACGCAGCTTTTTTTGTTTGTTTTTGTTTTGCGGGGAATACAGATAACTTTCTCAAGATGAGGTGTTGTCATTAGAACAAAACTGGGCAAAGTGAATTGTCGATCACAGTGCCCAGCCTAATCTAGCAATATTTTTATTGTTTTAGGCAACATATAGCCAACTGTGGTCAACTAAAAGACTGACACTAAGCTTCGTTAAGTAATTCTATGCATATGCCGGCAACCAGCTGTTTCTGTGGCATGTGGTGTAAAACTAACCTAGATATTGTTGGAATAAAAAAATTATTTCAGCGTTTTCATTAAAAATTATGTTAGGACAGAAAGAGGCGTTGGGAAAACATGAACAAGACATACATACATACCGGCAGTTTTAAAAAAGAGCAAAATACTATGACGGATTTAAGCGGAGTGATCATCTGGCATTTCTTGAACACGATCCCATTCACGGTGTTGCAAAATGGCAAAGCATTGTGTAGAAGGGCTTGCATTGCTTCTCAGATTGCTTCATGTGCACGCACTCGCAACAGCGATTCTTCTGGTGAATAACATAACGCCTATGTTGTTTTCCATTCAAGCGTACGCCATATGCATTCACGAGGATTGCTGAAAACGCCGCTCTACGCGTCGCATATGAGGTGAGTGCAACGTGAGCCGCGTTGTCAGACATGCCGATCTTAGGGCCACGTCAGGGTTACAAAACCAGTTTCTGACAATAAATGCGAAGTGGTGAAAAATATTATTGATAGCTCACTTTATGTAGTGAAGAGACTTCACGGGAGTGGTGCGCTTTGAACATGTACCATGCATATATGCATACATCACACAATAATACTGCTCATGTTGTGCAAAGGTGACTAGCCAATAATGAAAGCTGAAGCGGGAGTCGAAGGGTTCGGGACATCTTAAACGCTTTTCAGCACTCACGCAATAGAGATTATGCTGGTACCAACTATACGCTTGCAAGAGCCTAATATAGGGTTAACTACGTTTTTTTATTAAGGGCACAGGGTAGGTCCTAAGCGTCCCAAGTATTTTACGGCTTCTGTACGAGCAATTTTCTATTGAGCTAATTGATGTGGGAAGTGTTCAGTGTTGTTTATTTTATTCATCGGCGTCTCACCCTGCAGTGGAGCTAGAATTACAATTCCACTTCAAATGTTGACATTTTTTCAATTTTTTTTAGTCAGGCAAGTAACTTTTTTCAATGAAAAAAAAAAGTCACAGTTTCACCGTAAGGGTGAATCAATGAATGCGATCGAAACAAATTCTAATGTTATTCGAACTGAGGCGGGCAGCTAATTCTTTTGGATCCGATCTCACGCAACTCTACAAAATGCTTGTTTTAGAGCATACGGCCGCTCCAAACACTGTTCACACGATCTCCTCGACAGCCGCCCGCTGTCGGCTGCTTAGATTGCGAGATAACGAGTGCGCCAGCGACGACCGCGCTCGTAAAACCAAAGGTCGCAGTGGCTGCACGAGGGACCCCCCCCCCCCCCCTTCGCGTCTTTCCGCGCTTGTTAAAGGACGCGCGGGGCGTTTCCTCTCTTCTTGAGCATTCCCCGGCTGGTCGAACAGGCGGGGGGGATCTTATCGCATACGCCTCGGAGCAATGGAGATGGGCCGGCTCGTTTGATGTCCACGTCAGCCGCGTTTGTCGCCCTCGCTCCCGCACTGTTAACCATGGGTAGAACGTACGATGTGCTGGGGATATCTATCAATTTGGACGTTATACGGGAAATGACGGTGGCGGCGACGGCAACGGCAACGGCGAAAACCCGTCGAGACTGTCCATATAACTGCCATCGCAATAAAATAAAACTGCCAAAATGACAGAACTATTCCGCGTACGTACACCATTGTAGTTGAGTAGCTTCTTAGTGATGTTTGCTTTATTCTGGTAAAAAATCAGCTGCACTACAGCGCAAAAACCACACAGCGGACGGAACACAAATGACGATGACGAGCGCTGAACTTCCAGCAGCCTTTATTGGGAAATTGCAAGTATATTTACGCTGTCCGACACAGACGCCATCCACTGCACATGCGCAGGTATGCCAACTCTTTATCGGTGAGTTGTAGGCAGGGGCGTAGCGAGAAATTTTTTTCTGGGGGGGGGGGGGGGGGGGGCACTTGCTCGAAATGGCCATTTTTCGCTCTGTATGCCGATGGTGAAATAAAATTTTGGGGAGGGGGGGGGGGCACGGGCTTGGTGTGCCACCCCCTGGTTACGCCACTGGTCGTACGGATGGCACGCTAGCTTACACAACTATCCCCAGCTAGGGGGAGAGTTCAGTCGGACAGTATAAATATAGGTGCAATTTTGCAGTAAAGGTTGTTGAAAGTTCAACGCCCGTCGTCGTCGTTTGTGTTCGGTCCATTGTGTGTCTTTTGCGCAGTAGTGCACCAGAACAATGCACCAACTAGCCCAACTCGCGACTTTAAGAAATCAGCCTTCCGTTTATTCAAGTTGTTTTGATAATGGGGGAACGTAAAAGAAAATTGATTTCGAGATAGTGAGAGCAAGAACAAAAGCAAACTTATTTCATATTTTGTTCAAAAAGATGCACTGAGCAATTTAATAGCGACGTCCCATATAGTCATCCCAAGAATCTCATTTTTGCTTCTTCCCTTGTTTCTTTGGTTCCCTGCATTGTTTTGTCATATCTACTGTACGGCCACTCTATCACCCAAATATTGTCTGTGGCCATATGCGTGCGCACGAGGGGGGGGCAGAGGGGGCGGCCGCCCCCCCCTAGTCACCTAGGAAGGGGGGGGGGGGCGCAAAGTCTGCTCCATAACGGGGGGCGCTGCGACGACCCTTCGCCCCCCCCCCCCCCCTGAAGGGGAACCCTGCGCACGCCTATCTATGTCTGTGGCGGTTGATCGCACCTAACCATATCAAAGTGTTGCGCCTCTGTGATGTGACGAACAGCCTTGAAAACGTTTACTCCGGGCCATGCAGGTTTTTTTGAAAGCTAGATGTTTCAAAGGTGGCAGTTCTGACGGTTTTCTTCCCAAACAACACGATCCATTGTGTTCTCTACGAGTGTCACGGTTCCTCCGCATTCTTTATAGACACAGTTACTCGTAATGACGGTTTTTAGAACCTTCACATCGATCAAAGCGTAGCCTTCGTCACTACGGGTAACATTTTGTCCTTGCGGCGACGCGGAATGAGGACAGAGCTCACTCGCTGAAGTGCTCATACGAGTGCTCCCGGTTTCGTTTCTGCTAGCAGCCGAAGCGTGTCGATGTCCAATTATACGGTACTTTATAGACAGTTTCCTTGACTTGTTAAGACGAGTATATCTCTTGCCGCTGTAACAAAATCCAGAAAGCGCAACTTCAGCTCAATATAAATGCACAGAACCGCCTCTCTGCGCGCGTCTCAAACACAAAAGGCACGTGCACTCGGTAAATGCCACGTGTCCGCGCCATGTCCTTTAAAGGGGCACTGCAACACTTTTTGAGCACGGTCAGAAAACGCTGCCGATCGGTAGTCGAGGCTCCCGAGAACACGCGAGCCAAATATTATAGCGCAGCACGCGGCCTGGAATTCACTACAAATTCACGAAGTCAGCTAAAAATTGCTTTCTCTTCTCTCGACAAATGACGTTGCAAGCTCAAAAAATCACCGCCCAAGCACTCCGTACAAATGGTTACCAGCGAAGCTGAAATGTGCGGCCCCGGTGTTTAGCGTGGGTTCAACCCGACGCTGCACTGAAGCCTTCCACAATTATCGTTGCCAGGTTGTGGTCAGAACCACAGGCGGTCACAGACGTCGCAGCCGAAGCCAAAATGCCGCTGGAGAAACTCTCGCCCAATGCGGGCGCTTCGCCCCGGCGAACGCGCTCCCGCAATCACGTCGACGCTGTTCTGCCCGCAGCGCCGTTTCGGCGCGCCAGAGGGCGCGCCATGGCTGCAAGCGTTTGACCTTGCAAGCGTCGTACCCAACTCGCGCGCCAATGGCGCTTGAGCTTTGGTACGACGCTCAGAAGGACGTAACTGATAACACAGCCAATGGAGACCGTTAGTGACACAGATGCCGAGCGGTTTTTCGTTTCTCCTAGCCATATACAGCAGCTTTCGCTGTAAAATCACTCGTCACCGCCATTGTAACAGCCATTGGCTGATTTGAGCATGGCGCGCTCGGTCGTTACGAAAGCCGCCGCGGGAGGCCGCGACTTGTCCACGCGTGCGCGCGCGATCGCATTGCAAAGCGGCATATTCGAAGAAAAAAAACATTGTTGATCCCTCCGTCATAGGAATCGGCATAACACGAAAGCTAAACGTGTACTCACAGAACTGGTCCTTATTCTTTAGTGATATATGAGAGCTTGTAGAATGTGTATTGGTGTTTGGCAGCTATAGCATCGTTTGACGTGGGCACACCCACGTTTACGCCTACTGGCACATCTCCATCGCGACGACTACAGCCCATGATCATGATTTAACCGATGTGGTAGCTGAAATTTTTAACGTATACCTGGACACAGCGTATCGTGAATCCCGCGCAAACATAACAACAAGCAAACACTAACCGGTGGTACTCGATATGGGCGTCTTCAAAGCGTCGTCTATTAAGGAGAAAAAGGGTAAGGTGTGCGCTTCTGAGTAAAACTTCCCCATCTCCCGCTAAAGGGAACCATGTGTGGATGCGAAGCAGCGGGGAGATGGTTAGCTTGAGCGGGAGAAACGTCGCCGCTCTCGTTTCGCGGCAGCGGCCCGGGCACACATCGCGGCGCTGCACAGAAGAGAGAATGAGGCGTGCTCCGTCATTTTAATACCGCGGAACTACCGTGGTGCCCCCCAGTGGAGCATGCAGCTGTCGCACGCCGCTCCGTAGAGGATTCCTAGAGGAGAGAACGGGGGGGACCCGTAGGAGAGGAGAGAGAGGGGGGACGTGTATGCGCTGTGGGGGGTGTGGGACGCGAGACCCGCTCCGTAGAGTAGAGGATTCCTATAGTAGAGAAAGGGGGTGAGCGAAGGAGAGAGGACGCGCATGCGCTGTGGGGAGTGTCGGACGCGGGCGCCGCTCCGTAGAGTAAAGGATTCCTACAGCAGAGAAAGGGGCTGAGCGTAGGAGAGGACGCGCATGCCCTTGTGGGACGCGGGCACCACTCCTAGAGTAGATGATTCCTAGAGTAGAGAAAGGGGGTGAGCGTAGGAGAGGATAGGGGGGAGGGGACGCGATGCGCTGTGGGACGCGGGGGGCCGCTTCGTAGAGTAGAGCATTCCTAGAGGAGAGAAAGGGGGTGAGCGTAGGAGAGCAGAGAGAGGGGGAGGGGGACGCGCATGCGCTGTGGTGGTGGTGTGGGACGCGGGAAGGAGCGACGGACTAAGCCCCCTCCAAACACATGCAAGCAAGATCAAGGAATGGGGTCAACCTGGGCGACAGACACCACCTGCCTAGCCATTGCTAAGCAGCCTCTCTGTGCTCTCGGCCATGACTCTGATGACTGCAGTAGTGGTTGACGGCCTTCATATTACTCCAGTGTTCTGGTTCGCATAATGGGTGCTTCCCTACTTCATGAACGTGGCCGGACGCGGGACGCGGGACGGACGCGGGACGGACATAGCCCCGAGCATAAGATGCTTCGCATCTAAAAATCGCAGCATATCCACGGGGTGAATGATGACGAGTTGGGGCGAAGCTCGTGAAGCAATCATGGTTACACCGTGAAATCTTCAGTGGTTTCGCCCAGCAGTAATCAAAGCGATAGTGTGTGTGAGATCGGCCTCGCGCCGCGCTCGCGTCGCGGCGGCCTCTCGAGCTCGCACCTCGGGATCCTGCCGACGAGCACGAGCCGCAGCGGCCTTCCGCACCCGGCGCTCCTCGTCGTCCATGGTCCGCCAAGCAGCACGATCCGGCAAGCGCACTCGTACGGCGACGATCCGGGGAATGAGAGATAGCGGGCGCTCGCCGCCCGGCGCAACCCCGCGCAGCCCCCGCAGCAGCCAATCGGAGAGCAGCTGCACCGCCAACGCCATCTAGCGTACCTTCACCCAACCGCCATATTGTACGCATGTCTATGAGCCAGCGCCCTCTCGGAAACGAGACGAGGAAATGGAGATGACGACACAGAATGCGTACAGCGCCATCTAGTATATCGTCACCCAACTGCAGTTTGCATGCATCTCTATGGGACAGCGCCCTCTATTGTACGATAAGGGAACACTACGGGGTACAGAGGATGGATCGACGATCGACAACCGACCAGGTCTCGCTAAAAGGAGCTTCGCCCCTAAAAAGTGCTCGAGGTCACGAGGCGCGCGTGACGTATTTTCTTCCCCCCGCGCCATCCTTCCCTGCTTAGCTTCCAGCGCTTTCGTCGGGACGAGAGAAGAGAGAATGCAATTGCAGTGTGCGACAAATCTTTGTAACTCCGCTTGTACTAGACGGATTCTAAAATTTTTTGCGGCAGTGAATTCGTGAGGCAATAAGCTCCTTTAGTGAATCCATTCCATGGCTACTTAGGAAAAGTGTTGCAGGGCCCCTTTAAGGAGCCGGAATGTTTATTTTTTAAAACCTTGCTCATCTTGGGCAATCTACCAGATCAGTTTTTTTAATCTAATTGGTGCAGGAAGCTCACGTTGTGCAAGGTTTGAGAAGAGGAAGCTTGGGTGCTCGTCAGTTGCTCTCCAAAACCTGGTCCTATTTGGCTGGTCAATCAAAACGCGGAAAATTCGGTGGGACAAAGATAATTGCTAAGAAAGGCCTTATTATTCCAAAGGAAAAAAACAATATATATATATATATATATATATATATATATATATATATATATATATATATATATATATATATATATATATATATATATATATATATATATATATATATATATATCACGGTGGGTATATTTTGCCCCACCGTGTCTCCTTAATTCCGCTAGCCATACTTGCTATATTATCTAGGGCTTGAGCTGCCACCCTTAGGACAGAAGTGAACAAGAGAGAAGCGAGGCACTGCGATTTAACTCCACAAAGCATTGAAGGTATTCGCCCTCGTTGCAAGAATGCGTGCGCAAACACCCTATTTTTTTGTTTTAGGAAGATATGTTTATACCCAAACGCGGACCGCTTTGTTTTTTTCTGGGCTGGGATCTTTTATTGATCCTGATGATAACTATAATAATGACCTCGATGCATACTACTACTACAGTGATAACCTGAACGCTCTGGAGCAGTATTAGTATTTCTTATCGTAGGAATACATTTATTCGCGCCACAGTGGGCATTTAAATGACAGAGTAAAAAGGAAATGACTTCATGAAGTTGTAAAGGGTAGTATGCAGATTGGAAATGATCATATGAACATGAGGGATGGGGCGGGGGGGTTAGAGTATCCAGAAATTCTGACTGGAGCTGCACCGCATTTGGAATAGACGGGTTTCTTTATGTTGCTATCAGCTCTACTATTTGTATATTAATTATGTACAATTTAAATGATATTATAATTAACTTTTATTTACCTGAAACATACAATTCACATTGCTTTAATCAACTGATACGGAAGCTATTTTCATACGAATAAGAACAGGCATTAGTGCTTGGAAAACTTGTGATGAGTCAAATTTTCCAACGGTATAATAGTGATGTTTCATTTAGTGAGATCTGCATATCCTGTCTTTCTGTCGTTTCAGAATTATCAGCAGAGGCTGTACACGAAGCGTTACTTGAACAAGGACTACCGCCTCGAGTATTTCAACATGACCGCGAACCAGCTTTTTTTCGTCTACTATACACTGGTACGCATATAAAGCCCTGCATAACGTCAATAACAGCACATGACACTAGTTTGCAGATCTCATCGCATGAGAGATGTAGTTCATATCCTCTGGTACGCTGGCTCTTTATGATTGTAGAAGAGAGGGCTTTTCACGAGAGAGAATAGGCGGACTCCTGTCATTTCGATAAGACCCTGCAGCTCGTAGGCTAAAGAACAGGATACATGTGATGCTGCAAAACCAAGCTGAAATGAAAAGTGGCCACAATGTTTTATTCCTTCTCGATTCCACCGGCAACAACTGTACAGAAGTATTGTTATACAATTGTGCGCAAAAATGCGTGTGTCATAAAAACGCATCTCCATTTCTGCCAGTGAAGATAAAACTGTTGCTCCTGCTTGAATTTATCCACTTCCAAAATAATTCTTTTCCGAAAGGCAATATGCGAATATTTTAAGAAAGAGAAACTACAGGCAACATATTTCGGAAGCCCTGCTACCGTGCCACACTCCGGTTCTATCGCATTCAGTTGAGGCAATCTCATGCGAGCGCTGTATACTAGCAAAGGTGCAATACACAAAAAAGTGTGAACGCCTCAGTGCTGTTTCTATGGCGAAAAAGTAGATGTCACTGTACATCACCTGTAAAAGGACGCACGCAACCATCAAGACAATATTCTAAGCAAAAAAAAAAAAAGATAACACGGAGACCAGTCTATGAAAGCCGATGCCTGGTTGCACATCAGTGAATGTCAAAACAAACTCTATCCTAGATGTCCACTATTTCCACACCCGCATGTATGCCAGCGCCCATGGTTGTACAGTAGAGCGAGTATGAACGCACATAATATATTTACCGTGTGATTGATGCTATCCTAAAATACGTAGTGCACTGGCATCGTTTCGGGTCGCAGGGAGCTAGCTTCAGCTACACGAGGTAGCTCCTCTTATGTAGTTGGTTAGAATAGCAATGATGTAAACACCGTTACTAAACAAACTCCAATAGAGCGCACTGTTCAAGCAACAATTCAGAACTTTACGCTTACTATTACACTCACTCAACCTCCTATTAGCATTAGTGAAATAACCATGCCTGAATACGTACTTTGTTAAAAAATTTAATGGGGCCAGACAAATTGTCCTGTTTGTGATTTTTGCTACAAAAAAGAGCGCTAGGAGCTGGCTCTTTAGAATAAACATGAACGTGCTCTTTGTACGTCCTGATGCCTTTAATATGGCTCCGTGCCTTGCATCAAAGCATACCCTGTGCTTACCTGAACATAGCTTGAAATTTCTTTTAATATTCCAGCTTTTTTCGCAATAAGGCTCGTGATCGTATTTTTCATGATTAGTTAGCCTGAAACGCATCCTTCCACAATCACCACGTTCACAATGTTCGTTCTTTTGCAGAGCTATTGCAGCGATTATTCACAAGACAGCGCCGACAAAAAGATATTTGTCCAAGATAGGTAAGCTACTTATCTTTATTCCTCTTGGAGTGCGCCTCTAATATTTCGGGCGTAGAGCCTGTGCGGCATTGATTAGTTTAATTGCCTGATGTCATCGTTATATTACTCTACAAAATGCAGACAAATAGTAATATCTGGCGTTTGGCGTCCCAAAACCACGATATGATTATGAGAGACGCTGTAGTGGAGGGCCCCGGAAATTTCGACCATCGGCGGTTCTTTAACGTGCACTGACATCGCACAGTAAACGGGCCTTTACCATTTCGCCACCATCGAAATGCGACCGGCGCGGCCGGGATCGATCGCGGGACAGTCGTGTCTGCAGCCGAGCACCATAACCCCTGCTCCACCGCGGCGGAAAAAATGGAGACACAGCTCAGCTAAGTATCAATGGGGTACATAATAGCGCAAACTTGGAAAAAAAAGAACGGATTCGAGAAAAGAAATAGGAGGGAGCAGAAAGGTCGGGCGCTAAACTTCAACTGTTTATTCGAAAGATTAAGCCACCAGATTACAACTTTCTGCGCATGCGTGCATCAAAATCGGTAAACACTGGTCACACTCGCATGTCAAGAAGCTGCAGCTCGTTTTGGTGAAGTGAAACAGACGTATCACTGATGCAATCCGTGCCTCTCGCGAGAGTTATTGGAAACGTTCCATATTAGGAAAAGATGCGGGGATTGCATCAGTGATACGTCTGTTTCACCAACGCCTCCTCTATTTTATTCAATGTCAGTGCAAACACTCGCCCCACAATGGGAGCCGCCGGTCCGCCTTAGTTCAGGGAGTGGTCGTGATGCGACGCCACATGTAGGGTAGAGCACGGCCGGGCTAGAATCTTGCGCGCGCGCTCCTTTCAAAGCGAGAGCGCGCGCGCAGTCAAGCCCGGCCGTGGGTAGGGCTAGGTAGGGCTGCTTGCGTCACACGTGCGTCCGAGTGCTTTCGCACGGAGATGCGATAGACGTGTTTTCCCTCTCCAATATCATGCGTCTGTCCAATTTCTCCCTTCGTGCTCCTTCTTTGTAGCTCGAAGCAATGCGGCCGCCGCCTCACAGCGCTCGTGAGGCACCTCTTAAAGGCAGCGCATGCACTGCAGCGTCGCAGTGACGCGTCCCCATTGGTTGCCCGCATAGCGCCACGAACGGAGATGCGCTATCTCAAAACACCGTGTCATGCAAGACGCCGCCCCACGGATCCGCACACAAGTGAACAAAAAATTACTTCATATAATTTCCGTCGTGAGGAACTACACGACGGGTGCTCTCCCCCATGAACGCAAAGCACACGAGAAGGCTAGGCGATGGGTGAGAGTAGGAAAGGGCTAGAGGAGAGGGTGGTGAACAGCTGGAACGGGCGCATTGGGCTGGCATTGATAAAATAGAGGAGGCGTTGGTTTCACTTTACCAAAACGAGCTGCAGCTTCTTGACATGCGAGTGTGACCAGTTTTTACCGATTTTGATGCACGCATGCTCTGAGGGTTGTAATCTGGTGGCTTGATCTTTCGAATAAACAGTTGAAGTTTAGCGCCCGACCTTTCTGCTCCCTCCTACTTCTTTTTCTCGAATCTGTTTTTTTTTTCCAAGTTTGGGCGATTATGTACCCCATTGATGTTAACCAACCCGCCCAACAACAAGTCTTACTCAGCTAAGTAGCATAACAAAATATGCAATACCCTTCACAGCTTCCTTATATATTCACTAAGTATGAGAATTGTAGATGCAAATAAATATACAAACAAAAATAGAACGTAGATTCTCTTCTGGGTTTTGCGTGATGCGTGAGAACACAGATTTATCGATGGTTGCTGTCCTTACTGAAAGGTTGTTGTCAGACGGCAGCGGCACGGCGTGTCTCATCTGCTTTTTAGAGTTCTTCAGCATCGGGAAAGGCGCAAAGAGAGGCGCATGCCGTGATCACTGAAGCACGTGTTTGGCATGGAATTTTCTCGGATAGAATTTCCTTGTTGGGTGCATTCTTCCATGCCGCTTTCGCATATTGCCCAGAGAAGGATTTTATTCAACCACCACTACATAACCCAACGAGGCCCTTCTGGAAACTGCTGTACCTTTGCATTTTTTTTCTGTAGCACTCGTTCAATGCAGTAATATGGTTTAGGTACCTTCACAGGCAGCCTGGCTACATAGCCCAGAACATTCGGATGGAACATGGCGTCCCTTGAGTGTTGGGACGCCATGTGTGACGCTGTAGCAGCCCTGCAGATAACAGCCGCTGTAGCAGCCGCTGTAGTAGCCCTGCATTAGAGTAAGGCCTTCCATTGCGTTTCAATAATATTTCGCTGACTCTCCTAGAACATCTGAATTTTGGTCGCATAATAATTGACAGAGAGGCCATGCCGCATCATACCTGCAACACGCGACATTGGGGCCATTCAATAACGTAAAGCCTTCCGTTCCACAAGATTGCCAATGTAATCCTCTCCTCTTTTATGTTTAATTTGAAGCATTGTTTTGCTTTATGTGAAAGCGAGCGTATTAAGTTTTGCTTACGAAGAGCAAAACTATTATTAGGGTATGCAGACGATATCACAGTTTGCTGTGAAGGTGTTCAGAGTTTAGTAAGAACAATTGGCGTTGTCAGAAGATTTTGTATTTCATGACTGCCTCTTGAGCTAATAAAAGTTGCTTGGGTTTTCGCACGAAAGCTGGGTGTTCAGCCCAGAACACTTTACTGACGTCCGCAGGGTCAGAACCCAGTGAAGTAGCTTGAAGTACTTGATTCCTGCAGAAACAGAGGCGAGTTCTGGAAAGAGTGGACGAATGAGATGAAAAGAATCACACAGATGGAGTGCCGGACCCATGTCCACATTCGCGAGAGCGACGACGTGCAATATATTTTGAATTTAGGAAGTTGAAATGACTCCAGCCAAGTTCGTAGAAAGCCCGACGTTGCGGGACCGATTCGGTCCCTTCCTCAGGGGGTTACTGCGTTGGTCATGGAAGCACTTCCGCGTCTTTTTTCACCACGGCTCCGGCTTTCCCTTTCCCTCACGTTTCAAGGGCCATGAACGTATACCGAGGGCAATTGTTCCTAGCGACCAGTTCACGTTTTCACGTGTGTTCTGAATGTGCCAGGACTCGTGCAAGAGCCTCCTTCTCAGATTCTTTTCTGTTTCTAGAACAAGCGCCGTCGAAGTCGATCTTATGGTCGTGCTTCTCACAGTGCTCTGCAAGCGCGCTGCGTGCCACTTCGATCTTCCTAACGCCATTCTTATGTTGGCGTATTCTTTCCGGGAAACACTTGCTCTCGCCTATGTAGATGGCTGGACACTCAGAACACGGCACCTTGTAGACTACACTTTGGTGTTTCTCCTTAGAAGGACGATCATTCGGCCATGGTAGCAAGCGGGTGAGCGTCGATGGAGGCTTGCGAATCACCGTGACCCCCCGCTTTTACGTGAATCTTGGAGAGCTCTTCACTGATGCTTGGCACATGTGGAATCACGATGCGCTGGGCTGGCTTCTTCGATTGTAGTGTTACCGGTGGTGTGGCCAGGGAGGAAGGGTGGTTTCGTAGTGTATCTTTCGCAGGTGCCTCTCCGCGGTACGGTTGATGTCCTCTCAATACAAGGCGTGACACCCACCGGATGAACGCTTCAGTTTACCCATTCTTTGTTAGCTTGGCTGTGATCCTATCCTTTTCTTTCTTTCTCTCCCCTTCTGACGTGCAGATTGTTCTTGCACGTGAAGGGAGCGTCGACAGCACGGAAGCTTTGTGGGCAATCGGATGACTGGACGTGAAATGCAAATAACCGCCGGCGTGCGTTGGCTTTGTGTACACCGAGAGGATCATGCGCTCGCCCTGTCGTCTGACTGCAATATCGAGAAATAGAGGAGGCTCGCTCTCGCTCCACCGTGAACTGTATCGCCTGGTCGACATAGATCTACTTCCTTTTCAAACTGTTGCCTTAATGTAGCTGTGGGCTGACAAAATCAATCTTTTCACGGCATCGACTGTTTCCAAGCATTAACGCTGGCTATAGTGCTGCCAAAGCATGGATAATTTAGTAAGTATGCAAGCAACCGAATACAAGAGAACGAAATCATGCTACAAATGCAGCTTTGGCATTGGCATGCGTCTGTATCAAGGTGCATATGAGCAGTTCTCTGCCTGTTTTGACAAGAATGAAGCTTGTGATATTGACAGGCGAGGTTTCATGAGTAAGGAGAGCTTATAATAAATAAAGGGTTATAAATATCGAAGATTTTTAGCTTTATTTTAGATTATTTCATGTAAATGCAACAATGTATCTTGTTTTACGGAGCGAGTTGAAAGGATATAAGTTGGTGTGTTTTCGTCTGCGCTCTCTTATCAAGCAAATACGGTAATTATAATCGAATGAAGGCGACTTGACTGCACCGAATAAGATAGCTTCCAAACAGCGACTCTCGTTTCCTGCTTGTAAGATACGCATGACTCGCGGTTTGTATGTGTTCCATTATAATTTTGTCGCGTTCTTCCTTGCAGAGTAAACGTCCCACTGATGAATATGCAAGAGTTTGCGACTGCATTCAACTGCGCAGCTGAAAAGCCGATGAATCCGTCGAAGCGATGCCTTTTCTGGAAATGACAAGTCACCGCTACACTCATCTTTCTCGCCACAATGTGCGAGACGTGATACAATGTTTTGTTAGAGAATTTAGCTCAGGTATTGCGAAAACACCAATGTACGCTCTGTTACCGTTACTGTTTTTAGTGCTTAATAAATATGCAACAAAAGGATCTCAAGAGGATGTTTAAGCTACAAAAATGCACCTCCATCACACATCAGCATGATGCGTTGTTCAAGAGTTCCTGTGAGAGCACGTAGGGTACGTATTCGAGACCATTAGTGAAAGGTGCTTTTAAGGTATGAGGCCAAGTGTCGGAAATTTTTTTTTAAAAAGCGATAGTCACTAGAGATTATTAGCCTACAATATAAAACACATCTTTTTAGGCACATGCGAGCATTTTAAAGCAAGTCCTACTTTTTGTTAATTTTTCATAATTAAAAATGTCATTAAAAGTGGGCCTCACGCGAACACTCCTAACTCAAATTCCGCTCAATGAAAAAGTTTTATTTTTTGCAGGGACATGAAAAAGGCTTCGGCCTGTGCAATGAATCAAAACAAATGAGATCTGGTGAATATTAAAAATATAGTGATAAAATAACCAAAAAAGTATGCATTTGCACTAGGGCCACCTTCGTATAACAGGCAGCCATATTAAACCTTGTGGCACGATTTTGCTTATTGAGGTTCATTGCACGCCTACTAAGGTGATAAGGAAGTGTGCCAAGTTTTAATGTCAAAATGTTTATTAGAAAAAGAGTTGTGACTGTTCGCGTACGGAAAAATACCAGAAATATAAGTTCTGCGAAAATCAACAAAACAGATTTGAAACAGGTGCAGCCCCTTTACACAAGGTGATCAAGAGTGCTAAGATTCTCAATATTTGTTGCCAGTTCTATCGTGGACCTTACTATTGTGTGCCTTTGCTCGAGCGGCAACTCTCAATTTTTTTTTCTAGCTTGAATTGCAGCATCAGTGGCATGACGGGACGCTTTCGCGCTGCGGTGCGGATCATTTGTGAGGCAAGCTTTTGTAGTGTAGAGGCCTGGATCGATCCGCATTTGCTGAAAAAGAATCATGTGCTTTTATTTTCACTATTGAAATGACACACAGCGTCAAACAGTGCAAATTTGATGGTTTACAGGCTCACGTACGTGTCCTTCAGTGTGATCAACACATGTACCAGGTTACGCGTGCACCTGGTGAGAAGTTTACGACTTTTATGAACAAAAATTATGTGTTGACAACGCTTTTAGAGCATTATTACATGTTCACAGTTGATATGATTGCTAAATAACCAACAAAATACTACATATGCAGGTAATCTTATGATTCACACAAAACTGGCACATTCAGTTTCGGTTTCGTAGGTGATGGGTGGTCTCACATTTTTCCTTGTATCGTTTGAAAAAATCTGCGTAGACAGAAACCCATTGCAGCAAAATGAAGGGCTATAAGTTGCGCGTTTAACACGACCAAAAACCAAAAAAATGGCATTTTGAAAAAAAAGTCGCTTTTTCCACTTGGCGTCATATCTTAAGCTTGCTGTTTTAGACATGATTACAGTGCGTCACTCATCACCAGCTTGAGATTGGCAATTTAATGTCATTCTTGTATTTTAGCTTCAACAAATCGTGACTGAACCTACATGCACTCAAACAGTGTTTAAAAAAATCTGTTCCTTATATTATTTCTCAGGCACGACTTCGCGATACGTTCTTTCAAGTCAGATATTATTTTAGGCAATTTCGACCACGATATGCCAATATGAACTTCGCCACACAGCAGCACTATGAAGAATCACATCGAAGTGGCTGCAACAATAAACAATCACTCAGCGAATGACAACAGATTGCTTACGCACTCGGAGCACGAATTTCATAGCTTCTCACAGCGGGCTCCTGAGCTATTCTGTAATATATTCTTCGGATTACGTTCTAACGAATTGGATTTTGTTTCATTGTTGAGTATGCGCAGCAATCAAAAAAAGAAACACCAGAGATGAAATCAATAGATCACGGGAGAGGTTAGTGAGTCGATGCACCGTGTTAGTCGATTTTGTAAAGAAATGGAGGATCATCCAGGCGAGTCGAGAACTTTAAAACTCCAGTACGCTACAGCTGATTTCAAATATAACTTGGGCAGCAGAATATAATTATTTCAGTGATGATCTTCCGATTTGCATCGGCAATAGTTCTTGTAGGTTCTTGAAGCACTTCAGTGGCTATGTAGCAGTACATTAACAATCTGCAGAAGAAAGTGAAATTTAGGCTCATTCACATTGCGACTCTTTCAGGCAGAGTTTACAGTTGAAAATGAAGGTGTACTTTTTTTAAATTAATGATTACTACGAGTATCCATGACCGAATCATTACAGATAGGTATAATTTTAAACCACATCTTGAAGACTGGTCCTACAGCAGGATGCCAAACTGCATGATGTTAGCTTCATTGCAAGAAACGTTGCGGCAAATTTTCAGAAAAAACAGATGCCATAAGGGAACTTCGCTGACTAATTAACTCCGTACTAACCTATTTTACCTTCATTTTTGACATATCAAAAGCTTTCACTAATTGACCCGCACTTATTAATACTTTACTAATTAATCATCGCCAATCAACTTAATTCCCGGTAAATTTGCTTTATCATCACAGGCATCCACCGTCATGCTTTCACTCGAAATGCCCACAACGCCGTAATCCATCACCTTGCGAAGTAGAGAAGTACCTACTAAGTGTCTAAGGCAATCTATGCACCTACGTATCTGCACACTGTTGATGTTGTGGTTATGATGCTAAATTACGGCTGAACCCTTCGTAAGCGGTTGTCAGATCTGAACCACCAACTGTTCACGCATTCCACATGCTGTGACGCCTTGTTAGGGCCTGCGCTTCTGCCACGCAATATTAAATCTGCTTAGGAGATTGCTCGACGAACAGGACATCTTAAATCTGCTTAGGAGAAATATGACTTCTATATAGGGTATTTTTCCTAAGCAGTTTAAAGCGCTGGCCTAGCTCTGTGGTAGAACGCTTGACTGACCCGCAGAGTGCAAGGGTTCCATTGAAGCTCGAATCCTAGCTTGATTTCTCATTGGCTGCGAAGTACCGTTAGTTTTTTGTACAGGACTCCGCGTGATGCCTCTTCGGACACCGTTTATGACCGAGGGCGCGTGCAAAATTGTCAAAGCGTTTGCAAACGCGATCCACATTTGTATTGAACGTCATTTGTATATCAAGCGCCAATATATGAACTTATTTCTGTCGGTGCCCTCGATGTGTAGAGTAAAAATTGAGCTACTTCATTACCATGGGCACCGGTCGCTGTCACTGTATCTGAAACTTTTTTTTCTTTATGAATTGTCACTTACTTTCACCGCCAGTATGCCTTCGGAAAGTAAGTCTCGATGTTTGAGTAACCTGGTACTGAGGGCTGTTTGACTTGCACACTTCAGACGGCACGTTACCGGAATAAAATTTCGTTTGAGAAACAAAGCCAGGCATTTTTAACAGTGAAAATGTTTTTGGTCGAAGTTTTCCCGTGTCTATTGGCGTGACGCGGCTCACAGCTACTAGAGGGTGCGTGCCCCATAAATATGATAAAACCCGCTACTTACCTCCGTCCACTAAATATGAAGAAGCCGCCTATAACTAGCCTAGCGGGTATGCGCTGCACAAACTCACACTCGGCCACTAAAAATCAAGAAGCTGTCTATAAATACACAAAGTCCCGCAGACTGCGTATACTGTGCTACATCCGCATTCGTTGGCCGGCAGGTGGCAAACGTATCTAATCCAGACGACCAGCAGTCTTTCTCGGTTGTCCAGCGATGGGGGAAGTCGAGTGCTTTCCGCAAAAATGCTGCCCTTCAGGAGCGTCAACGAGAATTGGCGCGTGGGCAACAACGACGACGTCGTTCTGATCCAGAAGCCCGCACAAGAAGCCAAACCAAGCGAACCAGAAGGCAGAAGGTCCAGAGGTTTCAGGGAGAGAAGCCAATGTTAGACTTGAACGACTTGGATCGGACCCTGACTTTAAAACGAGGCAGGACGAAGCGACGGAGAACGCTTCGCTCTTTCATCAGCCTTCGTGACGTTAAGTCACTGCAGCCGCGCTAATTTTTTGTTTATATGCCGGCGACAACAGGAAATGACTCGGTTGATTGAGAGAATCTGAGCGGTAGAAAGCCTGAAGAGCGTCGCCAGCAGGCAGTTTATTCCTTGGTCCTAGACCGGAATGTGTTCTGTAAGCTGTGTTCTATAATTTGCAGTGACAGCAATGAGGCTTCGGATGAACCCGATTTAAACGTGAATAAGATATTCGACCTGAATTTTGTATTCTACTGTATTCTCGTGTTGTTTGAGAAGGCTTCCTTCAGCTAAATAAAACGGTGGATACACGACTGGCTAAGGGGACATCCGCTATAAAGCAAGAAAGAAAAATTCCGTCGAAAATCACAGAGGTTACATTGGTGAAAGACGATGCGCTTATTGTAGCACATGACAGCGACGTGAACCCAGCGCGGTGCGGGTAAAGGCTAGAACTTTTCAGAAGAATTAGCAGGCTCAATCGCAGGGGGGGGGGGGGGGCACAAAACCGTCAATATGTCAGATGTAATGCTTCCGAACGCAATTCGCAAAGCCATGCCACGTGAAATGTTCGCGGCCAGTATTCGATCCCGTGAGCTGGGGATAAGCTGTCGAGCACCACAGCCACTAAATCACCGTGACGGGTCATGAATCTGGATAGAGTTAGGGTTCAGATCTATAATTTGGTGGTCCCTAACTTCGTCTCTGGTGACATCTACGTTGCAAGTCCTGCCACTCCGTGCTCCGACATGGATGTACTCGTCAAGCCAGCAAACGTAACCAGCGTGATCGCGAACTTTGCTAGTTTGGGTAACTCACACTGCTTGAAGATCGTGTTCAACGGTGACTCTCTACCTTCGAACGTAAAAGCAGGCCATTTTGGAAATCCTGTGCAGCGTTTTATACCGAAGCCGCTACAGTGTCACGAGCATATTAGGCTGAGTCACTGAGGACGCGTGTGCGAGAAGTAACCCATTCCGCGGATAATCATAATCCTCTGTTCTATGTTCGAATTGTAGTCAGTTGCATGAAGCTTCGTCCCAAAGAGTGGCCAAAAATCAAAATGGAAACAGCAGTATTGAACCCAATGAGGGGAGAACATCGGTCTTATCGTAAGGGAGCCAAAACCACCAAATGAAGCTTCATTGTCGCCATACTTCACCCAAGAAAATGTATGCTTCTGTATCAGCAACGCCCCTTCCGTGCTCTGCTTCACCTTTGTTGACACTCGGATCGTTGGTGGCCGGTACGGCGAAGAATACCATAAAAAGCATGGTTGCTGAAAAATGTAGCTTCGACAATATTTCCGAAGCCACAGTTACAATGATCGTTGGCGGCCGCTGCACATAGCAACACCAAAAACGGCATGTATACGAGATGCGCGGATTGGCCTAAGTTGCCGAATTCACAGTCACATGCAGCTTCTCAGCACACAGCCACATAGAACTCCGAACCTCCGGATGACAATCTTACTGAAGAAGATAAACCAAAGATCACAGTGCTTGAATCATTGTTAGACACACTTCACATCTTCAATGATAAGCTGAAGTCGCTGAAAGCTAAAAAAAATTGGGGGAGCCCCTAAGCTTCACCTTTAAGAGTTCAACGCGACAGCGATATCTTGTCCCTAGTGCGTACTTCAACCACTCAGTGCATACTTTTTATTGTATGATGTTACTCGAGAAGTTTAAAACGTGGATTACTGCAATGCAATCGATAAAGTTGAAAGTGGCTTGTTTCAGTGAAGCTTTCGAATATGGCTGCATTCTGTGAAATGGGAACATTTTATGCTAGTTAACCAAGCTCTATGACGCCGAACCTATCTTTCCTATGCACTCCTTGATTAGCCTTTTTAATGTTTTCTAACTAACCATCTGCAGTATGTTCACGCTAATAATTATAACTCTTCTACCATTGGTGTTACATCAGGCGTACCACAGGGTTCGCTTTTAGGTCCATTACGGTTTCTAAATTATATTAATACTTTACCTGTCGAAATTAATTCAACCATTAGGCTTTTCGTTGGTGATTGCGTGCTGTATCGTGTCATTCATAACCCACATGACGTTTCTACTTCGCAGTCCGACATTGATGCTGTTTCTATCTGGTACGACAAGTGGCTGATGAATATAAACATTAGTAAGTGTAAAGTTATGAGAGTAATGCGTCACAATAAAGTTAATGACAACTTTTCCTATACCCTTAAAAACTCCACTTAAACCCCGTTACTAGTTATCGTTATCTTGGCATGCATATAACCCATAACCTCTCTCGGAATATGCACGTTGAACATGTAATTAATTAAAGCTAATCGCATGCTTGGACTTCTGCGCCGTAATGTTTCATCCGTTCCTCCAGATTAAAAACTTAAATTGAACACAACACTCGTTGGATCCAAATTGGAATACGCTTGTTCTATTTGGGATCCGCTTAGCTCCGTATTAACTACAGCCCTTGAGTCCGTTCAGAACCGTGCAGCTCGTTTTGCCCTTTCTAATTACTCCCACTATGCCAGTGTTTCTTCAATGAAAGCTACTTTAGGTCTGCCAACACTTAAGTCATGCCGTAAGTACGTCCGTTTAAACCAATTTCACAAAATATTTTGCATGAATCCAACACTGAAAAATGATCTTTTCCTTCCCCCCGATAAATGAATCACCACGGTTCGACCATCATCTTAAAGTTAAAGTTTCCCTCATGCCGCCTAACATTTGTCATGCTTCTTTTTCGCCGCAAACAAGCAGTGACTGGAACCACCTTCCTGCCTCCGTTGCTGCAATCGAATCCGCCGCCTTCAAATTGCAGTTATTGATGTACTGTTGTTAGACCACTCCTATCTGTAATGCCCTCGGTTCCTGAGAGTATGAAAATAAATAAATAAATAAATAAATAAATAAATAAATAAATAAATAAATAAATAAATAAATAAAACACGTGTTTCTACGTGCGCCCACTTTTCTGACACTCTGGCGATGAGCTTCTCTATACTCTCAGCCAAGCGAACCACCCCGAATATTCATATTCGTGTGTAATGGGTCCCCTCCTCCTTCTCCTCCTCCAATAAATTTAAACGGCGGATGTGCAAGAAATCAATATTCCGCTTGGTCAGTATCACACAGTGGCTACCAGTCATTTCCATTGAGAAAACAAAACAAAGAATATTGCGCTTGTCGGTGAAAATGGTGCAGTTTTTAGTAATGTCACGGAGCAGCTCATTCTTGACTATACATTAAAGATACCTGAAACAATCACAGCTACAATAAGTAACATGTCGACAATAGATGAACATCACAATTCTAATCTATTGCTGTGCGAAATATGAAAAAAAAAGAAACTCCAGCAGATATCCCTCACTCTGGTGTGACAAGGTATCTTCGTGCCTGATCTAGAAAATGATATAGGATTAATGGAGTTACCGGCCACATGTGTAGGGCGAATAATGCAAGTGCTCTGTCAACTCGAAGCATTACAGCCCATAACAGCTGTTCCGACGCGGTACACGTACAGCCTTTCCGCTCGAACTCTGTGATCCTGCAAACAAACGATCATTTCACGGCAAGCTGCGTTCCATAGCCGGTTGCACGAAAGTGCCGTATGTTCTGGGTAAGTCCCATTTCCTCTGCAACGTATCAACGTTGCAAACACAGAAGACCAGAAAATGCGGGTTACACGCCTGAAAACGTAAGCGTGCTATTAAATTTAAGGAGGCCGAGAAGTTATTGCGTCTTTCGACTCGCTGTAGGACGTTAGGCTAAAAAAATTTGGGGACCCTTAAGCTTCGCCTTTAAGAGTTGAGCGCGATAGCGATATCCTGTCCCTAGTACGTAATTGAATCACTTAGTGCATACTATGTAATGGGTAGCATGCTTTAAACCATTAGCAGTTATGAGCGGGAAATGCTTTCGAACTTCATATGCACCCACTACGTGGTCTTAAGGGAATACGCGCAGTAACGTGTGTGCCTTTTGTAATGGCTGGCCGGCTTTGAACGCGATGTCTTTGTGATATTCACATCTGACAATGTACGCTTGTACCACGCAATACTACTGCGATATTACATGCTGAATTGTGACGCCTGTATACAGGACGCGTGTGTTTGGGAAGCATGAAAGTTATTTTCACTGTATTTCTAAGCAGAGGAAGTTATTTTCAATGTAATCCCAAGCAGAAGCGTGGCTGTGTAGTAGAACATCTTCTTGCCACGCAGACGGCCTGGGTTCGATCATCATTCGCACCCGGAAATTTCAGGGGCGAAGCTCGTCAGGGTGTGGGTCGTTCCCTCCTCTGTAGTAGTTGTAGTAATATGTATGTAGCCACCTCTAGCTTATGAATTGCTCAATAGATGGCGTTGTGTGTATATGTCCTTGGAAATAATATCACTAGATGGCGTTAGTGGTTCTTCGTATACGTTGATGATTAAAGATGATAGATGGCGCTGTTATAATAAGAAAAGGGGCTCGCTCTTGGCACGCTTTCTCTTTCGCTCGGAGTCGCGAAACCAGGGCAGCCGGTATCTGCGGAGCATGCGGCGGCTCCGGTACTCACGGTGGCCCAACCCATAGCCAAGGACGCGTGGCTTTCACAACTTACAGCAGCGTTCTGTGGCGATGCATGCGGAGGCGAGGCGTTGCGTCGAGCACTGGTGTGGACTTCGGCGTCTGAGTAGGTGGCATCGTCTTCCTCTGTCGTGGAACGCGAACTGGCGTTGTCGCTGAGGCTCGGAGCGCCCGGAACGCAAGTCGGCGACGCTCGTGCCCAGCTCACGATCGATAACCCGGGATCATGCAAAGACGTGACACGTGTTGTCACGTCTTTGCATGATCGAGTGGGCAATGTACGGGGGGGATTCACGGTTACTCGAATCATCCCTCAGAGCTTCGCCCACTCACCATCATTCAATTCGTGGATATGCTGTGATTTTTATTATTTATTTTATTTGCATCTTTCTGGATTTTTCGGTCACGGACAAGATGGTGATTTTTCGCTCACAACCATCGACACCGCCGCCGACGCCGACACCGACGCTGACGCCGGAATTTCGGCGAAACCAGCTCTTTAACGCTATCGCGTTAAAACATGACAGAAACCAACCAGTTAATGCAGATGTTCTCAAGAAGTATTAAAAAATCTTGTACCATGTGATAAATAATTTACAAAGTTTTCACTCTGCGTTGTATACTCCGCGTGTAATATAGTACAGATATCTTAATGTTATGTGATGCAGCGCACGAAAATACGTAGACAGATGGAGAAACGAACAATACAAGCGCGTACTAACAACGTGCCCAACAGTTTTGACTTTTAAAATAACTTAGTGCATTGATTTTATGTACACTAATTACTGACTGTATGATTGAGCATTCGGGACGATATTATGCGTCTGACCATTTATCTTACCACACCGGGCACCGGTAAACTGACACAAACATGCACTTATTCCCTATCATCATTGCTTATTTTTGAAACAGGTGCATGTTCTGGAAATGACATGCTTTTAAAAGTTATCTTGGAGTCCGACATCGAAAAACCAAGTTCGCTAGCGCTTTCCTCTAGCGCCGTCACAGCGTCAGACAGAGCGACATGAGAGGCCAACTGATACGATGGGTCGCGCACGCGCACCGCAGCAGGCGTCACGTCGCCAGATGGCGCGTCGATGCATTCGGCCACGCGATCCCGTGGTCTGCACACTTTTGCTCACGCCTGTACCTTCAGCTGACAGAAGTACCCATATGGTTATCCCGAGAAGCAATTGACAGGCGCATGCCTGAAGCGTTCAGGGAAAAGTATGCCTCTACACGAGTGTTGCTTGATGCAACCGAGATACGTTGCAATGTACCAACATCCTTTGTCACTCAGTCCGAGCTATACTCGCACTATAAATCAACCCACTCAATGAAGGGTCTGATTTGAGTTTCTCCTCATGGACTGGTGGCATTTGTGTCCGAGCTCTTCACAGGATCGACGTCAGATAGAGAATGTGTGATTCAAAGTCATTTCCTTGACCTAGAATTTGACGAAGGCGATTCCGTTATGGCCGACAAAGGGTTTCACATTGAAGACATCTTACAGAACAAAGGTGTAAAGTTAAACCTGCCACCTTTCTTGCATGGTGATCAGTTCAGTGAAGAGGATGTCAGAAATACACAAGAAATTGCTGCACTTCGAATACACGTTGAAAGAAGGATTCAGCGCATCAAGAGCTACCACATCTTTGAGCGCCCTTTTCCTATTTCCTTGGCTCGATTAGCCAACCAAATATGGGCCGTCTGTGCTATCTTGAGCAACCTTCAACCACCACTCTTGAGAGACACTGATGAAAATGCTGATGAGTGACTGTCAATGACCTTTATTGCACTTTTTTGTACATTTACACAATATAAAAACATGCTTTTGATCTTTCTTTATTTGTTGTGCCATTCATGCGCTACCAGCAGGGCCTTGCAGTGGTTTCCAAAAATGGAAGCACTGTTGAGAAGTAAAAATTCTGCAGCTTTCCCTTCATGACCTCCCACTCATTTTTGTTCCAGCCTCACCCTCTCAATGAGAATGAAATTCTTGCTGAAAATGACAAAGTCGCCCCACGACAGTTCGGACACACCCATCTGACCTATTAGCTGAGAATAGTAGTGGTGTTCTCTGCTCAGTTTTGGGCCGGTATCGGTCAGCTCGGAGCAGAAGCTTAGCCCAACAAGCTCCTCTCCTTTAGGTATCTCGCAAAGAATATGGGCATTTAATTTCCACAACGCCATACGGACAGTTCCAACGGATCATAGACTATCCTGTCTGGCGATGCGCCAAGCCAAGGAAAAGCTGGATTCAGCAGAAGGCCACAGGTGCTCACTGTGACGTTATGGCCCATGGCTTTCAGCACCTCCTCATAACGGACAGCAGCAACTGCCTCATTGGCAATCCCATACCTGCATACAGTGTACAAATATAACAAGCCCCTGAATCGCTAGGCAATGTTCAGAGAATACGTACTGAAACACCTGTTTTAACAGCAGTGAAGCATGAACTGCGGAATCACCGATTACAACCGAGCATTACAGCATAAAATAATGTTTGCAAGCACATTTGCACGTGCTATACAAAAAAAGGACCACAGCTGCAAATTACCTTTCTGAAAGTAACTCTCCATTAAATGCAGAAGTGATTGCAACTCCATCTTATTTTACCAAAGACAAACTGCAGGAAAGTATTTCTAGAAGGCATATGGTTCCACATGATAATTAATGTTCTGTCCGAATTTCATATAATCACAAGAAATGTGGGCACCAGGCAATTTTGTTGTGATGCGTTTTGGACCAGCTGGTACACATGCACTCGCACCATGCAGCTTTTTCATATAGCTTGAATGTCATCTTTATATCAGGTAGTCCTAAGGGATCCACTTACTTTACAGCAGGGACATGTGAAATGTCTCAGCTACTTGCAATGGCTTGCAGGCCTTTTGCAGTCCACTCCTTTCTGGCAAGTGCAACACCAAAGTTTGAAGCGGTCAGACGCAGGCTTCGCTCTTTCTTCCACGTAGAACTTCTTGCCTGCTGCCGAGTGTCTCTCTCTATCTGTGCGGAACGAGCTGGTGTTGTGTGCAACTCCTGCAAATTGTAAAACAGCACGGCACAACCTTCAACATGAATTCTCAAAAGGCTATGTTGTAGGTAAGAGTAATTAAAAAATTCTCCGAAGCATGCCAAAATCATGCTCTTTGAGTTTTGTAACAAAAAAATTTTAAATGTCAAGAATATTCATAACATGTAAAATTCATGTGCCAACGCTCAACTTCACAATCAGGTTCCCACTGAGGTGAGGCGGTGGATCCCAGACACTGGCGCCACTAAAAAAGTTAAAACCAGGCACAGTTGCTGTTGAAGAACCTGCGGCTTCCAGAATTCCTGCGGTGTGCACAGCGAAACCATAGAGTCGCAGTGCTTGTTGATACGCCATCGCAGATGCTGCTGAAGCATAGCCGTACCGAGTCTTCTTGAAGGGTTGCAGTGGTGTGAGCAGCAGACCATCTGCAAACTCATTCCCTGGGTCGAGAGACAATAAACGGCTGGCAAACTTTTTTACTGCAGCTTCTTGCTGCTCCTCATTACGGGGATGCTGCCGCCGTTCTTTCGGTCGTGCTAGCTTAGGGGTACACAGACCACCTTCTCTCACACTTCTCCAATCCACAGCTTGAATAGAGCACCCCTTCAGTGATGTTTTGCGCGGGACTCTCCATTGCTGTGGAAGATCAGTGCACGATAGCTGTTCTGGGGCTTCTGAAAAGCCTTTAGATTGCATCAGCTGAATTGTACGCAACATTCCCATAAGGTGGTTGCATGCTAACTTCCCAGCTGGGCATTCACAATTGCCATCATTTATTTCAGCTAGTCGATTAACCGCAACGATTACGGAGTAGGGGGGGAGAATTCTTCTTCTTGCTCCTGTAGCATGACGCCTTGATGAAGACGACACCAGCACTGGATAAGAAATTCCAAATGTTAATCTTTAATTTTGCACATTATTATGCTATGTAATGTGCTGAAAATAGTGCCTGCATTTCAGTTTCATATGCGATCGACTTTAAGAACAAGCCTTCTAATCCTTTCTTAAAAAGTGGGTCTCCAACCCACGCTTTGAAGGTGGTTCAACAACAAAGCTGTAAACAACAGACTTATCTTAAGCTACGGACGTAGCTTGAAATCATTCATATGCCACCATTCACGTGAGCTTTATTGAATGAATTAATTAGGATAAGACTTTTCTACGTCCCGCGCCGCTACTTCGTTCTCACAAAGATAGACCGGAGGGAAGAAAAATATGCTTAATACTTTGGTCATACCTACACCAAATCAAAACTACTTCCACAGACCGTCTCGTCATTTTCAGTGCCGCAATATATCTCTGAGCAAGCGCCTTGTTATATCAAGCTTCACTATGACGAAGGACGAGCGGCGCTCTGAAACTCCGTAATCTGTTTATCGATTTTTGTGCACATGTTAACGGCTTGTAGGCAGCGCTTGCTGGCGGCTGTCGGCTCGCGGTAAGCAAAACGCAAACAAACTATACGTTAAGCAGTAGTCTAAAATTGAAACTAGGTTTAGAGAACAAGTCTAACAGCGCCAGATCTGCGCCCTGAACCGTGGGTAAACAGTGTGACATCACGCTCGAAAGCCGAATTATGTGCTCCGCCGTCTCCGTTTGATCCTCGCGGGCACAGTTTCGGCGCTTCCTCAAAACACAATCAATGACCTCCTCACAACATATAACTAACCAATCCCCCATCACATTCCCGATAGCCAGTGGCACCGTAAAACAATGTCGAGAAAAAAAAACTCACCTCTGTTTGCACTTGTTTGTCCGCACGGACGAAGGTATGACGTACGATTCAACATGAAAGTTGTAGCTGCGGTCGAGACAGCGGTCTGTGGCCGACCTGGTCGAATAAAACTTCAATACCTTCTCATCACTCAATGGCGGGATAAGTTTCAAGTCGTTTTCCCATCCCGTAATGGGAAAAATTGTACGAGGCGACGCGACAGCCATCCTACACACGAAGCGGATACCCAACGAGTCTGCGGATGGATCGGCGCGGATACTTCATCATGGCCGCTTGCCTTGGTTGCCAGACTAGCGCGCCCTGTTCGGAAGCTTTTGCAAAGGGTCTATAGGTGTCGTAATTACACACAGCGTTTCTTTTTTATTTCGAGTGATTGTTGGCAAATAAAGCAGCTGCTCGTTTAGCTGGCTTGGAAAGAAATTCATTTACAGCAATGAAACCCGATTTTTACCAAAACATTACCAGTGCAAGAACAACGTCAATACTATATATCGTTGTAAAATTTAAGTTTTTCAAAAAAAATTACACCATCTCCCGCTAAAGGGAACCATGTGTAGATGTGAAGCAGCGGGCGCTAACGCTTACACTGGCGGCGGCGTTGACGCTGGCGCTCATCGCAGCGTTGCGCAGGAGAGAAAACTGGGGAGGCGCAAAGCAGGCAGTGATGGAGCAGTGTTTCCTACTGGAACATGTCCAATCGCTGCTAATGGGCAATGAGAGACAGATGACTCCGACTGGACACAGAGACCCGCACTCCGCTTTTAATTAACGCGCACGCTGCGAATTTTTATTGTTCAACAACGCACCGGAGAAATCTCCCACCGGCACCACCTTGGAGGTCGAGATCCATTGCCATATATACGGGATGGCCAGCGAACGGTTGTGCAGCGCGAGCAGTCGGTTTTTTCAACCAAGAAACTCGCTAGCAGACGCTGCCTGCGTCGCGTTGCGAGGCGAGAGAGGGGGGAGCGTAGGAGAGGAGAGAGAGGGGGGTGACACGCATGCGCAGTGGGAGTGTGAACGCCGTGGGCAGGGATGCGCTGAGGAGAGAGAGGGGGGGACGCGCATGGGCAGTGGGAGTGTAGACGCCGCGGGCAGGGATGCCTAGAGGAGAGAGGGGGGGAGTGTAAGAGGGGAGAGAGGAGGGGAGGCGCATGCGCAGTGAGGGTGTGGTTGCCGCGGGGAGGGATGCCTAGAGGAGAGAGAGGAGGAGAGGAGGTTTTTTTACTATTATTTTTTTAAAGGGTTTGCACATGCGTAGTAAGGGTGGGCACGCGGCTCACCACTACCACCGGATTAAGCTTCGCCATAAGATGCTTCACATCTAAAAAACCCGAGGAAGAAAGCTCAGCCTGCAACCTTTGAAAGTGAATAAAATGATTTCTGAGCTTTAGCAAGCCTGTAACATTCTGCGACATTGTACATACGTGTGGTAACGAGAAAAAGCTTGTTTGGTACGCAACGTTCCGTAACTTGTCACAAAAGTATGCGTAGCTGTTTGCCGCGTACGTGCACAGCGACAGGTGGGCACACATGTTGACGAAGCCCCAAGGACGTTAGCGTAGTAGAGGTCTCATTCTCAAATGGTACGTGAAATCTGCTGATGCTTTTAGTGGAAATTTTGAGGTTAAATGGGTCAAACTCATCGTATGGCCCGTTTGGGTACTGCGCAAGGCCCAGCTTGCTTTGGGAATGGTACATCAGATGTATTATTTGACGGTCTCGGCTACTTCCTTAATAGGAACTATTTTTGTGGAATATCGAGCTCATGTAATATTTCACGTAGTAATATGCAGCCTGTATGAAGAGGTGACCATCAGTGTTAGTAATCATAAATTTGCAGAAAAACAACATATGTAAAAAAAACGTGCAACAATGTCATCTTTTTTTTCCAGTTTACAACAATGCACGAGACAACATTCTTCATCGAATCTTTGTTTTGCTTTGGTCACTGCAGATGTTTCATGCAGGAACGCAGGTGTGTTCTACTGACGGCAGCGGCCCTATTTCTCATACTTAGGAAATATTGTGTGTATGTGGAAGGTCTTTCACTCTATGAATTCCTGCGATGAGCCGCACTACGGGAAACATTCGGAGACAGTTAAAGGTTGGATGTACTTTTGTTGTCTTTGCGACTTGTTCAGCAGCGCTATAATTGTATGCTGAAAAAATGAAGGTTCATGCTTCCTGTTTGTTGAAGACTTATTTGATTTATGGCATACTATTAAAATGAGTCTGCATGATTGCGAAACACCTTTTACTCAACTCGCCCTGGGTACTTGACTGGTAGGACATTGCCATGCCGTATTCAATAAACCATGGTTTCGATTTTACTTTTTTTCATTAGTAGCAATTTCTGTGGCTTAAAGTTTTCAATATTAGTCAAATGCAGAAACAAACATTTGCGCTTTATATTCGACCACACGTTAAAACAAGAAGTGCACAAATGTAGTCATGTCAATTTCATTAGGGTGCCTCCCAATGGTGTCTTGATGTAACATAGAAAAGTTTAAAATATTGATTCGGAAGTTTCACCCAGCGTCTGCTTGAATAAATCGTATTTTCATGTCGCGAAAATTTGATCTTCTTCTTAAGCAGATCATTTCAAAGGAAAGATGGAAGGAACAACATCACTACTACTCCTGTTATTATTAGCAAAACTGCTGCTGTTATGGTTTCAACATAATGGATGTAAGAATGGTAAAAGATTCTCATGTGTCAGTGCAAAAATATGCGTGAATAACGTTTACGAACAGCCATTGTTCTCACGGAACGGTTCGAGAGCTGTGGAAAGGTGTGTAACAGCGGTCTGAGCCAAGAAAAGTGGTTCAAGGCACAATGATTTCGGACAGAAGCGGACAGCGTGGAAGCTATTGCACCCTTTCCCGTGAAAAAATCTGAATTGTTCATTGTACGAAAGTAGGTCAGTCCCAGCTTCTCATAAAAGCTTCCCAAACAACTTGCCAAAATCAGCCACAAGTGGACGCTCTTCCGCACTTCTTCGCGAACGTGTTTTGAACGTATGATACAATAAATATTTTGCTCGATGATGGAAATATAATAAGCATACTAGAATGTAGAAACACGTGATCTACAAAAATGATTATACGGCCAATATACACAATAACTGCAGGAACATTATGGGTAATACTGAAGAAAAGGTAATAATACAGTTTGAGACAGAGTTATAGGATGTTGTGCGCGGAACTCCCTCAAAGTATCTGGCGGCTTCTATATTTATTTAATTTGATTTGCACGAGTAGCATTTTGGTGTCCTAGTCCTGAACTCTTTCGACTTCACTATTTCGTGTGCGAATGAAATGAGTTCCTCTGCCAGAGTTACCGTTTCAGCAACTGGCTCGTCTTAACGCGAAAGACAGAATATTTTTCCCAGATCGTATGTTTCTTTTTAAGAGAAAACCTGTGTGGAAGTAATTTTTAGCGTAGTGATAGGGCAACGCTATATGCATTGAGCAGCTTACTGCCCATAAGATACAACTTTTCTGTATCAGTGGAAGTCATGATCGCCCACGAGGTACCCAATAAGTAAGTATTCAGCCAGGAAATTATTTCACCTCCACGAAAATAATACCACTGTTATCACCTTGTGTAACGCACAGCTAGGTTTTCCGTTCTGGTTTATCAGGCTTGTTTATTTCTTTCGTCTGCCTATCTGCAGCTTTAGCGCCTGAGTACAATACACTCTTGAAAGCCTTGAAAGAACTTGACCGGATTACTACAATAAAGGCCTGTCTTGGGCGCGTGAGTGTGTGTCGTAGTAGAGGTAATGGGCTTTGCTACTGTCGAACTTGCGTAAAACTATTTGTGAAGCTCGTAAAAATTAACGTGTGTACCATTGTTCTTTTTACGATGCGAATGTTGTAAATATTTTTCACGAACTCCTCGAAAAGAAGTGTTCACTGAAATGTTCTGTCCAGTGGCTGCCAAGTAGTTCAAAAAGCTGGGGTGACGCTTGTCCCTCGTTTGAGCTATATGGGTTTTGAAGCGACGTAATATATTGTCATCTGCAAAGTGTCTCTTCATTAAGGAAGTAATTTTTTTTGGATATTTCATCTCATAAAAACATTTTATCTCACATTTTGTTATTAATCAAAAATATTTTGAAAACATTTTCTCTGACTATTTCACCTCACTTCTTTTTCACATGTGTATATCATCATATTAAGTTGTTTTATTTCTCGTCATAATCAATGTGAAAGAAAGGAGGGAACCAACCAACGAAGCAATCAGCCGGCGTTCACTTAACGTAGAGTGCTGAGCTGCCGCATTGCTTAGATTTTAGCAAGTAAGGCAGCCAAGTGATTTGCATAAACTGGCGCAGAAAAATGAGGAAATGAATTCTTAAGTCAGTGATATTTTGCTTGAGGAGTGTGCGACAACTCCCAGTCTTATCCATCTAAATCCTGTGTCCATATCTGTAGGCCTATGCGATGGCTAGTCTTGCTGATATTCACCCAACAATCCAGCATGAACAAGACTGGCCACCTGGTGCTTCTCCGGCCATCAAAATACTCGAAGTAGCTAGCTAAAGCAAGCTGTTTCTTCATTAAGGTCAAAACTGTAGAGAAGAGCGCATCAGCGCAGATGACACATTGTGTAATCGTGGATTCTTTCTGTACCCGGTGCAGGCCCCCCTCATCGAGGATGATACCCTCAATGAAACACTCCCAGCCACCTTCACAGCTGCCCTTCAAGCTTATCCCGTCGTCCCAACATCGGTCGTCAAACGGATACTGATCGTCACTTACCACCAGTCCGGAGTGACACTTCTAGGCAAATTGCTGACACATGTGCCGAGGACATTCTTTCACTTTGAGCCCTTCGCACTCTTCACACAAGGTGGCCGCATTCGTCCCAGCAAAGAGCGCTACGCGCTGGAACTCCTCGACGAGCTGGCGAGATGCCGCTTGTGGAAAGTGCCACTTTACGCGATCTCTCTGGGTGGCAGTGGTGGTTCCTACAAGTTCAATCGCTTTCTGGCTGACGTTTGTCAAGGTGGCGATTCTTGTTCTTCTCCCTCGTATGTCTCGTCTTTGTGCCTGCGAGCTGAAACTCAAGCCTTCGAGGTCAAAAGACTCTCGGTTAGTCAGGTAAGACAGAAATTTGATTAGCTTGTTTGATGATTCTGCGAAGACTTCTTCTCCATATATATTCTCATGGGTTTAACCCAAGTGCCAGACACGGTAGTACATTTGTTAAAATCTGCACATTGATGTGTTCAATGAGCACAACCTTGTTGAGCACATTTTTTTAAGAACTTACAATCGAACAAATTGTGCGTTGATTGACTCACTATACTCCAGAGAATCATATCTACATATCATGAGCCTTCGAAAATTGCAAAACAGGCTGAAACAGCATTGTTTTAGCAAGCTTTATTCAGTAAGTATGCAAGTCTCTATTCAGAAAGCCCGAAGAAGCGCTGCTACTTTATCAGTAGAGACCGGATTATAGGCAAATGCCTATTTTGTTCCTTGCGTTCCTATCGTGCCACATTGATATATGAGCACGAATTAGAGGTTAAGAAGGGCTTTTATAGTGTTTTTATAGTGCCTATAAATGCCTATTTTTGGCGATCGTGCCTAAACGCCTAAAAGTGCCTATAAATGCCTATTTTCCAAATGGGTGCCTATATGAACACTATTTAACCCCAAATTTCACTATCGAGTGCAGTTTGGGACCGTTATTCATGTTACCAGGCAACATTGACCTTTAGGAATACTAAGGGGTTCAAACTATCCTTCTAGTTCAACCAATTTCCGGAAAACAACCGCTAGCAGCCGTAAAATGGGACGCGCCGGCCATCTTACGCCAACGCGCTGAGATATCGCGAGCGGCTAAAGGAGGAGAGGTTCAGGAGAAGAAAAGACGCTGTTTCTGCAGCCCTAAATGGGAGCAAGTCAACGTCTACTATGGAATGGGGAGAGGGAAATAAACATGGGAAGATGAGATGAGTAGAAGGGAGAGTGGCGTCCGTGGTCGAGGACGCGGCGGTTGGCTTCTAGAGCCGTTTGTCCATTCCAACGTCCTCAAGGAAGTGAACCACCTTGAAGACTTGGGTGTGGCAGTGGGCAAGAAATAGGCGGTCTTTCTGTGCAGCCGCGGGAAGGTGATGCACGAATGCGAAACCATGGAGTGCTGTCAGGGGAAAGGATAGTGTAGATCAAAAGTACGAAAAATGTGATGTGCACGCGGGTTTGGTTTTGTTTGTTGATGCGCGCCCAATGAAGAGCGTTGGACCACAATAATTTTTCAAGTTGGTTCATTACGAGCCGCGAAACCATTATGGGAGGAGGCGTCATGCGCACGCAAGGTCACGTGCGCATGACGTGCCTGAGCCAGGTCGTGCACGCGAGTGGTGTTGTGTCGTTTCGGCGTTCTTGTAGTGTACTGCCTATTTCTTTGGGATGGATCTCTATGTGCGCGCACGTTTGGAGAGGCTGGCACTGATCACGTATCCTTACCGCGACGCACCACGTGGCACAGCTGGAACTGCTGTTAGGGACAATGCACCAAAATCGCGCCAAGCGTTGTTAGGGCTGGTGCCGGCGCGAGGCGGGAACAGCGAAAACACGAACGCATTCGAAATGGAGGCAGATTAGTCACATCTCGCTGCGATTCGAAGTAAGAAATAAAAAATAAAAATGCAAACACATTCCGCTTGTGTGTTTTATTATTTATCTCAACTTAAGCAAAAGCAACATATTACAGAATTTACACATGTCGCCTCGAATAATTCTTGCAGTGTCACGTGCTACTGCGAGCGATATCAGAGCACCAATGTCTACGTAGAGGAGCGACGTTAGAGCTCAGATAACTACGCAGGAGCATTCCTTGTACGTCAACCCCGCCATCTTGGGTCGCGCGCCTGCGAGAAGTGCAAGCGGTGTTCATTTTGAAATTTCTCATTTTTCCGCGGCGCGTAACGTTGCAAATCTTGGCAGACGTGATCATGCAAAACACTTGTCATTTCAAAGCGCTTAGACCTGGTGAGGGGCCCATTAAAGGTGTTCGTCGACAGAGTAGCAACCAACCCCCACGCGATTAGACCCGGCCAATACGAGGCATGCCTCCCTTCTGGTTTCTTAGTACTACCTGTTTCAGCGCATGCCGAAAATAAAGAGATCCACCACTGTGTCGATTCCACGGTGGACACTTTACTCACCATGATAGAGAATAAAAGGAGAGACTGTGTTCTACGAACCGTGCGGCAAAAAGGACAATTGCGGGGCTATGTTCAACTGTTGGCGCCTTCGTGTCATCGTGAACAATAACATTTCTTGCTTTTCTGTCGTAAATACAGGTCGCGTACGTCTTTGTATGAAATATTTTGAATTTATGTAAAAATTTATTGTGCCTATATTTACAATTTTGGAAGCCTAAAACTGTGTTTTGCCTGCCTATTTTTGGCGCCTAAAACGCGCTTTTTAAGTGCCTAAAAATCCGGCCTCTATTTATCAGGGACGAAGATCTCTACTGCACCGTGTTTTAACAGCATGTTCTCAATGAAGAAATCGGCTCATGGGGTCATAATGCTGCGGTCTTAGTGATCTCCGCGGGTAGTTTCATGCGGCGGGGACAGTTGGGAAAGTCCGCGACTACCTCGAGCTTCCGGCGGGAACGTTGGGTTCGTATTGCCAATTCGGCCTTCAATTGCGACTTGTCGATGTGGTACCGTACATTAATGCAGGAGGCTCTGCGGCATATAATACCTGTTTCAGGCGGCAACGAACGCAGAATTTACACACTGTGAAAACTCAACTTTTCATCAGATGAAATGGCGCACTGTAAAAGAAAACACTCAGCATGCGTGGTAGTGGCGAGCGCGGTCCTCGCTCATCGAGCAACATTCTGTCCTGCAGACTGACACGACACATTCATATAAACTTGCTAGTACTCCACAGCGTTTCAGAACGTCCTACACTGATGGTGTATGCACGAATCTGATTAGAACAAGCGAAAGCCTTCGAGATTGTTCCGATACATTTATGCGCGTTATGCTGTGATTTATAACTCGTTTCACATTTAGCCGCTCAAATCTGTTCACATTGTTGATGAAAAACATGTACGCATGTAAATATTCAGATGCTGAGAGTGCTATGATAATGACACCCCTAGCGCCCCACACCTTTTGATGTGTGACATGGCCAGAAACGGTGAGCACGCCATTGATGTTCTCATGACGGCAATCAAATATTGTGTACATAGGTGGTAGAGGGGTTAAGGTGCTCGGCTACTGACCTGAAGGCCATGGATTCCATCTCGGCCGCGGCGGTCGCCATCGATGGAAACGTAAGGCTAGAGGCCGGAGTAATGTGCGATGTCAGGGTACGTTAAAGAGCACTAAATGATAGAAATTTGCAGAATCCTCGAAGATGGCGTGCCTCATAGTCATATTCTGTTTATGGTGCGTAGAAACTCGGAAATTATTGCACATTATTATAACACAACATCAGAATCTGCCGCTTTCTCTTCATGTTTTCTAACTGCATGCAGATGGGAAGGCAGGCTACAGTAAAACATCCCTATATGTACTATAAAAATGGGGGGACGCTTAAGCTTCGCCTTTAAGAGTTAACGCTATAGGGACATCCTGTCCCTAGTGCGTACTTGAACCACTTAGTGCATACTTGCTATGCACCCACTACGTGGTGTTAAGGGATTACACGCAGTAGCGTAGTGTGCCTTTTAGTAATTGGTTGCCGGCTTTAAACCAAGAAGTCGTTACGATAGTCACATGTTCAGACGCCCGATTGCAATGTACGCTAGTACCACGCAATATTACTGCGATATTACATGTTATATTGCGACGCCTATATTCAGGACGCGTGTGTTTGTAAAGCGTGAAAGTTATTTTGTATCGCAGTTCCAAGCAGAGGAAGTTATTTTCACAATATTTCCAGTCATAGGCGTGCCTGTGTGGTAGAACACCTGCTTGGCACGCAGACGGCCTGGGTTCGATCCTCATTCGGACTCTTTTATTATTTATTTTATTTGCATCTTTCTCGATTTTTCAGTCAAGGACAAATAAGATGATATTTCACTCATAACCAACGACACCGACGCCGAGGCGGGAATTTCTGCGAAACGAACTCTTTAACGCTGTCGCGTTGAAAAGAGAGAGAGAGAAAGGCAAAGGAAAGGCAGGGAGGTTAACCAGGTTGTAGCCGGTTTGCTGCCCTACACGGGGGGGAGGGGGAAGGGGAGAAAAAGAAAAAGAGAAAGAAAAAAGGAAAGAGAGAACAAGTCATACGTGCGCACACATATTAGCGTTCACAGCGCACACACAGGCTGTCACAACCGAGAAATATTTTAGTTCGGTTCCTCTGCGGTTTTCTAAAACTGGAATGGAATCCGAGATGTTAAAAAAGGCTTGCAAGGACTGGCTCCAAGGAATCCAGGACTTGCAGTGCGCATTGAGCTGATGGAGTTGTCATCCTGTTGAGAAGAGTGCGCCTCGTGGTCATGAGAGACCTCAACACACTGAGGACTTGTAGATTTTCGTCGCGGAAATCTTCTGTGGACGATGATTGCGGGGCATTCTGCACCGGCTCTTTATGAGTGCTCAGTGGTGGTAGTGAAGGCCACGCGACATCCGCCGCCACGTTCAAAGCCTCTGCATCTTTTCGTCTCTCCGATTGTGATGCGTTGGGCGGTGGTCGTGGCGGCAGTGGTGGTGGCTGTCGCTTAAGATAAGTCTGTCGGTCTGTCGGAGTAGGAGATCGCGGTGTCCGTACAGATTGAGCAGCAGTAGCCCTAGACCTTCGTCGCCGACGCGAGCGCCGTTGTCTATTTCTTACAATGTCAGCAGCCTCTTTGTGCGTTGAGCCGTCCCGTACCATCTGTTTCAAGACACTCCATTCTTTCTTAACAAATGGGCAGTCTCTTGATGACGCTTCGTGCGATCCTTGGCAGTTTGTAGATTTCAGGGTAGTTGCTCGGCAGGATTCCGCGTTGTGTGGCTCTGCACACCGGGGAACAAATCGCCACGTTCCGGCAAACTCCACTCACATGACCCATTTTTTGACATTTACGGCACTGGAGTGGTCTTGGTGTAAATGGACGTACCACGTGACGAAAGTGTCCCACCTTCACGTGGGATGGCAATGTGTCGCCTTTGAAGACGATCTTTACGCAACGCGAGTTGCCCAGTCGTGAAACTTGGACGATATTGCTATCGTCACTAACTGCCTTGATCAGCTTTGGAAGGTCACCACAAGGAATGGAAATGTCGACATCGTATATTACACCTACGACCATGTCCTTGCTAAGTGGAATGTGAGCTCGCACCTTGATACCGTCGAAGTCTGTGACCCTGGTCAGAGCAAGCAGAGATGCCTGGTGTATAACGTCGATGGCCAAGACATTCTTACGGGGGTTGAGTGGAACATCCTTGATTTCGTTCGGTGCCAGCGACTCCAGTTTTCTCGAGATGGTCTGCCGATTCAGGTGTCTCAGATTGTCCGATGGCGTAATTGGCACAAATAAGACGGTGTAGTGAGTTGAAGACACATTCGGCTTCACAGTGGATGCGGTTGAAGGTGGTGAAGCAGCCAGGGATCTTCGCTTTGGTTTACGATTGTAAACAGGCGTGAAGTCATCGTCGGAATCGTCACTGCTCGCCGAATACAGTTCGGTGGACTCACTGTCGGCATCGTTGAGTTCACTGTTCCTTTTCCTCGAGGGGCCCGCCGACGGCGGCGGCATGCCTGGAGCGTGCGCAGGCGAGTCCACTTCCTCTGTAGCCAGATAAAATACCGATCGCTACGCGAGGAACATGAAAAAATCTGCAAAAAACTGTCATCCGGTAAACAAAGCGCTGTGCAAGAGGCACACTTCGTCGTCGTCTCCCAATCGTCGCGTTGAAAATTTTCAAATGCATTAGGCCCTGAATTCGATGCGCAATCCGCGGTTAGAAAACGCGATGTTTCAATCGTAACAAAGCACATGAGGTGAAATTTGTATGCAAGTTAAATGAAAATACCACGTTACATTTTGTACACAGACAGCAGTGTCAGTAACGCCACGAGTGTAAATTTATTTAATTGTCAAATTTAATGTAACCATAGCGCCATAAGACTCATTGAATACTTTATTGGCCTCTGTGAGAACTTGAACCGTCATGCAGAGTTACATCTGGAAAGAAGAAGAATAACTTTTAATAAGGAAAAGGGATGGTGTTCAGGAGCTCGATGGGTGAGGCCCCATGTCCAAGGCTCCACTGGCGTGTGCCGCCAGCCGGACGTGGTCCAGAAGCGCTAGTTGCACCTCCGGGTCCGAGCTAGCAAGGAGTGCCTCCCATTGCTCCAAAGAGTTTTCTATGTTATACTCACGCTGTAAGCGATCGAGTTTATGTGGCCTTTTAATGCATCCCCACGAGATATGGTAGAGGGTCGGTGGCGAGTCGCGACACCACGGACAATCGCGCCCATACAAAGTGGGAAAAATTTTGTGTAATCGCAATAGATTTAGATAGACACCCATTTGAATTCTACGGAGGTCTATGGCGTCTTCCCCTTTAAGATATTTGTGGGGGGGCGCCATATTTCTTCCGTGTTCGACGCTGATGAGCAAGAAGCTCTCGCGGAGCCAACCGAGCAGGGTCGTTGTCTTCCTCCTCGCGAAAGGCATCGTGTGTAGTGTTCGGTGGTGGTAACAGGGAGGGAGGCTGGTGCCCCGCTCGGTTCGTGAGCGCGCGAGCTGGAGCGTCCGCCCTCTCGTTACCCTCTAGGCCTTGGTGTCAATGTGATGACTAGGGTGCCACATTCAGGAATATGGAGTGCATTTAATTGTGGGGGAGCGCAGATCAAGACATGTGGAATCTGCACCTCTCATGTGCTTATCCACATTTATCGTATATAATGTTGACAGAGGAGATGGTGCAAAGAATTTGCAGGGTGAATTTAATATAACCCGTCTCTGTGCCTCCTTCAGTGACGTCATCACTTCAGCCTGTGCAAAACACCTGCTCTCCGTCTGCGATCTACAGCTGCTCAATCTAGCATCAATGTTCTCAAGTGATTTATCGTTATGTTCACAATAGCATAGAAAGCGCCTGCAATTTCATGATTCCCTGCAAGTTTTCAGAACATCGCACTTCCTCTTACGCTCAAAGCATATGCCACGACGCAAGCGATAAATGACCTCATGGTGAAAGCGGGGGGATATAGGTAGAAATACACGAGCAGCGCTTTGTCTCCTTATGTAAGACTAAATGCTAAATTCCTTTAATTATAAAACTATAAAAATAGCCCAATAAGGCAATATACAAGCTCAGGTGACTGCGCATCAGACCGGGCTTCGAGTAATTGATTTAAGGTAGTCCCGTGCACAATCGACTTCCACAAATCAGACGTCAAATGGCAGAGGTTGATCTATTCGTGAGTGTTAATTACAGACAGGTCGTGGTGTAGTACAAACGCGGTGTGCTGCGCTGGTCTTTTGGAAGGGTGTTGCCACTGGGGACTACTTTGCGTGAGACTGGCTTCCTTACGACACAGTCTGGCGACGAAAATTGGCAGGTTGGTGCCGTGGGTACTCTCTGGGTAATTTCAACATCACGGGATGTAAGAACGGGCTTGTTGGTGGTGATGCATCGTGAAACTTGTGGCGCACAAAAAAAAAAAAAGAAAAGACACCGCCGTAGCGCGTCGTCACTTTTTTTGCGTGCCTTTTTTTGTTCGCCACGAGTTTCACGATGTTTCAGCTTCAGCTTTGGTGCATTTAGTAAGCCTTCTTATTTACGGACAAAATACGTTGTTTCAAAGACGATAGTCTTTCTTGGGATACCTAAACGCAGAAATTTTGGTCTGTCTGTCTTGCTGGCTGGTTGTCTATCTGTCTGTCCGTCAACCGATTCAGCCACTCGGCCAAAGTTTAACCACTTCTGAACGCCCAGCCATATTGAACTGGTATTTGCGTTCATACTTGTGAACACTTTCGATCAAAAAGAAAATACTACGCATATCTGAGGCGCAACATTAATATGTAAGTATCAGGTCGTGTGTTCCTTTATTCGAAAATACATAGGTACGCAATTCTAAAGACCCTAGTGTTTTTTAGGCTGCGGTGTAAATGCGACGCTGCGCACGAACTACGACGCTATGCACGAAAAAGCCGAGTGCCGACGATAAAGTGCTGCCGCTGGCAGAGGCCCTTGGTTCAGCACAAGTTCATGTTTTTCGATGGCGTCCATACCTCGCGCAGCGCATCCTCTATTTTATCAATGCCAGCCAGATGCGGCCAATTCAACATAGAGTACGCGCTGTATGAGGCAAGGCAAAACATAGTAGTATGGACGACACAAGACTATCTTCTTTCCACGACATTTGCAGCGAAGCACGCAGATACGCGGCCAATTTTTTTCTTAGCTTTTCTGTCGTGTCAACCGACGCGCGCTCACAGACTCCGGCCGCCGAGTGAGCTGGCGGGCATCGATGCACCCCAACGCAACGCGTGGCGCACGTGCGAGGACGGAGTGACAAGTTGCGCTCAGTTGCACTCATGTGGATCACACGTTCCGCGCCAGTTTCCCATGCTGATGCACCGCGGTTTCTCTGGTGTGAACCCAGCAAAAAACAACAGTTCGCAAAAAAAAAAGAAAAGAAAAAAAAAACAAGCTGGACTGTTCATCCTCAACCAGGTTTCACTACTTGAAGCTTCACTGGTATCATGGAAACTCTACTAATAAATTTTGGTCTGGGGCTTCAAGGAAGAACTGTTTTAATAGTCCTACTGAGTCGTTGGCTGAAATGTTCGCAATTACTTGGTACTTCCTAAGAACTCTGTCTGGTATTACATAAACTATGTGCAGGTGCACTGAACTTACAACTGCTTATTAATTTATTCGCAACTTAGCTATGCCTTGAAGATCAAGGAAAGGGCAAAAAGATGTCCTATTATTTCTATGTCTCGCCTATTCAAAATGATATTATTTTTTGTTCACTGATCAGAACTTTGCTCGTAATTCCACTTCTGTTATATTTGGCTGCTAATATGAGAATACAATCGTATGGCTTGGTGACTTTCACTACTTCTACCTGGAGTTCTGGTTAGTTCTCAGGTCTACCCAACGGCAATCTTTTTTCAAAGTGACTGATCAAAGGTCCAGATTAACGGCGACGAAAGGGTCGTATGGCGAAAAACCTTTATATGATGCTCCCATAATCCCCAGAATCGATCGACGGAAATGACTTCAGCAAAGGGGCACGTTGAGAAATCACAAATAAAAGCAGTTAAAATAAAATTTTGTTGAAAGCAGCTGATCGGTAGGTAATTTTTTTTATTGCGAAATCAATTATAGGAACAACTCACCCAAAGATTCGACGACGGCGCTGTCATGACCGTTCGTACAAGGTCCATTCGCAATAAACCCGATCGTGCCGCACGTTTTTTACGATGTGCATCACCAAGAAAGCATACGACAGTTTAGAGCGCCCTCACGCGCCGACAAAGGGGACACATGCTAAGCGTTCTCAGGAAGAAGGATGGGGGGCGTACGTTTCTCCATTGGTTCAACCGCCTTGGTCAGTGTCGTAAAAGGCAGTTCCCTCAATAATTTACGGGTGAAAATCAACCTGCACGGCCTATCACGCCGGTGATCATAGGCGTTGGCTAGTGCGCCTGAAGCCTGGAAGCATGGTGGCACTCTCCCTGGTGGCAATCTTAGATTTCCGCGCACCTATAGTCCAAAAACGTATTCCATTAAAGGAGGAGATGCTAACTCAATGCTCAATGAATCCTGTTTAAAGAACGTGAGCTTGGGCATGTTGGCATTCCATCTTAACACCTGTAGCCATTCAATCTTAACACCTGTAGCCAACAATCATGTTATTTCTATTAGTCGCGCAATCGTTGTGTAAACCAGTGGTCTCTATCATCGAGGGAGATGTGCTCGTGTTCACCTGTGCACCTAGATAAAAAGCATCGTCATTGTCTTGATATTTCATGATCACAGTAAGCCGAAAGCCTCTCCGCTGATTTCTTATTTACGTGATGTTGTACAAACTGATTCCATTATATCACTGTAATCTTCGTAATTGTGTCTCTGCATCTAATTCGCTGCCGTTCTCGGCAGGTATATATTCTCTTGGTATATATTCCGTTGCTCTAACTGACCAGAGGTTGTCGGTACTACTGATTACGTGGTCTACCCGGATCCACTTTTTTGCCTTATGTCAAATGGAATATTTCAAGGGGGATTCTACCCCATACTGATCGCCTAACCCTACGCTTATTAAATTCTGTTGCATCGTAAGTTTCGGGGTCCTTAACTGTTCCCTTAATGCAACGTATTGTCAAGGACATATCATACTGTCAGTGCGCAGCAGTGTATACGGCCGGGCAATTTAATAACAGCAACATAGGTATGATGGCAAATGAACAAATTGTCCCCACGGTGTTTACAAAGGGTACGTTTCACATTATTGTAGCCCCATCAAAACTTATGTTTCACTGCTAGGTTATAGCTGCATGACGAGAAATCCACGCTGCCTAGGCTGCAGATTTTCTACAACATAGGAATGCTTATACACCAGTTATACAGAACACTAGTCAATTTTTACACTGATCTCACTGAGATATTTTGTAGTTCCAGAATGGTTTATTACACAGCCATTTTGTGATGCAGCAGTACATATCCAACATCTGAGTTCGATCGCGTGCTGTACAGTGCTCATTCAAGGGACACTACAGTAGAACAATAAAACAGCTTAGACTGAAAAATTTAACTCTAAAAACAGTAGTGTTGTTAGTTGATTACACCACCATGGGTTCAGCAATGCATTAGAAAAGTGATGTCAAAGCTCCATTTTTGAATTTAGCGCTTAATCTCCGATGGTGACGTCACGGACTTCGGAGTGTCTGTTCTTCGTATTTTCCCTAAATTGGCTGAGTAAAATTTGCTGAAACTTGATATCTCAATTATCTGGCCCCTTGAAGAGACAATGTATTTCATTTTGATCGATCAGGAACGACGTACGCCTCAGCAGACGCAGTCAAAATCTTTGACGTCATGGGAACTTGTGCGGAAACTTCCACCCGCATTATCTTTTTGTGCGTTTTCTAACTAACGAAGCGTCCTCTCGCAGCAAGCATAATGTTTTCAGTGTCATGAAATAGTATTTTGCGAATATGTGAAAAGCCATGTTTTTCTTTAGTGTCCCTTTAAGCAATGAAAAGGCCTGTAGAGTACACTTCAACAAATTAGTAGCTATGTTTACCTTGCGTGTTGCTACATTTAGCTACTTGGTAGGAACCCAAGAGTTAAATAATATTTATGAACAATAGATATGATCCGACTTACACGGGTGCTTCTTCGGCGCAGGTAGCAGGATGGATTCAGCGTAACACGGACATTGCAGAATCTGTTCGGGTCATACACCTAGTTCGAGACCCAAGGGAAATCTACGCCTCTCGTCGGGATTTAGACTCTTGCAGGGCTGGTGACTCCTGCTTCAGCGCCAAGGCACTATGCTCTCAGATGCGCTCGGACTTGCGCGCCTTCGAGGACCTCGAAAAGCAAATGGGGCGCAACAAGATCTGCCGGCTGCGCGTTGAAGACCTGTCTTCCGATCCCGTTAATCAGACGAAGCAGCTATTCGCCAGACTCGGCCTGGACTTGCATCCAAACGTGTTGTCGTTTCTAAGACGAGAGGACACCGGGATCGTTACGAAATTAGGGAAACAGCATCACACTACAAGCAACGCTAGCACACTCGGAGACAGCTGGAAAACGAGGCTGCCAAAGAATACCATTCGTGAAATCGAGGAAATGTGTGCCGATGTTCTGTTAAAGTTGGACTACGAACGCGTCTTTCATTCAGTGAACTCAGCTGAGCAGTCCAATCTCGCTCAAATACCACCACCACCAATTTTTCGCAAGATAATATAATAATAATATAACCGTCTATGAGGACCCTGCGATACGCTCCAGCGACCATTAACAGGAAGAAAAAGGTGCTGTAGGAAGTCTATATTACCTTGAGAAATATATTCTCATGGTATACTCCATAAAGGTATTATAATGCGTGAATTGAGGGAGATTGTTTTCGTTGTTGCTATGAAATGGCAATGCATCGGCGTAATTATCAACAAGACTTTTAGAAATTGAGTTCCCTCAAGCTGCTTTTCGCGATCAGCATCAACATCACTGCCAGAGCAATGCTCATTTATCAGCTTGTAATTTTTCTTGTGATGTAAGCATTGCGTGTCACCATCTCCTTAATTTTCTCCAGATGTACTGTCTAATAATTACAAGATCCTTATGATGATAGCGTGAAAATTGCAGCGAAAGAAAGACCAATAGTGGCTCATTAATGTTTATTAGCACACACTTATACAAGTTCGAAATAGAAAAAAGTAGCATTATTTTCATTTATATCAATAGGTAGCGGCGGCTAACAAGCAGAAGCTGACGGTGGAATATGTAACAAAATGTGTAACGTCTTAATATGTGTGTCTTTGTAGTAGTTTCAGTGGCGACAGCAGTAATCCGGGTGTTTTAATGCATGACAGCCGGTTTGTGCGTCATCATGCTATCACACAAGCCGTGAATTCTTCAAAATGCTCGCACACTCAAGCATTCTCTAAGATGTCTCATGTTTATCAACATGTGCGCCAACAGTAAATATCGGTGCCCCATAATAAAAAAAATGGGTGCTTATGAGGGTACACAAATATAACGATCAAGGGGGTGACTGCGTCAGTCTGGGAAAAAACGCCACTGGGAGCTACGAGGGGGGCGCCCAAACGCCGGTAACGGACTGCGCTCGTCCGAGCTACCGTAGAATGCATTACTCCCCGGTAGCCGACCTTTGCGCAGCGTTGCGTAAAAAATAAATATGTTATTGTAAAGGCACTTCCGTAAAAATATTCCTTGAGGAGACGCTGCATACCCGCTAAGCGAAATAAAACCGACAGCACAACGGCCCAGAAATAATTAAACCGTCAGACAATTTATTGTCTGTCGGTTTCATTAGTTGTGCATAACACAGAAAACGAGCACCTCGGATATTTTCATTTAGTTCGAACAGCCCAGAAAGTCACAACAGCCCTCGTGCAGTAATTGAAAGCAACAACATTGAGCGCTGGCCTGTCACACCCTGCATTGTGTGTGTTGTGAAATGTGTCAACCCTTCTCTCTGTCTCTTTTACTCCCTCATTACCCTCCCCATGTGTAGGGTAGCAAACAGGATGTAGTCTAGTTAACCTCCATACCTTTCGTATATCAATAGGTAGCGGCGGCTGTCAATTCATGACAATCGCTTATTTAAGGGGAGACGTGGCACCTAAAAACTTTTTTCTTTTAATCTTGATTAATTTTGACAGAACTTGCCGAGTTTATGGGTATTTGTTGGCTGATTTCAAGTATTCAATTATTTTTTTTTCTATGATAAGTAGTTTCCAAGATATCACAAACAGCTACTTCTGTGTTTAAGGCCTAATTATCTAATTAACTGCAACATGCACAGAATACATTGAAGATGTTCGCAGAGTGTCGTAAAGCATAAATCATTGCTCTAGGCCATTTCCTAGCAATTTTATGGGCTGTTGAACCAGATTTAGAAAATGCCCTCATTGACACTTAAACAAAAGCTTTAATTTAGAAGACTTTCTCATGGAAGTATAATGGCAAAATTTACCTTACGACACATTGCATGTGTTTATCTCAGAAGCAAGAAAGAAATCGTAATTATAACCCAGGTTGAACAAAAAATATTGCTCCTCCATCACAGGAAGGATATGAAAAATCGTTCGTGGTTCACTCTCGATTTAAAGGGTAGCGTGCACGGGTTTTGGTTTTTTAATGTAGGATAATAATTGAAGGTGATGGTATTCACCTACGAAAAGTTGCAAATAGGTGTGCAGTGACGTCAGGAACATGAAGAGATTGTCAGCGATAACTTGATTTTTTGGCTGATTTTCGGTCCGTAAGTGCCACGTCCCCCCCTTAAAGCAGCACTAAATGATATTGTATAAACGGATTCTCCTCATTTTTTGTTTTTACTTTGCTTTTGCAACACGAGTGCTTGCAACTACCCAGGACTTGATTTCTTTTTCCAACATACATATTTTGTAACCTTAGTGCACTTTTTATCATTGCTTATAACTTGTCTGTGAACACATTATGTGTATTGTTAATCTAGCTAAAACTGTATAACTACATGCCTTTATACTGAAATGTTCTATCTACTTTTTTTTTCTCCCGTCGTTTTTCTGTAACCACTCCCCTCTCTAATGCCTTTGGCCCTGAGGGTTTTAATAAATAAATAAATAAATAAATAAATAAATAAATATGCCTTCTAACTCCGAAGATCTACATGGACTTGCAGTGTGCCTAATGATGCAACAGAATAAATTACGTTGATTCTCACTTGACAGGCTCGGAAAGCGTTAACTTTACACGTCGCAAGAAGCGAAATAAAATACTGTTGTGTGACAAGTGCCATCTCTTTATTTCTTTGATGCTTCCGGTAGATTTCATTACGATAAGTTTGTGAATTGAGTTCATGAATGTGGTGAGCGAAAATAGACCAATTAAGAATTTTGACATGTTTATCTTGTTTCCCAGGCAATAATGTTCAGTGTATCTTACCCAGTCACGCACACGTTTTTCATTGTTTTGAACGGAAAAGGGCCTTGCAAATGAGCTTGGCTTACTCCCAGCATCATGGCCCAATGAACGTGAGACACTCATCAAAGAAATGCCTAGATAATTAAATGATGACGATGTACACTGGAGCTTGATGAATATGGCCATCGTGAAGGTCTCATTCTGTGAACAAGCGAGGAACTGTTCTTAAAAGTGCATGCTCATGTATTTCTGAAAAGACGTCATATATAAATGTCTTCCTCTGTGATGCAACATTTTTCTCGTGGTTCAGTTGATACCAAAAGACAGTGTTTCGAACTAATATGTTGTGCTTCCCGGTCCACGTAAAAGCCTTAATTGATGCGTCCGCGCGTTGCAGTGATCGCAACCAAGGAGTTTTGAAAGTTGTGGAACATCAAGGTATGACAATGTAACTATCAATACATTTGCCCATGCGTTCTCGTGCGTACCATGATATTGCGATTTTCTGAACTGTCTGGCGCTGAAATGAAATATACATTTAAAATCAGCGTACTAGGGCTGCATTAGAGACATAACAGCACATTTAACATGTGCACGCGTGATGTAGTATTCAGACAGGATGCTTGCTGCAACGGCGTTCGAAATCTTCCCTGGCCGAAATCAGGAGTCGATGGTCGCAAAGAAGGTCGAATGCTGTGAGCGCCAGTGCCTTTCCCACCACGAGAGACGTCTCTTGCGACTGCTTCGTGCCAGCGGCACGGCAGTATTCGGCGGTATGATTCATAGTTGCCGATTCAATGCCATACATAGGATGAATGGTGGGCACCGCGTGAGACACATTGCCAATGTCTGACGTTGCGCCGGACATCTGGGCCCGGCAGGTAATAGCGTCTTCGAATATCAATCCTGCGCAAAAGACACAGCATCCAGTGCACATGAGTTAGTTCAAAAGCGGGGTCGGGCAACAATCGCGATTGCAAAAAAGCAGCGCCGCCAGCTTGATACCAGTACGTTTTAGGCACTGGATCACATTGGGAACACCGGTACACGCTGGGATTCACTGGCACATCAGTGAGCGCACTGGGCAATAGCTGAGTCGCACTGGTAGGGGCGGTAGCTCTGCCGTTGTGCGCTCGCGCGCACTGGGAAGCGCTAGAAACGCTGGAATTTTCACTGGAGTGCGCTGGCGCATACTGGAGCATGCACTGTTTTGCCAGTGCCGTGCGCAGGTTTCTGTAGTGTGGGCGGCGGAATGTTTTGGTATCGTTGAATATAGAATGTTTGATTCGATGGTACCTATAGACACTATCCTGACACGGTCCCAAACATCTCTCACAATTTCTAGCTTGGCAGAGAAAGGGAATGATAAGCGCAAGACATTCGTGATATATGTGATATGCGAAATCACTGTCATTTCCAATGTTTCTCTTTCGAAGGTTGAGAAAATTGTCTTAATAACACAAAGCAAACAATACCGATTATTTTGCTTTCTAGCTCGCTTTTTTTAACACGAAAGTGTTTTATGCCGGGGTTCGCCAAGATTTGAGTGACGTATTTCCGTCACGGAAAGGACGTCGAAAAAATACGCATGACCAGAAGACAAAGAAAAAAGTTCCGTCAACGGGAGTCGAACCTACGACCTCTAGGGTCCACGACAAGAGATGCCAGGCACGCTATCCACTGCGCCACGGTCACATACTTTGCAGGCTTTAAAAACAAGCCTTTTATATCTACCACTGTCCTCTCACAGTGCTCTTGCTAGGAGAAGTAATGCATTATGACCGTGAAATGCACGATTAGTTTCTTCAAAGCGTTGTTTCTACGCGTCCATCCCATTCGGCGTGTTTCGAATAGTAAACGTGCAATTTCTTAACACACTGCCAAGTGGCGACCTTATCCCTAGCATCCACACTCGTAGCATCCATCCATACCAAAAATAGCTGTGCGACGCGCGAGTGCGTCGCGTGGCTGTAACTCCGCGTCCCTAGCCATGTTCCTAGCTCGCCCCGCGAAAAATTGCAGCCGGCCAACGGGGAAGACACGACGCGCGTTGCGTTTCCCTCTGGTCGGGCAGCGTTGTTCAATAACTCTAACATGCCGCGAGTAGGCGACCTTAGCCCAAGTTTGGCGCACAATCATTGACGCTCTTCTGGCTGTCACACCGCTTTCAATGACTCCACTCTCACCGTACAGCTACCACAAGCATCTATGACCACAAGGGTTTCTTTAATCATTCATCAGACATTAGTCGTCGGGATACAGATGTACCATCAAGCGTCAACGTGGATGCATCCACGTTAAAGGGTGCTATAACTGTCAACACACCAATAGACATTGTGCAAGCTCTCTTGTATCAATGTGCAGTAAACATTCGACTACTTCTGTAAGGACACGTTCCACTTTCGTGTTATACCGATTCCTAAGAAGGTGGGATCAACCATGTTTATTTTTTTACTCGTAGCAGGAATGAATGCACGTTTTGTGCATGCCCCGCACACATGCAAGTTTCGCATCCGTGATGTGTTGTAATAATTCCATGTTGCAGTGTTTATAAGCCTGGAGGCGTCTTTCTTAACAGAAACAGCAAATTCGTTACATCGCGGCACAGTTAGTGAGAAGTAAAATCTTGCTTCGCAAACTCTCCCAATCGGTGACAACTAAAACTACCATTGTTCGCTATCGCCACATCGTCACATCGGAAACGCATCTCTGGCAATTCTGGCCCGTCCACTTACTTAAGCTGCACCTTAGATAACAGTTAGGAAGGTTACGAAGCTCGAATGCAGAAACGTTTTCAACGTCCTGCGTCTGTGTCCATGTGTGTGTGGGTGTTTTCTTTTTTTAAATGCGAAGCATTTCTTAGCGAACTTCGGCGACTTTGAGCGTATCTATCTATCTATCTATCTATCTATCTATCTATCTATCTATCTATCTATCTATCTATCTATCTATCTATCTATCTATCTATCTATCTAGCCGCCTACGACTTTGTGCTGTCAAGGCCCTATCGTTAATGGGATTTATACCAAATTTGGTATGGCATAACATGACTGTATGACGAACATAAATGGCTGGTCATATCATGAAAATCATGAGTAACTTGTCATGAAAAGTATGATTTACATGCCACGCTCATGGCGCGCTCGCGGCCGTTTCGTTAGCTTGATATACACCAAATTTGCGATTGAGTGACGTGACTGTATGACGAACATAAATGACAAGTGGTAATATGAAAATCATGACTTCATGAGCGACATGACTTGCATTCCACGCTCATAGTGCGCTCGCGGCCGTTTCGTTAGCTTGATATACACCAAATTTGGTACTGAGTGACATGACTGTATGACGAACATAAATGACAAGTGGTAATATGAAAATCATGACTTCATGAGCGACATGACTTGCATTCCACGCTCATAGTGCGCTCGCGGCCGTTTCGTTAGCTTGATATACACCAAATTTGGTATTGAGTGACATGACTGTACGACGAACATAAATGACAAGTGGTAATATGGAAATCATGACATGTCATGTGCAACATGACTTGCATGCCACGCTCATGACACTCGTGGCCGTTTCGGTAGCTTGATATACACCAAGTTTGGTATTGAGGTACGTGACTGTATGACTAGCATAAATGACGTTTTAATATGGAAACCATGACACGTCATGCGCAACATGACTTGCATGCCACACTCATGGTACTCCCGTGGCCGTTTCGCTAGCTTGATATACACCAAATTTGGTATTCAGTGACGTGATTGTATTGAAAGGATAAATGACAAGTGGTAATATGCAAATCATGACATGTCATGTGCAACATGACTTGCATGCCACGCTCATGACACTCTTGTGGCCGTTTCGCCAGCTTGATATACACTAAATTTTAAGGTGAAAGCCTTTAATGTCTCATGCTCACGTCCGCCCGTCCGTCCATCCGTCCCTCCAGCTGTGCCGAACATGTAAACGGTGGACGCCGGGGCCGCGCAAACGGACGCCGGTCGCGTTGGACACTACAGCGCTCGCGCTTTGCTTGCGTGACGTCGTGGTGCCCAGCGTCTCTAATCATGCAAGGAGGGAGACGCGCGCATCAGTTTCATTCTGACCGACCCCGTCTCAGTGGGCACAGGCGTTCGAGGAACGCACTTTGGAATTGACAAAGTGTCCGTCAATTTAAACGCTGGAACGCGGATGGCGTCTGCATGATGCGCAGAGCGCGAGAATACGAACGCATGCGAAACGGAGGCAGATTGGTCTCGCGTCTCGCTGTGATTCGAGGTAAAATATTAAGCGATAATTGGCAGGTGGTAACATGTAAATCTTGGCACGCATGTCATCTACAATGCCACTTACACGCCACGCTCATGGTGCGCTTGCATCCAATTCGCTAGCTTGATATACACCAAAATTGGTATTGCGGGATGTGACGATATGTCGAACACAAGTGGCAGGTGGTAACATGAAAATCTTGGCATGCATGTCATCTACAATGCCATTTACATGCCGCGCTCATGGAGCGCTTGCGTCCAGTTCGCTAGATTGATATACACTAAAATTTGTATTGCGCGACGTGACTGTTTGACGAACACAAATGACAGGTCCTATCATGTAAATAATGACATGCATATTATGTACAGCATGATTTGCTCCCTGCTGGCTGCTTCGCATCACATCGATTCCCACAGTGCGTGGGATCTGCCGGTTTTTTTCGTTTTTGTTTTATCTCTCTCTCTCTCTGTCCTCTTTACAACCCCGATTTCCCCACCCCTGTGCAGGGTAGCAAACCGGTTACTGTACCAGGTTAACCTCCCTGCAATTTCCTTTTCATATATTTGTCTCTCTTAACCATCGCAACCCCGCTGCGCCGAGATTGGTCCTATCCAGTGCTACCCCCCACCGAGCGTTACGCCTAGCGGGCCGGCGATTCCGTCTATAGGATACCGGCGCTTCTTGCTTTCAGTACACGCAATTCCAACGTCTAAGAAAGACTGTAACGCATAGTTTGGACTTATGTTAACCTAAATGGAACCGTTTTTTCTTGTGTACGGTGTCCGCACAAGGGGCGCTGACCATCTATGTGACACGCCTACAGTAACACCCACAGGCTGTCACCGAAAGCTCCCGGCCGCACTCACCGGCACTTCTCTGACTGATATGTAAGAACACATACTTGCCAATTGGTAATATGGTACGCCTTAGTGAACTAACACACAGGCACACTTTTTCAGTGCATTGTATTTGTATTTCGTCGGGTGGTTCTTAAGTTGTAGTTATTGACAGATCTGCAAATCAGTACACTGGCACACCCGCTTTACTGACATATCATCGCTTGCGCGAAAATACTACTAAATATTCAATCATGTGCCTATGTATTCATCGAACTAGTCATCATAAAACCTCTGTACATGCTGACCAGTAGCAAGAGCGAGAAACGGCTATAAAAATCGGCAGTAGCAGTCCGCAAACTATGCCAGATCTTAGGTCAATTTCATAATTCTCGGAGTTAAGATGTGAATTCTTAGATAAACTTAGCGCTCTTGCCATTAACGGCATATCATTCGGTGCCGGCAGCCGTTCGTTTGTCTAATAAAGACGCATTGTAATTTGGAAAGGAATATCGCGTTTATCTTTAGTGTGCGTCATCTAAACCTGAAGCCAGACGGTGTCTTCGCTTGTGAGATTGTCGCTTAACAAAAAATCGGGCATGTTCCGGCGTGACGTAGTGGTACGGTATTCAGCACCTTGTTCGGCACCTTTCGTGAATGATACTTCCGAACATGAAAGAAGAGGTGGACTATACTGCACCAATACCAAGGCGAAATCTAACATTGGAAAAGAGACACCAACCAACGTGTTCATTAAAAGCAAAACCTTCTTTTTACTTTAAAATGAGAAAAACCTGAAGTTTCGGGTCCAACTCGGGCCCTTTCTCACGGGTGACCATGGGACACCAGAGAGCATCGAGTTTATAGCGCTTTCTCTTCAAGTACGGGGGTCACGCTTGTTTTGACGCAGTCCATTATGGACTGCGGCACGTTGGTCAAAACAACGTCCGGTTTTTCCTCATTTTAATGTAAAAAGAAGCTTTTATTTTTAATGATTACGTTGGTGGTGTCTCTTTTCTAATGTTATCTGCTTCCCAACTAGACAGAAGTCTGTCAAATCTTCACCTTTAAGTCAGGCAAATCTTGAATTTCACCAATTAGAATAAGCATACGCCACCTCTCATTCAGGTATTACGTTACACTAATTTGCTGTTATACGCATGAAATAAGCGCTGCTGTACCTTGTGCTTCTGCGTGGCGCTGGAAAATTCTGAGCAGTGGTTCATTCAGGTTCATGTGCTTGCAGAATATTTCCTTTTCAGCGATGTGGACGCTGCAGCCCGTGGCCTTCGCGGCCGCTTCCATGCATGCCTCGAGCTCACCGCGCACTTTCAGGAGCCTTTCGGTGCTCGGAGCCCGCACACAGAAATGCAACTGGCTGCGCCGGACCTGTAGTTCTGACGTCGCTTCAGAGCGCAAGAACACTCCTGTGATAAAGATGATACATTCTAGAGTGAGCCTTGTGCGAGCTGGAGTAATTAGTATAATGACTCATATCGGATATGCAAAATACACAAAGAAGAACGAGGAAACACACCCGTGCTTTCTGTTCCCTCCTCCATCTTCGTGAATTTTGCATACCGAATGGAAAGAATATCAAACAATTGTTTAATATTCTTTATAATGGGTATACAAAACACCAGCATTAAAAGATGGTCGAAAATAATGATTTGCACTTGTTTTTATGGAAAGTTGACGTTGAAAAGCCCATGAAGCAAAGAAAACCTTAACTTTTGACAGTTTTCTCAAAATGGCGAAGAACGTAGGAATGTTTGTAAAGGCTATCTTCATCGTTCTTGTTCAACAAGTGGCTGTTGTCTTAGACTGCTTTGGAGACCATCCTATCAAACGACGTCAGAGATACAGTTTGCGTTTGCACAACCACCTTCGGCGCAATGATGGTATTTGTTACGAGGGTACAACATCCTTGCAGTAATGACGTTGCGCTTGTTAACCTCGGAACACTCTACTCATCTTGGTTGTGAAGCGTGAGATTACGTAGCAGCACAACAATATCAGAAAAATCATCGTTTCTTGGCTCCAAAATTGCCAGGGTGCATGGATTGATAGTGAAAAACAATCGAGTTAAACCCCTTATGTTTGGGCTACCTCCCTCGCTTTAGTAGATGCCAAGGCAGGCTTTCAACAAAGAAACGTTTTATTGGAAAATAAGTGGTCGGCGAACTATTGAGCCGAAGAGAGGTGAAAATTAATTACCGGTAACTAAGTTCGAATGTCATTGTCATTATTGCGCTAGTACCCATTTGCCCGTTGTTAAGAATTTAATGGCGAGAGCATGAATATTAGGCCTGTGGAGAAGAGGAGCGAGATAAATGAAGTCCGGTTGGATTGAATAAGACAAATAATGGAGATTTATGACTGTCCACTTACCACGAATCTTGAATAGGAAAGTATGAATCACCGCATACCATGGGCGTCAATTTATACATTGGGATGAAAGGTGGAAGCCCACATACTAAGTATGGACTCGGGACTACGAGAGAAACGATGAAACTAATAACAATAAGCATGGCTTCAATTAACATTGAAAGACTGGCGCAGAACAAGATAAAGAGGCTACTTACGGCAAATTCCATTAAAAGAACTTTGTACAAGACTTACCTAATGAATTCCAAGTGAAGGGGAGAACCTTAGAGGGCTGCTAAACATAGTTGATTCGTATAAATCACCAAATCAAGCATAAATGACTTGATGCAGAGAAAAGTTTTTTGGAGACCTATGGGAGATTTCTTCGTTGTGTAATGTATAGAAACTAAGACGGCAATCAAAATCTGCACGTATATTTATTATGAAATAATTTTCTTGCGTAACCCTCGTAAATGGGGCACTTAAGTATTCTTTTGCGAGCACTTCAATGCTTGGCTTCTGCGGCAGAGTTGCAATATTGACAGCGGAAGAGATCGTTCATAACACAACTCCAGTGCATAAAAAAATAATTGAGTGTGGCTAAAACTACTCCAAAGCGAGTTGTGATGACGTCTTTGACTGCTTAATGCGTGTTTAGGACGTGAACACTTAATGTACCAACATCGTAATGACGTGACGCGAACGTTGCAACGTACCATTGCCTTCAGTATAAAAAGACGCATGCCAGAAAAACCTTCGGTGTGAATTATCATTCACAGTGCGAGCAGCATAACTGCGACATAATTGAACTCAATGAGCGTTGCGAAATAACACGAGGCGTCCCTCGGCGGCTGCTTTACCAACGAAAATTCATGCCGCAAATCGTCAGCCTTCAACAAACACGCCAAACATCTAAATGTGCTTTCTCGCTCGGTGCACACGGTTCTTAAACCTATTTTATTTCACCTGTGGCGTAGGAGTTAAAGCATCGCACCTTCGAAATGGAAGTCCGAAGATCATTTTTTGTATTTTACTTATATTTGTGTGATATTAGTATATGCGTGTCGCTGACGTTAATCGAGCGCGCGTGAGTGTTTACGCTGGGGGGGGGGGGGGGGGGGGTTACGTAACAATCTAAGGTGCACCCATCTGGAGGCCATCTAACTAGCCAAATGATGCTATACACATTGCAAACATTTGCAGCAGATTGAATGTTCCTTGCAAAAATCTACATAAAACGAGGAACATGCGATCGCTCCGTTTGTTCTCCTTGCAGGAAAAGGGAAGTACTACTGGCATTCGCTCAATAGGTGTTTGTCTGTGATGGTGGCCTAAGCTAACGAATAAAACAAAATTGTGGTGGTGACCTAATGGTTAGATCATCGGACAACTATGCTCGTGAACCAATTTGCATGACGTTCCAATGTCTATCTGACACCGTAGGCAGTTATACTTGGTGTCCTGTTCGTGGCAACGCGTGTCCGACGCCGTGCTTGCGCATGCATGGATTGCCATGTTTGAACTTCTTTTGCTGCTGCGAGGTGGTGTAGACCATCGCCCTTCGATGGCGCTGCCATAGCTCGGTCAAACGTGATAAATTCGGCCAGGGAGCAGTACCAAGAGCCACGACCAGGAATATAGGAAATCATTGACATGCCAAACTGCGTTTAATCTAGCCGTTGAATGTGACCATTTTGATAGAGATCTTTCAGGGTGGTTTGAATAATTCTAGAAGCTGAAATAGCTCCTCCTACAATTTTTGAAATTATCCCCACGTTAACCAGCCAAGTACTTTCGCCAGGATGTAACTATATTGGTCATAAAACCACGTCGTTCATTTTCTTCTAACCACGGCTTGCCTTTTCCATCACCTCTCGAAGGCCTGCAAAAGAGTTCTGCGGAAACCCGCAAGGTGGCGGAAGGGTTAAGAAAGGGAAAATAGACAACCACCCGTTTGTAGCACGAAGCCACAAGGAAATCCGTACGGATTTCCTGGTGGCTTCCTCCACGCGCTGCCAATTGCTAGCTTCCTGGTTAGCTCAATTGGTAGAGCGACCGCCCCGGGTAGGCGTTGGTCCCGGGTTCGAACCCCGGACTAGGACAAATTTTTCGGACTAAGAAGTTTTCTTTCTGAGAAATCCGTACGGATTTCCGTGTGGCTTCGCGCTACAAACGGGTGGTTGTCTATTTTCCCTTTCTTACCTCTCGAAGACCGTGTACGTATACGGAAGGCATCGTACTCAGCGAGTGGTTGATGTTCGCAGTCTATCACTATGGCTACGCCTGCTGGGTCTGTGATGGTCGCTTGTGAAACGCACGCCCTCCTGTTTTCATACATCCATAGCGCTTCATAAATATAATGAGTACTCCACCATGCGCTTAACGTTCATCTTGGTAGCCAAACACCCAACGCGGAGTCTCAGATAATATGGTCCGTGACCACTCATCATAAGGCACACTATGTTATGCATGCAGGTCATGCGCCTTAACCAGATGAGGTATGAGCTTCAACAAGTTCAGGTCATCCGTTGTTTAAAAAGAAACAAAAGTAGCGTCTACTGGGAGGAAGTACTGCAGCTGCTCTTGTTCTGTTATTATTTACAAAACTGAGTTAAAAACAGAACGAAGGGCATCAGAGGGGCGCCAGATGCTTGAAACTGTGGAAACCACTGTTTTATTTAAGAAACAAGGTGACAAAGCTCTTTGTCAGCGCACAAGAAGGTCGGTTATATGCAGTTGTATTTCCGCTCATTAGGTACTGGTTATGCGAGAGTTAGCTTATCTTATGTGCTGAAACGATACGCACGGAGGACAGAGCATGATAGCTTATCTTTCGGTTCTTATATCTTATCTGCGATCAATAGGGAAGCGTTTATGGACACGTGCCCTCATTTCATATGTGTGATTAGTCGTTAGAAACATGCAACATTACTACGGCGTCACCCGACTCCTTGTAGGTCGTTTTCTCATACAATTTGTAAAGGTATACGCTGTTTCTATGAAGCACCTACCAATAGCATAAAAAAAAGGCGCGGAATTCAAGCTGCATAGTCAACTGTTTTATGTGGACTTTTTGAGTGTGGGTGAATTTTTCCCATATCGCACAATTTGAAAGCGACGCTTTCTACGCAATTTCTTCTCTCACCGTGCATTCTGCACTCAGGGTCCATGCGAGCCCGTATCAGTGACAGGCCCGAGTAGGCGAGTACAGCAGCGTCCAACGCGCTGGATTGCACGTCATGCTCTTCTCCAGCGTACTCAAATACAGCTGTAATCTGCGGGTCGAGCAGATACGTTAACATGTAGAAAAGCAACTGTGGCAACAAGGAAAAGAACTTTTGGACCAACACTCGCTTGCTTGACAAAATACATATGCAAAATACTTAACTGCTTCGACCAAACTGTTGGCGAACTAACTAGAACAAAATTTTTGGCGTTTCACAAAAGGTGATTTGAGTAAATTGTATTGCAAATACAAGTGATGATTTCCCACATTTTGCAAACATAACCGAAGGTCTGGAATTACGAAAAAGTGAGCACGAGTATTACGATTTTAGAATTCAACACCAAAGACACTAGTTGAAGCTTTGAAGATGGTATTGATTTTAGCATTTAAAGCACGAGGAGAAGAGGTTGTCGTCTTAGGAAACAGCTTACTTCAAAGTGATCCGATAAATAGGACGTCTTTGCGAGGTGGTACTGATGAGTAATTTGCCAATCAGCAGTGACAATGAAGTGTAGTACAGGATTTTCGGACGCTGGAGACACAACACAAGTTGATTTATATAGAAACATAATATCCCCTAATATTGATTACATGAGCGTTTTGAATCTGTCTACTTGATTTTCTTAATTGATGTTCGAAGATTTGAAAACTCATTGTTGATCGACTGAATGGCATCAATTGTCACCTGTTTTCTTTGGTTCATGAAATTTACTACAGATTACACCGCAAGATACAGCGGTTGCCGAAATAAAACATTGTATACGGTCTCATATATTCATGAACGTTCCTTGTGCTGTTTTCATACAAACTCTTCCCTAACATGATCAGCGCTTTGCGAAGTTAAGCAGCACGAAGGACGATGACGAAAGAAAGATGAGCACAAAGGACCAGCACTGGTCTCAAGATTGACTAACACTCAATTCCGGACGTAATAGCCTGGAGTGCCTTGGTCTTGGCAAGAAGATACGTCATCTGCGAAGTTAAGCAGCATGAAGGAAAGTAGACGAAAGAAACGTGGACTCACCGGACACACAGGTTTCTTTAGTTTTCGTCCTTCGTGCTGTTTAACTTCGCAGATGTGCACTGACTTGCCCAAAATAAAGCACTCCAGGCTATTTCGTCCGGAATTGAGTTTTGGGCTAGTCTGAAGTCGTTTATAGCGGTCAATCCGCACAAAAAGCAATACAATCTTTATCAACCGCGGAACAGGTGTTTTGCTCTTGTTAAAGGCCAATGGATCTCAATGAAATTCACTGGGTACGTTCCTTTGCACATTTCGGTCATTTATGCGAAATTTCAAGCTTGAGACATGCGCTGATTGTTTGCAAATGAATTTTAAAAATTGTCTGCAAACGCCCACCCGGCTTCCCACAATTATTGGCAACATTGCGTGTGTGACGTGTTGGTTTGCCGGTCGACGGAAGTGACGCAGCCGATGGGTTCGCTAACTTTGGCCGCTACAGCGTATATTGTGCTGGTCACAAGGCGACGGTGTTTGGCCGGCGCTTCGCTGGTTTGGCGCGCGATTTTCTGTTCTCTGTGGAGGAGCGTGTGATATTCCGCGCCGGCGGGACCAGCATGCCTTGCACGACTTCCGGTTCGTAACAAACTACTACGTCATACTTGGACAGTACACTCGGTTGGGTTTCGGTTTCGGTATTGCGCCTTTTTGCTTATTAAAAATGATTTTCGAATTGGCTGAGCATTTCAGCTATCGGGCGCGTGACAAGAGTGTCTCAGGAACATAAAAGCACCATTATCCTGACACGGTCGAAACATCGCCGGAGTTGGCCTTTAATGAAATGTTATGCACGCTATTTAAAAACAACGTTACAAGAAGGAGCAAAAATTCCACGGAAAACAGACCATGGCATTCGAAAAACGATGTTCCTCTTATTAGCATTAAACTGTTAAAGGAATTTCCCAATATTGCTTAGAACAGTGTCAGTCAATATTAGCACGTACAGTCAATAAATATGTGCCTCACTTCACTAAAAGGCCTCACATAGTCACAAGTGCTTGTATTTAGTGTGAATTCACTATACCTATAATATTACACCTGTATCGATAGCCTAAAACGCATACTGAACTCTATCTTTACGATATTCGCCTTTTGAAACAACTAGTGGACGCCTTGAGAATTGCAGGAAGCATCCCCAGACTATCACTTAAAGTATCGACACTAATTTCCATTACTTCTTTTTCCTCCGCACAACACAAATTATCGCTAAAGATGTTTTCTGCTAGGCCCCCTTGTGTGGTTGTGGTGGTCATTGAAGTAAGTCCGGCCTATGCGAAGCACCCTAATTTCTTTCTGATAAAGAAAAATCATGAACACTGTTACGTGGTCGGGACATCGCAGTGCCTCCTTAAGCAGCCTGGACATTCCAGTGGACAAATAGTAGGACAACTATCGTTGCGTAGAAAAATGTACGACATAAAGAGAGAAAGACAAAAACAAAGTGTAGAAATATATGAGCGCACAAGGTAAAAGGAAGGAAGAGAACTAGACAGGACAGACGCTCCTAGTAATGTTGAACATAGAGGATAACATGTCATCCACATCAGTTGTCAAGAATATTTTGGATTGTTTGAAACAATGCACAAGTTCATTATCATTCACTTATGAACAACCAGCCAAAGATGCTTTGCAGTTTTTAGATCTTTATATTGCTTTTAATCAAGGTGACCACATTTGCTGGGAGTTTTCTCCGCGGTCTAAGAAGGGCCTGTTACCTTTTGACTCGGCTCACAGCAAGCTTGTAAAAAAGGGCGATTGCTAATTCCTGCTTTAGTTCCTCACTGAGCAAATCATGTCCCCATAAAATGGAACACAGTTTCCGGAATCAAGTAAGTCGCCTACTCAGCTCGGGTTACCCGGAAAGTCTGCTTGTGGCAGTAGGCGGTACACTGTTGAAGGACAAAAGGCAAACAAAAATGGTGGTCATGCCCTATGTACATAACGTGTCGCACAATCTGATGAGGATTGGCCGTAAGCATGGAGTTGACGTTGTGCTTACGGCTCCCTGCAAACTGGCTAAACTGTGCCCCATGATAGGAAATAGTGGAAAGGGAAAGGTGAAAAACAGCGCTTGCACAAAAAAACATGCCACGCAGTTTGCACCGTGTTCCTCTGAGGTTGTGTACAAAATTCCGTTGAGCTGCGGAAAAGTGTACATCGGCCAGACGGGCCGATGTCTAAATGATCGACTTAGAGAGCATGCGTCGTCCTTGAATGTTCTCGCAGGTGGCACGCACCTGTCTCTGCACTGCAGGGATTGTGGGTGCAATCCGCAGTTTGGCAGCACGAGTATTCTGAGCAAATCTGAACACAGACGGGCGAGGGAGATCACAGAAGCAGGGCAGATTAGGGCGAATGCAGGAACGTGCATCAGTGTGCCGTCGGTTGCGCTAAGTGATAAAGAAGTGCGCTTTTTAAGTAGTTAAAGGAGAGGAATTCGCACTTTGGTTTGGTATCGTTTTGTGGGGGTGACGTCGTTTTTTGGTGATAGTTGGTTGCGCATGCGCGTTTTCGGTGTTCTCGTGCAAAGATTTCTAATAAACTGCAGTTGTAAGTTGAACGTCTGTCCTGTCTAGTTCTCTTCCTTCCTTTTACCTTGTGCGCTCATATATTTCTACATTATGTTACACCAACTGGCCCAGCATTGCACCATTTTGAACAAAAACAAAGGCACGGAGGAAATAAGCCAATATGTACAGCAAGGAGTACTGAGTGCCGGTCGAGGTTGAAACCCCCCTCCCCGAAATTTTAGAGTGGAGCTGTTATGCTTTCAATTATGTCGTTACGCCTTCGCGTAAACTGTCATTATCACGAATGCCCTATACCTCTCTAGTGCGTGCAACGCAATAACTTGGCCGGCGCTCTCACTCTTCATTCTCATCTTCATCTTCTGCGTCACTCCCCGAACATGCGCGCCCGGCACGTGCTCTACCGATGCGCCGAATAACTCGGATGGACGAGAGAACGAGTACGGAGAGACAGACAAAGAGAGAGATAAAAGAAAAACAGGAAAATTCTTGGCGAACAAAATATTCTTGACAAGGCGTGATTCCACAACGCCTATCCAACAATCCTAAAGCGAGCATCGTAACCACTCAGCTATCCAGGCAGGTTACGTCACCTTAATCAGGCGCTTTTTACCTGGCTATCCCGGCACGCTATCAGGGCAAAGCATAGCCTTGTATAGTATAGTATAACAAGAAGGAGTAAGAGAACTGAGGGTGAGGATGGCGGAAAAAAAGGAAGGGAGAGTAAATAATACCATGCAAGAATTAGAAACAGAGAATTAGGAAGAAAGAAAGGAAAAAAATGGAAGAGAAAGAAGGGCACAAATAAAGAGAACAAAGAAAGAGCAAGATATTCCAGAAGGACTTCTTTTTGGGCGAGTTCATGCTGGCGTTTCTTACGTACATTTTATTGTGGCGTAAAATACAGTTCGTGAGAAAGGGTGGAGCAAAAGCGAAGGAAATATTCACGAAATGTATTTTGCGCCACAGTGAAGTGTACCTCAGCAAAGCGAGCAAGATATAGACATAAAGGGAAAGCACGAGACAAAGAGTGACAACGAGAAAGAAGCATATATAGAGATTAGAGAGAAAGAAAAAGAGACAGTGACAGAAAGGACAGAAAACATAGAGAACAGATAGAAGAGACAAAAAAAAAGAGGCGATGCAAGGAAGGGAAATAGAAACATGGAAGGCCACCCAACTACACATTTTCTTCACACTTGGCACCAGGAGCGCTAAGTTACCTGAATTTTTTAAGTTTTGCATGTGTATATATATACAGACACACATTAAATACACAACGAACATACGTAGATCATGGTTGAACCAACGCCTCAGTCGGAAAAATGTCTGACTACACTACTGCCGGTAATATGTGTACACAGCAGACTTTCAACGGCACTTTTTCATTTTGGCAGGATATAGCACGCACACAAGCCTGGACACAACACAAAACGTGCAAATAACACAGGCCGGGGACACGTGCACAGTTGGTACTTGTTAAAAATTAACAAGCATTAACCCTTTACGGCTTGACCCGCACAAACGTGTGGGTCAATAAAGACGCTCACGAAACGGCACCTGTTTCAGTTTCGGTTTCACAGCTCTGTGCCACTGAAGTCAAAGGTTACGGGAATATATCTGTTTCAGTAGTTCAATAATTTCGGCACCAGAGGGCGAGTAATCTTCCACGAAAAATGCCGTCTGAGCACGTGCGCCGACAGCAGCTACCTCAGACGTGTAAATCAACGCTCCTTTTCTCATAATTTTTTTTTCGGGAGTGTATGCATATGAAAGGAAAATTAAGACTTAGAAAAACATGCTTCGCTAAAAAATTGCCGCGTTACACGCTGTGTACTCCAGCGTGAAAAAGTCACCCGCACGTTTGTGCGGGCTGGGCTTTAGTCCTCGTCAAGTGCGCGGCAGAGCGGCACAGGTTGGCTCCTTCGCGCGTGGTTGCGGCTGCGCTTTCTGTCATTTTATTGCGAATAGCTTTCTTGGCATCTTATTGGCACTTCTTTGGTTGGTGTTTCCTAACGTTTTATTATATCTGAAGTTAGCGACGCGAAGTGATGTTCGTGAATTGTAATCACCATTTGCGCAGAAAATATTAATTTTGTGAATGTGTTGTGAAACATCCATTATATTTCAGAGAATTACATTTTACATTGCCTATCATATAGAGTTTCAGTATCGCCAGTGAAATTCTATGGATAATAAATAACATTGACGGTTAAAATTGCTAAGATTATCTAACTTGGGGAACAAGCTTCTGTGGGCGCTGAATTTTCTTTTTTTTTTATATGCCGATATTTTCAAACCAGAGAATGAAGAAGACATAGAATAGATATTGAACCTCCTGATGCCTTGCGTCAGAATTGGGTAGGGACCACGTTGACGAATTCACAGAGATTGATATTCGTCGTTCGAGCCAACTTAGTGATGAAAACTGGAGTATGGAAGGCGAGTTTTTGAGCAGTCGCCTCCGTAATAACTGGGCCAGGTGACCACTCACCCTATTCTGTCAGTTTCAGTGAAATTGATGTCTTTTGGAAGAACACATTCGGCTGCAAAGCATCACCTGCTTGGAAGTGGTGAGACAGCCGACGTTCTTGTTGTTGTCAAGACTCATTTGCCCACTTTCTCACACTAATTTAATGCAACGATCTGTAAAGATACGGCTGACAAAACGGCAGTGTGCCCTAGTTGTAGACATAGAACGAATTTGCAAGTAGCTGTGCAAATGATCAAACAGCTTTTGGTATGAACCTGATCACGGCCTCATCCAATCTCTGCGGAACTTTGGTCGTCACTAGGCGCCCAAGAATTGAAAGCGGAAAGAAAAATGTGTCACAAGATAAATTCTTAGACAATTTTACTGGACTGTAAAAGGCGCCCGGTATAGCCAAGCGATTAGACTCAGCTATACGTACCACTGGCGATCAGTATACAGCTTAACATCGGCACATCACTTCAGGCTGTCAAGTGTAGCTTCTTGTTCAAGGACGCGTTGTATGAAGTGCAACTTATACCTGTGCCTCACAAGTGACACACAATACTCTAAAATGTCGCATTCGCAGCGCTGACCACGCATTTTTTGCTTTGTTTTAGCCGTCATGAGTGTATTCCTCGCTGCAGTGGATCACATGAATAAAAGCCCAGCCCGCACATATGTGCGGGTCTGTTCTCTGGGGCAAAACCTCCAATTCTTACAGTTTAACCTTTGAAGACGTAATTAGAATAGAGCAAACATCAATAATTTATGAGCAAGTTAGCAATTTTTCTATTGTATTTTTCTCGGGCAGGAAAGGGTTAACTGGCCCAGATGGGCGTGTTTCAACGGGACGGCCAACTTCGTGAATTTTCTTAAACGCATCATATTAGTAACCAAAGCACAGTATACCCATCCGTACATTTCAGCACGCCTACTTACTCCGCATCGCGCAGAAAGAACTACACGTAGAGCGCTTTCTCTCTCCGGATGCGCCATCAGAGCTGCATCGACGCCGTCTAGGGCCCCGGCTCGCAACAGCAGTTCCTTGCCCATGCCGCCTTCTTCAGCGGGCGTGCCCAGCACCACCACCTGTGACGACAGTACAGAAACAGTGTCCACTCCCTTTTGTAACGCAACCACCGCGTAGAACTGATTTCAGAGCTGAAGGGTCGTATGAGAGTTCAAGTTCTTCGTATGCTCGGTCGGTATACGATCATTATGTTGGATCAAAGAAACACATACAGTAATCCGCGCATTCAAGTGCCTGTACATATAGAAGGTTGAAAGAAAAACTGGGCAAAATTAAACGGAGCCTCAATTTTTCCTATTGCTAGCGCACTTTGCTACAAGTGAAACATCTGTATAGCAAAGAGCATTTTATAAAATGTCTCTTCCCTCACTCCTTCGACACGTTTGATAAGAGATGCTACAAGGCCGAGAGTTACGGTAGATAAGAAAAAAAATGAGGAGCCCTTACACTATCTGGGAAAATGGCGCCAAGCGATGTTAGCTGTGTGCATGCCTGACAAAGTACCTTTCTTTCTTTCTTTCTTTCTTTCTTTCTTTCTTTCTTTCTTTCTTTCTTTCTTTCTTTCTTTCTTTCTTTCTTTCTTTCTTTCTTTCTTTCTTTCTTCCTTTCTTTCTATTCCTTTCTTCCTTTCTTTCTCCCTCTTAACTGTTTGCTTCCTAAAACCAGCCCGGTCATAAACCTCGTTACAGTTCCTTCCTACATGCCAGATTTCGGACATTCATACACGTGCTTAGCAGTGCGACACTTCAGGTGCTAAAGGCAACGACGGTAGTGCGTTCACATACATGCAAAAATGAAATGTGGCAACCTGAAATGCCACGTCACCTCGATAAAATATGCGATCGTCATATCACAAATTGTGATCTACGATAATCCCATGATCGAGCGTGCATGAATTATTGGAAAACGGCGCACACAAATAGGCATGTGCCCAGCGTGCCTTCGAAATATGCATGTGCCCAGCGCTCCTTCATTTCTGTACGCTCGCGGGCGCGGGGTTCTTGGCATACGACGCCGCCACCGAAATTTCTGGCTTATAACAATCTTCGCTTGAAAATCACGAAACCCGCCACGGAAGAGTAGTGTTTATGGCGCTCGCCTGCTGACCCGCGGGTCGCGGTATGGAATCCCAAGCCGCGGCGGCCGCATTTTCGATGGGCGCGAAAATGAGCGAGGCCCGTGTACATATATTTAGGGGCACGTTAGGTGGTCGACATTTCTGGAGCCCTCCACTACGTCGTCTCTCATAATCATGTGGTGGTTATGGGACCTTAAACTCTAAGAATTATTATTAATTATTATTATGAAAATCACAAAAAGAGACTTTTAGCAAGGCTGATATGGTATTTTGACAGTGCTGTTCCACACACTGCGTCGCCATTTAAAAAATGTTGCAACTGTAAGCTCAGAAGAATCAAAACGTTTACAGTTTGTTGCGTCTTTTTTCTGGTCTATGCGGAGATATAGAAAAGTGGCCGCATTGTAAGAGCACGAGCGTGTGAGCGTAATGAAACCCGATTCCTTTGGAGTAAGTTTGACACATAAGTAATAGGCCAATGCATATTTGCTTCGACGAAAGGCAAAGGCTTCGACGAAAGTGCGTACATTTACCTATCCATTTGCCTAATAAGTAATTACTTTCCTCAAATCACACCCAACCGCCTCTTCTATGCTGAAATTTTTATTTGCATATTTTTAGCAGCAGATCGCGTGCGTTCCTTAAACACACGGAGAACGCTGTTTAGTGGGACTGATGGTACTTTACACCTGCCGCAACGTGCCACTACTGTGAGAATATATGAAAGGGGTACTGACACAAAATTTTGCGGCCGAGATAGACTGCGGGATCGATTCCCGTGAATATGCGTATATCACCTGCAAAATATGAACAGCGAACATAGCTTAGAAGGTATTTTAAATGAATTTTGAAGTTTGCGTGTGCTAATCATATCGTGGTTTTGGGACGTTAAACCCCAGATATTATTAAGTTTGCGTGTGCGATCGAGCACCGCCCCCCTCAAAGGGGACCCATGCGGACCTCCCTACTTCCCTCACGTCACCCCGCTGCAGTTAATACAAGTTATGATGACGTCATAGTCGCCATATTTATTTTTGCCGCGTTTGCTCCAGCAGGCAACGCGGCGGCTGCTCGCGAGTCTGTGGCCGCGGCGCACGTGTTGGAAAGCTTTGTGTTTAGCGACAGTGCTGTCCCGTTTCCTGCTCAGAGAAACTTTTTGATGCGTACCGTGGGGAAGTGCGTCACAGTTCTGTGTGCTGACGTAGTCGAGCGTTGCACCCGCTAGGTGGTGATAGTTGCACCCGGCGGCTTGTCGTTTTGGGATCTCTCAAACGGAAACTGAGACTGGTCGGTAATGAGGAGCCTATAAGTAATTTTCTTCAGAAAAAACTGCGCAGCAGGACGAGACACAAAGAAAGAATTAACGAAAACGAGCGCAGACTGACAACTAGTTTTTTGAAAACCGTGTCAACCTTAAAATCCACAGCAAAGATGATGTGTCGCAGACAACGAAAAAACACGTGAAACCGCGCAGCCAAGATACGACACCCGTCAAACATTTCAAACTGACAATCACTCCCGCTTAGTTAACTATAACACGTGGACCGCAGATAATCGAACTCCGTCTCGTACAAACTGATAGAGGGAATGCTGACACATCTTTCACCGTTTCTCCGGATGTGGAAGGCCTCTATTATCTTGCGGCCTAAGTATCTACTATGCCTGGACACTACTTGCGCATCATTAAATACGGGTTCACACCCACACTCTCCGCGATGCGCGGGCAAATGTGAGCCCGGGGTAATGGAAAGGGAACGCTCGTGCTCCCTTAGTCTGACATTGATGCATCCGCTATCGAAAATTCTGATATGACACGTATGACACATATCCAATAATCTCGTATGATCATACGAGAACACATATGATTCATGTGTGTTCATACGAGATTATTGGATACGAGGCATATGTGTCATATGAGAATATTCGGTAGGGTCTGCCGCTTTCTCCGATGTAAGACTTCTCGCACGTTCACGGGACCTGATAAACTATGCCTACCTTGCATGGCACATACTTATTCTTATGTCGTACATGACATTAATTTATCTGCTTGCTGCTATCGCTTTCCTTCCTAGGGTTCACTGCACTGCAAACCTTCGAAAGCTTACCCGGTGCTGAGAAGGCAATGCGTACGCCATACTTTGCGCCTATTTTCTTTAACCCATGGGAGAGGCCATAGATTTCCCTAGGAACCTGTGCATTTCAGTGCCATTCTTTTCAGTACCAACTCACCCAACTTTCAACCCTTGTTACGTAAATTAATTATCTGTCGCGCGCAGCAGCAATCGATGTGCTGTGCTATGACTAACAGGCCCCCAGCAACACATTGCAGCAAATAACCGCTAGGCCAAAATTTTCGTGTCAGTGGGACTCTAAATTTATAAGGCCTTTGTATTCCATTTCGATGGAAAAAACTTTACATTTGTCCATACGTTTGTCCCTCCGTCACGTAAGACGCGACAGAATTATTAAGGCGAAAGGCTTTAATGGGTCATGCTCGCGGCGTCTGTCCGTCAGTGTCCTGGAACGGTGCCAGCTGTGGCTTCTACCCCTCACACTGTCTCAGCAATTACGTGATGGCACAGCGGCGACGTCGCTCGGCAACGTTCCTTCGTCAGACGTGTCGTTGCAGCAGTCAAGTTGGTCGGATGGCACGCGTTTCCCCTGTAGCCCGGCCACAATTCGCCCGCTTGTGCAAGAAGGGAAACACGCGCATCGCGCTCCATTCTGACCGACCCCGTCTTAATGGGCACAGGCTTTCGCCGAACAAACTTTGGAATTTACAATGTCCTTCAGTTTTTCGAAGAAATTGTCGAGCGAGGAATGTCGACAGAGGCATTGCGTCCATAAATGGTTTTACCATCTTTATAGCAGCAACTTCCCTTTCGAGAGATATTGTAACACTTAATGATCGCCACCTCTTCTGCTAAAGTCTCACACTGATCGTGCATCTGTTCTTGCTTACCCTGCCTTGTAGCGGCACTCCGCACAACTGCTCGTGTGTTTTCATCAGCTCACGAACTGCTACTGCAGCAGTCAGGGCACTCTGGGCAATGAGATTGTGTCCGCAGGCATGGCCGATCCCCGGTAGAGCGTCATACTCGCACAGCAGCGCCACGACGGGGGGACGAACCTTCTGCAATTAATTAACGGCAAACAACGGATTCAACTTATAGCAACCCTCCGCCTCAAATGGCTGCCGACTCCTTGGTCGATATCATAACCTGGGTAGTGCAGATGACATGATGCAAACTTATAAGGGTACTTGCCTTGGGCCAGTTGGTATCTATTCATTGTTACGTTATTGCGCACCGTTTAGAAGACGAAGACTTGGAACACGAAGAACACGAAGATGGAAACGGCGTGGAACCGTCGTGAGTGTTTTATTAGCGTGGTATCTGGTAGAATGCGCATTTAAAAATGACAAACATGTGATTGCGGATATAATGACGTGTCATGGAGAATGACATGTTAGCCAAACAATACCTTATATGGAACCCAACCCTCACTGCCTCGCATTGCATCGATTCCCACGGTTTTCTTTTCTTTTTTTTTTTGTTCTTGTTGTTGTTGTTGTTTACCTCGGACTCTTTCCTCGAAAAGCCGGAAACCCCAAGGTTTCTTAAATATAACCCCCACTAAGGCGTTTCAACCGGCAATGCTTAGGTCGCAAACCGAGGCCCTTATAGGATAAACCAGTTTCAAACCAACTGGCCTTTTTTGTCTCGGCTTCTAAACACAGGATTTCACCGACCCTACTAAGGTAAAAACCCTCTACGCTTAGCATGACTATTCCGATGTACGTACATGCACTTCTATGAAATTCCGATATTCAATTGGGCGCAATGTTGTCCATATGTCTATATTCCTATAACTTCGAGAAAAACAAAAGCAGGGGTAAGAATGTGCGAATGAAATAGTTGAAAAATTTTATTTCTATTGCGCTTTTTCTCATCTCGTTATGCAGTCATTCTCATACTGAGTGCTAAACGGCAACATCCTTCAACAGTATGGACTACAATGACTTGTGGGAAGAGACAAACGTTGAAAAGGTGCACTGAATGCAGCAATCCGAACTGGTGACGAGCTTGTGATCGTTTTACCTCCATATTCAGCACGGAAAGCAGTCTCTAGAATGTAGTGTCGCTTGACGTCAAAACCTTCTGTTTCAAGGAAAGTGCAAAGGATGTCGTGGGCCTTGTGCTCCTCGAAACGGATCTCGGGGTTCTCCCATAAGAACCTGCCGATGGCGTGCAGCTGCTCCCTCTTTGCCGCCACCGCATTCTCGGCGATCTTCTGGGCGTCTAACTGGGCCGAGACAAGGTTGGGCTGCGGAAATACAGGTTCGCAGTAAGCAAAACGTAAGACAAGAAATTTGAAAAGCGATTACACTCCGAAAAATGGTAAATGTCGATAGGTAGCTGGTACTTGCGAAGAAATAAAGATAAATAGCACCACTATAGACACTCACACAACAGTTGTGCAACTTGTGCATTGATGCAGATATATTCTTCTTACGTTCATCTATGCAGGCAGGCAAGTTGACACGAAATATGCACTTCAAAACAATCAATATCTGAATATGTTTTCATATACCTGCATATTTCAAGTATTTAGAAAGCTATGCACGTGAGACGCGACAAAATGGCACTATGTTTTTTTTAGACGCGATGGCACTATGGTTGTTAGAATAATTTCTACACAACAGGAAGCTTACAATTTGGAAAATAAAGCGAACACTTATTTTATCCTGATCTGATAGCACACGCGATACGTGCTTAATGCACCAGATCCATGTATGTCGAAAAATAGTTTTTTTCCTCTAGTTTCTTTAAATAAGAACGTTACAAGAAGATTAACATAACTCTGTGATCTGTTGTGATCCGCTGTGATGTAAACATATTAAAAGAAGTTTTAACATAATGCTGTGATCTGTGGTTTTCGATTTTTACCGCTTAGGCTTGTGTACACAGTTCACAGAGGCAGTGCACTTCTCTTGCTGTAATAATCTATTGCTTTTGAAAGAAAAAAAAATAGAACATTGTAATCAAGGCAAAATGAATGTGGAAGCAACTGCTTTGTCTGTTGCCTTGACTAGGTCGCGTAAAACAACGAAATTAGCCCCTCGATCCACTCCTCTGCTTATGATCCGGTGAAGCGTCCTCGAATGCTGCAACGCAAGCTACCACTATAGCGCTCTTCTACCGATTAAGCAGGTTGGCGACAAAAGAACAATGGTCCGCCGCGGTGGTATAGCGGTTAGGGTGCTCGGCTGCTGACCCGAAGGTCGCGGGTTCGATCCCGGCTGCGGCGGTCGCATTTCGATGGAGGCGAAATGGTAGAGGCCCGTGTACTGTGCGATGTCAGTGCACGTTAAAGAACACCAGATGGTCGAAATTGCCGGAGCCCTCCACTACGGCGTCTCTCATAATCATATCGTGGTTTTGGGACTTTAAACACCAGATATTATTATTATTATTACAAAAGAACAATGTAATAATTATCGTGTGCTGTCGCCAAGGGGCCGATGCCAAGTGCGGTTGGTGATCCCCCACCTCCTCCTCCGAATAGCAACCCTACGTACGTAGAACCCATTCTTCAAGACCTGCGGCTTGCTGCTGTAACGTATCACGTATATATAGATAACATCTTGCAGGGTGAAAATAAATATTGACACCCACGAGTTTGTAGCATAAAGCTAGAAAAAATCCATGCGCAGGTGTTCTGACATATTTCGCCTTGGGTTTCCATGCGGTATTATTACATTCAACTCTGTGGGCGAATCTTGTCTGCAATAAACTTGTTTTGTTTTTCGCATCGTATATAGTATCAACAGCAAACATTTATCGCTGCCGTCACAGTGTAACGGTGGCTCTATTACGGCGACCACACTGTTTCGGCGGTATAAAATGACCGGCGGGGCCATCATTCCGGTGTAGCTGAATTTTAAAAATTCCTTAGTTCAGTCGCTGCAACTCACAGCCATATGGGATTTATTGTACGCAAAATTGACAGAACATACTCTCGAGACACGCATTAAACCACGAGCCATTGGGAACTGCTTCCTAAATGGGAAACTGCAGAGCAAGTCATCCTGTATTTTAGCTGCAGTGGTAGACGAAGAATTAAAAACAGCGCTAAACACAGGACGAGAAGAGGACACATACACGGCGCTGAACTAACAACCAATGTTTTTATGTTTTTATGTTTACCGGTTGGCCTTATCACATGTATGTGCACTTTGGCTTATGTTTCTTGGTTTCTGCGCAGTTACCTGTGTCCTATATATTGCACCTGTTTTGCAATAAAACATTGGTTGTTAGTTCAGCGCCGTGTATGTGTCCTCTTCTCGTCCTGTGTTTAGCGCTGTTTTTAATTCTTCGTCTACCATGCAGCACCAACCAGCCCAATCAAGCACATTGTTATAGCTGCAGTGGTTGCGTATACACGATGCCACTGTTTGTGAAACACTTGGTTGTAACACAAATTGTACTGCCCATTCCACAATGTCACTCTAAGTTAAGGCGAGAGCTGACGCTCACTGGCAGCCCTTACATTGTTGGCAGAAGGACGCCCTTATGCTGCATCACGGCGTCACTCTGTCACTTTTGTAAAATTCATTGCTATCGCAATCATGTGGGCATTCCCGGCGGGATTTTGCCGTCAATGTCGGCATTGCCGAGTCGTTCGGTATACGCATAAATATTTATAGGTTTGAAACGCTCAAAGAAAAATAGAGCGGAAGAAAACTCTGCCGAAGCGTGTGGCAGAGCAATCAAACCTGCGACACCCCCCCCCCACCCCCCACCTCTACGGGTCGGCGCTTTGAGCACTCGGCCTTCGAATGCATACATCCTCCAGTATACGAGGGGCGGGCTATTTATATACACCATTTAGCGTTGTTGCTACGCGTATCTCCGAGGTACTTCAGCGTGGCCGACACGTGTGCACTATCACCCGCGAAATGGCGTAAAGAGCCAAAGGATGCGCTTTAAAGAGCATTGGGCCGCTCGTTTTTCGTCGAAGCGATGCTGCGTGCTGCGGCACGGTACTTTGACCTCCAGGGCTTCGTCGCGTGCGCTCGCGTACTTGTTTATTGAGGGAGGTTCAACAGATGGCTCATAGCTTTCTTCGTGTTGCGCTTCTAGAGCAAAGTCTGCGTTCAAACCAAGGACCGCACGAATATAATTTCGATCGCTGTAGCGGCAATGTTTGCTAAAGGAGTGAGCAGCTAGCCATTTTTCGTTTCATTCGAATTTGTTGCTGCTGCGTTCATTGCTTCAGTCTTGCAGCGAAACTGTGACCTTTCTTTCTTTATCATACCTTACAGGTCATATCACGGATATTAATTAAATGCGTTTACATCCGAAAATGCACTTGCGGGGAAAAAATTGGGGGGACCCTTAAGCTTCGCCCTTAAAAGTTGAACGCGATAGCGATATCCTGTCCCTAGTGCGTACTTCAATCAATTAGTGCATACTATGTAATGGGTAACATGCTTTAAACCACGAGCAATTATGCGCGGGAAATGCGGGAAATCTTTTCGAACTTGCTATGCACCCATTACGCGGTCCTAAGGGAATACGTGCAGTAACGTGTCTGCCTTTTGTAATGGGTCGAAGGCTTTGAACCCCAATGTCGTTATGATATTTACCTCTTCTGACGCCCGATGGCAATGTACGCTTGTACCACGTAATATTACTGCGATATTACATGTTGTATTGTGACGCCTGCATATAGGAGGCGTGCGTTTGTAAAGCATGAAAGTTATTTTCACTGCATTTTCAAGCAGAGGAAGTTATTTTATGCGTAATCCCAAACAGAAGCGTGGCTGTGTGGTAGAACACCTGCTTGCCACGCAGACGACCGGGGTTCGATCCTCATTCGGACACAGAAATTTTTGTATTATTTATTTTATTTGCATCTTACTCGATTTTTCGGTCACGGACAAGATGATGATTTTTCGCTCACAACCAACGACGCCGACGCCGACGCCGGAATTTCTGCGAAACGAGCTCTTTAACGCTATCGCGTTAAAAGGTGAGGCTATTGGCATAAGTGCATATGAACAATATATTCAGCGGACGCTGTCATTCGACAGAAATCATTTCTCGTACCTCTAATATCGGACATTTCTTAACTAGAAACATATATATATATATATATATATATATATATATATATATATATATATATATATAACGAACACTGTCATGAGAGGGTGAGGATAGAAGATGGCACCAGTGGATCGCAAATAACTCTTTCCTTTGCCGCCATTCCCGCCTAGGAGGCCGCGCGTTTGAATTACCAGCTTTTGCTTGTTCATAAACGCGAGCGTTGGTAAAGGTCTGGCGAATCAATGCTCCGCGCTTCCTACATCTTTCACGTTGAGTGTAGCGGCATACATTTTCTTCACTTTCTAATCAGATATTCTTGATAGAGAGGTCACACAGATGAAATAAGTTCTAGTTCCGGATGAACGAATGAAAAGCTACTTTGCGTACATTCGAAGGCGAGGTACGTAAATTTCTATCTAGGTAACCCACTGTTTTAGAAAATTTAGCAGATATAGCAGTTATATCCATGGCTCATGAGAGGTCCGACGTAAGATGAACACCTAATGTAATCATATGATGAAGCTGCGGTAACCACCGAACAAATTATTAGAGAAGACGGAGTTACTGCGGTGGCGGCTGGTGGAGAGTACCTTGCATATAGATGAGTTCATAGACATGTGCCAGGTGTCGCACCAAATTCCAATTAGGTCAAGGTCATTTTTACGAAAAGGGTGATCATCAGAACAGTTAATCGTATGGTATACAATGCAGTGTTGCGACCCGGGGTGTCACAGCTCGAGATACAGGTCGTGGTATCCCGCTGCTGGGCCCGGTCGTTGCGACCGGCCTTTGCAGGCCCCGGAGACCCGGGAGGAAGATGCCGAGGCAGCATGAAGAGGCTGAAGGGAAACTGTACTGAGGTTTAATTACATTATTTACATGGCGAGCATTTCGCTCTACATCACGAAGACTTGGCTACATCGTGACGATCTCGTCGAAGACCCGTGTCGAAGGCTCTCCGAAGATCTTCGAATCCTCTCGATCCCTCATGGAGCCCACGGGGGCTCATTATAAAGTGTCACTTTTCCCCAGATCCCTAGATGGGGGGAACATGTCCAAAATACGCTGTCCAATCGCACGACACACGCCACTTCCGACGGTGCCGCCCACAGCCGCCCAGGTCCACGTGCCCGACAGGGGCGTTGCCACAGCATTGCACCAGTGGCACCAAGGTGGTGGCGTGAGAAGGCTGCAGGATGAGGGGTCCCATGCTCGCACTACGTGACGCATCAAAGGTCCGCCGCTCGACACGCAATTAACAGGACGGGTTGTAATCCGCAGCGACGCCGCCGTCTCTTCAAAGAGTATGTCGCGACCGAAAGTCATTGTGGTCGTCTAGTCGAACACCTTGCGCGTCGGACTGCATGGCGCCTCACTTCCCGGCTCGGAAGGACAATACACGCGTTTGAACATCTGTCAGCGGGCCAGCAGCCCCTCGGAGACTTGTTCGTAGAACAAGGAACGCCGCTCCTCCGTCGGCCCAGGCGCCGGTCATAACAGCAGTCACCGGCGGACAGCCGCAAAGATGAAGATAAACCTGAGGGTAAGTCTTTGCCGGTATATTAAACACAATAAGGGTCCCAGAACTGTTCCCTTTGGTACACCGGATGTTACAGCACAAAGCTTGGAGGACAAATTATTTACTACGACAGACTGCTGTTGAAAAAGGCAGAACGTTACGAAGCCACGTGAGCCACGACACAGTCAATCTACTCGGCGGATGGCCTTCTCTTCCTCAGCTGTACTGTGAATGGCTCCAACATGTGCTTCTGGTTGTCTTGCCCCACGGCATAGGCGTTATGTGTTTGTGAGCGCGTCAGACGGCCTGTTTGAGGAAAACATGCTTGACATCCCGAATCCGAGCACTTGGGAATATCTTTTCCCCGCATGCAAGAGTATATTTTCCTCACAAATACAACATCTATAGACGCCTCTTGTATACTGTTATAAAAGCCACTGCCGTCTTCCTGGCCTGTCTTTTACATACGGCCTGCTGAAGTGAGGTGGCTCATGGCTCGTGCTGCGACCTCGACGCGAAGAAAATTATCTGGGGGTCTCTTAACTAACGTCAAGACGAATCAAGTCGACAGATATCAGGCATTCATGAAAGTGTATATAGGTGGGCATTGTTTCAAAAATCTTTTGTCAACATCACCAATGTTCTGCACGCTACGACAGCCCGTTAGAAAGTAGGCGGCCAGTCTTGAAACCCATTAGGAATAGGACACATACGCAAGTTCAAACTTCAATCCACTTTCAATTGAACCATTTTTCTTTGAAGACGTTACTGAAGCTCTTCTTAGTCACCGAAGGCTTTACGTCTTCACGAGTTGAGCGCGCAGCTCAAGCGCCTCGAGCCACATTTTTTATTACTTAGTTTACCTATTTTTTTTAACCATTCGGACTGACGCATAAGACGTACAAGGCCTTTGCCCTCATACAACAATATATGGCATTCGTCGTCATAAAACAATATCTGCTTCTGGCCGTACACATGTCACTCATGATAGCTGGAAAATAAACTAGTTTGTTTTTACGATATTACAAATAATAACCACTTTAACAGCTTCCGTTATATAAAACGTTTCGTGTAACCTTTTCTTTTTCCTTTCACCTTCTAGCCGCGCAAAGTTTGTGGTCAATAGCATGGCTAATTGGGCTAGTTAGTATTGGTTAATCTTTTAACTGAATAAAGCGCGCGCACAGACACGAACACTAAAAGAAAAAAACGCACACAACACAGACGCATCTGTTGTGTGCGTTTTTTCTTCTAGTGTCCGTGTCTGTGTGCGCGCCTTATTAAAAGATTGTGTTCAATCTCTGGTAGTAGATAAAGCCGCCGCAGCAGGGCCCAACCAACCAACCTTTGATGTCAATGGTTCTGTCTTTCGCCGTCCGCTGCACGCATTAGAGCGCATCTAACATCGGTCTATAATACTGCACTTCAGCTGGTACAGTAAATGCAATGTAAGCGCATATTCACGCATTTATTATAGCAAGATGGAATATTTTACTTCAGGCCAGAGTGCAGTACAAATAGACTAATGACTCCAAGGTAGCGCTGGTCAGCGGCAGCGCCGCGGAGTGGGTGTTTGTCGTCCGGAGGCTATTCCTCACTATTATCAAGGCATCACCGTTTTTTAAAACTCAAGTACTGATATTAGCACCATTATTTTAGGAAGTTTACAGCGTGACATTTTTTTGTATGAACAGTGTACTATTCAGCACTCGTTGCATAGCAACGCTTTCAGCGTACGCAAGAGATGTAGGACCTACCATTTTAGAAGCCACCGACCGTGCGAGACCTTTAGATGTAGGACTGACCAGCGTTCTTGCTATACCGAGACGCCACGCGCTGGCCTTGAAGGTAGAAATAAAGCTGCGGCTACAAACTGAGATAGCTGTCGTATTACCAGCACAGCGCGACTGATAACAACAACGCGCGCTCGGCACCTCCGCGAACTGTTCAACGATGATAACAAGGCGTGCTTGTGCAGCATTTCTTCGTTATTATTTTTACCCCGGTGGCCATTTCGTGCTGAGACCTTCTCACTTGAACAGGTATCGTTGTTTCGATAAGGGCGAACAAATAGCTTTTGTCAAAGTAACAAAACGTGCGTGGAAAGAGTTCCCATTGTTTCGTACTCGACCCATGTTCTGACGAAGGCAGTAGCAGTTCATGTAACCCATCCACGTGAAAGAGGAAAACACGCTCAATGAGGTGGAAACTATTGACCTGTAGTGTAAACTAAACGCCGTAGAGACAAAGTTCCTGTATGTCCCAAGTTAAATCGCATGCACTGTTGTCAACAAACATAAAAAGTTAAAAATACGTTCAATCACAGCACGTGTTTGTAAAATATTGGTTACAGAAGTGCGTGTAAAGCGCCCATTGCAATAGACCACGAACACCATGACAACCTAAATGACAAAATAAAAAAAAAATGCAAAAAAAAAACACAGGATGCCTTATGTATACTCACCTATGACAACTCGAAGGCGACAGCCATCTTCTTTTTCTTCTCAGTAGATACATTGCGCTTGCCCCGCCACCATCCGAAATCTTTCCGCACCCAATGTGGTTTTGCATTGCCTCCAGAATCGGAGGCCACCTAACATGGTTTTGCACAGCCTCCGTCATCACCCCAACATTGGCAAAGCTAGCTCTAAAAGCACCAAATGTTGCCACTGTGTGGAAGCAACTTCCTGAATGTTGCGGCAACGTTGTGTCAACATGTGGTGCTACTACGGCTACAACGTCATGTGATGACATCATCGTGCGACGTGACGTAACTGTGACGACATGATTACGCCATAATGACGCCACAAAGTTTGTCAATCTCAGACGTCATAATGACGTACGGGGACGTCATCACGTGATGATTTTTCGCCTCATGAGGACGCCGATGGGAGAATACGCCCTACTTCCACGTATTCTGGGAAAGTCGATGTCGAAGCCCCTTCTGGGGCACGATGGCGCGAAACGTCGGCTTTCAGGTCCGGTGTCAGCGACACTGGCGTTTATGGCGTCAATCTAGGCATTCGTCCTATAATATAGAGTCACGCGTTATCCAAACCACAAGGAATCTCGCTAGCCAATCGTATAAACTCGCGCGTATAGACGTCATCATGCAGAACACGCAACGCTGCGAGCTCGTGAAGCGGAGATCAAGCGCCAGCCGAGAGCCGGCTTTGCGGAGCTGCGAGCTCGCAAAGCTGAGCCAATTCACCAGCGGCGAGCCAATGACTCCGCAATGCGAACTCGAGAAGCCGAGGCAACACGGGTCGTTGCAAGGAATGCCGCCAGGTGAATCATTTAGTCTCATTTTCATTTTTATTATACTGTCAGCCCCATTAGGGCTATAACAGGGGTGGAAAAAAAAACATGCATACACAAACAAAAAAGTACTCCCTATACAAAAAACTATCATGCATAACAATGAATGACATAAAATAGCCAAAGCAGTTTACTCGGGCGCACAGAAAGTAAGCACAAAATAAACTATCCATATTTAAACACTGCGCCATTTGGGTTTCTCCACAACGAAGGTACATATTCAGATAAGACAGCGGAATTCGGCAGCCTATTCCACTCACTGATCGCGCGCTGGAAGAAACCGAACTTAAAACAATCGTTGTGTGATCTGGGAGGAGGAATGTGCATGTGTGTCTTGATGTTTCCCAGTTTATTTATATATATATATATATATATATATATATATATATATATATATATATATATATATATATATATATATATATATATATATATTAGAGCTGTGCAAGGGCCTAACTTTCAAGCCCGAGCCCGGCCCGGGCCCACTGACTGCGTCGAAGGCCCGCCCGAGCCCGACCCTAAAGGGCTTCGAGCCCGTCCGGCCCGGCCCGACGTACAAAAACACAAACCCGGGCCCGGTCCGGCCCGACCCTATGAAAGTTTGCTGCGGAGACAAGATACCACTTTTTCATCCTGTGGCATTTTATTCAACATATCAAAGTTAAACATCCGCAAATGACATATCTTAGTGTGTATACACAGATTACAAGTTGTGTAAAAATAACAAGCTGTGCAGTGATTCGGACTTCAGTGAAATGCGGCGCTCCTACATCACATATCCCGTCGAACTGAAGTTCTGTTCGCTGCTCGCACTGGTAGCCGGAATCGCAAATATTTTTTTTTCGCGAGCATAGCAAGCTTGGAATAATTAGACTCCTTGTTCTTCCAGAAGTTTAGTATCTGTGATGCAGGACAGGAGGATGATTGCATGGATAAATAATCACAAAGGTGATCTGTGTGCGCATCGCTAAGTGCTAGCAGACAATTCCGGCACAACGTCTATATTTTTGGTTTGATGCGGGCTTTGCACCTGGCCCGGCCCACCCGATGCCCGAGATGAGTAGCCCGAGCCCGGCCCGGGCCCGAGATGGGAAGACATCCGCATACCCGAGCCCGGCCCGCGGGCCGGGCCGGGCTCGGGCTACCCCGAGCCCGGCTAAATATATATATATATATATATATATATATATATATATATGCTTTAATTTGTTAATTTTTACTTGTTCTTTAATTATTAAACAGAGTAATTTAAGCCTTTCATACTCTGTCCTTTGTTCTAGTGGTTGCAGGTGGGCTAGCCCGTAAAGTTGAGTTGGGGAGTGGAAACGCTGGTATTTATTAAATATGAAACATGACGCCAATCTTTCTATTCTGTCGAGCTTACTGCAATTTTCGTATACGGATCGCATTCAATCTTATGCGTACTCCATAATGAGCCGTATGATTGCTTTGTAAGCCAAGCATTTCATTTCTGGGCTGGCATGGTGCAGACTTCACGGAAGTCTCCGCAATGCTTTGTTTGCCTTAGCACAATCATTGCAAATAGACAGCTTCGCTGTACGAACATGTTGAGAGAGTGGATGGGCTGTAGGTTATTTTTTAAACTAGGCGTCTTGTATACGTGCAAGTACTTGGTTGGAAGCTTTTTTTTTTGTGTGTGTGTTAGTGTTTGACTAAACTGACATAGCATCTGATGCAGCACCAAAGTTACATGTAAATTGGAAAGACAGCGGGGTATCTCCCTGATAGATTTTGACGGCTGCCCTACTCTATTCTTGGCCTGAATTAAAATGTTAGCTAGCCCTTTTGCCACTACCTGTTATCATCGTGCTACCTAAATGTTACGCACTGTGCATTTCGTTCCCTCCTTGACTGGGTGGTTAGCTTTGCAAAGATTCATTGAATACTCAAGTTTATGGCCGGTTTGTTAGTGCAAGGTATGCAGCAAATATTTTAGTTTGTAAAAAATAACAGTTAGCCAGCGGACGTGGCAGGGAATGCTTCAGCTTGAATTTTGACTACCAAGCTTTTATAAAAGTGGTTTCGGACTACACTTGAAAGAGTGTTACACTGAACCGTTCGGCTTTTCAGGTATAGACGCATGCCATACTGCTAGGGTTGTGATATTCACAGGTATTTCGTTAAACCCTGAATGGAGCGTTTTGCATGCTAAACCATTACCTCCTTTACTAGATGCCTGAGGAGTTGCTCGAGCTCTCAGTTTCAAACAAACGGCGCGACGTAGCGCAAGTGACCGACACTATGCTCACGTCGTCTGCGTTCTTCTTTGTTTCTTTTTTTTTTGTTCGTGGCTCCTATGGGCGCACGAATTGAGAGTTCTTAGAGATTGACAACTATGTACGGCCATTTCGGAGGCTATTCAAGATGCCGAAATTATTGGTGCGTCCGCCACATGCGGCGCTGGCGACCGACGCTAGTGGAAAGGTGAAAAGAGAAAGGGTTTTCAGGCAGTTTTTTGTTCATACGGAAGGTATGTAGTCGCGGAGGCAGTGGCTAAACAAACGGCCGACGTCAAAAGCAGCGGCGCCATCTGGTGCATAGACATCAGAGCACTTTTTCGGCGGTAACTGGTGTCATATCATGGAAGAGGCCATACTAGGGAATTAGTTCGACCCCTTCAGCAAGATACGCTGCCTATGGAGGTTACGCATACCGTTAAAGTAATACATCCTAAACGCCGTTCGACCAAAGTTGGCGGCTTTCGAAGCGCTGTGGCTGCAGCGACTTTCCCGTGCCCGGACTTGACGATGAGAGCTTGATTGAGGCTTATGCGATGAACAAATGAACAAAGCTTACAGAGCTCTTGAAATGAACAGCAGAAATGTCGAGCAAATATTAGCGAATTAGAAAAACACAATCCTCAGGTCTACTTTCGGTAGTTGGCAGCTGCCCACACACTGACTGGAAGCTTCTACGCCCTCGTCATGCGGGTCTGTCTAAATGCGTTCGCCAACCAATCACTGACCGTTGCAGAAGTGTGATGGGTGTTTTCGCCACCCACGTACAAAAAAAAATGTTTGTGCGCACTTTCTAGCGATACGCTGCTGCTATTCTTATTAGAACTGTTCGTTAAAAATCATAATGAAGGGCGTAAAACACTGACGTCCTTCTAAGGAAGCACCAATGAAATATTGAAAACATTGACAGACATTATGCGACACGACGGCTTGATCGTCATAGCAGAGCCAACCAGCTGCTTGGCTCGCGAACGGCGTTTTGCAGGCCTCCTCCCTCGCACTTCGTGCACGTTACCCAATGCTTCGCAAGAGCCTCGCTCAAAATAAACCCTTTCCCCTCTCCCTCCTCACCACCACTTCCGGCAGCCAGTACAAACGTCTGCTCGGGCAACGCAGCTGCGTGAAGTGAGTCATTGAACGTCGTAGCGAGTGCCAGGGTCAACGCTTGACAACGTGCGCTCTGGCTTCACTTGTTTTGAAAGTTCCGTCGTAAAAGAAAGGACGTCTAGAAAACCGAGGATCCACTGCAAAGTAAGAAAAAGGCCATCTTATCTCCGCGCAGCAGACACAAGCGCTATAGGAAAGCGAGCTTTAGCGTCGAGCGATGCGGTTTCATTCGCGGAGATAGCGAGGACAGCTGCTTCCCGTTATCTGAAACGGCCGCGGCAGAGATTGCTGTGTGGTCGAGAGCACCGCTCCGGTGTTGTCTCGCGCTCCCCCTATCAGTGTCTTCTTTCAGTAGAAAAAAGAAAAAGACAAACTGCCAGGTCTTTGTAGGCGAGAGACGGTATAGCTATTCGTCCGGAATCACCGCCAGACAGTGCAAGGGATCAAAATGGAGGCAAAGATAGCCAAGGCAAGTACGCCCCTTTTTTTATGTGGTAAATCCATGGCCTTCTGCGATATTCATTCGGTTCAGCCTACGTGGTTTCTTGGCACTTTAATGCAGATTCCTTTAAGGGTTTCCGAGGTTAACGGAAACGGAAAAAAGAAATTGCACATTTTAGTTCCTGCGTTCATACGTTTAACATTTCCCTTGTTGATCTTTTTTCGTTTTTTGGAATTCCGTTTTGAAACTACATTTTTTTCAATGATAAGCAACAGCTCAATTTGTATCGCTATAAAGTAGAGTGTTTGGGGGGCAATAGGCGTGGTAAAAAGCTACAAGTGGCAGCCTAGTGAACGCTGCACGAAACTGCTAAGAGGAACGTTTACCCTTGGCACAATCCTTTTATGTTACTCGAGAATGATTACACAACTACAGCGGACGAGAAACGAATCCTGGGACACCTCGCGAGGCACTGGTCACTACACGGCGGAGTATCTTGTCGCGTATCTGATCACATTTCTCATATATTTGTCATAAAAATATGTTAACAACTGTTTTATATAGTCGCCCAAAAAATTGGATGCTGAAAATGTCGCATCCTTGCATCTTGTTGAAATATAGCTCTAAATATCGATCAGTGCAATCACCATCCACTAAGGTTTACCCTTTTCACAACACATGTCTTCCTGCCAGACATTAAGCTCGAACGACCTTATCATTTGCGATACCTGCTCAGGGGGTATGACCTACGGTACACATCTTGTACTAAATTGTGGTACAAAATTATGTGCACCAATAAAATTTTCATTTTAAAAGGGGCACAGCATTGCTGTAACATTTAAACGAGTTTCTTCCTGACAATTTTGACACCTCCAGTGTTAATTTATTGTCTCCGGTTATCTCTTTTGCTACCAAAGAATATTTTACTTTCGGCAATACATTTCACTGCAACTATTGTATACATGCTTATTTGCACGTGGGACTGTTCGCTACGTTTTGCAAAAGTATACGCATATTCAGCTTTGGTACAGCTGCGATTTCTGATCATATATTATTGTTCCCCCCCCATAACAGTCTGGAACTATAACAATTAGTGAATGGATTACACGTTATCTGGTAAGTTTAAGCTAATGATTACTGCGTTCACATCAGCGCATTCCTAGATATCCTCAAGCTTTCGCTGTGGCTCAAATTTTCCTGGTATACTACTTTATTGTCGTAAAACAAAAACATGATTTGAAAGAAAAAAATGAACCTACACTTCCCTCAATATTGAATTTCGGATAGACCTGCATGTTATCTCCATTGGAGGAGACAAAGTTTCAGGAGGTTCCGAAAACTGTCGCTAGGCAGAATTTAACTTAAAATTCTTCATTTTTTTTCCTTTCAGATAAAAAACTACAGTGGCCTTTGCGTTGCACCATTCACGCCTTTCGACGGCAAAGGGTAATAGACGTTACAGCAGCAACTTTGCCTCCCAGTATAAAAACACTCCAGTCGGATAGCAATTAAGGAGGAGTGTAGCCGGGAAGTGAATGATCCACCTCTGTGACTTCACAGAAACCATGTTAAACATAGTATTAATGAGAACTAACAGACAAAGATGCCAAGGAAAGTATAGGGGAAGCTATTAGAAGTAATTGTAATGTAAATGTGAAGAAATGAAAGTGGACGAAAAGATAACTTGCCACCGGCAGTCCGAACCTGCGACCTTCGAATAACGCGTCCGATGCTCTACCACTGAGCTACGGTGGCGGTCATCTCCCCGTCCACTTTATGGGGTATATATGTGTACTTAAACGTGGGAGCGTCAGTCAGCGCCGCCTGTTGCCATTACGGCGAGTGTGGAACACTCTTTTTTGCCTGTAGGCGTCACGTAGTACGTGATCTTATTACGAGAGGGAAGCTGACTAGTAATCCCTCGCATACCACCTGAAGGCATCAAGTCTGCCAGAACGAGACCCTCGTTATGAATGAAGGAAGGAATTGTAAACTTAAGGGCTCGTTTGCTTTGTTAAACATAGTATTAATGAGAACTAACAGACAAAGATGCCAAGGAAAGTATAGGGGAAGCTATTAGAAGTAATTGTAATGTAAATGTGAAGAAATGAAAGTGGACGAAAAGATAACAGAAACCATGTGTCTTCTGCGACTGGAAATACGCTGTGTTCTAGTCCATTCCTTATCGCACTACAGCTCAGTTTGCGGGGTCCCGGCACCACCTCGAGAGCCGTCTCGAGATACCTTGCGCCAGCCGAAAGTTCTGCTGCCCGTAAGGCAACCCGAGCAGCCACGAGATCAAAATGCCGTCAGACATTTGTCACCCTCCGAGCTTGAAAGTGGGAGCATCATGGAATGGTTTTGGCCAGGGACAAGGGTCACTATGAAGCAAGCGAATAACTTTTCGAGTAATAAATTATGAGCGAGCCCAAGCTTACACCAGTCGAATGCATCGTTAGTTTTGGGCATTCGATGCTTCACAAGTATTGCGGTGTAGCGCGGAGTGTGACAAGGCGATCTTTTCGATCAGCACCCCACTTTGTAATATGTTTTAGGTTAAAACACTCGTAATAAATACATGTTTAAGTTGCCATCCTCTGCGAGTGCTGTGCCTTTTGCCATCGAAATTCGCGTGTATTTCTCATGTGTTATCAATTCTCAATTTTCATAGATGAATAATATTAAGATCGCCCACACATTACAATACATATAAAGCATAACCCAAATTACGTTTTATGGTTTCCCTTAATTTGGGCACGAGTAGGTACGTGAAGACCACCACCACAAATAGGGTTATGTTACCAGAAGCACACAACGTGAATTAACGATTTACTGTGAGCCGCCCAGTTAAGACTGAATAGTGACTGTAGTAAGCGGGTATGTTTACATTGAAAAGTTGAAGGCAGTCGTGTTTCTTCGCAGCTCCAAATGACAGAATTTCATTAAGATGTCTGTGTTCCACCGTGTTCTAGGATATTTGGCTGAAAAGTTTAAAAGCGGTGAGCATTATTATGTATGAAAGTGGGTGAAGGATCGGCACCCGCGGCTACGGTCGGACGTCAGGCGGTTTTTACGTGTACGTTCATTCTCACAGCGGGGTGAAAGCGTGGGCAAAGGTGTTAACTGTCAATCTTTCTACTGGACTTCGACTGGACAACAGTACACGTGTGCTCTAAAAACAGCGCGCACCTTAACAAAATGTACCAGGGCGTAGTTGCGTGATTGGATGAGAATATTCTTCTTATAAAAATGAGAAATAAAAGTAGTATAACTATGTTTGATGTTCATTTCATATAAGTAGTGGGTGTTTGTAGCATGCCATCTGGTTAGCACATTAGTCGGTTTATATACAAGTTTACTTAGAGCGGTGCTACTGGATATTTGGAGGAGCGGTTACTCTGCCGGCCCGTCTCCTTCGGAATCCGGCGATACAATGCTATACAGGGTTTGAAATTATAAGACATGACACCTCCTTACGAGCTCCGCTAATGAAAACGCCATAGCCCGTCTATCACTCTGACAGACAAGAGCATGGCTGTCATATTTCTATGCAGGTGAAGTGTAACGCACCCGAGCACTTAGATTTGCGGGCGTATTAAAGTGTACCAAGTGGTAAAAATTATTCTGGTGTCCCCTACGAAGGCGCGTCTCATAAAGGAATCGTGGATTTGGCACTCAATACCCGATTAAGCGAACGACAGATCAGCGATATAAGAGCAGCAGTTCGAAAGAGTTTCATTGCAAGCTGCACTCGAAAGGTCGCACACCTCACTTCTTGTCTCGTCTCACTATCATAAAGTAATTGACATATTTAAAGACTCCTTACCATAATTTGTTAAACTACTGTGGTTGCTTGCATGTTACGAGTCAAATGTGAAAGCTAAATACAACATTTCTTTCTTTGAAACAACTTCACTGACTGTTATACTTTAACTTTATATGTTTGTCTTTGTGAATGGCCTTCAGGAACATAAACATCAATCTAATCGACCAATATGTGAGCCTTCTGCAGAAGCAAAGCGTCACTGGAGCATTCGGTAAGATCCCAATCTGAGAATAGATATCGCACGCTGAAACTATGTGGTTTATGAAAGAAACAACAATTATTTGCGATTGCTTTCCTGGCGCAGTCAACGGGTCTACCGGTGAAGGACTTTCCCTAACGATGGCCGAGAGGAAAAAACTGGCCGAAAGATGGGTTGAAGCCTCCAGAGGGAAGTATGCGACTTTCTCACTCTAACAATGAATTTAAAATGATTTGTTACGGCAAACTAGCGTCCTTGTTTTGTGGCATACTGCGACTGCGCTACTGATAATCTGTACATTGTTTAAGAGAAAAATCTGATATTCAAACCAATCCTTTTCGGTATAGCCAAAACAGTAGTTCACGGGACGATGGACGCATGGTGCTAAGCTTCGGATAAGATCAAGCTGCCTTAATCGCTTCAGTACCTTGTTTGTTGCGCTAGCCAATTATCATCCTTAAAAAGCTGCCCTTATGTCCGGAACATACCTTCAGGGGATCAAAAGGCCAGAAACTGAAATTGTTTGCTCGTTAACTTCTTGAGACATAGTGCGATTTGTGTACGTGTCTGCGCTATGGTACTTGAAATTGCACTTGTCATTTCGTTTAAAAGTGACAGGATAACATTTGAACTAAACCTTGAACATGTCTTACTGTAATAACAAAATCTATTATTCTAAGACGCTGCAATGCTGCCACATTCTTCTTGTATCAGGGGAGCCCTTGCGCAATGTTGTATATAGCACACATGTCAATGTCTTCGCAAGCAAACAAAATGTCTCATGAGGGGAAATTTATTTGTAGATTGGACCTGGTTATCGTGCATGTGACCGGCAGCATCCATCGTGGACACGCAAGAGCTCGTAAGTGAATTCCTACCGAGAAGCGTGTTAAATGTTCTTATTGATATAAATCCTAAATCGCCTGTTTAATTTCGTGCCCTCATTATTGGCTATGTCGCTTTTTTATCCAGCAAGATTAACTGCTTCTCTGTGAGAAAGTTGGTATTGTGGTATAAACGGTAGCGAGTGTGTATGCTACAGTGGCTCATTCCTTTAACATTCACGATCATCCCGTGAGCGCTTGATTAATGTGCTAACCATAAGCACATTAAAAGTAATTTTCAAGCAACAAACAACGTTTAGCAAAGCTTCAATTTGAGCTAGTTGGTACGGCATTGTAACGTAGCTGCGCTGAGCGAAATGCACAAACAAATGACGGAACAAGAGGACAGGACGGTTGGTGAGCACCAACCATCCTGTCCTCTTGTTCCGTCATTTGTTTCGCTCAGCGCAGCTACGACCCGCAAAGCAACAAACGCAGCTTCGCATGTTGTTCTTCGGAGGAAGGCACCAGGAGTGTGAATATAGGGAGAAGGCGAAATAAACTCCTTGGTTTGATTTTGTGAGCCGCTGAAGTACTATTCAGGAGTTCACCGTACAAAAATAAAACGCCTTCTCGCAGGCCACACATGCGGAAAGCCTAAACGTGGACGCTATTTCCATACTACCACCGTTCTACTTCAGAAGTCCGTCTGTGGGTAAGTATGGTTGCTTCGCCAGAGTCATTCAAAATAACAGGGTGCAAGAGTAAAATCAAGAAGGGAGCCGACAAATAGAGCACGTAGTGCGATAAGCAGAAAGAACAGAGGAAGTGCCTCAGACAGGCTGGCCGACGTTTCGATAGGTGGACCTATCTTTGTCAAAAGCGCCTTGTCATCCTTGGCGTGTTAGTTTTAAGGGGGGTTAGCATTGCGTCATCTATTGTGGTGGCGCGTGTACCCTGCTGGTAATCGCAGTCTGGAAGGAAAAAAAGCCTATAAAGCAGATGAGTGTAGCCCCTGCCTCATTTCAAGCAAGGTTGCAATGACGCTAAAAAAATCTATTCTCGGAGGTTTTAAACAAAATGAACCACAAGGAGCAGTAGACATGACGTTTTTAAAAGTACGCCGCCCGCTTCTCCCCTCTTTTCTGACTGATTTCCTTTGGTGCTTCCCATTATGTGCGGTTGGTTGAAATAGGCAGACGCCACTATCGTCGAGAACCTTCGCGGAAGCCGGACGCGGCGCCCGTCTGCTGGTTTTCGAAGTTTCATGCTTCGTCTTTCCTTCATTCATATCTGTGGCGGCTCCCACTTTGTTGTACCACCCCTACATTCCTTCCTTTCCTTTTTTTCCTTCTCCCTTTTTTTCCACTTTTCTACTTTCTTTCCTGAACCCTTCCCCTTAATTTTACAGCTCCAGCTCCCTTTACACCAATCGATAATAAATAACTGTTTCATATGGCAAGCTTTCTCATAGCAGCTTTTTTTTTGTTTTATGAAAGAAAATAATTTTTGAAGTTCCCCACTGACGTCACTGGGGAACTTCAGAATCTCGGCAATGACAATGAAGTTTAAATTGTTGCATACAATGACGTCTACGGCAGCAGAGCATGCTACTGTAAGAGCCGCTTCACAATATATCATTCAAGAGCGCCCATGCAAGTGCGTCATATTCTGCGATTCGAAGGCAGCACGTCGGAGTTTGCAGTTTGCCACGTGGAAGAGGACTCACGAGGAATCGGTGCATGGAATGAGAAATTGTCACCCAAGAGAACATGGTATTATATATCAGTGGCTACCCGGACATATTGGTATCACTGGGAATGAATTAGCGGACGATGCAGCCCGCTCAGCCCATGAAGGAACCAGTGCAGTTCCAATCCCTCTATGAAGGACGGATGCGACAAGACAACTTTATTTGCTGGCTCGGAATCTTACACGCACGTTTTCGTCGTGTACCAGCTTCCAAAGGTGTCACCTATATAAACTTGATACTTCGCTCAAGCTACAGCTACCATCGCAAATTTCCCGCTTCGATGCGATGCTGTGATGCCGCCTTTGGTTGGGTGTTGCATTCACAAAAGCGTACTCGTTTCGCATCGGTATGGCGGCCACCTCTACATGCGACTCCTGCGGAACTTAAGATACCATCGAACACGTCCTGTGCAGCTGCGTTCGCTATGACGCCCAGCGATGCCCGCAACGGATGGTTTCGAACCAACTAGACTCCACACCGTTTTCTGGACAGAAGATTCTAGGACCTTGGAGATGTGCTTCGAGAGTGCAGAAAGCAACTAAAGCGCTACTGAAGTAATTTGAACGCAACAAATCTGAGGGAACCGCCTGTAGACTTGATGTGCTGCCCCGAGTGTGCTCGTGATTCTCTGTATCTCTCTTCCCTTCTCTTCATGTGTCTCTCTTTTCCGGCCCATTTATCCCTTCCCCCAGTGCAGGGTAGAAAACCGGACGCGCGTGTAGTTAACCTCCGCGCCTTCCTTTCCTTGCATCTCTCTCTCTCTTGGAATATATAAACACTCAGTGCAACCAATATGGCTTTTTAGAGGCGTTCACTCAACGGGGCGGTATAGAAACGAAATGCTGTTACATGATGGTTTTAGGGCTCGATTTCACAAGGCCATTATAATACGAAAGCTGTATCGCATTACAGACTCCCCATCTTCGGAGAAGTATTAAAGAAAGGATTTGAAAAATGCCATTGCACAGGTTTATTCTTCTAGATAATAATGTACCTAGCATATCTATAACCTAGACGAAAATATGTTTTTCGTATGCTCTATGCAAGATTTCGTCCTCTCTTACAGACCATCTCATACGCTACGTCGAAGAAGTTGCTAAAGCTGCCCCAAACACGCCGATCATCTACTACCATATTCCAGCATTCACATTCGTCAATGGTGAGATGCCCAGTGATCGCAATAGTGATTACTTACTATCCCACAGCGCGTTAACTAGTCATGTTAACACTTCAAAAGCGATTTTATCGGTGCAGTAATGCCTCAGTAGGCACATGAAAAAGTCTTGGGTGAGCCACAGAAGCGTAATAAGCGACCAATTTATGCATTTGGATCACCCGTGTGCCATTTCAAGCGCTGTTTATTCAAAAAGAATTGTGTAGTATCCTCACCACAAAAATCATACGTAATAATAATAATTTCTGGCGTTATATGTGTCATAACAACAATATGCCTTGTTTGGTTTTGTCGCCTAGGGGAAACTGGCACATACCCGCAATGGGGATTCATACCAAACTGTGATTATGACGCACACCGCAGCATCGACCACCGGAGGTTCTTGAACGTGTTATTAAATCTAAGCACACGGGTGTTTTATCCATTTCGCCCGGTCTAGATGTGACCGCGGTAGCCGGGAACTGAACTAGTGCCTTCGATCTTCGTAAGTTATAGTTCCACAACAGTTTAGTGACTCGGACTGTCTCAATATTTTGCCATTGGAAGAATCTTAAAAATATTAGCCTGAGTGAGGTCAAAAAAGCCCCCCACCTCCCCGAAGGGAATCGTGAGGAAATGCGAATGCATTTCGCGCGCGCTTCACTCCATTTATATAAGGTGGTTGTGGTTCGAAGAAGGAAAAGGCGCCTAATTTCTGCGGTCGGGAGCACGGCACAGCGCCTTTTTTTTATTTTCCTGTTTTTTTTAATTTATTATTTATTTTCTTAATTTTTTTTTCATATATAGCTCCGCCGAGCTCCGCCGCAGACCGCTTTTAGTTAACGCGCACGCTGCGAATTTTTATTGTTCAACAACGCATTTGGAGAAATCTCCCACCGGCACCACCTTGCAGGTCAAGATCCACTGCCATATATACGGGCTGGCCAGTGAACGGTTGTGCAGCGCGAGCAGTCGGTTTTTTCAACCAAGAAACTCGCTAGCAGACGCTGCCTGTGTCGGCGTCGCGAGGCGAGAGAGCGAGAGGGGGGAGCGTAGGAGAGAGAGAGGGGGGGCGCGCATGCGCAGTGGGAGTGTGGACGCTGCGGGCAGAGATGCCTAGAGAAGAGAGGGGGAGCGTAGGAGAGGTGAGGAGAGGTGGGACGCGCATGCGCAGTGGGAGTGTGGACGGCGCGGGCGGGATGCCTAGAGGAGAGGGGGGGGAGCGTAGCAGGGGAGAGGAGGGAGGCGCATGCGCAGTGGGTGTGGTTGCCGCGGGGAGGGATGCCTAGGGGAGAGAGGGAGAGAGGAGGTTTTTTATTTTTATTTTTTTTTGAAAGGGTTTGCGCATGCGCAGTAAGGGCAGGTCACACCGTACACCACCACCACCGGATTAAGCTTCGCGCCATAAGATGCTTCACATCTAACACCTGCCGGCGCGCACACCTCCTCAACCTATCCTCCTCCTCCGCGGACAACGCCAACGCCGCACAACGCCAACGCCGGATGCCTGACATAGCCCGACTATGAAATGCATTCGCATTTAAAATTACTGCTATCATACTTTTTGACACGCAAATTCCAACATTGTTGTGTAGCACGTTTTCACCCAAGTAGCCGCTTCTACTCAATACGTTTCGGGCCTAAAAATACCTGAGGTCTAAAAATGAATGCGTCTTCTCTTTCTGCTCCTCTTTGTGAATAAGCAAGAAGCTGAAAAACTGCCACAGTGTAAAAAAAAATGTCTAAGATTGGCGGCCTCACCAATCTTGGTCGGACCATATGTAAGACGCTTTGAAGTTTAATGTATAAATGACTAAGTGGGTGGTTAACTTCCGGTAAAGATCCTAAAAGCTCACACACGATGAGTCGTTCTGCCTATACTTTCACAGGTAACAAGGTTATGGAGTCCTTATCTATCGAGAACTAATGAATAACCACTGAGATCGCGCGCTGCGCAGATGTTTTGACACGAAGTGCAGGTGACCGATGAGCTTTAAACCATTCCTTCAAGAGCTAGCCAAATGCCTCCTTATCAGAAATATCTGTGTTCTGACTTTTCTAGAATTTAGCAAGGAAGCTAAACATATAATCTTCAATTTGCGATCCTGTTAACAAACCGCTGGCAATTCATACCTTGACACTGCAAAGCATTTTACACTGTCTTGATCTTGATTAGACCAGATTATAATGAACAAGAATATAGAAAGAATTCGTTTACTGTGCTCATCTGAACGCTAAGCTCTTGTAATTTACTATCGAATATACATTGATGTTTTGATCCCTTGAATGAATGCTTTTTTTTTCAGTGAAGGATGACGGAATTCCTGCCAGAGGCAAAGCGGCGGGTACCAGCCTTGTGCGGAGCGAAATACTCATGCAGCGAACTAAGCGACTTGGCCGGGTTCTTACGCGAGGATAAAGCTGACATCAAGATATTCTTCGGATACGAAGAGGTATGTCACATATGCAGAACTGTAGCGGCTATACGACATCCTTGTTTACCGGAACAGCCGCGCGAAAGAACACTGCAAATGGTGATGAATAATTACAAGTGATCACCTGCCTTCACGTAAATTTTTGTTGCTGACGTTAACATCTTTCAGTAAGCGGTTTAAGGCTCCCAATTGATCGTTTGTCAAGCTTCCCACACATGTTAAAAACTATTTATAGTTATGATGTCACCATGCTTGTAATATTGCGGTGTATGAAACGTTCAGCAGAAGACGCACTACCACCTAACGCAAAGCATTTTACTAATGAATCCCATAATAAGGTACTGCTAAAGCGATATATACCGCTCATCATTGTTGGGAACATAAAAAGCCACACACATATAAGCAACGGCAAAGTGTGCGTGTTTAACAACGCGAGTGTGAAGTGAGAGACCACATGGCCTCTCCGTGTTTACATGGGTGCGCGGCTGTGAATTATGTACTAGTGCAGCCGCCGTGAACCAAAGACATGTAAAGTCACGTTTCCCCGGGACGCCGCTCTCGCCGTGTATTGTAAACAGAGAGCGACGTAACGGCCCTCCTCCTCCTCGAGGACCCCGCCTCCATCGGGGCAGTCTGCTCGAGGCTCTGTAACTACGAGCAGCTCAATAAAGTTTCTCTTCCACCCTCTGATCCTGCGTTCTTGATATACAACAGTTTTGGCGACGAGGATGGGATCTCAGATGGTATCTCCGATGGAATCACAAGACAAGTGTTAACGACATCTTGTTGGGGTGAAACTGGACTGATCAATCATGGCTACATCGGCAGACGGAATAGCAGCTTCAGGAGATCGCAGCGTGGTTACGACGCCAGTTGGAAGGCTTGCTGAGTTCAGTCCCGACACCGGAAGCATCGAAGTCTACATCGAAAGATTCGAGGTCTTTGCAAGCGCTAACAAGATCGACGAGCTGAAGAAGGCGCAAGTGTTCTTAACAGTCCTAGGTGAGAAAGCCTACGTGACACTACGAAGCCTTCTGCTGCATAAGAGTCCTGCTGATTCCAAGTATGCTGATATCACGAAAGTGCTGCGTGAGCACTATGCACCACGGAGATCCATAGTCACGGAACGGTACAGATTCCATCGCAGGGATCAAGGCCAAAGTGAAACACTTGGAGAATTTGTCGTCGAGCTCAAGAAGCTAGCGGCTACCTGCGAGTTCAGCAGCTTCCTTGAAGAAAGTCTTCGAGATCGGCTAATCTCGGGTCTTCGCAGCGAGGACATCCGATGCCGTCTGCTGTCATTACCGAACAAGGAGGCGACATGGGAACGAGTTCTAAACATCGCCACCGCCATGGAAACCGCAAAGAACGACACCAAAGAAATTCTCCCAGCTCCTGCGAACGTCAACTGGCAGAACAAGCCGACGCCAAAAAGGAAGCCAACGAGCAAAACCAAACACCGACCGCAAATGGGACTGCCACCTGGAAACCTGGGAAGCCGCGGAAAGAAGGACTTCCTCGCGAGGGGCAAGGAAAATGTTTCAGGTGTGGTGATGAGCATTTTGCTAGGGCATGTCCGTTTTTGCAGAGTCAATGTTTGAAATGTTCGAAAAAGGGCGATGTTGTGTCGAACTAAACAAATGTGTCGAACTAAAGAAATGCATTGCATTGACCAAAGCACAACAGAAGCGAAACTGTTGGCAATAGGGCATAACCAGAGAGATGGTCAAACATCTCCTTTAGTAGTAAAGCTACGCATAAATGGCAAATAGGTTCCAATGGAACTTGATACAGGATCAGCAGTGTCTCTAATGGCGGAAAGCGAATTCGAAAAATGTTTTCCCGATGCTGAGTGGTCCACAACTGATGTGCGCTTGGTCACATACAACGGAACACCTGTAAATGTGAAGGGTTCCGCGCACGTTGATGTGAGCTATGGCACACAGCGCCATGAACTGCCACTTGTAATAGTCAAGCATGAATAGGGCTTGAGGATGCCAACACTTTTTGGGCGTAACTGGTTGTCGAAAATACAGTTAGATTGGTCAGAAGTCGTACCTGTGTACAACATTCAGACAGAAAATTCTCTTTTGAAAAAGTACCATGAAGTGTTTGCAAAAGGATACGGTACAATCAAGGGCTTCAGTGGGAGCATTGTTCTGAAAGAGAATGTGTCACCCCTTTTTTGTAAGGCTAGACGAGTTCCATACGCCGTGTTGGAGCAAGTTGAAAAAGAATTGCATGAACTTGAGAGAGCTGACATCGTATACCGAGTCAAGCACAGTGAATGGGCGACCCCTCTTGTGATAGTGCCAAAGAAAGAGAATTCTGTTAGGATATGTGGGGACTACAGAATTACTGCAAATCCGCGTATAGAAGTGGATCAGTACCCACTGCCTTTACCGGAGGACATCTTTGCATATGTAGTAGGAGGCACAAATTTCACAGTTCTAGATCTCTCTAAGGCTTACCTGCAACTTCAACTTGATGAACGTGCCCAAGAACTATTGACAGTGAACACTCATTTGGGTCTTTTTAGATTTAAAAGACTGCCGTACGGAGTAGCAAGCGCTCCGGCGATGTTCCAAGCAGTAATGAACCAGATTTTACGAGGAATACCGGGCAATGCATGCTACATAGATGATGTACTTATTTCAGGAAAAGATAAGCAAGAGTGCTACGAAAGAACCGAAAGAGTGCTTAAGAAGCTACAGGATCATGGAATCCGCGTTAATGCAGAAAAAATGCTCGTTCTTTCAAAGCAAAGTGCGCTATCTGGGACATGTAATTGACAAGAATGGGTTGCACCCAGCACCAGACAAGGTGGAAGCTATCATGCATGCTCCACAGCCAAAGGATCTTACACAGATCAAAGCATTTCTTGGCCTCGTTAACTTCTATGCGAAATTCATGCCAAATCTGGCAACTCTACTTGAGCCATTACACAACTTGCTCCGTAAAGAAAGTGCATGGAAATGGTCAAGTCAGAGTGACAAGTGTTTCAAAGAGTGCAAAGAATTGCTGTGTAATAACCAGCTATTGGAGATTTATGATGGTAGAAAAGATTTGCGTCTAACATGTGATGCGTCTGCATACGGCTTAGGGGCAGTGCTGTCTCATGTGGTGGATGGTCATGAAAAACCTGTTGCCTTTGCATCTCGATCAATGACCCCAACTGAGCGCAATTACGCGCAAATCGAGAAAGAGGGACTTGCCATTATTTTTGGAATCAAGAAATTTCACAAGTACTTGTATGGTCGCAAGTTCGAAATTTTCACAGATCACCAGCCACTTACTGCTCTTTTTGACCCTAAGCGTCCAGCAAGCTCTGTGGCTGCTGCGCGAGTGCACCGTTGCTTACACGTACTGTCAAATTACCGTTACGAGGTCACGTACAAGGCAGGACGTACGATTGGCAACGCTGATGGTTTGTCGAGGCTCCCCCTGCCGGAAACTACGGAAGAGTCTGAAAGCATTTTCTATTTTGCACCTATACAAGACATTCCTGTCACAGTTAAAGAGGTTGAGCTAGAGACAGCCAGAGATGAAGTCCTCCGCGTTGTACGGGAATTCACATGGAGCGGTTGGCCAAACAAAGTTTCTCTTCCACCCTCTGATCCTGCGTTCTTGATATACAACAATCATCAAATCGAATATCGCGGCTACAATCAGTATTGTACCTGCACATACAGCACCAACTACTGCAGAGCTATTGATGTTGCTTATATACATACAATTAGCACAATCAGCCGCCTCTTTACCAATACAGCACGAGCGCTGACTATATCAGCGCCTTATAAACGCGACTTGCAGCGAGATCCGACATCGCACGCGCAGGCGCACTCAGCACATTTGAGTATTAGCCTCGTCTTCTAAGCTGCTGTGTTTTAAGGTGTACATTCTACATGTTATTGGTCAGTCCCATCCTTTATACAACTCTTCAAACCACCACATATGTGGTCATAATCTTTCACTTCTGTAGATAAAGCGTCACGGATAAATATGCCCGGATGTCGTATGTGCACAAATGTGCACACCTAAGGAAAAGCTCACATTTAAGCGTCGTTCCAACCATGCACGGACGTATTATAAGCAATATCCCCGCTTGCTGACTTGATGAGGCGTGGGCACAGCGCGTGGTTGACGCCCGTACACGTGATCTGCAAACAGTTCCACAAATTTCATGTGGCAAGTTAAATCGCCATCAACGTTAGTAACCAAATGAAAACATTCGGCAGATACCACGTACCATGGGAATTGATGTTACGCGGAGCATGTTGAGGGAATGTGACTATGGTGTCACTTTCTTGAGCGAAACTCTACGAAATGACGCCAAAGATATTTGCAAATGTTGTACACAGAGACATATGTTGAACAGTCACATATGTTTTGTAACACCAGTTTTTTAGAGTTGTGTGACGATGCCAACAGTAACATGGGTATTACTAACACCAGAAGTGGTAAGCCGAGACGTCACGTTTGTGGTTGCGAGGATGGAAGCCATGGATAGTGCTACGTAAGCCAAATTCAGTGGCTAGCGCTTAACTGCAATTGACGTTAACCCAACATATGACGCATGTGTAATAGGAGTACATATGTAAAGTTTATAAATTCAGATAGCCGGCACTGCAACCACAACTGTCGTTTTGCCAACATAGGGTATTTTTCCAAAGCAGTTCCGAGACGTGGCGTGGCTCTGTGGTACAATACTTGATTGCCACGCAGAATGCTTGGGTTCTATTCCTGCTGAAACACTGATATATATTCTTTAAATTCGTCGGGTCAACGCCGCCGACATCACTCTTTTTAACGCTCTCGCATTTAAATTAAGAATCTTTGTTTTCACCGTTCCAGGGTAAATATAAACTGTCAGTCACTTGTGGCGCATACCCGCGTAACGCGGCCAGTGGTAGACGGGTGTGTGCCACACGCGTCTGAAGGAAAGGATCGGACGGCGTAGGCGACGGGATTTTCACGTTATTCATGTCGTGAGCAGCCAGACATATTCGTCAAGCCCTCTCACCCTCCCACAATAATATTGTTTAGGCCAATTAAGGAGGCGATCACGAGAGCGCCCAGACATAGGCAGCTATATAAATAGATAGATAGATAGATAGATAGATAGATAGATAGATAGATAGATAGATAGATAGATAGATAGATAGATAAATAGATAGATAGATAGATAGATAGATAGATAGATAGATAGACAGATAGAAACAAAGACTCAAAGTGCCTGCATTTCGCTAAGCAATGCTTGCATCTAATGAAAGCTGTTTTAGCACAATAGCACACCATCTGATCTTCAACGTGACGACGAGCATAAATGGCCCCTAAACACCCTCTCTCTCTCTCTCTCTATATATATATATATATATATATATATATATATATATATATATATATATATATATATATATATATATCTTGTGACGCACCGTTTAGAACCCTCAAGACTCTTTATTGACTCGAGTATGAGCCCCACAACCAAAACCCAAGCGCTGATGATGAGTTTGTACACATGATACTGATGAGAAGATGAAGCACATAAATAATGCTCACAATATATATATATATATATATATATATATATATATATATATATATATATATATATATATAACCTATCACGTTATTATCTCCTGGACGTTTCTCGTCTTTTCGGAGCTCTTCCTGGGGCCCGAAAGTACACATTGTCGATTCGTCCATATACAAGGGACGATCAGTTGTGAATTGTCTCCTAGGCGTGCTTTTGCCATGCAGTCGCCCTCCCGTTCTTCATTGTCTCGCATGACTATCATACGCGACCAACTGATTTCACTTTAGTTTCACCCATTTCCTACAGCGCAAACGGAGATAACAGCTTTGTAGCCGACAAGAGCGAAATCCTGATAGGCTCAACGCTTAGCGCTGATATCGTACACGTGCTTCGGTGATATCGCCTCTAGAAAGGGTATTGAAGGCGAGAAAGAAACTGCTCTTTCCTCTTTGCACTCGTAGTGATTTGAGGGTCCTTTAAAGATACAGACACATTGAAAGCGCCTCTCCCAGGTGTATGATACCCTCAGCAAGAACAGCAATAGAAGTAATAATAATAATAATAATAATAATAATAATAATAATAATAATAATAATAATATCTGTTATTTCGCGTCGCAAAATCACGATATGACTGAGAGACGCCGTAGTGGAGGGGGGCTGCGAAAATTTTGACCATCTCGTGTTCTTTAATGGGCACTGATGTCGAATGAACAGTACAGGGGCCTCTATCCTTTCTCCTCCATCAGAATGCGACCGCCGCGGCCGGGATCGAACCCGTGACCTTAGGGTGAGCAGCCGAGCACTATATTCGCTATACCACCGCGGCACACAATAGAAAGAAGAGAATGGTAATAAGTGAAACAGCAAGTTATTATGTACGTTGCTCTCATTTTCTATTTATCTTTTAAATGTGCAATTACTAACGCCATGAAAAGTGTCATACACTTTGATTTTAAAGTTATGTCAGAAATGAGCTACTCGTGCGTCTATTACGTAAATTTTCCTGCGAGCTGTATTCGCTCGTGAAGCGTTGCAATACAAGTGGATGTAACAAAATAAAAGTGAACAATTGTCTTATAGTACAGCACATCTATTACGAAGTCAGATTGAAGCCACAGATGTGGCTGTTTCGCGCAAAGAATTAACGTGGGAAGGGGTCAAGGGGAGCGTTTGCGCTCCCCTTGCCCCACCCCTTCCCACGTTAATTCTTTGCGCGAAACAGCCACATCTGTGGCTTCAATCTGAATATGAACCGACTAGCCCAGCAACGTGTACTTCTAGATTACGAAGTAATCAGTATATTCGAGGTACTTATTAGGACAGTAGGATCAATCATAAGCAGAGCAATGATTGCATTGTAGCCTGCACGTAAGAAATCCTACCTCACACAGCTCGCTTCATTGCATACGCGTGCTACTGCAACTAAAATGAAAAAAAAAAGAGACATCTGCAGAGGTATCTAAAAGAGCTATCTCGTGACGTGAAATGTGTCGTGCACTTTATAACGGTTTGTTGAGGTGGAAAAAAACGTGTGTTTGTCGGACAAGTGTGGGTACAAACTCAATGTAAAACGCAATGTGGTTCCCAAACAGCCATAGGAGCGCTGTATTAATTTATTGATAAATGAAGTAATATATAGAATCGGGTGAACAGCCTTAAATGAGGCCCGTGGTAAAGCGTAAACCAGTAGTAGCAGTATGGACCTGACAGGGCGTTATTCCAGGAAGGGTTAACAAGAAGGTTTATTGGTTCCAACTGTCCTGACGCATTCGGTACACAACTTTCTCGGCTGTGAAATGATAATTCGTGATCAACTGAGTGACGCGCTTTGTCAGCTTAGACCTGACGTTTTTTTTTTTTTTTTTTTTTTTTTTTTTTTTTTTTTTTTTTTTTTTTTCACCGCAGATGCTTCTTGCCGCTCTAGCGTTGGGTGTGACGGCGGCCATCGGAGGGACCTTTCACTTACCAGGGTCATCTCGCAAAGAAAATCATGGACTTGTACGAGGAGGGTGACATGTCTAGCGCTCGCCATCTCCAGGTCAGAGTAGAGTTTTTGTCATTGTTCAATAGCCTAGATCTCACAAATATAGTACGACATATCGTGATAACAGTTTTTCTTACCACTGCGCTTCATTTTGTCCTGTTCAACGGAGTAAGCAGGGTATACTTTACCAAGTTTTATAATAGTGTAAAAGTAAAACCTGCCAAGTTCACTGTGCTGATGTATATACTCTGTGCAGATTTTCCTATGTGCTTACCCGCCTACATGCCACAATGCTGTTGCGATGGTGTTTCGCGTGTCCTCGCGTAATATGTATTTCGCATAACCTATGTTTTTACCTGGTCTAAATTTAAACACTCTAAGCAACTCAACATGGCCATCTCTCTCTGGTGGGGACGAAAGCGTTTGCGTGTTATGAGAGAGTTGAGTTTATGAGAGAGTTGAGTTGAGTTGAACAAACTTTATTTGCCCAATGGTTGTGCCCGGGGCAAGGCTACCAGGGATCCACCGTTCGAGGAACATCTACCGAGAGAGTCATTCTTGTTACCAACAGAATATCATCTCCTTGTTGCGAATTTGACACTAATTAATAATGCTCCGAAGCGCACTTACCTTTTGAGCTTGTTTCACCTTGTGTGACCCTGCTGATGATGACACAGCCCAAGGCGTTTCTCATGTAGTGCAAGAAGAGCAGCATGGGTTACATTGTGCGCAAGACTTTTTTTTTTATTCGCGAGCGCTGAATCTCTTCACAGACGCGCTTTTGCTCTAAACGGGAAAGTGCAAACGACGGGCGTGAGGAGAAACTCGCAGATTTTGCCCCATTAGGTTTCTGTCTGATAAATAAATTAGATTAAACGCGAGCTTTACGAATGTAGTTACAATTTCTTTTCTTTAATTTCCGCGTAATGAAATCGAAAACAGAAATACCTGTGCTAGCAAAAATTTGCCATCTATAATGCATTCTAAACTGTGGGCACGCTATAACTCCAATTGGCAAGAGTGAAATGGGAATCACGTTACCTTGAATTCACCTGTAGAACGCGAACTACAACAAGGATGACAATAAATCACAAACATGCTTAAATAGGATGCGCAAAGATCTACTTCTGCGGAGACCACAGCTTCAGGACACGCAGTGCCAGAACGTTCGGTGTGAATGCAGCGTTCTGCAATACGTAATGATCACGGGATTGAGTTGCTAAACCTATTGAGTTGCTTTCTTTATTGTTGTCAAAAAACAGTGATATCCGCCGTTTGTTTTTTACGTTTTAACGAGATAGCGTTAAAGAGTTCGTTTCGCAGAAATTCCGGCGTCGGCGTCGGCATTGTTGGTTGTGAGCGAAAAATCATCACCTTGTCCGTGACCGAAAAATCGAGAAAGATGCACATAAAATAAATAATAAAATTTCCTGGGTCCGAGTGAGGATCGAACCCAGGCCGTCTGCGTGGCAAGCAGGTCATGCCTTTGCCTGGAAATACAGTGAAAATAACTTTCTCTGCTTAGAAATGCAGTGAAAATAACTTTCATGCTTCGCAAACGGAAGCGTCCTTTATATAGGCGTCGCAATATAACATGTAATATTCCAGGATTATTGCGTGGTACAAGCGTACATTGTCACCGGGCGTCAGAATATGTGACTATCATAACGACTTCGTAGTTTAAAGCCGGCCCCCCCATTACAAAAGGCGCACACCTGACTTCGCGTATTCACCTTAACACCACGTAGTGGGTGCATAGCAAGTATGCACTAAGTGGTTGAAGTACGCACTCGGGACAGGATATCGCTATCGCGTTCAACTCTTAAAGACGAAGCTGCAAGGGTCCCCCAATTGTTTTTTCCCTACATAACAATCAGTGTGGCCAATCCCCCTTGTGGGTATGAGCCAGCCTCTCGTAGGCGACAAAACAAAACAAAACAATTTTTTGAATTACATTTCTTATGTATGAAATTGATACTCCCTGTCAGTTGCTCAGAACTTTGATTCTTGAAGCCATTTATGGCAACTCATAGCACGGGTCGTTTCGAAACTATGACACAAGGAAAAAAACGTCCCTCATTTGGAAGAGAACAGCTGATCATACGGATTTTTGTAAACTAATAAACTTGGCATGAATAACTTAAATGGATTTGAGCATCTTCTACACATGTGTCACTCCTATATTTAGGATATCTGCGCCTCCTACTTGTTAATATTTAGCACATACGTCTAACAGTTTGGAGCTAACCAGCATTTCATGTAATGTTACGCCCGTGATAAATAGGGCTTGCGCACCCTACTTATCTTGACAAAATATGAATAATAATGTGTCGGCTAGCACTTCCCATCACTCCTAGAGCACTGCGTATAAAAGCTCCTCTGTTATTTCCAGTGTTTCTTGAAAGCAGTTATGCAACACTTAATTTTAAGCCATGTAATGTGGGTCGAATACAGCATTCATAAAACCGAAGTGACATAGCAAGTGACGTTTCGTCCTTCACGATAATTTTTCTTTCAATATCATTCCCATGAATTCAATATATGTTCAACATTTCTCGCAATATTTTGGCGCCTTGTGTTATAGCTCATTCTCAATTTTCTTGCCTTTCCTTCCTGTTCCTCCTTCCTTCCTTCCTCAATTTTCTTATGTTTCAGGATAAGCTGAAGCACGGTATCGATACCCTCTGCAATTACGGTATGTTTTGCAATTTATTGAAGAGTAAAAGCTGCGAACGACACTGTATGCTTTCGTAATTAAGAAGTCAAATACATTTTATTCCAAGTAGAATATTAAAGGAGAGTATGCACCTACAACATATCACGGACATAACACTCCCTTTCTGTACTTGCGCTCCTAATTATCTACAGTTATATGTAATGGTAGCCCTTACATGGGGAAAAAGAAATGGAGCAGGAGAGAGCAACGGAGGTAAGCCAGGGTGTGCGACAGAGATAAAGTGCCGTACGCTTGAGCAGGAGAATACGGGAATAAATGTCTGGCTCTTCCACAATCGAGAACAGGTTTAGGCATGGAATGGTTAGCTGCAAAGGCAAGTGGTTGTGGATGGTTCTAGCCGCAATCTGAAAATGAATTTAGCGCATGTTCGCAAAGCCGTACCGCACCACACCCCATGACACCCCACTGTGCACTAAGTATGAGCGTCATAGTTTCACGCTTCTGTGTGGAATAAATCTTGGGCTTTGTCTGTGGGGTGTCCCTATGGAGAGAGAGGGCGCACAGGTAGCTGCGCGCCCTCTCTTTCCATAGGGAGAGGGCGCGGCGCCACGTCAAAAAAGCCACACGATGACGCGCTGCAACGGGTACGTGTGGTCAGTACTTAAGCACACGTATGCGTTACAACGTATCAACGCGTGGCGTAGAGCGTGGTTGGCGTAGAGTAAGCGCAGCTGACCCTACGTCCTAATGCTACAGCGTATTTAGTGAAAACAATCGGCTTTTAGCAAACAAAGTTGCCAACTTTAACGTGGTGTTTAATGTAGGTATATTCCGCGGGAAAATCGGGTAAGCATTAACAACGCGCTTCGTTAGGGGGAGATTTTAATATGCTAACACAGCGAGAAGGACGACATGGCATGGAAGGGGCGAGACAGGCGCTCTCCATCCGCTGCGTGTGTGTGTTGTTGCATTATGGGAATCCTTCAGCAAAATGTATTCACCACCACATAGTCCGTAACCTTACATGATTCAACCTTTAATATTTCAACGAAGCAACAAAAGTCCAGCGTCGTTTCAACGAACTGATAGAAACTAAGTATCATAATACCATGGCTGTACCACTAACCTCTCGATGCAGCAAATGGTATTAAGAACTGACGTTACGGTTGCTTGAGCGGCTTCTCAAATTGGTTACTTAGGCCTACATATCGTGATACGCGTATATGATGCTTCCAGGTTTCTCGGTTGCTGCCCTGAAAGCAGCCGCCAACAAGGTCAGCGGACTGAACTTCGGCGACACTCGGATGCCCGTCTGCCCACTTCCTGATGACAAAGCGGAGAAGCTTGCTGAAGAGATCCGAGCACTGGATATACTCATCTGATCCTGCCGCTCAGGCGCACGGTCAGCTTTAATTAAGGAAATCATGCATTCAGAGCGAAAGTTCAGAGTGGATTCCTGCAAACACCACTGATAGCTTCAGCTCAGCAAAAATGCAAAAAAAATAAAATTAAATTAACTTTTATGATGAATGTCTTATTTTTAAAAACAAGGCCACAGTAGACACTCACTTCAATTAAGCGCTGAATCGGGAGCGAAATGTAAAAAAAAAGCAGACGACAAACGTAATCACTGATTTTTAACTTTTGGTGCTAGAACACACATGTGTGCTTCAGAAAATGTACAGTCGCGCTCAGTATGAGTTGGAACACGCTGGCTACGATTAAAGCGACCGCGAGCCTGAACAATGAAACCGACAAACGTTAAATTGGTTCAAAGGTACCGCTAACTGAGACAGTTTAATTCACCAATTTTTTTTCTATGTAGGTGCCGATTTGCAGTGTTGGCGCCATTTCGAGCCCGGACAGCGTGTTGCAACTGATATTGAGCGCGACTGTAAACGCAAGTCAAAGCTAGAAATCGTCATCTCATTTCTCTTGTTGCAGTTAGGATATGTGTGTCAGAAGCCAACACCCTTCTAAATGAAAATTAAGGCAACTTGCACTAGTGGTTCCAAGCCTGAAGGAAGTGCGGAGCTGGGCAGCCTTCTTTGTTTCTCTTCGGTTCTCTCTTCCTTTCCTTCTCTCTTTCTTTCTTTTTATCTTTTCCAGTTTTTCTGTGATTTTTCTCTTTCTTTCTATTTATTTCTATCATCATCAAGGCGTTCAAATAACAAGAGGAAGAAGACTTCTCTTTGGTGAGAGCGCGCGCTTAAAAGGCTATTCTATACTCCATCTCACAATTACCAAGCAGCACTGGCGAAGCTACGAGGAGTACACAGGCAGTACTCTTGCGCAACATATAATATAGTTCCGGGCATAACTGTTTCATTATTAATCATATACAAGGGTTTTAGCTGTGCTTCTTGCATGACACGTTACAGCGATACAAAGTAGGTTAGGCATCTACTTCGCAAACTCTGAATTATTGTAGCAATTACCAGCTGGTAATCGTAATAACCACCCTAACCGCAATGACGTACAGCAACATGGCAGCCGCCATAAAGCCCAGACCGTCCGCTTCCATCCGAATTGGTGCTTTTTACTGGCTCTCTACCCAGACAGCAAGAAATAAGTGGTATAACCTGTCATCGCTTGGGCTCATCTAACGCTGAGAGCAAGGCATCAAGTATATTTTGTCGCTATTACTTTAGATCGCACGTTTGTTTTGATGCTGCTTGGACTACCAAGGCGGTGCCGAAGTCGTAAAAGTGGTTTGATGTGAACTGAGCAGATGTCGCCACAACTTTAGCGTCGGTGATGCGTTGACGATGCGAAACGCCCTCAATTTCTATATTGTTTTCTGTGCCAATAATGTGCAGTTCCACTCAAGAACGGTAGGTGATAGCCACTGAAAGTGTGTCGTGGTCATGTAGGCTCCCTAGTGCGTCGACTGGATCTGCGGAGCGTTTTAGGTCGAACATCCTGCATTTTCCGAAAGAAGCAAGATTATACCTTCGCGACAACTTTCTGTGGCAGCACAGCCAAAGCCACGTGGGCGGAGCTTCTACACATGTGTTAATACGCCAAGTAGTCAGTTTGCGGGCGATTTTGGTTTCGGTTTCGCAAGCGCATCCAACATGTACGTTTTCGCACGAACATCCAAGGTTTATGATGGTATTTTTGAAATAGTGTATTAAAAGATAGGTTATATGTAGCATTCATTGAAAGCTATGACAAGCCTTGAGATACCTATGAAACGCAGCAGTGAAGGAAAAATACGTGGAATCATTGCTGTTTTCTGCGAATTCGAGCATAGCTAACTGCCAGCGGTTCAAGCCCGCGTGTAAAAGTAATGCTTCGGATTTGCTTGCTTGCATATTTTTGCGAAGAAATGAAATATTCTTTATTGCTAAGGAACACAGGAAACAGCTTTATTGAAGCGGTCAGATTTATTTTGAAAAAAAAAAAGACCGAAGGTGCATAGGCCGAGCAGGATGTGTGATAGAAAATTGAACGCAATAGCAAGAAACCATCTTCTAAATTTCGGTGAATACAGGGTCGGTATCGTCGTTTTCCTTCTTTTGGAGACGCAACAGCTTTCTGGAGACACTCACGTTAATTTGTTTGTGGACGCGAAGACATCGATGGGTCGCAGATATCTTGGCCACGACTGGTCACAGGCGGGCGTCCCACGTTCGCTAATCCACGGCCGCGGTAAATCCAAGCGGGTGAAACGCACTCCTTACTCGGTCAAGAACGCTGTTCTGGCAGTTAGCCACATAATAGACATGAACGCGCTTGTTGCCCAGGCGAAGCATTTCACTGGTGATTTTATCCTCAATAATCGCTGTCATTGCAAAGCGCCAAGAACCGCTCCCGCCGTAGACACCGACGGGTACAGTGTTACAGTAACGCGATCTTTAGAGTTATTGTATGAGCAATATCAGGCAACCGAAATACCAATCACGTATGCAACGCAATTTATCAAAAGGGACATTGTTTTTACGTACAGTTTCCAATCGCAATTTTGCTTTCAAGCAGCTGGTCTTGCTGAAGACTGGACAGGTCGCTGGTGTCGCTTTCAAGGCGGATATCGCGGATGAGACACCCACTTGCGCTGACGGTATCACTCACACACAACTTCTTTCTCCGTGATAGCACATGCGGGGAACAAAATATTTGACGACGCACAGCTGTCTTCTTTTCCTTCTGCTCGATGAATACAGATCACCTAGCGAACGCGCACTCATCCTCGCTCACAAGCCACGATGTGAACTTGCTGCAACCGAACGACGCCATCGTTGTTTACCGGGGCAGGAAAAAAGTGAAATGACACCTGAAAACCAGAAAACCAGAAACAGCAAAAAACGAAACTCCCGCACGGAATAAGCTTTCTTGATAACAATGCGAACGATCTTCACCATAATATCTACATCTTTTGTTTTTATGTTTTCCTTTTATGCTATGTAGTATATCAAAGTTAGCGTTCGCGGTCTACATGCAGACGCGTAGTAAAAAAGTGCGTGATTCGGCTTCGTAGCTTTGGCTGTGCTGCCATAGAAAGTTGTCGCGAGGTATAGTAGCGCTAAATGCGTTTGGTGGTGTCAAAAAAGAACCCGGCGAAAGCGCCAATGTTAACGCTGCTATAAAAAAAATGCCCCCCACCTTCCCCGAAGGGAATCGTGAGGAAATGCGAATGCATTTCGCGCGCGCTTCACTCCATTTATATATGGTGGTTGTGGTTCGAAGAAGGAAAAGGCTCCTAATTTCTGCAGCCCGGTCGGGAGCACGGCGCAGCGAATGTTTTTTTTTTTGCTTTTTTTTTCCTGTTTTTTTTCTTTTTTTTCATTTTTCTTACATTTTTTTTTGTTCTTTTTTTTCCTTTTTTTAGTTTTTTTTTCATATAAAGCTCCGCCGAACTCCCGCGATGCGAGCGCCCTCACGCACCAGAGCGCGCTCCTCCTCTCCACTCACTATAACACCTACGGACAACGCCAACGCCGGATGCCTGACATAGCCCGACTAAGAAATGCATTCGCATTTAAAACTGGGGATGCGTAAAGCACGCAGCGATGGAGCGGTGTTTCCTACTGGAACATGCCAATCGCTGCTAATGTGCAATGACAGACAGAAGACTCCGACTGGACACAGAGACTCGCAGTCCGCTTTTAGTTAACGCGCACGCTGCGAATTTTTATTGTTCAACAACGCACAGGAGAAATCTCCCACCGGCACCACCTTTGGAGGTCAAGATCCATTGCCATATATACGGGGTGGCCAGTAAACGGTTGTGCAGCGCGAGCAGTCGGTTTTTTCAATCAAGAAACTCGCTAGCCAGACGCTGCCTGTGTCGGCGTCGCGAGGCGAGAGAAGAGGGGGGGGGGGCGTAGGAGAGGAGAGAGAGGGGGGGGCGCGCATGCGCAGTGGGAGTGTGGACGCCGCGGGCAGGGATGCCTAGAGGAGAGTGGGGGGAGCGTAGCAGGGGAGAGAGGAGAGGAGGCGCATGCGCAGTGAGGGTGTGGTTGCCGCGGGGAGGGATGCCTAGAGGAGGAAGAGGGAGAGAGGAGGTTTTTTATTTTTATTTTTTAAAGGGTTTGCGCATTCGCAGTAAGGGTGGTCACGCCGCACACCACCACCACCGGATTAAGCTTCGCCATAAGATGCTTCACATCTAACACCTCCTCAACCTATCCTCCTCCTCCTCCTCCGCGGACAACGCCGGACAACGCCGGATGCCTGACATAGCCCGACTAAGAGATGCATTCGCATTTAAAAGAACCGCGTTCCTCATAAATTCCAGTGAACGCACCCTGTAGAAGTGGGTGTCTGAACATCAAAGAAACGGTGAAGTGGCGTTCCCGAAGAGCTTTTTGCGTGTTGTATTAACTGCAGGGGGCAAGTATCGACAAGGTAAGCGAGCCGACACGAAAGAGACAACGAGCAGACGATGCGACGTGGATGAACACGTCTTGAGGGGCTTTCGCCTTTTCCTATTGGCTAACAAGACCTGCAGCTTCCACAGTGCTGCAAGGTACTTCTGAGATGGAGTATAGATGCGGTTTTTTCTACGTGAATATCATCATCAAGGCACTCGAAGAACACGACGAAGAAGGCTCCTCTTGGGCGCGAGAGCGCGCTCAAATGGCTATACTTAATACTACTGTTAGTCTGCGCTACGCCAAGCTGCGACATCATACGGACGATGACAGCAAACGACATCATACGACCGCCCGGCCCCTAAATAGCTCTGCACTCAATAACCATGGAGTGCTATTTGTATGCTTACATCAGGAACATAAAACCGATAATGGTGAAACCCTTCCAAGCACCAATGGACGAACAAAGTAACCACCATTGCAAAAAGCTGTATTTATTCATAGCTCTCACTTAAAGGGCCCCTAAAACAGCCTCTGAAAATACAAAAAACGAGCGCTTTATTCTCCACCGGCGTTTCCCATTCTCGGCCGCACAATTCGTGGCGTCAGGAGTTTGTTCACGTGACGTCAGGATGAAAGGCTGGTCAAAATACGAGAGATATCTGTAAATAATAAAAATTTCCGTGTCCGAATGAGGATCGAACCCAGGCCGTTTGCGTGGCAAGCAGGTGTTCTACCACACAGCCACGCTTCGGCTTGGGAATTACACATAAAATAACTTCCTCTGCTTGGAAATGCAGTGAAAATAACTTTCATGCTTTACAAACACACGCGTCCTGTAAACAGGAGTCACAATGAAAACATGTAATGTCGGAATAATCTTGCATGGTACAAGCGTACATTGCCATCGGGCGTCAGAAGATGTGAGTATCATAACGACATTGTGGTTCAAAGGAGTCCACCCATTACAAAAGGCACACACGTTACTGCGCGTATTCCCTTAAGACCACGTAGTGGGTGCATAGAAAGTTCGAAAACATTTCCCGCATTTACCGCGCATAATTGCTCGTGGTTTAAAGCATGCTACCCATTACTAGTATGCACTAAGTGATTGAAGTACAGGATATCGCTTTCGCGTTCAGCTCTTAACAGCATCCAACCCCTGAAAGTAAACGATGATATTTGTATAAAATGTATGACCTTCAATAAAGTTATATGATGATTTCTGCCATATACACCTCCAGGACATCTACAAAAAGATGCTATATATACACTTCTTAGCCTGTGATATTCAGCTATATCTCTATATTAACGCGATAGCGTTAAAGAGCTCGTTTCGCAGAAATTCCGGCGTCGGTGTCGGCGTCGGCGTCGTTGGTTGTGAGAGAAAAATCATCATCTTGTCCGTGACCGAAAAAATCGAGAAAGATGCAAATAAAATAAATAATAAAAAATTACGGGTGCGAGTGAGGATCGAACCCGGGCCGTTTGCGTGGCAAGCAGGTGTTCTACCACACAGCCACGCCTCTGCTTGGAAATACAGCAAAAATAACTTCCTCTGCTTGGAGATGCAGTGAAAAAAACTTTCATGCTTCGCAAACGCAAGCGTCCTTTATATAGGCGTCGCCATATAACATGTAATATCCCAGGAATATTGCATGGTGCAAGCGTACATTGCCATCGGGCGTCAGAATATGTGACTATCATAATGATTTCGTTGTTTAAAGCCGGCCACCCATTACAAACGGCACACACCTTACAGCGCGTATTCCCTTAACACCACGTAGTGGGTGCGCAGCAAGTATGCACTAAGTGGTTGACGTAGGCACTCGGGACAGGATGTCGCTCTCGCGTTGAACTCTTAAAGGCTAAGATTAAGGGTCCCCCCAATTTTTTTGAGTAGTAAATATTCACTCTACAAAATACATATTTCCTGAAAAAAAATTCACCCCTGATGTTTAGAAATAGTACAAAAGAAATGGGACATTTCCAAAAAATTTCAATTTAGTCTCCACAGGGATGCATATTAGACCATGCGGAGCCCAAATTGAACATTGAATTTCCATCTCCATTGAAAGCAAATAAATAGTTCCTACCTAGAAAGTATTAAATTATGGCTATCTGTGAATCACGGCAATCTGTGAAGGATTAAATGGACAGGTTCCCGGCCGACTCGTTCGTCTGCTGTTGCCGGATTCCCATTGCTCGTAGCAATCATCGTGGTTACAGCGCAAGGACGTACCGTGAAAAAAAAAACACCACCACCAGAAAGTTACGCACCTGACTGCTTACGTTAACGAGTGCTGGCGAGGGGGCTCTCTCCCTGACGCGTGGAGGAGAGCCCGCGTGGTCATGATTCCCTAACCGGGCAAGCAGGTGACGATCGATAACCTAAGACCAATCTCGCTCACGTCCTGCGTGGACAAGGTCATGGAACACGGTGTCCTGACTCGAGTGACCGACTACCTCGAAGATGGCGACGTCTACCACCCCACGATGTTGGAATTTTGTCGCAACCTTTCCGAGCAGGACGATGCTGTAGGTCAAACGCCAGATCATAGACGACACTTCCAGTTGTACCAAGGCGATTCTCGGCCTTGTTTGGAAAAAGGCTTTTGACAGCGTCAAGCACAGGATGATTCTCGACCGTGTCCGATCGCTGGGATTAGGCCAAAGAATGTACAACTACAGACGTGATTTCCTTCACGGGCCAGACGCTCCAGTGTCGTCGTCGGCAACAAGGAATCGCCGGAATTCGAGACGGGCTCGACGGATACGCCGCAGGGCTCCGTTGTGTCACCCTTGCTGTTTGTTCATTATGGTCCTTCTCGGGCTTCCCGAAAAACTAACAATGGAGGGGCTGCATAACAATCTTTACGCGGACGATATCACCCTCTGGGTCCCCGGAGGAGAATACGAAGGCGACGTGGAACAAAGACTTCAGGTGGGCATGGACGTGGTCGATGAGTTCTTGCGGGGTACGGGCCTCGAGTGCTCGGCGGCGAAGTCCGAGCTCTTAATCTACAGACCCACTAGCCGGGGCCCCAAAAAGATCCTTCTAGGGGGAGGTGGGAGATTAGCAATTAGAGTCGCAACGGCGGACGGCGTTCCCATACCGAGCGTAGACCACACAAACATATTGGGGCTGCACCTGCTGGCCAACGGTCACAACGGCGAGACAGTGCGAAAATTTGGACGTTCGGTAGGTGACACGATACGATTCCTCGGCCGCATAACGAACCGACGCAGTTGCCCCGCACACCCACGCAGCGGTACGTGGGGAAATTGTGTGACCTACTTCAAACAAGCGTACGCAATCCTTCGCATAACGTACGTAGCACCGTATCTAATGTGGCATCCGAAAGAAACAAGGTCGACTGCATGATACGCGAGGCGTTCGAGAGCGTTCGGCGTCCCTCTCAACGCGAGCATGGACACGTTTTTCAAGCTGGGCCTGCACCTTGGGTGAACTGATCGAGGCGCATGACAGTATGAGCGACTGTCCAAGTCCAAGACGAGCCGGCGCATTCTGGAGTCGCTCGGCATAACATATCACACACAATCCTGTGAGAAGACAGCGACTCTCAGGCTGCTGTACGCGGCTTCGTGTGTGGTCACGTCTCGTGGGAGGCGGCTCGGATACTTCGAATACATATGACAGCGGGAACGGCGGCAAGCCTCGAGGAGCGGCGGCCTTGACGACGTCGTCGTCCTCGCATTTCAAAACCGAAAATGCGACGGTTCTTTCTCCTGTGGACCGCGGCTCACACCACAGACCCGCTTGCATGCAACCTGGCGGCCCGCGCCGGAGCTCGTGATCTCACTCACCGAGCTGTGATCAGTTCGGTGGCCGCCTCCGACCCCGAGAGCGGGCCGATGACATCGTCGGTAACAACACAGCAACAGCAACCGGAATGGTCGTGGGTCGATCGCCTGATCATATTCAGGGAGAGAGAGAGAACAACTTTATTAAAAATAAACGAACTACAATCCGGGTCCACTGATAAAAAAAAGGCAAGGCCGTAGCCATCAGACAAACCTAGAATATTACCCAAAATTTCAGATTAAACAAACGCAACTACCCACCACCACACGACAAATTAAACAAAACACAAGCCGCAACCTTCAGATTTTATTACAAACACACTTACCCCAGCACGGCAATCCTACGCCTCTGTTACCCGAGCCTATACTCGACGGACGCGTGTAAAGCGTGCAGGAAAGAGCTAGGCTGCGGCGCATGCTTTGGGAAAGTGCCAGTACAGCGGATATTGCTGTCGCCGCTCACTTTCGAGACGCACGTTAACGTAGTACGTACTCACTAGCCGTAAAAACGCGTGCGACACGCCGCACTCGGCAAGCGCGTTCCCGGAAGGCGCGTGCTTTCGTGTTCCCATTCGCGTTTTACGCGACGTGGCGGCGATGCCTGCCATGGAGTCTCGACTTGTTTCGTTTCGTTCAATACTTCTCGATGAGCCCATATGTACAGCATTTTTATGAATAAAACATCCGGCAGATCCCACTGTCCCGGGGTATCGATGTAATGCAAAGCCGCCAGTGTACATGACATGCATATCAATATTTTCATGTTACCTCCCATCATATATACTCCTTATACAGTGGCGTCACGCAACATCAATTTCGGTGTATATCGAGCGAGCGAAGCGACCTCGATCTCACCATGAGCGTGGCATGTAAATCATGCTATGCATAACATGCTATTCATTATTTCTTATTGCCACCTGTCATATATGTTCGTCATGCAGTCACATCGCGCAACACCAGTTTTGGTGTATATCCAGTGAGCGAATTGGCCACAAGCTCACTATGATCGTGGCACGTAATCCCTGGAGAACATGGCATGCATGCCATTATATTCAATGTCATATATGTTGGCCAAGACGTATTCGAAGAGTGTTGTTTCGTGCTGCATCAAAGGCGTCGTCTCGAGCAAGGAACTGTAGCAGAAGCCAGATGCCTGCCTCTTGAAGTGATATCTGCGCAGGAGACACTTCGGATTCACCTCAGGCACGTTATTCACACCAAGACTCACTTTTTAAGGAATATCTCTAAAGCCAGTCCTACATCTAGCTTCGGGCAGGCCGTTGGAAACATATGCGCACGTATTTCGATCCCTGCTCAGGCGTCACCTATTATGCCAAAGTACATCTCGCCCTGGACATTGTCACCACTAAAAATTGTGTCATATATCCCCGGAATCGGTGCCAAAAGGAAAATGCCCCAAGCAGCAACCCATCAGATAGCGTTAGAGTATATGTACAAAGAATACGCTGACGAAACGCACATATTCACGGATGGCTCTACAGCCCAGTGTCGATCATCGTACGGAATTTTCGTGCCCTCTACAGGAAAATCTCTTGCGTTTCGCCTAGAGAGAGCGACATCCTCTACGTCAGCGGAGTTATATGGCATTCGGGAGGCCCTTTTGGTTATACTACGACAGCATCCGCCAAAAAGATGGGCAATATTTACAGATTCCAAAGCAGCCCTACAAAGCATGTGGAACAGGCTTAAGCGTGGTAATCACCAACCGGTAGCGTCTGATATCGCATATCTTCATCACAGAGCTAAGATTGCTGGACATAGCATTACGCTCCAGTGGATAGCTGGCCACGCTGGTATTTCGGGAAATGAAAAAGCGGATGAAGCTGCCCGAAATGGACTCCAATACCGGAATTTCAGAAGAATATTTTTTTACCAAAGCGGACGCTTCGAACATGGCTAAAAGATATGCCCATCAGGAAAAAGGCCGCATTTCGAATTTGCCGTTTCTCAAAGATAACTTTCTGTGTTGTGTTGACCCAGAAGTGAGAGCGAAAATTTCCCATCCACTCCCTCGTCACCCCTAGAGACACTATATCACCATCTTCGACTGAACGTGGCATACACGAACAGTTATTTGTACCGCATTGGGCGTACCACAAGTCCATGTTGTGATTACTGTGGCAGCATAGGAACAGTGGAGCACATACTACTTGAATGCCCCGCGTACCGCGACGAGAGATAATTGCTTGAACGACAAATAGACATGATTTACCACGACCAGTTAACGTTGCGCAACGTATTAGGCCCAGTGCTCGGACATTCAAAACAGCGTCGGGTTGTACAATCATTAGTCCATTACTTCTCCGAAATTGGCCTTGCCGAAAGGCTCTAATGATCGTGTAAGTCATATGGGAAAAGCTCAACTTACCTGACACCCTAATTGTAAATACTTTTATCAGGTTCACACGCACCGTTCTTATTTGTTTATATTCTTTTTTCTCATTCTTTTCTTCCCTCTCTTCTGAAATCTTTTAGTCACCTTCCCCATCCCTATACAGAGTAGCATGTCAGCGCTATATAGACGCCGGCAAAAATCTCTGTTTTTCTAATAAAGAGTCTCTCTCTCTCTCTCTCTCTCATATATGTTGGCCATAAAGTCACATCGCACAACACCAATTTTGGTGTATATCAAGTGAGCGAAATAGCCGCGAGCTCACCATGAGCGTGTCATGGCATTCATGACATTCCTCGCATTATCTTCATGTTACCACCTGTCATATATGTTCGTCATACGGTCACGTAACATGACAAAAATATTGGTGTATATCAAGCGAGCGAAATGACCGCGAGCTCACCATGAGCGTGTCATGTAAATCATGTGATGCATGACATGCAAGTCAATATTTTTTAAATTCTCACCTGTGATGAACGTTCGTCATACAGTCACGTCACGCAACAACGAATTTGGTGTACATGAAGCAAGCGAAATGGCCACGAGCTCACCATGAGCGTGTCACGGCGCACATGACATGCCTGTCATTATTTTCATGTTACCACCAGTCATATATATTCGTCATACGGGCACGTCACGCCATACCAATTTTGTTGTAGATGAAGCGGTTGCAACAACCGCGATTACCATGAGCGTGGAAAGTAAGTGATGGCGTACATCACATGCATATCATGATTTTAATTATACTGCCTATCGTTTATGTTCGTAATACAGTCACGTCACGGATTACCAATTTTATTGCAATATACATTAAATTGAACTGCCGCGAGCGCCCCGAGACCATGACATGTAAATCATGAACTACATAATCTCGTGATTTTCACCTTAAGACTTGTCAGTTATGTTCGTCATACACTGTTTCCATGGCATACAAATTTCGGTATATATTAAGTCAACGAAACGCTGCAAGAGCGTCAGGACCGTGGCAAGTAAATCATATTGTTTATGACACGCATATCATAATTTTCATGATATGAGCTGTCATATATGTTTTTCCCACAGTCACTTTATGCCATGCCAATTTTGGTATGCATCGCATTTACCAAAGGGCCAGGTGAGCACAAAGTCGTAGGCGGCTAGACAGATAGATGCGCTCAAAGTCGCCGAAGTTCGCTAAGTTATGCTTCGCACTTAATTCTCGTTCTTTGCGTCCAATATCTGCTATACATGTCTGCTCTTCCGTTTATCACTCCTCCTGAACAACGCTCGTGCAATTGCACTGGTCCACTGAACCCTGCAGCGAAGTGCGGACAAGCTGCTTTGTCAACGTATATTGCCTTGCCACAGCCTTCGAAATTTTACGGCGCGTGTCAGTGTTCAGTCTCAGAGGCCATGCATTATAATTATTTGCGTGCAGATAGGTGGCGCCGCAACTGCACGGCTCGCTTCTGATTGGTGCTCATTTTCTGGAGTGCCGCGACAATCCGCCTTGTCCATTTTCCTTTGCTGCCCTTCTGCCGTTTTGGTAGGGTTACAGTGTTCTAAAACCCTCTAGAACACTGCAGTAGCGTCCTGTTAGGGGCCAGGAGAACTGGCATTGCTAGAACGAAGGCCTCCTAGACCAGGAGGCGTTTCGCGACATTCCCGCTAGGGGAAGGGCGCAAGCGTCGTGGCATCGTGAAAAAAGGCGGATTGGGTCTCCTACGCATTTGCGCTTTTGCCGCGCGTTGCGGCCGCTTTTCGTAATTTCTGCCGCTCGCGAAAGCATCGCTCGCCGCGCACGGCGTGTCGCGCGCGCTTTTGCCGCTAGTGAGTAAGTACCCTTAGGTAGAGACCAACTCCGTGGTCAATCATCGCCACTGCCACCTCGCTGGGACCGGGGCCGGCCGCCGCCGCGGCTGCTGCTGTGGATCGCCTCCATCACCGCCGCTGCCGCTGGGCGGTGGCACTCACCAGCTCAGCGACGAGTAGCCGACCAGCTTTAGGCCATTCGGCAAGCCGAAGATGCCGCCCGGATCCAAGGACTTCGAGCTGTCACCTGGGACACTGCCATCATCATTGACGGAGGGCGGGACGGGACAGGGGTTTAATCCCCTCTTCCCCCCACCTTGCCTGAAGGAAACAGCCGGACTCACTTAAAATAGAGTTTATTCATTCAATCACAGGAAAGTTCCAAGGAAGCTGTTGGGAATCCATGGTTAGCCGCATCTCACCGCTGCCCTGCCTCCAGTTGTTGGACCCGGTTGTTAGCCGGCATCTCAGCGCTGATATCACTCTTCGGAAACCTGGGTCCGGTGGGTGTTGACATTCGTAGCTGGCCCCCGTTGTCGGACCCATCCTCCAACTTTTCCGAGAGGAGAGTCCCTCGTACGAGAAAACAGAGATTTGTTAACATCAGAGAGATAATGAAGAAAAAAGCCGGCAGATCCCACGCACTGTGGGAATCGATGTAATGCGAAGCCGCCAGGAAGGAGCAAATCATGCTTTAAATAATTTGCACGTAATGTTTTACATGTTAGGACCTGTCATTTATGTTCGTGATACAGTCATGTCACTCAGTACCAAATTTGGTGTATCGCAAGCTAACGAAACGGCCGTGAGCACACCCTGAGCGTGGCATGCAAATCATGTCGCACATGACAAGTCATCATTTCCATATTACCACTTTCATTTATGTTCGTCATACAGTCACGTCACTCAATACCAAGTTTGGTGTATATCAAGCTAACGAAACGGCCGCGAGCGCGCCGTGAGCGTGCAATGCAAGTCATGTCGCTCATGACATGTCATGATTTCCATATTGCCACTTGTCATTTATGTTCGCCATACAGTCATGTCACTCAATACCAAATTTGGTGTATCTCAAGCTAACGAAACGGCCGCGAGCACGCCATGAGCGTGGCATGCAAGTCATGTCGCTCATGACATGTCATGATTTCCATATTGCCACTTGTCATTTATGTTCCTCATACAGTCATGTCACTCAATACCAAATTTAGTGTATCTCAAGCAAACGAAACGGCCGCGAGCACGCCATGATCGTGGCATGCAAGTCATGTCGCCCATGACATGTCATGATTTACATATTACAACTTGTAATTTATGTTCGTCATACAGTCACGTCATTGAATCCCAAATTTGGTGTATATCAAGCAAACGAAACGGCCGCGAGCGCGCCATGAGCGTGGAATGCAAGTCATGTCGCTCATGAGTCATGGCATGTCATGATTTCCGTATCGCCACTTGTCATTTATATTCGTCATACAGTCATGTCACTCAATACCAAATTTGGTGTATCTCAAGCTAAAGAAACGGCCGCGAGCACGCCATGAGCGTGGCATGCAAGTCATGTCGCTCATGACATGTCATGATTTCCATATTGCCACTTGTCATTTATGTTCGTCATACAGTCACGTCATTCAATCCCAAATTTGGTGTATATCAAGCTAACGAAACGGCCGCGAGCGCGCCATGAGCGTGGAATGCAAGTCATGTCGCTCATGACATGTCATGATTTCCATATTGCCACTTGTCATTTATGTTCCTCATACAGTCATGTCACTCAATACCAAATTTAGTGTATCTCAAGCAAACGAAACGGCCGCGAGCACGCCATGAGCGTGGCATGCAAGTCATGTCGCCCATGACATGTCATGATTTCCATATTACTACTTGTCATTTATGTTCGTCATACAGTCACGTCATTGAATCCCAAATTTGGTGTATATCAAGCTAACGAAACGGCCGCGAGCGCGCCATGAGCGTGGAATGCAAGTCATGTCGCTCATGAGTCATGACATGTCATGATTTCCGTATCGCCACTTGTCATTTATGTCCGTCATACAGTCATGTCACTCAATACCAAATTTGGTGTATCTCAAGCTAGCGAAACGGCCGCGAGTGCGCCATGAGCGTGTCATGTAAATCTAATGTTGTTCATGACATGTCATGATTTCCATATTGCCAATTGTCATTTATGTTCGTCATACAGTCATGACACTCAATACCAAATTTGGTGTATCTCAAGCTAGCGAAACGGCCGCGAGTGCGCCATGAGCGTGGCATGTAAATCAAATGTTGTTCATGACATGCACGTCATTATTTGCATATTACCACCTGTCATTTATGTTCGTCATGCAGTTACGTCACTCAATCCCAAATTTGGTGTGTATCAAGCTAACGAAACGGCCGCAAACGCGCCATGAGCGTGGCATGTAAATCATACTTTTCATGACAAGTTATTCATGATTTTCATGATATGACCAGCCATTTATGTTCGTCATACAGTCATGTTATGCCATACTAAATTTGGTATAAATCCCATTAACGATACGGCCAGGAGAGCACAAAGTCGTAGGTGGCTAGATAGCTAGATAGATAGATACGCTCAAAGTCGCCGAAGTTCGCTAAGAAAGGCTTCGCATTTAATATTTGTACACAATGTGATCTGCTTTTATTGCCCTGCGTCTGCGAACACTGAGGCGCTCAAACCGATGTCAGCACCTTCCGCCAATACGGTGTCCTGCCCTCTCGGTGCCCAATCTGCGAGAAAGGGTAAAGGCACCACACAACACAACTGGTGAGGGCATATTCGAAGACGGCGTCCAATTGGGTCACAAGCGCACACCACGAGGTCAACGCACTATAGTCTCACACTTGGAGCGCCCTGATCCCGAGAACTCTCCAGGCGAGAAGGGAAAGCCCGAAAGGGGAGATGGGGGAGGGGGCGTCAACCTCGGAGGAGACAGCCCACTCGAACCTTTATGTCGGCGTTCGAGTAAAAGAATGCAGTCTTTTGGGGAGATTCTCTTCAATGCCGTCAACCCACGTAGAAAACACCGCGAAAGAGAGGGGTTTCCACGAATCCGCCTTTGTTTGCTCGGAACCCGACCCCGACGGCATTTCTGCCCTGCTTGACCAAGCGGTCGTTAGCCACATGCAGGAACGTGCGGCTCTTCGTGCCTCTGTTCGCCTCTCTGACTGACAGGTTCACGCACAATGGTGCCTGCCAGAAAAACTCTAGAGCCGGTCGTAACAAAGCGCACAACTGCGCAGATCAGTTCGTGTGTCGTCTTGCTTAAGCCGTTCCTGCAGATCTAAGTATGCGCACTTCCACTTACGTTATGTGCCAACAAGCCTCAGCTCATTTACTCGACTTCGCCGGGTTTTCAGTTAGGTTTATGGCAATGTGACGTCGCTTGCGCGGCTTCGCCTTCAGATCAGACCCGGACGACTTCGACGCTATTGCGGTGTCATGATCCTCCGGACGATTTCCGTTGCGGCGGTTTCTATTTTCGCGGTTTTTGTCTGAACTGTTCGCGCGTCCCTTGCGAAGGAAGCTACGTGGAATGGAGGTCTTCTGCTAGTTGTACATGTCGACCGCGTCTAACTAGATGTTCTTATACGCGACTTGCCCCGCTTGCTGTTTAAATATCTACAGGACCTGTACGTGAGTTATGATTTTCACTGCGATCTGTAACCTCCGTTTTCCTTGCGGCTGGCCTACTTTTGTGCATATGTATGCGTCCGCATGGGTGTTTATCAGACCATGCGCAACAAATTCCGCCGACGACTTTGGCCAGCTTCACTTGACAATATCCCGAGTAATTGTGGACTTCTCTTGAAAAGATAGCATTTGTGGCGTTTGCTTGCGGTTCATAAATTAACTTTTGAACGCTTCGCTCTAGTAATTGAGAATGCCAGCTATAGGTTAGTTCGCACTGAGTGTGACTATGATGATTGCGAAAACAGAAAGAAATAGAAGTGTTACAACATGCTGTTGTTCTAACACTGTTCTAAACGCTAACAGAGCCCATTATTCAACGTCAACGGAAGTTATTTAACACCCTTACGTAAGTGTGACGCCTTCAGTTTTACAAATACAGAAAATGCGCCGGAGCATGCGAGTAAGCGTTTAAAAAATACACCATATACCTAATAGTGTCGCAAAAAGATAGTAGTGACTGCAATACGTGACTTCAGGTCGGGCACAGCGCGAAATGAATGTCACGCTGAACATATTTGTCAAGCGCAAATTCCTGCGCATGCTACTTTTATTAAAACTGAACATCTAAATTAGCAGCTAAACCAAACACATCCAAGTAGCCCACCTTGAATTTAAACTTCTTTTGCTTACGAGTGTCCCTAAGCAAACGTCGACTCAGCGCTCTCCTCATTGATTGTAGATTTTGTAGACATGAGCTGCGTGGTCATGATACCACCGCTCTCTTTTGGTGGCGCCGCTGTGCGCGATGCCGCTTCTTCCAAAGAAATATGGTGGATTTCCCGTGTGACCTCGAGCAATCTACCATGCCGAGTGCCAAATCTTGTCTTGCGAGATGGCCGGGCACGCTGAACCTTTTTTGTGCGAAGACGATGTGCATGTCTCTTTTGTCCTCTTCTAGATGTCAAGTGCAGTGGAGGCGACGCTTTTCTTGAGGTGCGCGAACGCTTCCGAGACCCAACATGCCTTCTTGAAATGCCGCGTTGTCCGCGTCGGGAACTCGAAGATACGCGGCGACGCGTACTTCGATGAGAGCGGCGCGTCGATGTCATGCTGACCCCGGTAGTCTCTGTAGACTGACTCTCTTCCTCCTCAGTTACGCTCGTGATGGTCGTGGTGGCTGTCGTTCTTCCCTCGTCACGACGTCCAAATGCATAGCCACGCGGAACACCGCGAATTTCCGACGGCGGTTCGTCGACCAAGGGTCGTAGCGCCGCTTCCGTGAGCCTCGTGTCATCGGCAAGGCCGCTTCTCTGGAAGAGCTGGTCCGACATGACTAAGGCAGCCACGATACCCACAAACAGCGCAGCCGCCAGACAGGCACGCTTCAGGGTGCGCCGCGGCAGTGACTTGCCTTGTGGACAACGCAGGGAGCTGGTGTCCGTGGAGCCCGTAGCCGTGGCCACCGAAATCGGCTCTCGAGGTAGCGTCGGTGACGACTGTGAGCCAGCACATGCCAAGAGCGAAGCCGTTGAGGAGGAAATCGGCACCTGGTCGGGTAGCTGGCTCACTGCGGTGCACGTCAGAGAAACAGGCGGCATCAAGTAGTATTCGGACAACACCGGAGCCGACAGGCTGCCTCGAGGATGTTGTGTGAGCTCGGCCCGGAGGATCTGCATGACTGGCCCCGCTGCCTCTGCGGTAGCTCACGACGTACTCACGAGGATATCAGTAATGCGCCTTGCTTGCCACGAGTTGTCGAGAGTTAATTTCGCGACAAGACACAAAGCGGCGGGCCACCAACGATAGCCAGATGTCGTGGACGTCTTCTTCTTCCTTGGTCAGTGCGGCTTGAAATCTATTTTCTATGTCAAAACCTTTCGCGACGTCGAATTCAGTCAGCGCGCATTTTATGAAAATAAAGTTTCAGTAGGGAAACGTTTTAACATATTAAGTTTTAACCTCTACAAACAATATACTAATAGCGATTGTTGGTGCTTTACGCTGTAGTGGAGGGCTCGGGAAAGATGGACCACTTTAATGTGAACTTATGTATAAGTACACGTCCTCTAGCGTTTCGCTTCCATCGAAATGCGGCCTCCGCAGCCCGATTGCTATCCCGTGACCTTTCGGTCAGCATTTAAGAACCATAATCGCTAGACCACCATGGCGGGTCGTCAAGCAATATTTAAATGACATCCGAGTGTTCTACTGTCCCCACTCCAGAAATGAAACGCGATCACCATTCTAATAGCTTCGTTCATTTTTCTAGCATTCCTTTTTTTATTTTCTTTCGTCATTCTACTGCCACGCGATTATTGACCTATCCTCCGTAGTGCGTTGAATCATTTTTCCATGATCGGATCAAGAAAACTGCTTGCGTGCTCGCTTGCTCTTCCGTGATAGGCTGCTACATTTTAAGGGGTCTTGTCCAAAAAGCGAGAGGTCAACCAAGACTCATTATTAAAGGACCCCTGACACCAAATTTGGAAACTCGAGATGCTTGTGCTCTTTGAGAGTCCTGCATGCGGGGGAACTTCTGACCGATTATTAGGGACGAGCGTTGCCTGTAAGATATCTTAATTTGGTTTTCTAGTAGAGGTCCAGTGCTCATCTGAGTATTCAGGTGCAATAGACATTTTCTGTGGTTTGACGTAGACAGAGGTTCGCCTCGTGACGTTGCAGAGGTCAAGCAAGTATTGTCGACGTCAGAGAACATTTTCGGGGCGCGCACAGTACCCCGACTTGCACCCTGCGAGGACCCTCTCGCTCTGTTGTCGGGCTACGCCAGGAATGCTTTTCTTTTTCCTGAGGGAGACACGCTCAAAGCACCCACATCGTTTAATTCCTCACCGCCCGCGGGTCCCCCTATTTGAAAACGGCGCGTTGAGCGTCGCCGAAGCTTGAGCGCATGTAGTCTCAGGCGCTGCCCCGCTGTGGGGCGCTAGTTTTTTATGGTATTTAGGCGGGCGTTTTGAACTGAAGCAAAATCGTTCTGTATTAACGACGCTAGCATTAATTATACGATGCGTTACAGCATTTACGATTCAATTTCGGCGTTACCAGACGCAAAGCTACAAATTACTGTAAAAAAGTCGCAAACAAAACTTACGCTGTCAGGGGTCCTTTAAGGACACGAGAATGCTTTATGCAGGGACACTCAAAGAAATCAAGCACATCGTTTCCTTCATCGATATGACGTCACTTAGGGCACGTGGGTAGCTAAAAGGAAACTCAGAAAAAAAAAAAGATTTAGTGAGCTTCGCAGTAGTGGTGCCAAGCCTGAAGGAAGTGCAGAGCTGGACAGCCTTCTTTCTCTTCGGTATTTACTTTCTTTCTTTTTCCCTTTCCAGCTTTTTATTTGTTTCGTTCTCTCTTTATTTTTATTTAATTCCATTTTTCTTTCTACTTTTCCATTTCTTTTCTCTCTTTCTATTCCTCGCTTGCTTCCTCTTTTTTTCTATTTTGATACCTTGTTTTGGCGGCGTTACGCCAAGCGACGACAGCATACGACAGCCCTGGCACCTAAAGTGCTCCACGAATAATATCATCATCAAGGCGCTCGATGAACAAAAGGAAGAAGACTTCTCCTTGGCGCGAGCGCGCGCTCAGTATACTACAGATGGCTATGCTATACCTGGTTTTAACTGCTTAACGCCAAGCGGCGACGACAGCATACGACAGCCGGGCCCCTAACGTGCTCCGCACTTAAAACTTCCCTGAGCTACCCGACCTGCGCATTGAACTGAGGTACTTTACGTGAAAATCCTGCATTCTAACACGATGCCACAAAGCCACGGCACTGACTGCCAGTGTTTCGAGGAAAAAAAACACCTATAAAGGAGTCATGCAGAACCAAGCGTGAACCTTAACACACGTAATATTGCGTGATGGAAGCGGAGCATGACATCACGTGAATTACTCTACGAGTGGGTGGTAATTGAAAGGGCCCTGCAGCACTTTTCGAAGTACTCATTATACTGCTTCATTAAACAAGTTTATTGCCTCACCAGTCAACAGCCGCATAAATTTTTTTGGAATCCGTCAAGTACGAGCGGAATTACAGGAATTTATCGCAAGCTTAAATCGCTTTCTCCTTCCTTGCATACCTGGGAGCTCGCTGAGTGCTACGCAGGCAGAGATGATAAGGGAGCATGAAGCTAGGATCGTTCGTCAGCGTGCGTCATAACCTTGAGTATTTTCCTTTTTAGGGGCGAAGCTCCTAAGGGTGTGGGTCTGTCCCTCCTCTGTAGTTGTCGTAGTAGTAGTAGGTAGGTAGATAGCCACGTATAACGGAATGTACCCACTCCATGTGATAAAGATGACGATGACGCAGTATAGTGGAATGTACCCACTACACGTGATAACGATGAAGTATAAGCGCGTTCCAGTATAGTGGAATGTACCCACTAAACGTGATAACGATGACGATGACATCATTCGCTTCGTGGATATGGCGTGATTTTAGGGGCGAAGCTCCTGAGGGTGTGGGTCTGTCCCTCCTCTGTAGTAGTAGTAGTAGTAGTAGTAGTAGTAGTAGTAGTTGTAGGTAGGTAGATAGGTAGCCACGTGTAGTGGAATGTACCCACTCCACGTGATAAAGATGACGATGACGCAGTATAGTGGAATGTACCCACTACACGTGATAACGATGAAGTATAAGCGCGTTCCAGTATAGTGGAATGTACCCACTACACGTGATAACGATGACGATGACGCTGATGACCATGAAGTATAAGCGCGTTCCAGACCACACATTCTCTTACTGCAATGGATGAAAACGATCGAGCTTCGCCCACTCATCATCATTCACTTCGTGGATATGGCGTGACTTTTTTTAGGGGCGAAGCTCCTCTTAGTCTAACCTTGTCCTGCGTCAGGCGTAACCGGCAGTATCTCGTGATAATGATGACGATGACGCTGATGACCATGAAGAATAAGCGCGTTCCAGAGCACTTCTAGTTCCCATCGTGTGTACCGAGGAAGCAGAGCGTCCCGCAGGCGGTGTGGCCATCTATGTGAAGCAGAACACTGTAGTACAATAAGGCCGTCCACCACCACTACGGTCACTAGAGTCATGGCCGAGAGCATAGAGGGGCAGCTTAGCAATGGCTAGGCAGGTGGTGTCTGTCGTCCAGGTTGGCTCCATTCCTTGATCTTGCTTGGATGTGCTTGCGGGGGCTTCGTCCATCGTCCCTCTAGGAAAGCCAGACAAACCTCTCCAGCTATTCATTAAAATATTTCTCTCTCTCTCTCTTCGTCCATCCCTCCTTACCGCGTCCTACACCCCTCCAGAGCATGCGCGTCCCCTCCACCTCTCTCTCCTCTCCAACGCTCACCCCCTTTCTCTCCTCTAGCAATCCCGCGTCCTACACCCCTCCAGAGCATGCGTGTCTTCTCCCCCCGCTCTCTCCTCTCCAACGCTCACCCCCCTTTCTCTCCTCTAGGAATCCTCTACTGTACGGAGCGGCGTCCGCGTTCCACATCCCCACAGCGGGATGTGCGTCCTCTCCTCCTCTCTCTCCTCTACGCTCACCCCCCTCTCTCCCCTCTAGGAATCCTCTACGGAGCCATATAAGAACCCCTATCCCTCCACTTCACCGACCATAAAGCCGTTATGATGAAGGGGGGACCGGAAGCCACGTCTAGCTACCATTTACGAATAAATAAAATTTCTTGTATATATACACACAGTGTTTGTCACGTGTTTGATGACGTACTGGACGAAAATTTGCGGAAAGGAAAATTCACGGTTTACCGATGAACCTCCAGAGCTTCGCCCACTCATCATCATTCACTCCATGGATATGCTGTGATTTTTTTTCTAAGAGCGCAGCTCTTACGGCTTTCGCTTGCTCATTAAGCATTTTCAATTATTATATGTTTATTTAAAAAAAGCCGGCAGATCCCACGCACTGTGGGAATCGATGTAATGCGAAGCAGCCAGGAAGGAGCAAATCATGATTTACATAATTTGCATGTCAGGTTTTACATGTTAGGACCTGTCATTTATGTTCGTCATACAGTCACGCCGCGCAATACCAATTTTGGTGTATATCATGCTAGCGAACTGGTCACAAGCGCACCATGAACGTGGCATGTAAATGGCGTTGTAGATGACATGCATGCCAAGATTTTCATGTTGCCACCTGCCACTTATGTTCGTTATATAGTCATGTCACTGAATACTAAGTTTGGTGTATATCAAGCTAACGAAACGGCCGCGAGCGTGCCATGAGCGTGGAATGCGAGTCATGTCGCTCATGACAAGTCATGATTTCCATATTACCACTTGTCATTTATGATCGTCATACAGTCACGTCACTCAATACCAAATTTGGTGTACATCAAGCTAACGAAACGGCCGCGAGCGCGCCTATGAGCGTGGATACAAGTCATGTCGCTCATGACAAGTCATGATTTTCATATTACCACTTGTCATTTATGATCGTCATACGGTCACGTCACTCAATACCGAGTTTGGTGTATATCAAGCTAACGAAACGGCCGCGAGCGCGCCATGAGCGTGGCATGCAAGTCATGTCGCACATGACAAGTCATGATTTCCATATTACCACTTGTCATTTATGTTCGTCATACAGTCACGTCACTCAATACCAAATTTGGTGTATATCAAGCTAACGAAACGGCCGCGAGCGCGCCATGAGCGCGGAATGCAAGTCATGTCGCTCATGACATGTCATGATTTCCATATTACCACTTACTATTTATGTTCGTCATACAGTCATGTCACTCAATACCGAGTTTGGTGTATATCAAGCTAACGAAACGACCGCGAGCGCGCCATGAGCGTGGCATGCAAGTCATGTCGCACATGACAAGTCATGATTTCCATATTAACACTTGTCATTTATGTTCGTCATACAGTCACGTCACTCAATACCGAGTTTGGTGTATATCAATCTAACGAAACGGCCGCGAGCGCGCCGTGAGCGTGGCATGCAAGTCATGTCGCACATGACAAGTCATGATTTTCATATTACCACTTCTCATTTATGTTCGTCATACAGTCACGTCACTCAATACCAAATTTGGTGTATATCAAGCTAACGAAACGGCCGTGAGCGCGCCATGAGCGTGGAATGTAATCATACTTTTCATGACACGTTATTCATGATTTTCATGATATGACGAGTCACTTATGTTCGTCGTACAGTCATGTTATGTCATACCAAATATGGTATAAATCCCATTAACGATACGGCCAGGAGAGCACAAAGTCGTAGGCGGCTAGATAGATAGATAGATAGATAGATAGATAGATAGATAGATAGATAGATAGATAGATAGATAGATAGATAGATAGATAGATAGATAGATAGATAGATAGATAGATAGATAGATAGATAGATAGATAGATAGATAGATACGCTCAATGTCGCCGAAGTTCTCTAAGAAATGCTTCGCACTTAAAAAATCCAGATTGGTTTAGTTTAAGAGCATTATTTTAAGCATCCTGCCACCCGGTTCTTGGCCCATACCCCTTTGTGCGTGAGCGCCATTCATACGAGGTCATCATTGTCATCATTGCCCCGGGTAGCGGTAAAAGGAATTATCATCATCATGAACCGATGGGAGCTCGATCGCTTGGTCTTCTGGTGGTGGTATCATCTTTTATTCGACTAAGTCGCCTGTCTGGCGCCTCAGGGTGGCTCCATGCGGGAAGCGACTCTTTCAGCCCAGGAAACCATGGGAAACTGTTTCTCAGGGTCGGGAGTTCTGACCAGGTCATCCCACGTTGATTTTGAGGGAGCTGGTAGGAGCGATTTCGGAGGGGGGAAAACCCCCACATCCCCACAAAATGTGATCTTGGGTAGCTATTGCATTTAGAGTACAATTTTTGCAGTTTGGTTCGAATTCTCCGTTGGTGATAATTGCCAGTCTATGAGGACTGGTGAAAGCGTGCGTTTGTATGCGGCGTAGAATTGTGGCCTGCGCTCTCGTATAGCCGCCGTTCGTTCTTGTAGTAATTTGTGACTCCATCTTGCGAGACGACTTGGAGGGTCCTTCAAGTTACCTAGCCAACACAAGGCGTGGTGGTCGCTCACAACTTTGAAGGGCCTGCCGTAGAGGTAGGGGCGGAACTTTGACGTAGCCCAGATGATGGCGAGGCACTCCTTTTCTGTTCTGGCTTCTGCCTTAGATAGCGACCGGCTAGCATAACTGATAACCCTTTCCAGTCCGTCCGTCCTCTGCACAATGATGGCGCCGAGTCCTACGCTGCTTGCGTCGGTGTGAATTTCAGTATCGGCGTATTCGTCGAAATGCGCAAATATGGGAGGCGTCTGCAGACGTCGATTAAGTACATGAAATGCTAGAACTTGCGCTGTTTGCCGCCTAAATTCGACGTCGGTCTTCGTGAGCTGCGGTAGTGGCTCGGCGATCCGTGAAAAGTCTTTGACAAAGCGTCTGTAATAGGCGCACCAGACGAGACATCGGCGTATGGCCGTCTAGACGGCTGGTGGCGGGAAGGCAGCGATAGTAGCTGTTTTCCGCGGGTCTGGGCGCACTCCAGACTTACTGATCACGCGACCCAAAAACAAGAGCTTCTCGTACGCGAAGCGGCACTTTTGATGCTTCAAAGGTGAGGCCAGAGGTCTTGATTGTTTTAAGTACTACGTCAAGGCGTCGGAGGTGTTCGTCGAAGTTTGAAGCAAACGCAATTACGCCGTCCAGGTTCACCAGGCAAGTGTGTCACTTCAAACCTGCCAGTACTGTATCCATAAAGCGTTGGAAACTCGCAGGTGCCAAGCAAAGACCAAAGTGCATGACCTTGGACGAGAAGAGGCCGTCTGGTGTCATAAAGGTGATCTTCTCTCGATCTCTCTGCGCTTGTTTGTGTTCCCCTTCTGTGTCCCGATTAGTTTGCGCTGCCAATATTTCAGTATGATCTCTCATCGATTTCGATTTGCCAATAGCCGGTCTTGGAAAAGTACCTCGCGTTGTGTAGTCGATCCAGGCTGTCGTCTATCCGTGGGAGAGGGTACACGTCCTCCTTTGCTATTTTGTTCAGGCGGCGATAATCGACACAGAAGCGTAGGGTTCCGTCGTTCTTCCTCACTGACACCCAGTGTATGCGTTACCGAAAAAAAGTAACTAAATACGTTACTGTTACTGTAACAAAAAGGAATGCGTTACCGCCCGTACGTTACCTATAAAAAAGGTAACGCCTTACCGTTACAAATACCGAAAAAAAGTAACGGACGGTACCTCTGCCGTTACTCCGCAATCATAAATTTTAATCATGTGTCTTTGCTGCAAGAATCCACAATAAGAATTTTTCTAAATCTGAAATTTATGTTTCACATAAACTTCAGATTCCTAAAACACTTATAACCTCACTTCTAAACCAAAGAAGGATTATACCCCAAATTCTTTCGCGCTTCTAACCCAAACAAGGATCATACCCAAAATGCTCAGTTAAAGAGAATTATTAGTACAAATGTACCGGACCTTAGCAATGTTATAGTGGCCTTAAAGTTGCCTTTGGAATTACATGTGATGGCTTCTTACTCGGTGGCACATGATGAAGCCATTTTTCTGAATGTCACATTATACACAATATGAGATTCAATGATCCACGCTGTCTACAAAGAGAGCATTGCTGAACTCTTAAGAAATTTAGAGTAATCGGCCTTCCGGGTCCGAACAGCACCTCCAGTGGAGATCGTCGAAATCTAAACTGGTGGCCCTTGGCCTCCGAAATTGCCGGCCGAGCGCCATTAGGCAATCGCGGAGGCCTGTATTGGCGCCTTATTTATTTTTTTTAGGGGCGAAGCTCCTAAGGGTGTGGGTCTGTCCCTCCTCTGTAGTAGTAGTAGTAGTAGGTAGATAGCCACGTATAGTGGAAATGTACCCACTCCACGTGATAAAGATGACGATGACGCAGTATAGTGGAATGTACCCACTACACGTGATAACGATGACGTCTAAGCGCGTACCAGTATAGTGGTATGTACCCACTACACGTGATAACGATGACGATGACGCTGATGACCATGAAGTATAAGCGCGTTCCAGACCACACATTCTCTTGCTGCCATAGATGAAAACGAGCGAGCTTCGCTCACTCATCATCATTCACTTCGTGGATATGGCGTGACTTTTTTTAGGAGCGAAGCTCCTCATAGCGAGACCTGGCCGGTTGTCGAGCGGCGTCGATCGTCAACCATCCTCTGTACCCCGTAGTGTTCCCTTATCGTACAATAGAGGACGCTGTCCCATAGAGATGCATGCAAACTGCAGTTGGGTGACGATATACTAGATGGCGCTGTACCCATTCCATTTCTCGTCTCGTTTCCGAGAGGGCGCTGTCCCATAGACATGCGTACAATATTGCGGTTTGGGTGAAGGTACGCTGGATGACGTTGGCGGTGCAGCTGCTCTCCGATTAGCTGCTGCGCGGGCTGCCCGGGGTTGCGCCGGGCGGCGAGCGCCCGCTATCTCTCATTCCCCGGATCGTCGCCGTACGAGTGCGCTTGCCGGATCGTGCTGCTTGGCGGACCATGGACGACGAGGAGCGCCGGGTGCGGAAGGCCGCGCCGCTGCGGCTCGTGCTCGTCGGCAGGATCCCGAGGTGCGAGCTCGAGAGGCCGCCGCGACGCGATCCCGAGACGGTGCGCGCCAAGGAGGCCGCCCAGCAGTAATCGCTTTGATTACTGCTGGGCGAAACCACTGAAGATTTCACGGTGTAACCATGATTGCTTCACGAGCTTCGCCCCAAACTCTTCATCATTCACCCCGTGGATATGCTGTGATTTTTTTTTTGGGGGGGGGGGGGGGGGGTGAGGGGGGATATTTGCACGTTTGTGACATCAGATGTCCCTTGGTCCACACCTGCCGTTGCGTTTTGGCCACCAAAAATCATGGCGCGTGCCTCATCGACGTCGGCAAAGCATGCGCAGACTACCTTCGCGGAAGAGGCCCATTCTGACGGCGTGCTTGTACTAGCAAAATCGATGCGCAAGTGTTGTAGTAATAAAGAAATGCTTTAATGGCCTAGTAACGGAAACATATGTACGTGCATAAACATTTTTTTTGTTCACTTTAACCTCTATATTTACCGCAAAAATTTGCGAGTGTTTATGTGAGGCTGTACAAGGTCAGCCCCGCTCGCTCAGGAGCTCAATAACCAAAAAGGCAGCTGCCGTTGCACATGGAAAGAAGCAAAATTTGTTTTCAAAACAAAGTTGATAAGTCTGATCAGCTTTCTAGCAAGTATTACATAGCAACTATCATAAAATGTCACATATTTAGACATTTTTCAAAAATACTTTCCTTCGCTTTACAAGCTTCAAACATTGTTACTTTACTCTTTGTTTTGCGTACATTTCATATACTTAACGTCTTCTTTGTAACGGTAATGCTTGCCTGTTACATCGTCATGAACTTTCCAGAACGACAGGTGATGAAATTGGTCCCTCCGTTTTGAATATGTTGGATATTTTTTGTCTCGTAAATTATGCAGTGAAACAGAAAACTAAGTTCCTTTTCGGGTTCCTGGGTGGTATGTGCATAAAATATAAAATACTCAATCAAATCTAAAATATCCATTTTGGGATCCGTGTCGATCTCTCGCGGAATCACCCACCCGTTTAATCGAACCATGGTTAGGACACCAACTTCGGTTATGTCTGCTGTGTAGCTGCGTGTAGTCATCCGTAGAATTCGTTTGACAGCGGTATTATTGGGCTTTAGTTGAAACAGAAGGACGCCAATCAAGGTAGCGAGTAAAAAAAAATTTGTTAGACACAATATCAATATTGTGTCTAACAATGACAAACGAGCCCTTAAAATTTCCACTTCTTTCCTTCTTTTCTTTTTTTTGAGTTATCCAAGAAAAAGTTTGATGTCTCGCGTCCCACTCGCATTCTTTTTAAGGGATTTCTTCTTGCCGTGGAGTCAGCCTATTCTCCATGATGTGCAGAATTCCGTTGAGGCAGACTCTCGATTGACAGCGCACCTGCAGGCCGGTAGAAGTTACCGGCTGTCTCCTGGATGGGCCAGGATTCCACAAAAAGCCGCAAATAGTAATTGATCTCTTAGTCGACGGCGCGAGTTGTACAATTCAATGCGTTGGTCGTTCACCACGCTGTGCTCATCGAGTACACTCCTTTATCACACAACTTGCGGACGTCATTTTTATGTTTGCGCAGACTCTCGGGGAATTCTTTGCTGCCTCCACGAACGAAGCGTCACAGTCAGCACGTGGTATGACGTAAACCAGCCCATGCGCTTTCCCTTTGGGCAGCCTGTATTTTGGGCACGGGAAGGCGCATGTGCCAGCAATCCACTTGCTACAATCCACTTTCACGAAAAGCACGTCCGTACAGTTTCTCTTGGCGGATTCCACGGCTTTCTTCAAGGTTTGTGTGGCGATGGCTCAACCCACAAACAAAAGCGATTCCGCCCGCGCTTTCTTTGTCCATGTCTGGCAGGCCGACAGCAGAGCAGCGGTGCCACAAAAGAATTCGTCCGGCCAAGCTCTGGGAAAATGACACCTACAAGATGAAAAAGTAACGAGTAACGTGACACCACACGTTACCGAAAAAGGGTAACGTCAGTACGTTACCCGTTACAGTTCCGAAATTGTAACGAGTACGTTACTAAGTTACCGAAAAAAGTAACGCGTTACTGGTAACGGCATTACTTGTAACGCGTTACCGACAACACTGCGTGACATCACGTGTAATGTCCACGGACTCTTGGAAGGCTGGAAGATGTCGTCGCGTAGCATTTCGTTGACTTATTTCTTTATGGCCTCGCGTTCTCGCGTCGAAACTCTGTACGGGCTCTGATGGAGTGGTCTGGTACTTTCCTATGTCTGATGCGATGTTTTGCTCTGGGGTCCACCAAATTTTTGACGACGACAAAAAGCAGTCCTTGTATAGACGAGTTGCATAAATACCAGGAACACTGTAGAAAGCCCCGGAGTGTTAAAGCAACTCCGGCATATGCTGCCACCGTGCATGAAAACAAATAAAAAAGAAACACGGAAAGACGCGGCGCTCATGCGAGTGAACAGACGTGTGAACGTGAGATAGACGTTTCATTTCGATGTGAACATTTTGTGTGATCTAGGTGCTATGCATGCTGGCCAAACGCACGGGACTGCTCATGCACAACGGCGGCCGTTGGCTGTTTCCTGTACATACGCACAGATGGCGCTACAACAAAATCTTTTTTACAACTCGTCTGTTGCCGGAGCAGGCTTTGGAGCTGTTCTTGCTTATGCTTCGGACGTCTCGGATTGACGTCAAAAGCTGATTCAGGAGCTTGGTTCGTCGGAGTAGGTTCAGTAGAATCGGTGAGGAAGAAATCATGGGGGACTTCTACAATTGCGTCGATATAGGCGACCGTCGTGCCTTTGTTCACATGCTTGTACTCGTTGCTGAAATTCGTGGGAATCATTGTTGCTTTCCCGTCACGCAGCTAAGCTATTCCTCTTGCGACACAAAGCTCGCGGTTGATCAGTGGGTGCTGGTCGCCTCCAAGGACACCTTCCGGGTTTTCTGACTTTTACAGCGAAAGCTGTTATGAGATCACAACAAGGGCCGTTTTCGCGCCGTAGTTGTCCGCCGCCGTCACCGGTGTCCAAAGCCATTATCGCGCAAAATAAGGAAAAAAAAGCTAAATAAATCAAAAGTACCTGGGACAGAATGGGAATAAAACCCGGGCCCCCCTGCGTGGCAGACCAGTACTCTACCACTGAGCTACGCCGGTGCTTGAAACTGCGCTGCAAACTGACCCTATGCAGGCTAGATGTCGGCTAAGGAATGACGTTAACATGTGTAATAAAGCGTTTTAGAACAGTGAAGTAACAACCAGGCGTCACACAATGCGAATTGCATAACGAGTGGGTCGCTCAATGCTTTAACCCATTACAAAAGCCTCAGGCATAATTATTCATCTTTGTCAGCTACAGCATCAACAAAGTGCATATAATGCGTTACAAGTGTATAGCGGATACCGCGCTTTTCCGAAGAATGACGAATGGCGCAGTGGAGGCTTCCCCACCACACAAAAGTTATGATGATTTATTGCGTAGTGGGTACCACGCAAGTGTGCTTGTAGTAGTTGCCCCAAGAGTGTTTAAAAAAAGGCCCTAGAAAGGCCGCTCTTCCAGCTTTCGCTGTGACTGTGCTGCGCGTTCCGCGCAAGCCTGGCGGTTTTTTTAGTGTCGACGGAAATGATGACGCTGCAACGAGGGGGAGGGGTGACTTGGTCTTCCAGCACACTCAAGGCGCGCTTTGCAGGCGGCGTGTGAGGCGGTAGTGCTTTTTCTATGGCTAGTGTTATCGACTCGGATTTTAGATCGATGACTGCACCATGAAGGCTTAAGAAGTACATACCAAGGATAACATCTCTCGAGCAAAGCTGTAGGACTACAAAGCTCGCGAGAAAAATCCGGTTGTTAATGGTGACTCTGCAAATTCCCACCGGCTTTACCAGGTGACCTCCAGTTGTCCGGATTTCAGGGCCTTCGCAGGTGGTCTTGACTGTCCTCAATATGGCGGCGAACGACCCACTGACGACGGAGTGGTCCGCCCCCTGTGTCGACGGGAGCGGTGACGTTGTGGCCGTCGATGAGAACGTCTAGTTCGCTAGTTTGTCGTATTGCGTCGCAGTTAGGTCGTTAAGTCCGATCACGGCTATGTCGGCTTCTGCTGCTGCTCCTACGTAGTGCCGTCGGGTCTCCTTCCGGCTCAGAAGTTTTGTCGTCAGGGCTCGGTTGGGCTTGCGGCGTGTGCTTAAGATTTCGTCGCGGCGGCGTCGTCGACGGAAGAGGATCTTCGGTATTTCGTCATACAGCAACCGCTCCTCCATCGGTTGCTGCCCTTAGTTTTCCGGATACGGGCTAGGTGACCGGCCCCGCGTCGGGCCAGTGTATGGTCGGCGTTGGGGAGAGACGAAGCAGCCCGGCGACGGTGATCGGAAAGGTCCTCGGGGGTTCCATTGGTCTCCTGCGAGATAGTCGGTGATGTCACGTGGCCTCTCACCACGCTGTGGACACGGTGCGTTGACAGCGAAGCCGCGTAGTCTCCTCTGGCGGCACTGGCAGCGGCGGTGGGTATGTCCGGCTTCCCCGCAGTGGTAGCAGAGCGGGCGGTTGTCAGGGGCACGCCAGATGTCAGTTTTTGTGGGGGGCGTAGCGCTGGCCCGCATTTGGACGGTATGGAGTCGATGGCGGTGGCGGCGGTGTGTGACGGCGCAAATGCGCTGGTGCGGCATCTTGACGTGGGCGGGGACAAGGAACGTAGCGTCGGGCTGCCGCAGCATAGGTCATGGCTTGCGGCTGAGACTGTTGCGGCTTAAAGATACCAAGCGACTGCTAGATTTCTTGTCGGACGATTTCGGCTATCGAATCCACCTGAGGTTGCGGCCTGGGGAACATCTTCTGCAGCTCCTCACGCACGACCACTCTAATCGTCTCGCGCAGGTCGTTGGCTCCCAGGGCTTGAATATCCCCGTAGCTCGGCTTGGGCAAGCGGCTGTTGTATTGCCTGGTGCGGATTTCGGGCGCCTTCTCGATTGCTGTGGCTTCTGAAACGAACTCCGTAACCGTCTTCGGGGGGTCGGGCACAAGATCGATGAAAAGTTCTTCCTTGACTCCCCGCATCAGGATGCCAATCTTTATTTCTTCGGACATGGCGGAGTAGGCATGGCGAAGTAGACGAGTCGTTTCTTCGGTGTACATCCCCATGCTCTTATTGGGGAGCTGTACACGGGTCTCCAGAAGGGCTTCAGCCCTTTCTTTTAGGATGACGCTCGTGAAGGTGTCAAGCAATCCGGTGCGGAAGTGGTCCCGTGATGTTAGCGTGGACTCTCGATTCTCGAACCAGGTCCTTGGGCCATCTTCAAGGGCAAAAAAGATGTGGCGTAGCTTCGCCTCGCATTCCCAGTTGTTGAACGTGGCGACCCGGTCGTACGCCTCGAGCCAGCTCTCGCGATCCTCGCATGGTGATCTGCGGTAATTCCGCGGCTCCTTGGGTTGATGCATGACAACCGTGGTGGGCGATACAGAGGCCGTCATTGTTGCTGTCGTCTTCGTCGTTGTGGACCGGATCTCGTCGGAGTGGGGTCCGCATTCTGGTGGGAAACCTTGCTGCCTGCGGCTGGCTCGCTGCTTAGCGTTGGCGTCGATATGCCCTTGACGGTGTGCGTTTGGTTCACTGCTGGAGGGGGGGGGCGTTCGGTACATGGACCAAGAAGCACCTCCACCAGATTTCACGTGGCCGCGATGGTGCAGAAGACTCCAGCAGAACTCGGAAATACGTAACTCTTTATTTGGCCGATCTTGTGGCCGGAAAACAAAATGTCCAACTGCAAGCGAGCAATGCACGCTGTACGTACACTGATAGCGGCGAACAGAGCGTCGACCGTCAATAAACTGACAAGTAGTGAAGTGGCACGTTTGGCAAGAGTGGAACCACTACAGTTTGTTTCACAACGCCGGCGTACCAGTGTTGCTGGAGCACACCGAGTTTTCCGCTCGATTGCGGTGCTTCTGGCTAACTAAACAAAAGCTGGAAAGAACGCGGTAAAAATACTTTATATGACAGTTTAAGAGCTCTAAACTATCGCTACGGTAATCATTTTATTATTAAAAAAAAAACCTAATTCAACGCGCAAAAACTGCATGCGGTTCTAGTTTTCGACTTTCACCGGCACAACCATTTTCATCGCGTGCAGTTACCAGTGTTTGCGGTCGTCTTCACACCACTAGAAGATGACAGTACGTAGATCAATCAATTCCGATTTGAAAAATTTTTACTCGCGTTCCAGAGAAACCACTGCAGGGTTGGACACTTCAGATGGTATGCTTTCTATTTCGACACAAAACAGAAAAAAGAATAAAGCACGGTAGACAGTCCCTTTAAGCATCTTGCAAGTGTTAAAGCTAAACTGTTTTTATTTGAGTTCGAGTTCACACCATAATGTCTTGACAACCAGCCCAACCAATCACGCTCCTTATGTTCGTCGCTGAAGCACAACGAATTCCTGCTCCGTAATTTCTACAGCTTTCACATTGAGCTCAACTGCATACAATCTTAATTTCTTTTTTGTCATTTCTGTTTGCGATATTTCCTTATTTTTGGTGTTCTTTTCATTTTGCAATGCGTTTCATTGTTTCGTTTTCTTTATTTTCTTGCTTTGTTTCTTTCTACGTGTGACTCATACCCGCATTTTCTTGGAACATACCCGCATACCCACATTCTTAATCATAAAATAACTGTCCGCCACAATGGATCAGTGGTTACGGTGTATGACTGCTGACCCGAATGTCGCGGGTTACATCCCGGCCGCGACGGTCGCATTCGGTAGAGGCAAAGTAATAGAAGCCTGTATACTGTGCGATACGACTGCGGGTTCAAGAACACCAGATGGTCGAAAGCTCCGGTGCCCTCCAATATGACGTCCCTCATAATTATATCATGGTTTTGAGACGTTAAACCGAAGATGTTATTAATAATCATGACATAACTGCTGAGCGTGTCATGTAATTGATGTCGTATTCACCCTTGTCCTAAGTCCCGGATGTTTCACCTAATTGTACCAAAGGTTGGGAGAAATAAAAGGAACACAGAAAGAGAAAGGAATGGAAACAGAGACAAAAAGAGACAGAAAAAGCGTAGAGAAACAAGAAAGGCCGCCCACCTCCGTTTTTGATTTCACTGAAGCCTTGCGCCGCTAGTGCAAGCTGCGCCAATTTCTTCTAGTTATTTCTAACGCTTGATGGACTATATTTGAAACTATTTCAAACTAAAGTTAGGATTTGATATCATATCCAGCATGAACATTAACCTTCAGCCGCCGTTTTTGTATGGTTCTATTCGCATAATTTTTACCCATACCGGAAGTCGCTAGGTGAAGCGGAAGTGCTGCGCAAGAAAGCAAGAGAGTCACTTAGTGCTCGCGCCACGATAAACTTTACGAGTAACCCGACCTGGGAATCACAAATGCCACTCCACCACTTTTGAGCAAGTGAGCTTGACGTGATGGACACTGCGCCAGGAATGCACATTAAATATTATGCATGAACTTTTGCAGTGCAGGCGCCTCCTTCTAAGGAGCGCCGAAGCCGAGTACAACACCGAAGAGCTGTGTGAGCGTCTCGGCGCGATGCGGTGCAGTCATTACTGTCTCGTGCCAGCGAAGAGAGCGTAATACTTGGCTTAAAGCCGTAAAATGAGTAAAAAATGGATATTGGCTCACTGCTTGCATGAAATCAGTTACCACAGTGTGGGATCTGCGGAATGTTCTTCTCTTCTAATTGTGAAACCCCGATTTTTAATCTGTGCTTTGTTAAATTCGATAGGGTAACATGGGATTTTGTACTACACACTGTGTTTTTCAAAACAAGCTTCACATGAGGTTATTGAGCCTTTCCTTTTAGTAATTTTAAAGACTGAAGAATTTTTGACTAATGTCGTTCATAGCAGCAAACGCAGTGGTAAAATCATTTCGACTACGCAACCAAGACATTTCCGAGTCACCCAGTTAACGGTTTTGAATAATGCAGAGAATTGATAAAAGGACCAGTGCATAAAGTTCTTATTTCAACGGACTTTGACGCGCGTCGGCCAAAATTGGGGGGACACTTAAGCTTCGCCTTTAAGAGTTGAACGCGATAGCGATATCCTGTCCCTATAGTGCGTACTTCAACCACTTAGTGCATACTATATAATGGGTATAGGATGCTTTAAACCACGAGCAATTATGCGCGGGAAATGCGGGAAATGTTTTCGAACTTGCCTATGCACCCACTACGTGGTCTTAAGGGAATACGCGTAGTAACGTGTGTGCCTTTTGTAATGGGTGGACGGCTTTGAACCACAATGTCCTTCTGATATTCACATCTTGTGACGATCGATGGCAATGTACGCTTGTACCACGCAATATTACTGCGATATTAGATCTTGTATTGTGACGCCTGTATACAGGACGCGTGTGTTTGTAAAGCATGAAAGGTTATTTTCGTACCATTTCCGATCAGAGGAAGTTATTTTCAATGTAATCCCAAGCAGAAGCGTGGCTGTGTGGTAGAAAACCTGCTTACCACGCAGACGGCCTGGGTCCGGATCCTCATTCGGACCCGGTAATTTTTATTATTTATTTTATTTGCGTCTTTCTCGATTTTTCGGTCACGGAAAAGGTGATGATTTTTCGCTCACAAACAACGACGCCGCCGCCGACACCGACACCGACGCCGACGCCGGAATTTCTGCGAAACGAGCTTTTTAACGTTATGGCGTTAAAATAAAAAGAATGTTTAAAACGTTAACAAGGTGATAGAAGGTGATAAAATTGGCAATTTTAGCTAGTACACACTTTATAGACCTTATGCAAAATCTTCTGCCAACTGTCGTACGCTGCGCGTATTTCCACCGTGTTGAAGGCTAAGCTCGCTCCGCGTGTGCTCACACGGAGCGTACGTATCAACATCTGGCGGCTGATTGGAACGACAATGCCGGCATATTTTCGTGTGTCGTGCTGCTCAGATAGCAGTAATTGGGATGCTGAAAAAAAAAGTTTGCAGGAGACTAGCCTCTACGTTATTAGATTTCCTCGCAACCGACGAGAAGCGGCATATCGTTCCGTTGCCGGCTACTGCTTTCAAGCTAACGCCGTGTTTACGTTCGCCGTTCTTAAACGCGGGTTGTGACGATGTCGGCACTCATCAGGGAACATTCTTTCGTGTCATGCCGGAACGAGAGTTTTCGCGCTGTGTGCTTGAAGGGACCGAAAAAACGTCTTCGTGTACGAGCTTCAAAGCTGCATCGCGGCTATAACTCGCGCATGCCTGGCTGCTGTTGACAACATTACTTTGTTTGTTACACTGCGACAACAATTACATGCTGGACAGACAGCTCGTGAGCGTCATCAATTCTTATCGAATAGACCGATTGAACTGGAGCGTGGTTTTTCGCCCTAGGTTTTTGATTGTGGAGTTAAACAAGCTGGCGTTTGGTGGAATGCTTTGCGCGCATGTTGGTTCACTATATTTTTCAAGCAATTCGTCTACTATCACCGTCAAATTCGGAGGGTCGGTCCGGATCTCCTGACTCCCCCCCTCGCCCTTACTTTTTTTTTCTTTCTAAACTATCCTGAAAAAAGCGCATCAGGAACTTCCAAAAGCTGATTTCCTTCAGAAAAAATCCTGGGTCCATCCCTATGTGCTGTAAACTGTTATTCGCCTCGTGTGCGACCGATGGCGGCGCTGCGAACGGCGCTCCGGTGACGCAAGGGCGGGGATTCGGCTTTTGTCGTCTGCTACGCTCTGGCTAAAAACAGCAGCATTTTCGTTATAGTCCGCTTGCGTCGCACGGCGTTCCTCTACTACTAGCTGCATTTTCTTCTTATGATATTTTTTGAGATGACTGCTAGCATTACATGAGTTTAAGAAACGTTAACATTTAACATATCTTCTGTATACCGACAGCCATCGTGGTCAGGTTCATGCCCCCGAGTTCGTAGCGTCGCTCACTGGGCTGGATGGCGTTGAAATAGCTTACGTGAAAGCGCGAACGCCCCCGCCAAGCGAGTTAAAGAGAGTCTCCGCTGCTTTGAAATCGCAGCGCGATCAATTTTGCGGCTTATTCGCAAAAATCAGCGTTGTGTAAACAGACTTGAGATGAACGAAAATTCACGCTCCACTCCCAATTGTAGTCATGTGGACTTGTGCAGACACGACAGCCGACAAAATGAAATCGATGAGTTCATCGACCAACGGGTTATTGCGGACCACTAGCATAGATTGGGCGAGCTGGATGCAAATAAGATCGCTCGGAATGAAACGCCAGCAGTGGTGCGCGTGATACAGTTCGACTCTTATGATTAGACATAGATACGTTCATGGAGCCGCATTCATGTTTTCGATCGCGCAGTGCTGCCTACTGGACTGTGCGAGCCTGCCAATGGTAATGAAAGGATGGCGCGCACTATATTTATAATGCTTGGGCAACGCGATCCGCTGCAGTGTTCGCGTTTCACTTGACACCGATAGTACAGCTTCGTAAACATTAGGAAAACATTAGGTCCAGGAAGAGGAGAAAGAGAGCTCTTTCCCACCATTCTTTTAGCCCCTGTGGCTGATTATTGTGATTCTTTACCGTGCTGTAACAAGATTGAATATTTTAAGGTGGGAGCCTTAGATTCCACATAAATTGCGAAAATTGACGGTCGGCGTCCCGCGTCGCCAGCGTCAACACGAGTGATGCGAAAATTCATCACATGATCACGTCATCATGACATCCCAGACCGACAAAACTTGTGACGTCATAACGTCATGTCACATGATTACGTCATCACATGACATCGTCGCTTTGCATTGCCTCCGTGATTGGTGGGCCGATCTCGGAGGCGATGCAAAACCAGGTGATGTGTAGAAAGCTTCAATGCAAAAGCACGTTACGTCCAGAAAGCATTCGGAGGGGGGGCGGCGAAGGAACAATACATCGACTGAAGAAAAAGATGGCTTTCGCCTTCAAGTCAACTTAGGCAAATGCATAAGGAACTCGAGTCTCTTTAGTACAGTGATCGCACCAAGCCACATCAGGAGTCGACCGTTGAGACTCATTTACAGTATTTTATTACAAATACATCTTTCGATGCGAAAGATTTATATTTATCAACGTTAGTATGATTACACTAATTCTGTTCAGCATATTTTCAGACCACCGTGAACGAGTGAACAAACGTCGATTTATTACCGTAAGGATTAAAATATGTTGTAAAAAAATAGAACAAAAACAAAAGAAGATCACTCCGGACAACCTACCGGTATTTCATATCCCCGTCGTGCATCCCCTTTTAGACTGACCCTGTTTATTTCGTGTTTCAATTTAAAGTACTTACGACGCGCTTACACAGCAGCTGCTAAAAATGTGTATTTAATCAAACGTTGTTGCCGGTAACGCCACTTAATTTATTTGAATGACATCACACGTCGTTTTTCACGCTCCGAACATATGAATTGAATCGAAGGAGCAGGCTTGGCAACCGAACACGCGCAGCACGCGGTATACATTTATTGCGCTTTAACGCAGACATGGAAGCTGAAGCCCGGAAGCTGAAGCCCGAACGCTGAAGTCAGTTATCGCAAAACGGGCAGGAAAGTTATTTTGAGTGCGCCACGGCCATAGAACAGTCGCGAAAAGAAAAATTCGCCATAGAAGCAGATGTACACATGGATGGCTAGCAGACGACAACAGGAGCAATCGACACAGAACGTGCTCCTGACGGCAACTCCGCTCGATTTCGATGGGCATTTTGCTTGAACATTCAGTACAAAGTGCTTTGTCATCTCGCCCACCAATGTTTCAATAACTCGAGCGCGATAGACAGGCTGGAAGCGTCGAGCAGCCTTCACGTAGCGAACGCGCGCGCGAAGAGCTGCATCCGAGTCCTCTCCCTGACGTCACACGCGAGAGGGCGCCCCTCCAATGGTTACATTAACATGCAGGGTGGCAGAAAAAAGGCAAAATGGTTAGAGATTGAGGGACAGTTAAACAAGGAACAGATAGGTGTTTATGCGGTTACAGAAACACACCTTAGAGACTTGGAAGAGCCACCACATATTGACAATTACATTTGGGAAGGATGCAACAGGATCATATCAGAAAGGAGAGGTGGGGGGTGTTGGAATGCTAATTCATACCAGAGCAAAATGGGATAGAGTGAAGCAAACGTGTTCAGAGCACCTGTGGGTTTCGGGCACAGTAGGTGGAAAGAAAACGTGGCTAGGTGTAGCTTACTTGTGGACGGGGAATAACTGCAGAGGAAAGAATCTGGAGATAGTGAAATGCATAAGCACCGATATTAAAGAATTTGGTCATGATGCCGAAATAATCCTTCTAGGGGACATGAATGCTCACATACATGACCTTGACGGATATTCAGACTCCAATGGCAAGTTATTGCTAGATCTCTGCGAGCAACATAGTCTTGAAATAGTTAACGCGGGGCCTAAGTGTGAGGGACAGATCACGTGGGAAGTCGGAAACAGGCAATCGAGCATTGATTATTGTCTCATGACAGAAGGAATTTATGACAAACTTAGAGAGATGAGAATAGACGAGGAAGGCATTAACAGCTTGGGTAGTGATCATAAACGCATAACATTACAAATGGGATATAAAACTGAAAATAAGAACCTAGAATCGAACATTGGCAGCTCGTATTTAAATGAGAAACAAATAACTAATATAGCCGCAAGAGTCGAGGAAGAAGTAGACAAACTGCCAGTCAAAGACTGGAAGTATAGTGAGCTGCTACATGTAATCACGAAGGAAATAGAAAAAGAGAAGAAAACTATTTCTTGGAAAGGAAAGAGAAGGCCAAAAAGTTGGTGGAACAAAGAAATCCGGGATGCGATCGAGAAGCGACGTGAGGCATCACGGCAGCACAGACAGGCAAAAAAGGAGAAGCGGCCACAGGATGAAGTTAACCAAGTATGGGAAATATATTTAGAGCAAAAATCCATTGCGCAGAAATTAGTCGAGGCAAAAATTAAAGGCGAAAGTGAACGCTGGATGACAGAGATTCGCGAAAAGAAGAAGGCCGCGCCTAGGATATTTTGGAGCCACCTAAAAGCGCTAGGTAGGAAGTCTGTAACAATGCAACAACATATGGTAGATGAAGAAGGAAATAAATTGGAAGGGTATGAAGCGCTAGGTTACATCCGAAAGGTAACAGCCGATTCGTTTAAAAAGGTCGCCCAGGGGATTCCCCCCGGTGAGTAAAAGTATACAGAAGAGTACAACCGAGGAAGATGTAGTACTTGAGAATTTCAATTGGAAGAAGGCCGAAGGAAAAATTCCTAAGCACACTACTCCGGGCTTAGATGGGGTTCCCATCAGCCTCATTAACGAACTAGGACAGAGCACTAAAGAAGCACTGCTGAAAGCCGTAGAAAAGTGCTTACAGGAGAGGGAAATACCAGACAGTTGGCGAAAAAGTAGAATGAACTTAATCTCTAAAGGCAGGGGAGAAAAGGATAACATTCGCTCGTATAGACCGCTAACCATTACATCGGTGCTATACCGGTTGGCGATGCAGGCAGTAAAATTAAAAATAGAAACGTGGGTAGAGCAAAATGATATTTTGGGAGAACTCCAGAATGGATTCCGAATCGACAGGCGGTTAGACGATAACCTGTTTGTTCTTACACAGTGTATAGAAATATCAAAAATAGAAAACAGGCCCTTATACGTAGCTTATCTAGACATCACCGGGGCATATGACAACGTTAATCAGGAAATTTTGTGGGATATATTGAAGGAAGTGGGCATAGGTGACGACTGTATACAGCTTTTGAGGGAAATATACCGAGAAAATACAGTTTGTGTAGAATGGGAAGGAATAAGCAGCAAGGACAGCGTTGACATTAGCAAGGGGCTGAGACAGGGATGTCCTTTGTCCCCGCTGTTATTCATGCTGTACATGGTGAGGATGGAAAAAGCGCTAGAAGGTAGCAACATTGGATTTAATTTGTCACACATACAGGCCGGCGCGATGGTTGAGCAGAAGCTTCCAGGTCTATTTTACGCTGACGATATTGTCTTATTTGCGGACAGTCAAGATGATATGCAGCGGCTGGCAGATATATGCGGAAGGGAAGGCGAGGCTCTAGGACTAGGTTTTAGTGCAACAAAATGTGGATTGATGGTATTCAATGATCACGAAGACCATGCGGTCTTAATACAGGGCCAAGAAATACCGAGGGTAAGCGAGTACAAGTACCTCGGAGTGTGGGTAAATGAGGGGGGATAGATATATGGAGGTACAAGAGAAAGCATCGGTAACAAAGGGAAAGAGGAATGCTGCAATCATGAAGCACAGAGCGTTATGGGGATACAATAGGTACGAGGTGCTTAGAGGACTGTGGAAGGGTGTGATGGTTCCGGGGCTTACATTTGGGAACTCAGTGGTGTGCATGAAGTCAGAGGTGCAATCAGGAATGGATGTAAATCAAAGGACTGTGGGACGCCTCGCGTTGGGCGCTCACGGGAAGACGACAAATGAGGCTGTAAAGGGTGATATGGGATGGACAGGTTTTGAAGTGAGGGAAGCTCAGAGCAAAATTAGATTTGAAGAGAGGCTGAGGAAAATGAAGGAGAGTAGATGGGCAGGGAAGGTTTTCAGGTATTTGTATAGAAAAAGCGTCGACACGCAGTGGAGAAAAAGAACTAGAAGGCTCACCAGTAAATATACGGCTAGCAGTGTGGGCGACATGGCAACAAGGAGCATTAAGCGAAAAGTCAGAGAGGCGGAGAGGACTTATTGGATGACAGCGATGGAAAAGAAGCCGGCTCTCAGTGACTACCGAAAGGGAAAAAACGAAATAAGGAGGGAGAGGTTTTATGATAATTCAAGGGGAAGCGCTTTACTGTTTAAGGCAAGGTCGGGTTGCCTTAGAACGCGTAGCTATAAAGCGAGATTCTGTAACGAAGAAGAACAATGTACATGCTGTGGGGGAACTAAGGAAACGACGGAACATGTACTGATTGAATGTGTCGATATCCACCCAGATATACGTGTGGGCACGAGTCTACATGAAGCCTTGGGTTTTGGGGACATCAATGGAAAGCTGAACACGTCCGCGATAGAAATAAGTAAGAGACGGTTAGAGTATTGGTGGCAGAAAAGTAGAGATAAAGGACAAAAAATGAAGAATGGGGAAAAATAAGGTCATTCTGCCTTAAGAAGCAGAGAGATGGACCGTGAACTTATATATTTCTTTGCTGAAAGAAGATAGATTTAATCAATGTAGATAAGGCATTAGGCCAACATAAAAAGAAAGTTTTTTTTCGAGCCTGGTGGCAGACATGTCACCGCCCCGTTATAAAGGGGACGCTCATAGCATCCATCCATCCATCCGAGTAGGGTTCCTCGATGCGCGCGCTCCCCTCCGCCGCCGTGGAGGGTGGAGACAACAGCGTCGTCTGCTACGGCGTCCGCCATTACGATGCCCTCTCCGCAGGCCGCCTATAGCCACGATAGGCAGCCAACGGGCGTCGCGCGGCTGCATGCGAAGTTCACTGTGTCAAAACGAGTGGTACTCAAACAACATGACAAAAATACAAAGTTTTCGCAACGGGAGTGTGAAGGTCTCAGATTTCTATTCTCTATATTTTTAAAGCGACATTAGCAGCTGGAGTTGCTCGCAGCAGAAAACTACCGTCCACGCCAGCCGCGTTAACACCTTCAGTTAGCGTCTTCTTGGGATGGTCGGTAACTATATATATTCGTTAAAGATGCGAAACACACGCACCCAAGTCCCATGGCAGTTCATTGTGTCTGTGTGTTTTGTGTCTCCCACAAAAGTGTAAAAACAGTTTGCCTGCCGTGCGAAAAAAAATAATTAAAAAAAAACCACGTGCTGTCACGAGAAAAGAGAAAAACTGTGAATGCACACCATATTTTCAGATCTTGTTTTCGAATTATTCATCAGCTACCCCATTTATATACCGCACCCTGCAACGCACAGTATTCTGAATTTTGTTTTCATCTCTTTTACCTTACTGTAAATAGCAGATGGGCAAAAAAAATTGTTGAATGCATATCATACTATTTGGGGCTCTAAATACGGCTTTTATGGCATTAAGTCATGAAATTTATGGCATTAAATCATGCACACACGCACGCGCACACGTGCCCACGCAATCACACGCACACGCGTGGAAACACACACACACATGCACGCACAATCATGCGTACATGCGCACACGCACAAACACACGTACGCGCACACACACGCTTGTACACGCACACAGACACACGTACACGCACGTATACGTATACACACGCGCACACGTACAAACCCACACAGGTACGCAGATATGCACTTACGCACACGCATTCGCACGCACATACGAACACACACGCAGGCTCGCACTCACACGTACACATACACACACACATACACACGCATGCGCGTGCGTGCACACACACACGTACACAAAAACACGCGCACACAGAAGTACACCCACACACGCACACACACGTACACGCACGCATACACACACTCACCGACATGCATGCGCACACACGTACACACACACGGGCACGCGCACACACACTCACGCGCGCACACGCGGCAACCCACGCACACACAGACGCGCGTGCGCGCACACAGACACGCGCGCGTACACGCACACACACGCACGCACAATCATGCGTACATGCGCACAAACACACACGTACACGCACATACACGCAAACACACACACGCACATACGCCGTCACCATTCGGCAATACGCGTCCGGGAACCAGCTGACAAACGCCAAGGCGTCGTTTCTGGACCTACAATGCGAGAAGAGTGAGTGCCCCGAAAGTATTCTTTCGGCAACGTATACGTTGCGGCGAGTTACGTCGAGCGGGAAGGCCAGCGTAAGCGCGGCGAGTTATAACTCTTCAAATGCTGAAATGGCACAGCTTAGGCTGCACAAACACGAACGGTCCGCGGGTTGCCACTTGTCGCGCTTGATCTTTACCAGCCACAGGAGTCGCCTTTTTCGGATCTTTCGGAAATCTGAACATCTTATAGCCATTTCGCGAGTGGTTTGTGCACTGTGGCACACAACACCCGGGCATTTTGTCCGAGAAAACGCCGCGCACCTGTCTCACTCAACCAGCCGCGACGAGGCGGGGGGAGCCGAATGGCGGCCGCCGATCGGAAGGCGGCATCCACCCCCTTCAAAGAATGGCTCCACCCTCCAAGGGGGCGCGCGCATCGAGGAACCCTAATCTCGAGGCGAATAGACCTTATGCAAAATTGCTACCATCTGTCGGAGGTTTGACGAAGCTACCTATTCGGCGCCATGTTGGAGGCTTGTGTCCGAATCGTATCGCTGTCGCTTCAGGAACTTCTTGCTTGCATCTGCTTCGATAGTGGGCAATGAGGGCATGGAAACGTCAGACGAGTGCGTAAGGGCCTATATACGTTACCGGCATCTCCTAATTATTGCGTCGACAATTATTGCGTGTAAACAACTGCCTCACAACGAGAGGAATGTACAAGTTTGTCGTCGAGTCGCGTGCTAGCCTGTAGTCGTTGAGAATAAGGTTTTGCGCTAGGTTATAAATTTTTGTCTGTTTTCCGTGTCGCGAATAGAGCGTTGGCTATCTGAATTCGATGCGCGTAGTGTCGGAAGGTTGGGAGGAGGCTTTAGCGCGCGACACTGCTAGGCACTGCGATGACGGTGAGAAACTGCTGTTGACCCATTTCAAAACGCATTTCATAAGGAAGGGTTTACGTCGACCTGGTGTATTGTGTACCTAACTATATATAAAACCTTGTCCTCTTTTTTATTTTTTGGAACAAAAGTTATTTCGCTGCCGTAGAATCACCGATCGATTAAAATCTAAAATTTTCGCTCCTTCCGAACATGCAAAGTGAACATTAAGGTGTTGCTCCAAGAAGGAGGCGCCGATTAGCTGGTATTTTGCTAAATGTTCTTCCGACATGCGCTCGTAAATACCATACGCCAAGAATATTCGCGTTCACATCGTCGCTTTCGGGGCCTACTGGCACCTTACAATTTCAACCCGCTGCAGCAAAGCAGTTTTGCCTCGCCGACTTAAAGCTTGCGAAACCACATCCGCGCGTAACCAACGGTAGCGCACCCGCAGTTTAATGTGACGCATTTGCGGGAACAGTATTTTTTTTTCAGTTGCGTAAAGTGCCACACCCAAGCATCTGTTAACATTTCATTACATCATAGCACACAGGGATGAATAAAGGATTTTTCCGAACAGGAATCAGCTTCTGGGAGAACCTGGCATGCGCTTTTCTTGGGCGTAAATGAAAAAGAAAAGTAAGGACCCTCCCAACACAATCGGTCTATTCGCTGATAATCGATGACGCGCACGAGCTACCTGACTAACATCCAATTGTCATCGCAATGTAATAAACATAGTAATGATGTCAACAGCAGCGTATTCATGCGTGAGTAGCTGCGATGCACCTTTGAAGACCATAAACGAAGCCAGTTTTGTCTGTGCCTGCAAGCACACGGCGCGAAAACTGTCTTGTTTCGGCATGACATGAAAGATTGTTCTCTGATGAGTGCCGATGCTGTCACATACCGCGTGACTCTATCACGAACGGCGAACGTAAACACGGCGTTAGTCGTAAGCAGCAGCTGGAACAACGGAACGACCTGGCGCTTCTCGTCGGCCGCGAGGATATCTTATAGCATCGAGGTTAGTTTCCGGCAAAGCATTTTTTCAGCATCACAGTCTCCTCAATCTGAGCAACACAAAAATATGACTGCATTGCCGCTTTTATCAGCCGCGACACGTCGATACGTACGCTCCGTGTGTGCTCCTGCGGGGCGCGCTTAGCCTTCAACATAGCGGAAATGCGCATTGCGCCCGCTAGATGGCAGCAGATTTTGCATAAGGTCTATTGAACGGAACTGAAAAACTTGCCTTTCCGTGGGTGCGCTACACGGCATTCGACCGTGGGTGCGCTACCGATGCGCTGAGGTGGCTTCGCAAATGTTGCGTCGGTGACACCAAACTCTATCTGCAAGGCTTTAAAAGTGTAAGGCGCCAATAGCCCCCGAAAACGACGGTGTATTCTTAGCGCATTGTGTTATGTACGAGCACAGCTTTCATGTTCAGGTTTTCATGTGCGTGGGATGCAGAATTTTTTTTTATATTTCAATTGTCCGGTAATTCTACACGTAACATACGACGGTGTCTACTCCAGCGAAATAATTTTCATTTATAAAAATAAAAAGAGAAAAACGTTTTATTTAAAAATTTGACGCACAAGAGATCAGGTCGACATGGGCTGCCCCTTATGAAATACGCTTTGAAATGAGTCAACAGCACTTTTTTGTTGCCATAGCTGTACCTAGCCTTGTCGCGCGTAAAGCATCCTCTCAATCATCCTACACTACAAGCATGATATCCATAGCTAACAACGCTTTATCTGCCACACCGAAAAGCAGACAGACAAAATTTATAACCTAGCGCAAAGCTTCATTCTCAAGAACGACAGGTTTACATGTGACTAGGCGACAAACTTGTACCTTCTTCTTGTTGTGAGGCAGTTTTTTACACGTCATAACTATCGACGTAATAACTAGGACACGCCGGTAACGTTTACAGGCCCTTACTCGCTCGTCTGACGTTCTTATGCCCGACTGCCTGCTATCAAAGAAGATACAAGCAACAAGTAATAGCAGCTACAGCAATGCAATTCGGACACAAGCCTCCACTATGGGGCCGAATCGGTAGCTTCGTGAAACCTCCGACAGATGGCAGCAATTTTGCATAAGGTCTATAACCAAAAAAACAAGCGTTAACTCATAAGGGTTCTTAGGTGGGCTAGTTGGTTCATGAACATTGTGGCAAAACAGCGCAAACGACGGGACGAAGAATATACAAGACAGTGCGCTGTACGCTGTGTGTTGTGTGTCAGCACGCCATCACTAGCACGCTTTGAAAAAGAAATTAGATACCTTGAGCCTAAATTGTGATCACCAGGCTTGTTGTCAATGCTTTTCTTTGCTTGTTTTGTTTTCTGTTTTATTGTTCGTGGTTACAGTTTTCCAACGTTGTTGTCAATTGCTTACAAACATTTTGACTTAGACCCTGGTGCTTGGTTTTTTTGTTGATGTATGAATGTCCAATTTTAGCGATTTTAATGACTTTCGTACCGACCGACACATCATTGTTCTTTTGCCATTTTTTTTCTCAAGTTCACGTGTTCATGAAATCTGCATTCGCTGCATTCCGTAAACCATTATCAAAATTGATTGAAATGCCGGGTGGCCGGCCGGCCGGCCTAGTCACTCGATAGCGTTTGTGCTATTTTTCGATATTAGTTCGCCTGACTATATATTTTCTGCCTTTGCAATAAAGAAATCAATTGATTGCGCTGTGTCATGTATATTCTCCGTCCCGTCATTTGCGCCGTTTCACCGCAACGTTAACGCATGTTGCGTATATATATATATATATATATATATATATATATATATATATATATATATATATATATATATATATATATATATATATATATATATATATATATATATATATATATATATATATATATATATATATATATATATATATATATATAGAGAGAGAGAGAGAGAGAGAGAGAGAGCAAGGAGTGTTTTTCTTTGTATGTTGTCAGTAGATAGACCAAACGTCGCGAACACTATTTACAAAAAGCAAGGGAAGGTCAGGTATCAAGATAATGTAGAAACGGAGGGCCTCCTCATGATGCTGGTGACAGTGGGCAAGGACATGTAATTTGCTACTGCGTAATCGCACAGCAAAAATGTGATTGTAGAACGCAGACAGATATGAACTCAGCGCAGGGCGTAGTGCCTACAAAAATCAAGAAGGTCATCTCGTTGCCATTAAAGCATCACAGCTCTCCTTCCAAAAGCACTAAATTCTAGTTTACTTGGGCGCTACACAGAAGTCAGAGACACAGCCTTTCGAAGTAAGCTTGAGTGCCTTCGTCTCGTGATGTGGTTTGTAGTTTATTGTATTGATCATCACCATCGGCCTGATTACGCCCACTGCAAAAGTCCCTTCCACGCTTTTCAAATTTATTCGGTCCTCCACCTTCTGCCGCCTTGTTATCCCCGAAAACGTCTTAATCTCATCGGAAGTTTCGGCCTCCCCCTCACATGACTGCCTTCTATTGGAATCAATTCTTTTGTTCTTATTTAGCAACGTTTATCTTGGATTCTTGCAACAGGCCCTGCACAAGCCCATTTCTCCTTGATGTTGAGTAAAATGTTAACACCTGCTTGTGCCCTGACCCACTCTGCTCTCTTCTTGTCCCTTAACTTTAGACTTCTCAGTTTCTGTTACATGGCTCGCTGCATCGTCGTCAATTCAAGCTGAACCTTTTCCGTAAGTCTCAAGACTTCTACCCATAGGTAAGTACCCCTAAGATGCAATTATTTACTTTTCTCTTGACGAATACTCCTAAACTGCCATTCATGATCCGATGATACCTGCCAAATGCGTTCCCCCCCAAATCTTGTTCTCCTGGTTACTTTAGCCTCGTGGTATATGGATCTGCGGTCACCAACTTCCCTGAGTATAGACGTGTTTATTTATCACTTCCCGTGTCTCGCTACCTATTGCAAGAAGCTGTTTTCCTTTGAGACTACTGAACGTAACTTTGCTTGAAGTTTTCTGCATATTGCCTCCCAGGCCCACCACTCTTCATTGCCTATTCAATTCAGCAATCATGGCTTGCAGTTCATACCTTGAGTTTCTCATGAAGGCAATGTCATCGGCAAATCGCAGTTTACTAAGCTGTTCTTCGTAAACTCTTGTCCCCAGCTTTTACCACTCTGAGGCAGTGGAAACCTCTTGTAAACGCGCGCTGAGTAACATTGGAGAGATCGTTTCTCCCTTCACGGTGGAGGTGTATGGCGGCTGCGGAGCCGCAGTGGATTTCATCCAGTATTTTTATATGTAATTTGTCTACACCTTAATTTTGTAATCGATGCGTGACCGCACAGGATTCATCTGAATCGAATGTTCTCTCCTAATCTATGAATGCTATACAAGGTGCCCCAGCTAACTCTAGCCAAAGTTTAAAACTATACCAAAGCATTTTATAGCGGCGCCATTGAATGCATGCTGAATATTCCATGGACTATGTCCCACTATTTGTTGTGTTCTCCATGAGTAGTAAGGTAACATTGATAATTAACTTCTGAAGCATCGAAGCTGGGCAAAAAATCTGATTGGAAAGTTGTAGATCGGTTTGCAAAATATGAGTGTCTAATTTTCTATGTATTATTGTTAGTATTTTTCGACTTCCTGCGTATGCCCGCGAAATATGAAAAATACCACGTTATATGCGCGTTCACGTGCCGTAATTGCAGTGCTCCCTACGTTCCACCTGCCAGAGACAATAGCGTTCCGCCGCGTGTGCTGCAGCTTAAAAGTCGGCAGAACTTGCGCTAACTGCATATATTTACTTACTTGTGCTAGTTGTAGATAAACATACAAGCTCTAGCGAAGGGTTTTATTTCAATGCGCATGGAGTTTGGCAGTTCGCTATCTTCAAGGCTGCAAAACACGGTGTTGGAAATATGGCGGACAGGTAGCTAAATGCAAAATGCCACACTGTTATGTTATGCTTAAGCTCAGGCCTGCTATTTCTTCTCTTCCAATGCTTCCCGGACATGCAGGTAATCTCTTGTGAAAGTGCACACTACCTATGGCGATGATAAACAACTTTCCGCTGCTCACAGTGGTACTGGTAGTAGGAGCTGGTGCTGATCACACGGCTCACATTCATCTGGGTAAGAATACAGTCAATTTTTTTTATAAATATTCATCTTGTAAAATTACGCCAGAACATACAATTTAGTATTGCGATGAAAATGCTAGGTTGTGCACCTGCACGGTAAAGTTATTTCACTGACAAGACAGCACGCCGTAAATAGTTACCGAGACTTTGAGAATATCACCTGTATGAATTTCACATTTTTTGTAATATTTAGAATCCCTAAACGCACGGCGCCAGTGGCCACGGAGAGGTGATCATTAGTAATAAATATAGGAAATTAATTCACGGTTTGCTATGCAATAGATATCACAAGAAATAAACTACAGAGGAATGGCATAACGACATTTCTGTGTATTTCAAATCAGTGTTGTAATTATGCGTACAAAAGCGACGGCTGTATTACGAGGAGTGCCCTTAAAAGGAAAGGTACATCATTTGCAGTAAAACCTAACACTTCCTTCAGACTAATCGATTTAAAAGAGAGAACTCCTGGACATGTTCTTGAGAGACTGACCGTATCTGTTGCTTAATATACGAACCTAGGTCCCTGCTTATCGCTTCTGTGTATTCACATATTACGTTATATTATTACCTGTGTTCGGCTGAATCAAAGGTTTGTCGTGATTTATGCTTGACACCTTCAATGAACGCAGGAAGTTGCCAAAACACGCCAAATATTGATTGGACTCGGAATATCAATGAATATTTACGAAAGATACCAAACTCACTCACCATGCCTGGCCCTACCAGGGACGTGATTCCTGGAATCACGCTGTCTGCACCTACATTGAGAGGCCTTGGAAATATGTGGTCTTACAAACACTATCACATATTTTGTGAGAAAAACAGCACTATTATTGAAGTTCCAGTAATAGTTGAAAGTCAGCTGCACCTCACATGGGACTGGAACAGCTGCTCGAGCGAAAGTGGAGTGTTCGCAATCAAGGTATTTATGCTACGCATTACACATTGTCGGGCAAGTTGCTGCATTGAATTCAAGAAATAAATCCACCAAAAAACTTACAGACACAGGAAACGGTGAAGAAGACAGGGAAGTGGTTTTACTGTCACCTGTGTCTTCAACACAGTGGTGCTCAATGGTGTCACAATCTACTTTACATCAACCTAAAGATGCCCACCAAACATACAAAGCTAACGTGCGTCTACCTTATTTCATAGATACCGCCCCCCCCCCCACCTTAGCTGTTATTGTTACTTGTTTGGGATTATAAAAAAAAAGATTGCATAAATATTGCCTCATTTCCTTCTCTAGACTCCGCCCTGACCTAGTCCTGTGCATAGCTCGGCACACTCACTCATGAGTGCACTCAACTCACACTCACTCACACTCATTTGAACGCGGTGAGTTGAGTATGAGTGAGTACTCATGAGTGTGAGTGGACGTGAGTGTGAACGTGAGTGAGAACTCATGAGTGTGAGTGGTCGTGAGTGTGAACGTGAGTGAGTACTCATGAGTGTGAGTGGACGTGAGTGTGAACGTGAGTGAGTGCGAAGGCTGAAAAAATTGTTGTGAGTGAGTTTGAGTGAGTACTCCCTTTAAAGTGCCGACCTATAGAGCTCGCACACTCACTCATGAGTGCACTCAACTCACACTCACTCACACTCATTTGAACGTGGTGAGTTGAGTATGAGTGAGTACTCATGAGTGTGAGTGGAAGTGAGTGTGAACGTGAGTGAGTACTCATGAGTGTGAGTGGAGGTGAGTGTGAACGTGAGTGAGTACTCATCAGTGTGAGTGGACATGAGTGTGAACGTGAGTGAGTGCGAAGGCTGAAAAAATTGTGGTGAGTAAGTTTGAGTGAGTACTCCCTTAAAGTGCCGACCTATGGTCCTGTGACTATATGTTTGAGGCTAGCTTCAGAATTCAAATTGACAGAGTGCTAAACACGTGTTTTCCGCGGTCTTCTTTGTCTGCTATAAGAGAAACATTGTTACAAAATATCAATGGAAGAAGACGCATCATCGCTACCATTGGCAATGTTGCGAACGGCTCTCCGGTGACGCAAGCAGGGCTGTGTTCTGGCGGATCTGCCCAGAGCAGTTCTATTATAGTTGGCTTGCACTGGACGGCAATTCTCGACTACTAGCAGTATTTTCTTTCTTTTAGTAATAGTTATATAGATAACTGCCAGCATTACAGAGGGTTCAGAAACATTTACATATATTTCTTATATACCCACAGCCATAGCGCTGAGTGTCCTGCCCCCGAGTTTGTAGCGTAAATCAATGAGCTGCACAGTAAACCAGTTTACACACCTAATGTATTTTAGGTAAAACAACACCCTTTAAAGGTTATTTGGGGAAAGAAAACAGCCTTACACCCTCAATTTTGCAAATTCTGGTTAGCCAAAAGGGTGTTCTACTTGCTTGAAACCATCTTAAGGGTGTAAAGTGGTTTCCAGTCTGTGTTCCGTTGATATATCTCATGAGAAAATGCCAACGTATCGCCAAGTGAGTTAACGAGAGTCTACGCTGCTTTGGAAGCGTAGACTCTCTTATAGAGGCTCTTTAGAGCCTCTATTATAGAGCCTCTATTATAGAGGCTCTTTCGTAAATCTTATCGTTGCCTAAGTAACACTTGCGTGGAACGAAAATTCACACTTCGCTTACAATGGTCGCACCCTTTATAAAGGGTGCTATCGTGCCATAACACCGTTTAAAATGGGTGCTGGAAGGGTGCTCCACGATGTACCAGTGGATAAAAAACCTAGGATTGATGCTAAAGATGGCCACAAATGTAGACTGCTCGATACTCTAGACAATGCCGTGTGGCAGGCCACACATCCGTCAAGAAGGCTGTAGCTGGTGCCATCTGGAGTGGCTCAATGATACTACGAAAAAAGAAAACGTTCATGCCTGTAGCGACGCACGTTGATACTACAACATGGCCTTTTGGCGGATAGTTGGAGAGTCGGGCCCACTCTTGGGTTACGCAAGGACACCGGAAGGCTGATGCAGTGCATTTACAAACACATTTATTAGTACGTAGTCGTTTGCTAGGTCTGCGAGACACATGGTACACACACACACACACTCAATGAATTTCAATACATATTTCATTCATTTGCAGCAGCCCATACTATGAACCAATAACCACAACCGCGTACGCAATGATGTGTTCACACATACCCCAATGCGAAGTGAAGACGCTTATATAGTCACTGAATTACGACCGACCGTGGTGGTACAAGTGCCACGTAATCTTTCGTCAACTATTTTACATTTCATGACTGCACCACAAGATACGCAGGCATAATTATACTGTAGCTATCCCTTATCCCAGCTCAGGAGTTTATCAAAAGCTGTATAATAATGAAAGTGATAGTTACAGAGTTCATTAAGTTCCCGTAAAAACGACCACGTCAAACCGTGCATACAATTCCGACGACATTTTGAAAGTTGCGCCATCTCTCGACAGCGGTCACAGATAAAATTTGTCTGATTTCATTACTTTTTATTGTTACTCTTGGAGGGCGCAGCGTGCAGGCCAGATTCTGTCGCCTTCGTCGCGTCGGCTTCGTTGAATGGTTTGGTGTGAACATCTGTTAACATTCTATTTACGCGTTCACCACAAGTATGACGATGAGCCATGGATTCATTCAACTGCTAGCCCTTCAATGACAAAGCTTCTGATGCGGTAATGGCCGCCCTTCATTCATTTCTGAAAATAACACGTATCAAGCTGATACCTTGTAAGGTAAATAAATATTTATATACTATACCAAAGTTATTTTGTGTTCCCACGGTCTTGTTGGTTTGTATTTCTGTGCATTAAGAAATGTATGGTTTACATGTACAGTCGTGGACAAAATTGTGCTGTCAGGCACAAACGAGGCCAATAGCTCGAGAGGTGAAAGTAACAATCCTGTTGTAGCTCCACAAGCTATTTATACAGCCAATGGCTAGTCAGCTTGTAGCGCAACGCCTGGTAAGCGCCGGCCGTGAACCGAAGAGGCCTAGACCGCACGAGTGCCAGAACCAGTGTAGAACTTCGGTTCGGCCGGTTGCTGCCGCCACTCAGATATCCGCTACTTTGGTAGGGCTTGTAGTGTGACCGTGGTGGCCAACCAGGCGACTTCTAAAATCTGTTGGCTATGTTCACCGACACGTTGCTCACAAACTTTTGTCGGTGACTGTACACCCTTATGAGTACTCTTCAGCACCCATTAGTCGTAGCACCCTTCTTGCCCCCTAGTTTACACCCTTATGATGCATGCACCCTTTGCGTTCCGCTTGTAGGGTGCTGCGGCCCAAATAGGGTGCTCGAAGGGTGTGCAGTAGAGTGTCGCACCCTTTTTTACACCCTTATGGGTCAGAATTTGTTTACTGTGTACGTTGTGCAATAACACGAACATGGGCGAAAAGTCAGGAAAAGATATCCATGCCATACATGCAGATGTTCGCATTGATGGGAAGCAGACGACACCAGGAGCAATCGACACTCAAGGCACCCTATTTCGTGGATCATTTTGCTTGAACATTCTGTGCGAACGGATTTCATGAACTTGAGCACTAATGTTTGGACTTGTTTTCTGTGGTTTGAAATAGTTTGAATGAACTTGACCATATTTCTGGGGACAGGACACGTTGCAGTGAATTGCTTTTGAGAAAATGCTGCGTTTACAGCACCGTACATGTTAGTTAACACTTTCTCGAACACCTTTTTGTACGCGTACTGGTAAGAGGGTCTTGAAATTGGAAACACGCTCTTGCTCTGTGGAAGTGAGAGAAACAGCATTCACAACATAACTAAACGAGCCAAATGCTAATTTAGTGTTAACGAAACGGAAATCAGGTGGTCCTATGTATGAAAATAACTATGGCTAGGAACAGGTCCGTATTATAGAAATGGCGGAAGCGACACTGCTCAGCACTAGTCCACTAAAAAAAAGCCAGTTTCACCTCAAGGGTGAAGCAATGAATGCGATATCAACAAATTGAAATGTTATACCAAGTAAGGCTGGCAGCTAACTCTTTGGATCCGATCTCACGCAGCTCTACGAAACGGTGGTGTAAGAGAATACGGCCGCTCAAGGCACACTTTTCGCACCATCTCTTCGCGTTGAGAGCGCAGCACGTAGAAGGGTATACAAGCCGCCCGCTGACGGCTGCCGAGATAGCCAGATAACGCGCGCGCCAGCGACGACCGCGCTCGTAAAATCAATGGTTGCAGTTGCTGCTCGAGTGACCCCCTCTCCTCGCGTCTTTTCATGCTCGTTAAAGACGAGCGGGGCATTTCCTCTCTGCTTGAGCATTCGACGGCTGGTCTAACAGGTAGGGGGGATCTTATCGCATGCGCCTCGGAGCGGCGAAGATGGGCCGGCTTGTTTCATCTCCGCTTCAGTCACGTTCATCGCCCCCGCTCGCGCGCTATTACCCGCGGGTAGAACGTAGGATGCGCAGAGAGATCTTATCCATTTGGAGTTTATACGCGACATGACGGCGACGGCAATGGCGACGGCAGAAATCCGTCGAGACTGTCCATATAATTGATATCGCAATAAAATGAAAAAGTCTCCCATGGGCAAAACAGTGTTCATGCCCCAAAATTTCGGCAAATCCTACAGCTATTCACTAGTCTAAGAACACACTGGCAGCAAACACCAACCTAGGCTTCTGTGCAGACGCAACTTATAACGAGAAAACGTTTTACTGGATATTCGGGAACAACCCAGGGATAAAACCGTGGGCGCACGATCCATCTTCGCTGCTTCACCAGCAGTACGGGGTACATGGGCCGTGCTTTTTTAAATGCGAATGCATTTCTTAGTCGGGCTATGTCAGGCATCCGGCGTTGTCCGGCGTTGTCCGCGCGCCGGCAGGTGTTATCTCTCCACTCTCACTCCCTCTCCCATAGCAACAGCTGCGGGCGCGCGCGCTTATCCTTGCCCCTAGCAACCGGAGCATGTGGTGCGAGAGAGTGTAAGAGAGGGTAGGTGCAGTGCTTCGCCGCTCCTTCTCTCGCCGTTCGCTCTCCCTCCTCCCTGCGCCCCACTCTCCCGTCCGCTCGCGCCTCACTCTCGACCGTTCGCTGGCTGGGCGCCTCTCAAGGCGATGGCAGAAGTCGGTGTCGGCGCAAGAAATGCATTCGCATTTCCTCACGATTCCCTTCGGGGAGGTGGGGGGCATTTTTTTTTAAAGTACGTGGTTTCTTCAAGTCGGTTTCATTTTTTTTTGTTGTACTTATTTCGCCTGTAGTGTATTCTTCACACATCTGTTTCTGCATCTATGAAATGAGAGAAAGAAGCCTGCGAACTTACTTACTCTGGTGCCGAGCAGTTGTAGAACATTCGATGGAATTCTTTTTAACGTTGACATTCGTTTTTAAGGTGGAAATACTCAGTTGCGTAAGCTTTTCCTATGCGCATTGATGCCTGTGCAAGGACACAGTAAATTATTATTATGAAATTACACGAACACGGGTATATTCAAAGCTGTTTTTTTTGCCTCATTAAGTATAAAATACTGTTGCAAAACTGGCAATGACGTGACTTTGGTACCCATAGAATATAACGCTTGTGGGTCTTGATCCACCCGAAACAGCTCCAGCAGTAATTTGTAAGGCGTAGGATCTTGAGGTTCACTCCTATGTTCACTTGAGAAGATAGGCGTAGGAATCTTGAGGTTCACTTGGATGGCCCAATTGCTTCGATGTGTATTCCTCGAAAAGCTGACTTTTCTGACTTTGTAGGTATTGTGCGTAGTAATTTGCAGCACGGAGCCTTGGTGCCACATAGACTATTTTGGGTGTCATATCAGGGTGTGGAAGAAAGCATGTTCAAGTAGACCATTTTCCAAGCACATACCCAATTTTAAATGCCACTAAAATATCACCATTCTTTTCCATTCTCATTCAAATACCACCTTCGCAAAATAAACAAAAGGGGAAAAAAGAAACGATTGCGCCCAACGTATTTCTCCTTCAAGAATGTGCCAGGATGTCTTCCATTTATTCACGGACAGCTGGCGGAGATAAATTTTTTCTGGACATATATGTTCTAATTGACAGTTGACATTCACACTATTTCTGTCCTGTAACTTGTGTCTTTTTTTTTCCTGTGAGCACGCCAAATTTTTCCCTATAAAGCACACCATAAATTGCGTAATAGAACTGTAACTGTAGTTCTCATGTTGCCGTTGAAAGTGTTTTTGTCGCAGTAGCATCACTCGGCCGAACGATTTTGTGCGAGATGTGCTTTGGAGCTACAAAGGCGGCCGTATAAAAGCCTTAGGGGCGTAGTTTTTCTCAAAGTATCGTTAAATACTGAATTCATGACCTGTCATAACTCAATTTAACACGTAACACGACAACATAGATTTCTGGCTAATTTTCACCGTGTCATTCTCTGCAATTCACCTTTTTAGACAATGTTTCATTGTTCATGTTTTCGTTACAGCTTGAAAAAAGCAAGCTCAACCTATTCTTGACTGCAGAGACGGCGGAAGATAACTCGGCTAGAATCAAGTTACACGCAGTTGAGCCTACCCTTGTGAAGAACCCACAGGTCTACATGATTGGTGGAGGCGGACTGCCACGCGGAATCCTAAGTGCTGCTAACATTGTTCTGCTTCCATATTTGCAAAACTATTGGAACATGTTCTTGAGTACAGAGGCTGTGTTTCTCGTGAAGAACCACCTGAACGAATAATTTCGGATGACATGTTAAACCGTCGCTGTAATAAAAATCTAAACTTGCTTTGACCAATATCCTAAGATTAGTGTTGCGAAAAGGCTTTTCTGTTTTGTGTATGGGTGGTCATGCTCAGGCGCGATACGAACTGGCAAATGTATGCATACATGTTCGAATACAGCAGTACTACTTGATTGTTTTATTCTGAGTATTCCTTGCTGTGCGCTTATCACAGCAATTGGTTTAAGTTGGGTCCGCCTCGGTGGATCTGTGGCTAGGGTGCTCGGCTGCTGACCCGAAGGTCGCGGGTTCGATCCCGGCCGCGGCGGTTGCATTTCGATGGAGGCGAAATGGTAGAGGCCCGTGTACTGTGTGATGTCAGTGCATGTTAAAGAACACCAGATGGTCAAAATTTCCGGAGCCCTCCACTACGGCGTCCCTCATAATCATATGGTGGTTTTGGGACGTAAAACCCCACATATTAATATTGCCACGTGCCGTGCCCGGCTTCGCAGCTGGGACCACCGAGGGACAGCTGTTACGTCATTTACATAGGTTAGAACCGACTGAGATAAGCTTTAAACTTCCGATGGGCCCATCGTATCAGGCTGGACAATATCTGATGACACGTACGCGCATATCCCGTGTGACTAGACAGTGCTTAAATACTGCAGCCCATAAGCTGTAAGTTGTTCTTTTTTTGCTCGGCAGCAGCCGTGCATGTACACGCCGCTCTGACTCGTTTTGTTTCTTTGGTACTTGTACGAGGCACAAGTTCGCCTCATTAATAATAAAGCTTGTCTGCCGCACCCTCGTCTTCTGTGCATTCTCGTGACGAAGACGCCTCGTGACATCTGGTGGAGGTGCTGGGTATGTCCAGTACGCCCTCGTGCAACCGTGACACCAGTTCTCACCAAGCAAAGGAAGACGACCAGAGAAGGAGCCGCCGACAGCTAGGACTTCCGCCTGAGCACGGCCTCCTTCCAGAAAAGACCCCCTGCCATTAAAGCGGCCACTTCCGTCAAAATGAGCGAACCCCAGCAGCCGACAGCCGTCGTACTACAGCAACCTCGTGAACCACCCATATTCCGGGGAACGCCGAGCGAGGACCCCGAGGATTGGCTGGAGGAGTTCGAGCGAGTAGCGGTATGCAACAAGTGGAACGACGACGCGAAGTTGGAATACGTCTACTTCGCACTAGAAGAGTCTCCGCGTACGTGGTTCATCAACCAAGAATCACTGCTCAGGACATGGGCAGATTTCAAACGCAGCCTTCTTCGGACATTTTCAAGCGTTGCTCGCAAGGAACGGGCAGAGAAGCAGCTGCATACTCGCTTCCAGCTACCTAACGAGACTGTTGCTGTCTTCGTCGAAGAAATGAAGCACTTATTTGGGCGAGCAGATCCAGAAATGCCAGAGGAAAAGAAACTGGGATTTCTTATCAGAGGAGTGAAAGAAGAACTTTTTGCTGGCTTGATGCGCAATCCACCGCAATCTGTCGCTGAATTTTTAACGGAAGCTGCCGCCATGGAAAAGACACTCGACCAACGGAGGAGACAGTATGGACGCCCTGCTCTGGTATGCGGTACGTCACCTGCCGAGTCCGACGCCGTAATCCTCAGTAGCCTACGGGACACCATCCAGAAAATTGTCCAAGAGGAACTGCGGAAGATGTTCCCGAGTTCCTGTCCTCAAGTCGCGACGCTAAGCGAGGTCATCAGAGAAGAAGTCCAGCAGGCGCTGGGGACCGGGCCGTCAATTTCGCCAAGCCAACCTGAATGGGCTCCTCGAGGACCACAGGTTATGTCGTAGGCCGCCGCCGCTCGCAACCCAGTTCGCCCAACCCGGCTGACGTACGCGCCAGCGCAACGCGCCAACCGACCGACGTACGCGCCACCACAACCAAACGGCCGCCCACCTTTTGTCGAAAGGGCCGTTCCTAGAAAGTCCGCCCCGCAGGGGCGTCTGCGCGAGCAGGCGTTTGGTGTGTAGCGACACCACGGACCCGAGCTAACGGGGGGGCTTCAACCCCCTCCCACGCCTAGCCGTGCGTGGCATTGCCGTGTCCGGGGAAAGAGGGATCCTGGGGGTTGAGCCAACGCCGGGTGATTGGACCTTTAAGGCCCCCCGGCGGAGGCAACACACCTCTTTGGCCCTTGCTTCACGCAGACGGCACCCCTGGGCTGACCCACCCAGGGGAAATCGGCAGTCGCCTTTTCCTGTCTCTCTCTCCCCTCATCTTCGTCTTTCGCTCTCTTTCAATCTTTTCTGTCTTCTCCTCTCTTCCGTTTACTTCCAATTTTCATGGCGGCAAGGGTTAACCGTGTGTGGCAATCCAACCTTGGAGAAACCATATTAGGTTATAGTGGCGGCGTACGACTGGCGTCGTGCATACTTTCTTCAAAGTTTGTCGCGCCCCCCTTGTAGGGCTCCCTGGTGGGCGGTCGGCGCTGTTGCCGAACATAAATATTTTTTCCTATGGCATCCCAAGCGTCCTTTGTTTTTGATCGGCCTCAGAAGAGGAACCGCACCGAAGCAACCTTCGAATTCTCACTACAAATCCATGCACCAAGTTTTCCCAAATACCACGTGATGCACAGTGAAACAAGTCCCGTGAGAAAACTATCCCCATTCCTTGTGGCCAGGTGCCTGAAGGAAAAAATCGGTCCGAATTTCAAAGCCTCTAAAATGTCTAGTGGGGATCTCCTCCTCGAACTCAAAGAAAAAAAATCAAGTCCAAAAATTGCAAGAACTCACAAGTATCGGGGACACAAACGTTACAGTTTCAGCCCACAGGTCACTAAACACAAGTAGAGGAGTGATATCTGAGGAGGATTTCATTGGATTGAGTGACGAGGAACTCTTGGAGGGTTTTCAGGAACAAAACGTACTCAAAGTTCAGAGAATAGTAATCCGCAGAAATGATCAAGAAATTCCCACAAAACACATAATCCTCACATTCGGAACAAGTGAAATGCCCACATCTCTCGATGCAGGCTACCTCAAAGTAAACGTAAGACCCTATATACCGAACCCCAGACGATGTTTCAAGTGCCAGAGATTTGGACACGCTTCACACTCGTGCAGAGGCAAAGAAACGTGCGCGAAATGCAGCGCCAATGACCATTCTGCTGAAAATTGCACATCTCCACCACACTGTGTAAACTGCAACGGAGAACATCCAGCATATTCGCGCTCCTGCGCATGCTGGAAAAAAAAGAAAAGGAAATAATTGCCCTAACTGTAAAAGAAAAAATCTCGTTCTTCGAAGCACGAAAGCGACTCTCGCACCTTCCTAGGCGAAGCTATGCCGATGTGACGCAGGCGGGGGCAGCGTCACAGAGGCCTCAGACGTCCTCCGGTTCCACACACAGTGGTCCGGTAGTGACTTCTCCCGCCCCCCCTTGACGGTAGCAGCTTCTGCTGCTCCGTCCACCTCAAAGGGCCAGCAGACTCCGGTCCCGCTGGGCCCTAAACTCAACAGAACGCCAAGGCCAGAGACCCAGGTCTCTGTGCCACGCTCTCGATCCTCCAGCGCCTCCGAGAAGGCAATGGAGGGCGAAGCGAAAACCTCGGTGTCAACAACACCGAAGGAGAAGCAAAGGCCAGAGACCCAGGTCTCTGAGCCACGCTCTCGATCCTCCAGCGCCTCCGAGAAGGCAATGGAGGTCGACGCGAAAACCCCGGTGTTAACAACACCGAAGGACAAGCGCTCTCTGGAGCGCGCCAAAAAAGACAAGATCCCTATAACTTTGTTCAGCAAGAAGCGATAACCTAAATGGTTATCGATCTTGTTTGAAGTTTAGTGATTCAACATGTCACCTACTATTTTTTAAATAACGAAATATTTTACGTCTACAATTTGCTCATTTTCAACTTAAAATGGCTTTTATCGTACACTGGAATTGCAGAGGGCTACTACATAATTTAGGCGACATAAAGGACATCATAAACAAGGTCTCACCAATAGCATTCTGTCTTCAAGAAACTAACCTAGGAGCAAAACATAAACAAGTCCTCAAGGGTTTTACAGTTGCCCGAAAGGACCGTGAATGTTGTAGCCGTCTTTCGGGAGGAGTAGCTATTGCCGTTCAGGGCGGCACTCCTACTCGTGAAGTAAAACTAAACACACCTCTCGAGGCCGTAGCCGTCACCATTTTATCCCATAAAACGATCACCATCTGTTCACTTTATATTCCACCCCACACGCAAATTACTGCTAAACAACTAGAAGATCTAGCGGAACAATTACCAAGCCCATTTATTTTAGTTGGAGATTTTAATGCCCACTCTACTCTTTGGGGTAGCGACAAAACTGATCGAAGAGGACAGACAGTTGAAGATTTTGTTTTGTCAAATGATATCTGCCTTTTAAACTCAGGTGCTTTTACGTATTTTTCGCCAAGCTCACGCACTTTTAGCTGTTTAGATCTCGCTTTATGTTCACCAAGTCTTTTTAGCGACCTTAAATGGGAAGTCCTCGACACATCATATGGCAGTGACCATCAGGCCGCCATAATCAAACTCATACCGTCCTACGAAACATTTGCGACCAAACCACGCCGATGGAAATTGCAACTCGCGAACTGGCCACTTTTTACTGAGAACGCAAAGCTTGAAGCGGTTTTCTCACCGCAACTTACCGTTGAGGAGCTTAACGAAATGTTAACGCAGGTTATCATTTCAGCAGCAGAAAAAGCGATACCGCAATCGTCCGGTGTTGTGCGTAAAAAATTAAATCCTTGGTGGACCACGGAATGCACCGAAGCTAAAAAAACAGCAAAACAAGGCCTGGGGAATCTTACGAAGGTATCCTACTTATAGCAACCTGGTAATCTTTAAGCAGGCAAAAGCCAAAGCGCGATTCATTCGAAGGCAAGCGGAAAAGAGCTCATGGCAAAAATATATATCATCCATTAATAGTTCTGCGACATCCAAACATATCTGGGATCAGGTGAGGAAGTTTAGAGGACAGTACTTATCATACGCAATACCACTGTTTACAAACCCAGGCACACAAACAACACTAGAAGACCAGGCCAACCTATTAGGTGAACATTTCTATAATGTATCATCATCAGCGAATTACACAAACGCTTTCCTTAAACACAAAGAATCCGCTGAAAAACAGAGCCTGCCCACTACGAGTGCTTCAAATGAATATTATAACCAGCCACTCACACTTCACGAATTAAACAGAATACTCTCGGCCGGTAAAAAAACGGCCACAGGTAATGACCGTGTACACTACACAATGCTGGCCCATCTATCCCAAGCATCGACGGAGGTACTGCTCCGATTTTTTAACAAAATATGGGAAACTGGTACGATGCCAGAATGTTGGAAAAACGCAATAGTCATACCGTTTCTAAAGCCTGGTAAATCTCCAACATCCCCGAGCAGCTATAGGCCCATAGCATTAACAAGTTGTCTCGCAAAAACATACGAAAGCATTATAAACATTAGACTCACTTTCATTCTCGAATCAGAGCACCTAATAGACATACACCAGTGCGGATACAAAAAGGGCTGTTCCGCCACCGACCATCTCGTTAGACTGGAACAAGAAATACGAGGAGCATTTCTACACAAGCAGCACTGTCTCGCGGTCTTCTTTGACTTAGAGAAAGCATATGATACAACCTGGCGACATGGAATTCTTAGAGACCTTTCTGACTTGGGGATTCGCGGAAGAATTCTGAACTGTTTATATGATTTCTTATCGAACAGAACATTTCAAGTACGTCTTGGCACAGTGCTTTCACGAAGATTTGTCCAAGAAAACGGTGTACCGCAAGGTTGCATTTTGAGCACAACACTCTTCATAGTCAAAATGAACTCCATCAACAACGCCATACCTCCCACAGTCATGCACTCCGTCTATGTTGACGATCTTCAGATCGCCTGTCGGGCCTCCAGCCTATCATCCTGTGAAAGGCAACTGCAAATAACAATCAATAAGCTTACGAAATGGGCTGACCAAAATGGTTTCCGTTTTTCGGCACAAAAAACTACCGCCGTTCTCTTTACACAAAAACGTGGACTGTACCCTGACCCTGCTCTTAAACTAAACAACATTGAAATGCCAGTAAAACAAGAATACAAATTCTTAGGAGTTACATTCGACCAAAAACTCAACTTCCTTTCCCACATAAACGCACTAAAAGTTAAGGCAAATAGAGCACTAAACCTTTTGAAGGTATTATCCCATAAGCACTGGGGTTCCGATCGACTCTGCCTGCTGCGCATCTACCGTTCCATCGTGCGCAGTATTTTAGATTATGGATGTGTCGTCTACGGCTCGGCACGGGGGTCTTACATTCGGCGTCTTGACCCTGTGCACAATCTCGGCCTACGTCTATCCAGTGGTGCTTACCGAACATCGCCAGTGGAGAGCTTATATGTAGAGTGTAACGAACCTCCTTTGTGTCACCGAAGAGCATTACTAACTCTGTCATACGTCTTGAGAATAAGGTCATCACCACAACACATCTGCTACGACATTGTCACAAAGTGTAGTTCACGTTTACACTACCTTAACAAACCGAACTTAATCAAGCCGCTTGTCTTGCGTTTCGAGGAATACTGCCGGACGTATGTCATCTCTGAAGAAGCACTTGATGTCGCCATAAAACCACCGAGACTACCGCCATGGCTTGATCTGGCGCAACTTTGCGATATATCTTTAAGCCATCTAAACAAAAAAATCCACCCCACGAGAACATTTAATTCAGGAATTCCGTGCACTTCAAGACAAATATCGAGATTACACTGAATTTTACACAGATGGATCGAAAACAAAAAACCACGTGGGTGTTGGAATCGTGACAGGGGAAAGCGCAGTTAGTGTGAGAGTACCTCATTTTATCTCTATTTTTACAGCAGAAGTTTACGCTTTATATGAAGCTGTTCGAAAAATCATCGATAGCAAACACGAGAAAGCAATCGTATATACAGATTCCTTAAGCGCACTTAAAGCTCTACATATCAAATCCGAGTGCGAGCCATTAGTTGGTGACATTTTAAACATGGTACTTTTAAATAGCGGGGTAACTTCTATACGTTTCTGCTGGGTCCCAAGTCATGTTGGGATACCTGGCAACGAAAAAGCAGATGAGTGCGCCTTTTTAGCAGTTCACAAAACACTTACAAAAATAAAAGTTCCCTTAAGAGACAGCCAGAGAACAATCCGTCTAGCGCTGTTAGCAAAATGGCAACAACACTGGGACTTGTGCACGAGCAATAAGCTCCATCTGGTGAAGCCGATACTGGGTGAATGGAAGAACTGCCGTCACCAAGAACGGTTTATCGAAGTTGTGTTATGTCGACTCCGCATTGGGCACACCCACTTGACACACAACTTTTTACTCTCAAAGGAAGAACAACCAACGTGTGAAAAATGCCAAGAACCGCTAGCACTTATGCACATCCTAATCACATGTCCCAACATTGAAACACAGAGACAAAAACATTTCAGGAAACTATACAAACAACACGTACCTTTACACCCGGCTTTGTTTCTAGGAGATGACCCTATAGTACCCCTGCCTGACATGCTAAGCTTTCTGAAAGAATGTAATTTGTTAAATAAGCTTTAAAAGTTCATCATTTCAGTGTCCTTTCCTTAACGTCTTGTGTCTGGCGCAGCATAGCCTCAGCTGCTTTTGCGCCATAAAAAACCAAATTAACTAACTAACTAACTAGAAAGTCCGACGTCTGGAGAACTGACGATCGCCGCCCTCTGTGTTTCCACTGCGGCGAACCTGGCCACATATACCGCCGCTGCTTTTACAGGAGCCTCGGAATACGTGGATTCCCCATCGACGCTTCACGTCCACGACCTGGTCAAAGGCCGCTTGAGATCGAAGACTATCTACAAAGGCAAAATTCACCACCAAGCCGCTACAGGTCGCCGTCGCCATCGTCTCGCCGTTACCCTTCACCGAGCCCTGGTTACATAGACGCAACACAGGGAAGGTCCCCCAGCCCTCGCTTGGGAAACTGAAGACGGCAACCAATGGAGGTGTGGTTGCTGCCCGGTACATTCCTGAACACCCTCCCCCGCCCGAAAGTCCCAGCGGAGTAACCCTACCTGGAGCGTGCGGACGAAACGAGCGACACGTTAGCACCAAGTTCCGACCAAGCCGCGACAGTACACCACGACGTACCTGCAACGCCAGGGTAAAGTCTACGGACCTGGCAGTGAAAATCGACAACCGCGATGTTATTGCGTTGGTTGATACCGGTGCTGACTTTTCCGTCGTGAGTTCGGTGTTCGCAGATCAGCTAAAGAAGGTTCTGACTTCTTGGGAAGGCCCTCAGATACGGACAGCAGGTGGTCACGTGATAACACCAAAGGGACGGTGCACAGCTCGTGTGGAAGTGGAAGGACATATGTACCCTACTGTATTCGTCGTCCTGCATGAGTGCTCTCGGAACGTCATTCTCGGTGCGGACTTCCTTTCGGCGAACAACGCAATCATAGACCTTCGAGCGCAAACAATCACTCTGTCACCGGAAAAGAACGTTACTCAAAATCCAAGTCATGCATTATCTGCTGCACTAAGTGTTCTTGATGAGCACGTGACATTGTCACCACACTCGAGCACTTTCATCCCCGTGGGCGTTGACAGCTGCATCTGCGCTGAAGGGTTGGTCGAGGCCAACCAGAGTTTGCTGTTTGAAAAAGGTTTGGCTGTTGCCAGAGGAATCGTTGACATTGTTGAAGGAACCACCAGTGTACTTATCACTAATTTCTGCTCGGAATATTGTCACCTGGCTAAAGGCACCACTGTGGCACTGTTCGAGACTATCCCTGATATAAGCAATATAGCCACGATCGACGACGCACCTAATGCTCGTCCACATGCCGTATCTTTTGATATGAACCCGGCGTTGCCCCTGCCAAGACAAGAACGGTTGCAGAAACTACTCGATAGCTTCCAGGATTGCTTCGCTACGTCATCCAAGATCCGCCAGACAACACTCGTGAAACATCGCATCATAACTGATGAAAATGTGCAGCCAAGTCACCAGTCGCCATATCGTGTGTCCATAAAAGAGCGTGAGGCAATCCGGCAACAGGTACAAGAAATGCTTCACGACGATATCATTGGACCTTCCCAAAGCCCCTGGGCTTCCCCGGTCGTGCTCGTGAGGAAACGGGACGGCACTCCGAGATTCTGCATCGACTATCGCCGACTCAATAAGGTCACCAGAAAGGACGTTTACCCGCTCCCTCGAATTGATGACGCCCTCGATCATCTCTGCAATGCCAAATACTTTTCATCCATGGATCTAATGACTGGCTACTGGCAGGTTGAAGTAGACGAAAGGGATCGTGAGAAGACGGCGTTTATTACACCAGACGGGCTATACCAGTTTAAAGTCATGCCATTTGGACTTTGCACTGCCCCTGCAACTTTTCAAAGAGTAATGGACACCGTGTTGGCTGGTCTGAAATGGAAAACTTGTCTGGTGTATCTTGACGACGTCATAGTATTTGCTCCATCCTTCGAGGAACACCTCAGCAGGTTAAAAGTGGTACTTGGTGCTATTAGGGCTTCAGGACTTACGTTAAAACCCCAGAAATGCCGTTTTGCCTACGAGCAGCTCAAGTTCCTCGGCCACGTTGTCAGTTCTGCCGGTGTTTTACCAGATCCAGAGAAGACAGCTGCAGTTCGAGACTTCCCGCAGCCCCGCGAAAAAAAGAGCCTCCGAAGCTTCCTCGGACTTTGCGCCTACTATAGGCGCTTGGTCAAGGACTTCTCGCGGATTTCCGAGCCCCTGACACGCCTAACAAAAGAAGACAGCTCGTTTGTGTGGCAAGCACCTCAAGAAGAAGCATTTCGGGAGCTCAAGAGATGTCTTCAAACGCCGCCTCTTTTGGCCCACTTTGATGACAACGCGCCAGCAGAAATCCACACCGACGCCAGCAGTGTCGGCCTCGGCGCCGTTCTTGTTCAAAGGCGCGACGGACTAGAACACGTGATCGCCTACGCTAGTCGATCTTTGTCTAAGACAGAGTCAAACTATTCGACCACCGAAAAGGAATGTCTGGCAATTGTGTGGGCAACTTCCAAATTCCGCCCATACGTGTACGGCAGACCTTTTACCGTCGTTACCGATCACCATGCGTAATGCTGGCTTGCGAATCTAAAGGACCCATCCGGACGTCTCGCAAGGTGGAGCTTGCGCCTCCAGGAGTTCGATATGTCTGTAGTGCACAAGAACGGAAGAAAGCATTCCGACGCAGACTGTTTGTCTCGAGCCCCCGTTGAACAACCGCCGCCATGTACAGACGACGACACTAGTTTCCTGGGGGTGATCACCGCTTCCGACTTCGCCGTGCAACAAAGGGCCGACACTGAGCTGAGTTGCCTCATTGAATATCTTGAACGAAAACGTAGCGAGATCCCCCCAAGCCTTTCGGCGTGGCCTCCGCGCATTCTGCTTAAAAGATGGTCTCCTAGTAAAGAAGAACTTTGACTCTAGGAAGAGTACCTACCTCCTCGTCGTACCGTCGCCATTACGTCAGGAAATATTGCAGGCGTCACACGATGAACCGACCTCCGGGCACCTCGGCTGTACACGAACGCTTGCGCGGATCCGTGAGCGTTACTACTGGACACGCATTCTAGAAGAAGTCAAGCATACGTACGGACGTGCCGAGAGTGCCAGCGCCGCAAGAGGCCACCAACGAAACCCGCCGGACTGCTGCAGCCACTCCGACCCTCAACAAGGCCCTTCGAGCAAATCGGAATGGACTTTCTGGGACCGTTTCCGACGTCTACTGCAGGGAATAAGTGGATAATTGTAGCGACGGATTACATGACTCGGTACGCAGAAACCCGCGCCCTTTCACGAGCCACTTCTCAAGAGGCTGCCAGATTCTTCATTCATCAGATCGTTCTGCGCCACGGTGCACCTGAGGCCGTTATCACTGACAGAGGGACAGCCTTCTGCTGCGAAATGATGCAAGCCATCTTGCGGTGCAGCCACACCACCCATCGCCGAACTACCGCATACCATCCGCAAACTAACGGCCTCACGGAACGGCTGAACAAGACCCTGGCGGACATGATGTCCATGTACGTCGATGTTGAACACAAAACGTGGGATGAAGTGCTCCCATATGTCACCTTCGCTTATAATACGGCCATCCAGGAGACAACCGGGTTGACACCATTCACTCTTGTTTATGGACGCGAAGCGACAACAACTCTGGACGCCATGCTGCCGCATGTAAACGAAGGCGACCCAAACCCTGACGTAGCGACATTTCAGCAGCGCGCTGAAGAGGCTCGGCAGCTGGCTCGAGTACGCACGGCACGAAAGCAAGCGACGGATGCCCGGCACTACAACCTTCGACACCGCCATCAAGAATACAGACCCGGCGAGCAAGTTTGGCTATGGGCGCCAGTTCGCCGACGAGGCCTCAGCGAAAAGCTTCTTCGGCGTTATTTTGGCCCCTACAGAATTGTTCGTCGCGTAGGGCCACTGAACTATGAAATCATCCCCGATGGGGTGACAGACTCTCAGCGTCGACGTGGACGGTCTGAAATTGTTCACGTCGTACGCTTGAAACCGTATTTTGTGCGCCAGCAGATATAATGTGCCCTTATTTCTCTTTGTTGTTGTGAAAATATGTTTTGAGTGTTTTATGCCATTAACGCTTGTTTGGAACATCGAGGCGATGTTTTTTGAAGGGGGGAGCAATGCCACGTGCCGTGCCCGGCTTCGCAGCTGGGACCACCGAGGGACAGCTGTTACGTCATTTACATAGGTTAGAACCGACTGAGATAAGCTTTAAACTTCCGATGGGCCTATCGTATCAGGCTGGACAATATCTGATGACACGTACGCGCATATCCCGTGTGACTAGACAGTGCTTAAATACTGCAGCCCATAAGCTGTAAGTTGTTCTTTTTTTGCTCGGCAGCAGCCGTGCATGTACACGCCGCTCTGACTCGTTTTGTTTCTTTGGTACTTGTACGAGGCACAAGTTCGCCTCATTAATAATAAAGCTTGTCTGCCGCACCCTCGTCTTCTGTGGATTCTCGTGACGAAGACGCCTCGTGACAATATTATTAGTTTATGGTGGAAGCTACTGAAGCAAAGGAAAATCCATTAATGCTGCTTCACTTTAGAACACGATGACGCTTAACTTTAGACGCTTAAAATTTCCGGAGCCCTCCACTACGGCATCCCTCATAATCATATGGTGGTTTTGGGACGTAAAACCCCACATATTATTATTATTAGTTTATGGTGGAAGCTACTGAAGCAAAGGAAAATCCATTAATGCTGCTTCCCAGTTGAAAATCACAACACAATACTACGACAGAAATTCTGTAGTCTTTCGTATTTTGGGACGCTGTTGTCTGTTGCACTGTTTTCTATTGTCTATCCTATAGTCTATTGTTGGTCGTAGGGTCTGTTGTCTATCGTATGGTCTATTGCCTGTTGTATTATCTGTTGTCTGCTGTATGGTCTATTGTCTAGCGTATGGTCTCTTGTCTGCCGTATAGTCTGTCGTCTGTTTTGTAGTCTATTGTCCACATCTATTGACCTCCCTTACTGCGCATGCGCAAACCCTTCCAAAAAATAAAAACAAAAAACCTCCTCTCTCCTCTAGGCATCCCTCCCCGCGGCAACCACACCCCTCACTGCGCATGCGCCTCCCCTCCTACGCTCCCCCCCTCTAGGCATCCCTGCCCGCGGCGTCCACACTCCCACTGCGCATGCGCGTCCCCCCCTCTCTCCTCTAGGCATCCCTGCCCGCGAGTCCACACTCCCACTGCGCATGCGCGTCCCCCCCCCCCTCTCTCTTCTCTCCTACGCTCCCCCCTCTCTCGCCTCGCGACGCCGACGCAGGCAGCGTCTGCTAGCGAGTTTCTTTGTTGAAAAAACCGACTGCTCGCGCTGCACAACCGTTCACTGGCCACCCCGTATATATGTCACTGGATCTTGACCTGCAAAGTGGTGCCGGTGGGAGATTTCTCCTGTGAGTTGTTCAACAATAAAAATTCGCAGCGTGCGCGTTAACTAAAAGGGGACTGCGGGTCTCTGTGTCCAGTCGGAGTCTTCTGTCTTTCATTGCCCATTAGCAGCGATTGGCATGTTCCAGTAGGAAACACCGCTCCATCACTGCGTGCTTTGCACCTCCCCAGTTTTCTCTCCTGCGCAACGCCGCCGCTAGTGTAAGCGTTAGCGCCCGCTGCTTCACATCTACACATGGTTCCCTTTAGCGGGAGATGGTGTAATTTTGAGTGATGTCATCATAACAGTTGTTGTTTTGTATCGAAGCTTTCTGTAATACTACACAATTTTGTTGCATTACTCTATAGACACTTCTGTAGCCACAATTGGATGCACGCTTAGACAACAAACTTCTGTTGTACGACAGATTTTTGTTGCATTACTTACGGAAGACCTCTGTTGTCACAATTGACTATACGCTAAGACAAAAGTCACATTTGTAGCACAACACATTTCTTTCGTACAACAAAATTTATCGTACAATATATAGACATTTCTGTAGTAGCAGCCGGGTGCTTGTTGTGAGGACACATTTTTTTACAATACTATAAAGATTTTCGTAGCACTTCAACTTTCTGTAGTTGCACAAGAGAAGTGTGTTGCACACACTTCTGTTGTCACAATAAAAGATCGGATGCACAATTGAAAAGTGTGTTGTCTCAACAAGAATGTGTAGTAACAACAGAAAAATCCTTTTGTACAATTGAAATTTCTGTTGTGCTCAAGGCAAGTTCTTTTGTCATTTTCAACTGGGTTCACTTTAGAACACGATGACGCTTAACTTTAGACGCTTAACTTTACAACAGGATGACGCGAGCAATATTGTGTGCACTAGTATCTAGGAAGTGGTACACCGTGGCAAATTTTAAATAATATCTCGGGAGTTTCGGCACCAGGATTACGGTATAAAATGTCCGCCACGGTGGATCAGTGGGAACGGATCTCGACTGCTGACCCGAAGGTCGCTGTTTCGATCGCGGCCGCGGCGGTCGCATTTCGATGGAGGCGCAATGATAGGGGCCCGTGTACTGTGCGATGTCATTACACGTTAAAGAACACCAAGTGGTCAAAATCGGTGGAGCCCTCCACTACGGTGTCCTTCACGATCATATCGTGGTTCCGGGATGTAAAACCGAACATCTTATTATTAACAGGATTACGGTAGTGTCTAATATCGGCGATAAGCAACAAGATCGTCAATGCAAAGTTTTCTTTCACAGCGGCTTTTTCAGCGCATGAGCCCTCAGATAACCGTGACAAGGTGGATCAATCTTTAAATAAATGGCGTAGGAAACGGTGCTGGATATTAGTATTCTTCGTTCCTGCTTTTGAAGAAATTTACTCCACACACTGGTTTTACACGCACAAGAATAATTTAGAAGTTGGTATTGCGAATAGAAAATTCCCAGAAACAATACTGGTATTTTTAGCCAAGCAGTTTTCCTCCAATTTCGCAATTTATGAAATTGCAGCTCAGCTAGCTAGAAAACACGGTGCTTCTTGGTTATAATATCATTCCAAACAAATGAGAATCGATATTCACTCTTTTGAGTATTTTGGTTTCCCTTTCTGTCGAAGAAGTTTCGAGTAAAAGAAAATCACAACTATGGGGAATGGCCCAAAATAGCTGTATTTCAGGAATGTAATGTGGAGACAAGTTAAACAGGGGATAATAAAAGTCGCCGCATAGTGCCTGTGATATCTGCACATTTAAAATATATGTTAGCGGTTTTCTTGTTTACCGCTGTACCTCAAGATTGCGGTCAAACCTAGGTGCCTTACCAAAAATATTCCAATCGTCTCTTCAAAAAGGCAATTTTTGATTCCAGGACGTTGTCAAGGACGAATCGAGCACGTTGTCTACCATACTGCGTAAAACAAGTTGCAGTATATTTGCTACCAAGTCACAATGTGTCAGATATGACCAACTTAGCCCAGCAGCTGAGCCATTCATTATGAGTGGCCAATCGGATACAAGACACATAGAAAGTGCTTAAAATGAACTAGTGTGCTCGAATTGCATCGCGCAGTAAGCTTTGCCTTTCCTCACCCTGCAATCTGAGCACATCCACAGATCGCGCTGTCTTGGTCGCCAAGGTGGCTCAGTGGTAACGGTGCTCGGTCGCTGACTCAAAAAAGCGCGGTTTCGATGCTGCCGCAGTTTTCAAATTTCGCTCGAGGCTAAATGCTGGAGTCACATGTAGTGATCCGTGTCAGTGCGTATTGAAATCCCAGGGGTCGAAATTATAAGGCCTCTGTCATAGCGCGAGTCACTTCAGTATTTTGAATGCCGTAAACCAGCCTTGCTCTGCCCATGTGACGTAAAGCTTACCCCACTGGGATGGAAACATGGTACACGAATTCTTCAGTACACGATGCAACTTTTGGACGGTCGTTTCTTACGGACCTGTGCTCTTCCTGCCTAGTGGCCTCAACTTTGCCAGTAACTGCTGGGCATATCTAATTACCCAGCATATTTTTCATGCTCGGTTAAAGCTGTCCTTGGCTTTTGCTTTAGTCGTTCGAAAATTGTCGTGGCTTGCATCCGTTTGCCCGCTAATCTAAGGAATTCGCGCCCGGTATTATTGAAGAGTGTTTCACCAGGTATTTGCCAGAAAAAAAAAGTCGTGACGCCCTAAAATACGTTTGTCTCTCCCGAACGAAACAATTTCCAAAAAATCACGTCATATCCACGAAGTGAATGATGATGAGTGGGCGAAGCTCGCTCGTTTTCATCCATGGCAGAAAGAGAATGTGTGGTCTGGAACGCGCTTATACTTCTTGGTCATCAGCGTCATCGTCATCGTTATCACGTGTAGTGGGTGCATTCCACTATACTGGAACGCGCTTATTCTTCATTGTCATCAGGCGTCATCGTCATCTTTATCACGTGTAGTGGGTACATTCTACTATACTGGAACGCGCTTATACTTCATCGTTATCACGTGTAGTGGGTACATTCCACTATGCTGCGTCATCGTCACCTTTATCACGTGGAGTGGGTACATTCCACTATACGTGGCTACCTACCTACCTACCTACCTACTACTACTACAGAGGAGGGACAGACCCACACCCTAAGGAGCTTCGCTCCTAAAAATCAGAAGTTCGTGAACAGGAACTTCCCTACATGATGAAGGAAAGAAAAATGCAGGTGTGTTTTGAGGGTCCATTACATGAACGACGACGTCTGAAACATCTGAAGATGGCTGAAATAGGAAATGGGCACAACGATTTAATTTCAGCCAAGAATAATGTGGCATGGCCGGTGCTGCTTTTGCTACTACACTCCAAGAAAAAAAAAGGGTATACCTGACCCTTTTCGGAGAGTTCTGACTTGCCACGTATACGACTCTCTTTGGAGAGTCACGGTGACTCTCTTGGTGGGTCATAGTCGGCGCGCTCAGGAGAGTCCCCGGACCCTGGAACTGCAACGAAATTGTGGACACCTCAAAAAGCCGATTTATAGGCAGTCCAGCTGAAGATAATGCTACCTGCCAAATTTCACCTTCGAAATGCAAGTGGTTACCTAAGAAAAAAGCTCGCCAACAACGCAATTTTTCACACCGAAACTAGAAAAAACGACGCCATTACAGATCGCCGGAAGTGACGTAGTCAACAGCCCGATGACAGACCGACCGATGCAGGCGAGCGTCTGCTCTGCGCTGCGAACATGGCTCCGAAGTATGCGCTTCCCGGCCGCGCCCCAAGGTTTTCTCTTCAGATGGTAACGAAGAAATTAACTATTCAAAAACATGCACAGGGAAGGAAACACGGATACATAATAACAAAAGTTCGTTTAAGTGTTTGTCTAAATAACTGCTGCCCGCTTTGCGCCTACCGTCTCGGCCTGCTGTCTTGGAGAACTCGCTTGTTTACAATAAACGATGCTGCTGGTTTACGCTTCGGGTATTCTCGCTTCGTTGATTGACTACGGATGGAAAGACGGCGTTGTTTTCGAGACCGATGCTCGGTTTGGCACTCTCCCATGTCTAACGAAAACGTCCGTGCATTTCTGTAAACACTTGTGTGACTGCGCCCGAAGCTTTTGCATTAAACCACTAACGCAGCACAATTCGTTTTCTTAAAATACGTTTACGTGCTTGAAATGCTTTGAACCGAGCACGACTACATTTCTATCGAACTTCACTGCTGTGACTACTCGCAACGAGAAGCGGGCTGTTCAGGTTTTGGAGCTTTCATTACTCGCGCCTAGATGGCGCAGCTAGTCCAGCGCTTCGCGGGGCGTCGTTTTACCGGTTCTGTGTTTCGAATAGTGTTACGTTAGGATTTAGCGAGCGAAACACGCTAACGCAAGCATTTTACGCTATACTAAAGCTGTCTAATACGAATACATCTCGTCGCCGGCGCTTCTCCAAACACTGGTCAGGGCTTCCCGTTGTTGGGTTTGCAGCGGCTCAATATTGAAGGCACTGCGTCAGGATTCAACATTTTTTTTTCACTATCAACACTATTTGGGCGAAGAGACACCGCTCGTGTTTATATTCGTCATCTTAGAAGTGCGCCGGTTAAACCACCACGCTATTCGGTACCTCCCTTTCCTATCGCCTCACTCCGATAACCAACAACTTTTTGAGCTTTACGTTTTTCGGAAAAGCGTGAAAGCTGGTCCCAGCCGTAACAGATGTTCCAGTAGCCTACGGCTCCGCATTTCGCATTACAAAAGAATTCACATCTTCTGAATCAGCCGCTCGTAAAGGGGCGTCACACAGAAAAGGAAGGCATGCGGCTGCAGGGAGTTCTGCTCACGAGCGGTGGTGAGCTGCAATTGACGTCATTTCCGTTTGTGTCCTATTTGCCCAGGCACACCGCTAGGGCTCCGCGTCGTCTGCTAGTTGACAATTAGAGCACCGATTATAAATGAAATATGCGATTGCAAGCTTCTTCACTGCCGTTATCATTGCTTACCCAACATATACTACACATTCCGAGCCAATTCTGCCCAAGTCAGATTTCGTTGCAGTTGGCCTTTAAGAAGAGTGGGATGACTCCTATGCGAAGGATCACACTACCACTTTTGAGGGAGTCAGACGACTCTTGCCAGTGACGCTCCTACGCGGGTCAATCGACACCCACCGAAGCGTCAAGCGACTCTGCGGCTATTTTAAGCTACTAAATTGACCCATGCTCTACATTTGCGCGACTACTGCTGGAAATAGTGAAGTATTCATTTTAAGCAACTCCATTAATACTTGCCGTTGTTCCCAGCGACTGCAAGAAAAGGATAGTTCAATTTTAGCATTATTTTAATAAAACTCCTCAAAACACATCATTTCTAGTAAAGTTGAAGCAGTTAAGGTATTCCTCATTTACATGCTTGTATGAGTATAACCAACCAAAATGTGTGACTGTGATGTGCATAGTGTCATGTCGTGCAAAATAAACAGCAGATATCGGTATCATGTTTCCATATTTATTCCTTATGATTAAGAATCAAAAAGTCGTGAAGGCTGCAGTAATCAGACTTGTGACTTGCTATGTTGTCGCTCCTCTTCAGCGTGAGCAGCCATGAAAAATGGTACCTGAAAAGAAGAGCGTAATATCATAATGAGAAAACGGAATCATAGTAAGATTTTGCAATACCTACACAATAAGTGATTTACACAGACATAATGAAGACTCAGAACAAAACAAATGCAAAGAGGCATGGTAAGGAACCGTGTTTTTTGCCGTTATCGTGTAAAACATTGGTGACAAACTTGCAGCACAAGATGATGTGAGCTTTTTTTTTTTTAAACAAGAAATGCAATTGTTTTAGGCTCCTTTGCGTGGGTGCCACTCACCTCTTTTCCTACGTCGTCTTGTCCAACCAAAGGAAATGTAGGGCCAAGTGCCTCGTTGACATTACGAACGCCACTTTGATTTTCCCATCACTAGTGGTGAAGCGCCAGACCATAGCGACACCTTCGTTGCCCTTGGAATAACAAACACACAGACTGATTAGTTTTATTTGAACCACCCTTTGTTCAACACACCGTTACTCGACACATATCTGACACGAGTGTTTCGTTTTAAATAATTTCGCAACGAAAACAAATTTCCACGTAAAAGAAGGCGCGAACCTCGTTTCGCGATAGGCACTGGTTATGCACGAATGAAAGCCCCTCCTTTTCTGATAAATCGCTTCAAAAAGTGCTTCCAGAATAAGCCCGGCTTTGCGCCGGCATATTGCCACAACCAAGCGCATCCTCCGGCAGTCAGGGGCACGCCGTGAGCGGTTACTGACAGCGTGTTCTACAAATGTAACCCATTCTTAAATACTCAGTTGTACGAGCGCCCGAACGACAGCAACGCACGCAGACGCCGTCTACGTCGACATGAGACATGGCATATGTTAGAATTATCTTACATAGCTCCCACTGTCACATTCACTCGATTCTGTTGTAAAGCCGAACGTCATTATATGCAGTGCGTCTCTGTACACAGACTTTTTTTCACGTTTCCACGCGTCGAAGCACGCTGCACACTCGAGTATCGATGGAAATGTTATTATGACGTTGAGTAAAGCGCATCTCAAAACCATATTGTCACGTGGGTATGACGTCGACGAAGGCAGCAGGCGACGTGTCCAAGATGAAACTGTTTATTAGGCCGAACTTGTGGCCGGTAAACAGAAAGTAAGATTACAGCAATGCACGCTGGCACTGATAGCGGCGAGCAGAGCGTCGGCCGTCGATCAACTGGCAAGCGGTGAAGCGCGTCGGCATTTATACGTGCGTCATAGAATATTCCAGTCTTATCACTCGTTGCCGCACAAGCTCTGGAATAAGCTCGAGTGTTCGCGTCTTGCGCGCAATCTTAACAAAACGATCTACAGTAATCGCGAAGCTTCTAGAACAGTCAGGCGCGGTTTGCGCTGAGCATTGAGCTTCTTCGATTTACCAAGTCCCGGACCAGTCGCCGGCGGCCCGCGGACGCCTCGGCTCATAGGTAGCTACGTCATTTGCCGCCGTCACCACGTGATCCAAAAGTCCCGAGTTGGTCCCGAGCGGCCGCGGGCCGCCTGCGCGCTTGATGCTCGCCGCGTGGGAGCCCGCGTCCGCTACGGCGTCTGCTACGCCGTCTGCTCCGTCCATGGCTGCGACACCAGGCACAACGCCGACGTAATTCCAACCTCAACAGTGGTTAGACAGTGAATTATACCTACTTCCGTTGTGACACCACTTACTATAAGTGAACTACTCGAGCGAGCGCGCATCGAAGACGTGCGTGGGCGTTCTACCGCTGTTTCTGCTGACGAGCACCAGGCGTGTTGGCCCGACTTTCGGGAATACGAACATGTTCGACGCGGCTCAGAACGCCGACGACAAGAACTGAGTGCGAAAACAATGCGAAATCCCGAAACACGCGAGAAGCGGACAGAAAAACATAGAGAGAGCAAGAGCGCGTCGAAAATTTCCCGTGTCTAACTTAAGATGGCCGCACGCGTGAGGCACAGCCATGCGCACCGCGCCGTCGTCTGCCAGCTGCCAGCAAGAAATTGTTCGGACAGTCCCGGGCCGTCCGCAGGCCGCCAGGCACGCGAAAAACGAACATGCATCCGAGCGGTCCCGGACCAGTGGGCGGAGCTTCCGGTTGGTCCCCGAGAAAAACGAATGCGGCGCCGGCGTCCGGGGCCGTCCGGAGCCGTCCGGGACGTGTAAATCGAAGAAGCTCATGACAGACTTTGAGGGCGAAGAACCGAATAGAGCAAAGTGAAAATAAGAAACGCGCGTGGCAATGCCCCCCTCTGAAAAAGCATCGGCCCGATGCTTAAAACAGAACATGGGGAAAAAAATGCATGCAACAATAAGTCACAACAACAAAGAAAGAAAGTACAACAATAAAGCAATAAGTGAAGTCCTCAGGTCCGCTAACGCGCGTAATACGGCTTGAGGCGCACGACATGGACGACTTCAGGTCGCGCACGACGCCGTTGGGAGTTAGTAATGCCGTCCGGAACGACCTCGTAGTCCAGAGCACCGAGACGTCGAAGCACCGTGTATGGCCCGAAGTATCGCCGAAGAAGTTTTTCACTGAGTCCGCGTCGGCTTATCGGCGTCCACACCCAAACGCGGTCGCCGGGCTGGTATTCCACACAGCGTCGTCGAAGATTGTAACGGCGGCTGTCGGTTGTCTGCTGATTCTTGATGCGCTGGCGGGCGAGTTGTCGGGCTTCTTCGGCGCGCTGTAGGTAGACGGTGACGTCGAGGTTTTCTTCATCTGCGACGTTGGGCAGCATGGCGTCGAGCGTCGTTGCCGGCTTCCTTCCGTAGACCAACTTGTATGGCGTCATCTGTGTCGTCTCCTGCACGGCCGTGTTGTATGCGAAGGTCACGTACGGAAGGATGGCGTCCCACGTCTTGTGTTCGACGTCGACGTACATGGCCAGCATGTCGGCGATAGTCTTATTTAGACGCTCGGTCAGGCCATTGGTTTGTGGGTGGTACGCGGTGGTCCGGCGGTGGCTTGTGTGGCTGTATCCCAAGATCGCCTGAGTTAGGTCAGCCGTAAACGCCGTACCTCTGTCGGTGATGAGAACCTCTGGGGCGCCGTGTCGAAGGACGATGTTCTCAACGAAGAACTTGGCTACCTCGGCGGCACTGCCCTTGGGCACGGATTTTGTTTCGGCGTAGCGGGTGAGGTAGTCGGTAGCTACGACGATCCATTTATTTCCGCAAGTCGACGTTGGGAACGGCCCCAGGAGGTCCATGCCGATCTGCTGGAACGGTCGCCGAGGAGGCTCGATCGGGTGAAGGAAGCCTGCTGGTCTTGCTGGCGGTGTCTTCCGTCGCTGACAGTCTCGGCACGTCCTTACGTAGTGGGCGACGTCGGCGGCAAGGCGCGGCCAGTAGTACTTTTCTTGTACTCTTGCGAGCGTGCGGGAAAGTCCGAGGTGTCCAGCCATCGGGTCGCCGTGTAGTGCCTGGAGGACTTCTGGTCGCAATGCTGAAGGCACTATGAGAAGGTAGTTGGCTCGAAGGGGCGAGAAATTCTTCTTTATGAGAATGCCGTTTCGTAATACAAACGACGTGAGTCCTCGCTTGAATGCCTTCGGAACAATGGCGGTCTTGCCTTCGAGGTACTCCATAAGGCCCTTGAGTTCCGGGTCGGCTCGCTGTCGTTCGGCGAAGTCGTCGGCGCTTATGGTTCCCAAGAAGTCGTCCTCCTGGTCATCTTGCGGCGGCGGTTCGACGGGGGCGCGAGATAAGCAGTCGGCGTCAGAGTGTTTTCGTCCGGACTTGTAAACGACGGTAACGTCGAATTCTTGAAGTCTCAGACTCCATCTTGCGAGACGACCTGAAGGGTCCTTCAGGTTAGCTAGCCAACACAAGGCGTGGTGGTCGCTCACAACTTTGAAGGGCCTTCCGTAAAGGCAAGGGCGAAACTTTGACGTAGCCCAGATGATGGCGAGGCACTCCTTTTCAATTGTGGAATAGTTGGCCTCCGCCTTGGATAGCGACCGGCTAGCATAACTGATAACCCTTTCCACAAGGACGGCGCCGAGTCCCACACTGCTTGCGTCGGTGTGCACTTCTGTTTCGGCGCGATCGTCAAAATGCGCAAGTAACGGAGGCGTTTGCAGGCGTCGTTTTAGGTCTTGAAATGCTTCCTCCTGCGGCGTTTCCCATTTGAACTCGACGTCGGCCCTCGTAAGGTTAGTGAGTGGTTCGGCGATGCGGGCAAAGTTTTTGACGAACCGCCTGTAGTAGGCGCACAGGCCTAGAAATCGACGCACGGCCTTCTTGTCGGCGGGTGGCGGGAATGTAGCGATGGCGGCTGTCTTCTGAGGGTCAGGGCGTACTCCGGACTTGCTTATCACGTGGCCCAAAAACAAGAGTTCCTCGTAGGCGAAGCGGCACTTTTGTGACTTCAGGGTAAGTCCGGAGGTCCTGATTGCTTGAAGTACAGCCTCAAGGCGCCGCAAGTGTTCGTCGAAGTTTGAAGAAAACACAACGACGTCGTCCAAGTACACAAGACAAGTCTGCCACTTCAAGCCGGCCAGTACGGTATCCATAACGCGTTGGAAGGTCGCGGGCACCGAGCAAAGACCAAAAGGCATGACCTTGAACTCGAACAGGCCGTCTGGAGTTATGAAAGCAGTCTTTTCTCGGTCTCTCTCGTCGACTTCGATTTGCCAGTAGCCTGTCTTGAGGTCCATCGACGAAAAGTACTTTGCGTTGTGGAGTCGATCCAGGGTGTCGTCTATCCGTGGGAGGGGGTACACGTCCTTCTTAGTGATCTTGTTCAGGCGACGATAGTCGACGCAGAAACGTAGCGTGCCGTCCTTCTTCTTCACCAAAACCGCGGCAGACGCCCAGGGACTCTTGGACGGCTGGATTATGTCGTCGCGTAGCATTTCGTCGACTTGCTTCTTCACGGCCTCGCGTTCGCGCGTCGATACTCGGTACGGGCTCTGTCGAACTGGTCGAGCACTTTCTTCTGTAATGATCCGATGTTTCGCGACTGGGGTCTGTCGAATTCTTGACGACGCCGAGAAGCAGTCTTTGAATCGCAGGAGCAGGGCCTTTAGCTGGTCTTGCTTGACCTTCGGAAGGTTCGGGTTGACGTCGAAATCTGGTTTGGGACCTCGATTCGTCGAAGCAGGTTCGGTAGCATCGGAGAGGGCGAAAGCATGGCTGGTGTCCACGAATTTCTCGATGTGGGCGACCGTCGTGCCAATGTTAAGGTGCCTATATTCGTGGCTGAAGTTTGTCAGCAGTACCTTTGCTTTGCCATCGCGCAACTCGGCGATGCCTCTTGCGACGCAAATCTGATGGTTCACAAGCAGGCGCTGATCGCCCTCGATGACGCCTTCAATGTCAGCGCGTATTTTGGTGCCGACGGAAATGACGACGCTGGAGAGGGGCGGAACGGTGACCTGCTCTTCAATTACAATCAAGGCATGATTCTCCGGCGTCGTGTGGGGCGGCAACGCTTCGTCTGAAGTCAGTGTTATCGACTCAGACCTCAGGTCGATCACGGCGCCGTGTTGACTTAGGAAGTCCATCCCCAGTATCACATCCCTGGAGCAGTGCTGCAGAATTAGAAAGCTGGCGGGATAAGTCCGGTTATTGATGGTGACTCTTGCTGTGCAAACTCCGGCCGGCGTTATTAGATGACCCCCAGCGGTCCGGATTTCAGGGCCTTGCCAAGCAGTCTTCACTTTCTTCAACTTCGTCGCAAAAGGTCCACTGACGACGGAATAGTCGGCTCCAGTGTCGACGAGAGCGGTGACGTTGTGGCCGTCGAATATTACGTCGAGGTCGCTGGTTCGTCGTCGTGCATTACGGTTGGGTCGCGGCGTCGGATCACGGCTGCGGTGGTTTGCTCCGCTGCTTCCACGTGGCGTCGTCAGGTCTTCTTCCGGCCGCGAAGTTTCGACTTCAGGGCTCTCTCTTGCTTTGTTCTTCAGGTATCGCCGCGGCGTCGTCGTGGGCGGAGGGTCTTCGGTAGTTCGTCGTACAGCAACCGCACCTCCATCGGTTGCTGCCCTTAGTTTTCCGGATATGGGCTCACGGAACGGCCTCGGTTGAGGCTGCTGTACTGCTGTCGTCGGTTAGGGGACCGGTAGGGTCCAGGCGATGGCGAACGCGATGAACGTCGAGGTGCCCGCTCAGTCGTGGTCAAGTAGTCGGCGATGTCGCGTGGGCGCTCGCCGTGCTGTGGGGGGCGGTGCGTTGACGGCGAAGCCGCGTAGGCCCATCTGGCGGTACTGGCAGCGGCGGTAGGTATGTCCAGCTTCCCCGCAGTGGTAGCAGAGCCGGCTGTTGTCAGGGGCTCGCTGGCAGGTGAGCGGTATGGCGTCGGTCGTGGGGACGGCGGTGTCTGGCGGCGGAAATGGGGTGGTGCGGCCTCCTGACGTGGACGTGGAGGCGGAGCGGAGCGTCGGGCGGCAGCAGCGTAGCTCATGGCTTGCGGCTGTGGCGGTTGGGGGGTGCAGATCGACTGCTGGATCTCTTCGCGAACGATGTCGGCGATCGAGTCCACTTGCGGCATTGATGAGGGTAACAGCTTGCGCAGTTCCTCCCGCACGATCGCTCGTATCGTTTCGCGCAGGTCGTCGGAGCCGAGAGCATGAACTCCTGGGCTGTCTTGCATCGTTCGGCGATCGTACTGGCGGGTTCGCATTTCCAGCGTCTTCTCGATCGCTGTTGCTTCCGACAAGAATTTCTGGACGGTCTTTGGTGGGTTCCGCATCATCCCGGCGAAGAGTTCTTGCTTGACTCCTCGCATGAGAAAACGGACTTTCTTCTCCTCGGGCATGTCGGGGTCAGCGTGTCGGAAGAGTCGCGTCAATTCTTCAGCGAAGATGGCCACTCTTTCGTTCGGGAGTTGCACCCTCGTCTCCAGCAACGTCGCGGCTCTTTCCTTGCGGGCGATGCTCCTGAACGTGTCCAGGAATGTGCCGCGGAAAAGATCCCAGGTTTGAAGCGCAGACTCCCGATTCTCGAACCAGGTCCTTGCCGCGTCTTCCAGGTAAAAGTAGACGCGACGCAGCTTCTCTTCCGGGTCCCAGTGGTTTAGGGTGGCCAGTCGGTCGTATGTCTCCAGCCAGGTCTCAGGGTCTTCGAACGATGATCCACGGAAAGTCGGTGGCTCCCTTGGCTGCTGCATTACGATCGCTGGCTGTGGCGCAGCGGCAGTCATCGTTGCTGCAGTCGAGGTCATGGCCTTGGTCTTCCTAGTCTTGTCAGGTAGAGGACCGTACTCCGGATGTAGACCTTGCTGCCTACAGCTAACTCGCTGGTCGTGGTTGGTGTCGATGTCTCCCTCGCGGGTGGGGCTGGGTTCACGGCTTGACGGGGGTGTCCGGTACATGAACGAAGCAGCACCTCCACCAGATGTCACGTGGGTATGACGTCGACGAAGGCAGCAGGCGACGTGTCCAAGATGAAACTGTTTATTAGGCCGAACTTGTGGCCGGTAAACAGAAAGTAAGATTACAGCAATACACGCTGGCACTGATAGCGGCGAGCAGAGCGTCGGCCGTCGATCAACTGGCAAGCGGTGAAGCGCGTCGGCATTTATACGTGCGTCATAGAATATTCCAGTCTTATCACTCGTTGCCGCACAAGCTCTGGAATAAGCTCGAGTGTTCGCGTCTTGCGCGCAATCTTAACAAAACGATCTACAGTAATCGCGAAGCTTCTAGAACAGTCAGGCGCGGTTTGCGCTGAGCATTGCTGACAGACTTTGAGGGCGAAGAACCGAATAGAGCAAAGTGAAAATAAGAAACGCGCGTGGCAATATCAAGCACTTCAGCAGTTCAGACACAATGTGCGATCAGAAAGTAATCGCCCTTTATGCCATGCAATCACTCACACAACAACGCGCATAGCGGTCTCAACTCGTTAAGCGACTGTTTTAATTGAACATCCTGCAACAGCATCGCGGACGCAGGCTACAGTTGGATATGGCTGGCAGCCTTCTTCCGCAGAGCTGCTGCAGACACCCAGCTTAAGCTGTGTAATTAGTACCTACGAAAGCAGTACATTCACCGTTAAGAGGCGCACGTAGTCCGTGTCCGCAACTTCAAGAATATTCCTCACAACAAGCGTCACTTCGAGCACGGAGCCTGGCGTGACCGCCGCTGCAAATATGCATGTTCACTCGAACTGAAAACTACAAGACGCGCGACCAGCGCAACGCATTCCAAAAGGCGGAGGAGAAGAGAGAGCAGGCAGAAAGGCGGAGGCAGGCGGAGGCGCCAGGGAGCCTGCGTGCGGCTGGCCTGGCGCGCAGGCTCCCTGGCGCCAGTGCGAGAGTGTGTGCCCGTCCCACCGGCGCCGAACGGCAAACGCGCAACATGTATGGCGTATACGGCGGCAGTTTCATAACGGAAGCCAATCGTAACGCGCTTCACGAGAGTTCTGTAACTCCTCTCGAATTTCCAACTCTCTTTCTCTGCGTCTACCCACCGGCGGTGCCGGCGGCGCCAGCAAGGCGGCGGAAAGCGGGCATCCCGCCAGCGAGGAGGTTGGTCCCAGCAGAGAGGGGGTTGGAGAGAGTCGGGAGTTGTTCGGGAGGGTGAAAAAAGCGCGTATTTCAGTTGTCGTCCCAGCGGGGTGATGGCGCCACACTTGTTTTTTATCTGTACAAGTCACGTGGGTTTCTTTCACCCTCCTGGTCTACCATCCAAAAGGGGTCAAGTGAATACCCGATGAGAATAATGGCTTCGTAATCTTCTTTTGACTCTTTTTTTTCTTAGAGTGTAGGATTGGCGGTGCGGCACATCAAGAGTTATGATGCGTCGTGGAGCATCGTGACCAATCCGCTGCGTTCAAAGAGGCGGCTGTGTATCAGGTGCACCTATCATATGGTAACCTCTAATTGGCCAAGCGAAAATTTGTGCGCATTTCGCTGGATGGAAAAGAAACCTTATTTAAACACAACCTATAGTTCAATTTGTCCTTGTGCTGCATAGTGTAAAAGATGAATACTTGGCCATTTAGAAGCAGCAAGCGATCATTGTGCCTTCTCCTCTACTCTTGTGTACTTTTTACGAATATTTATCAATTCTCTGTTGATTAGAAATAATCTGCTAAAACTTCAAGCCTTGCCCGTAGTGACGTCCACCGTGTTCGTAAAGTGTTCGGCTGGGACTGTCGGTAGCCGCGGATCTGATCCCGACCGCCGTGGTCGCATTTCGATAGTGACGGAGTGCGAGAGGCACTTGTACTGCGCGGTGTCAGTGGCTCTGACATCGCACAGTACTATCGCGGTTTCGGGACATGAAACCCCAACAATTATTATTTATTTACATTATCGTTGTGTTTTTTTCTCGCCTTGATTGTTAGCGCTGTTCTTCAAGAAAATAAGCGAAGCAGTTTTATTAGTTGTGGCTTATTGCCTCAGCACTGATTGCTATGTCAAAACAAATAGGTGATTATTTAGGCATCCTTCTAAATATAATGTTTTCTATCACTCTAACATTCCCTCCGGTGGCGCAAATTGCGGGTAGTGTTGAATGCCAAATCCCACAGATCATTCTACTAAGGTCAACAATCAGCTCAGTGCGAAATGATGCCTAGCAAAGAGAAACGAAATGATGCCTAGAAAGTGGAAAATCATTTAAACGAGTTTTTATTGCGATAGCAATTATATGGACAGTCTCGACGGATTTTTGCGGTCGCCGTTGCCGTTGCCATCACCGTCATGATAAGATCCCCAGCGCATCGTACGTTCTACCCGCGGGTAATAGACGTCAGACTCTGGAGTTTTGCAGACACGTAGCGCCACCTGTCGGAGAAGTTTTGGGTAGTGCAAAGTCTGGCTCCCTTGCACAGTTTGCTGTGCAACCGGGTGCAAGTAGCGAGTTGGAAACAACAATTAACCTAAATATTTGGTGTATTGGCGCATTGAACACTCAGAAAAATAGCTACGAATTTATCTCCGCAAGTCGGACGCGCAACCGAAACGCCATGAAGTGCGCGTGCCAGAACGACGGCGAAAACAAGAGCAGACGGAACAGCTCCGCGCGCTACGAAGAAAGGCTTCAGTCGAAGCTACTGTTGCGTTGTGAATTGCCACGGACGTAAAGGACTTGTTTTCTGTAGCTGTTGCACGAAGCAGAACGGCGAGAGCTCTGGATACGGGCCGTTGCGAACGGGCTGGGTAAGCGAATTACTCGCGTTCTCCACAGCCGGTCGCATGAGAAAGTGTGATAATGTGGGTCTCATGTTGGTGTTTTGAGTAGCCTTGACGTAGAACGGTGGTAACCTTGCCTATGAAGCTCAGCAGAGCCTCAGACCGCGGTGCGCGCCGTGGAGCAGTTAAATGCAGACTGGTGAAGCGCGCGATAAACATCGCGCACTCCACGACCACCCATAATCTTCGTCATCACACAGCATCGCGCACGTACGCATTGAAGGTTCAAAGTTCCGGCTAGCAAATGCTAACACGTGCGTCATACAAGTAAATCGCAAAATGTTCGTCGTGACCACCGTCTGGTTTTTCTTGCCCGTGGTCTCCGCGATTGCCGGAACTATACCTCGGTTTTGCCTTTCGTTGTACACCGAGAAAGTGGACACGCACGTATCCCCATTTGCAGTATATACTAACGGAAGACAACCGTGAACAGTACATTCGAGGATGCGTAATAAAACAGTTCAACGCACAGGAAGCGAGAGATGGATGGAGAATGCAACTGCAAAGGCGAAAATCGCCGGGGCCATTCGTGCCTGATAAAGCGAGCTTTGTACCACTGACCGTAAGAAACATATTGCTCGTGTACGCAACTTCATCGCTTTGACATTTGACCAGGCGTTGCAGAACGCACGTCGGAGTGCCTCGAACTCGATGTCATGCGATGCTCGCTTGCGCTTGCGAGTTGCACCACGCCAAAATAGCTGAAACATATTTTGCATTGTACCCGCAGTTCGCTTTGATGAGCTTCCTACTTTTCTGAAGCGAGGGTGGATTGACGGAAGAAGCTTTCCAGGTCCTTGATTTTCAGGAAACAGCCCTCAACCCGATCGAAAGAGGGGGGGTTCTATAGTGGCCCACGTACATTCGCTTGCGGACGGCTCTCTTTGCACTACCCAGTTATGGCCAGGGCGGCGATGAGAGCGCTGGTGGCGGCGTTTTTCGCAGCGCCGCCTAGGCAGAGTCTGACGTCTATAGCGGGCGAGCGGGGGCGACGAACGCAGCTGAAGCGGAGATCAAACGAGCCGGCCCAACTCCGTCGCTTCGAGGCGCATGCAATAAGATCCCACCGCCTGTTAGAACCCTTTCAGGTTCGAATTTTTTCGCGAAATGCGTGCCAAAATGTGTAATTTTTTATTGCTGAAATAAATTCTTCAGACCATTCAATTTAAGAAAAAAATCCTCCAGCATTTTTTTTCGAGACCGTAAAGTGACAAAAAATCATTTCGTGTTGTTACATACACATGGTTTATTCATAGTAACATCAAGCAAAATCCTAAACAAAAACACTTTTATGATTTCTTATAAATAAAAATTATGCATTATAATAAACATAGCTCACATACATACAAAAATAAGCGCACCAGAGCACTTTTCCGGTAAAAAATGTTTTTCCTCTAACACTAAACACTACACTCTAAGAAAAAAGGGAGTCAAAAGCGGATCGAAAGACCGTGATTCCCTTCGGGTCGTCACTTGACCCCTTTTGGAAGGTAGAGGCAGAGAAAGAGAGTTAGCATTGTTAAGGGAGTCAGAACACTCTTGCGAAGCGCCTTTCGATTTGCTCCCGGGATGAAGGCGCGGCCATACATATCGCGCGTTTGCCCCTCGGCCAGGTTCGGCGTCGTTGTGGCGGGCCCGCGAGCCCCGACGCCAAACTGTCGCCGCCGGCGCGGCGCCTCGCCACATCCGCTGCCTGGTCTCTCCCTCTCCTCCGTTATTTGGAATGCGCTGCGTTGGTTGTGCTGGTCGCTGGTCGCGTGTCGTGTAGTTTTCAGTTCGAGCGTTTGAGCGAACGTGCGTATCTTCGGTCGCTGCACGCCAGACTCCGTGCTCGAAGTGACGCATGGAGTGAGGAATATTTTTGGAGCAGCGGACACGGACAACGTGCGCCTGTTAACGGTGAGTGTACTGCTTTCGTATGTACGAATTACACAGGTTTAGCTGGGCGTCTGCAGCAGCTATGCAAAAGAAGGCTGGCAGCTATTTCCAACGGTAGCCTGCGTCCGCGGGGCTGTTGCAGATGCCCAATTAAAACTGTTAACTTAACGAGCTGAGACCGCTATGCGCGTTGTTGTGCAAGTGACTGCAGTCCCATATCAAGGGCCATTATTTTCTGATCGCACATTCTCTCTGCACTGATGAAGATGCTCGATATCATTTTGAGGGGCGCTTTAGTCTACGTCATTATAACATTTCCATCGATACTCGATTGTGCAGCGGCTTCCGCGCGTGTAAACATGAAAAAAAAAAGAAAAAAAATCCACTGCGTACAGGACACATAGACGCATTGTATATAATGGCATTTGTTGTTGGCGTAAAGACGGTAGTTTTACGGTGCAGATATAGTATGACGCTTTCAGCACGTACGCGGTAGTCGCTTAAATGTTTAGGACTCGCCTCGTCGATAACGGGAAAAGCTCCAGACTTTCAACGGCGCGCGTTGTTGCGGCCGCCGCCGTGCGCACTTTTCCCTCGTTTCTGTTTGCTCTTTTCGTGCTTTGCCTGCATCTGCGATGACGTTCGGAGTTATAACAAAATGGAGTTAGTATACGTTACTGTGGGAGCTATGTGCGTTAATTCTAGCATACGCCATGTCTGAGCTACTTTATGAAAGTTGTTTTACACGATAACGGCAAAAAACACGGTTCCTAACCATGCCTCTTTGCATTTGTTGTTTTGTTGTGAGCCTTCATTATGTCTGTGTAAATCACTTATTGTGTAGGTATTGCAAACTCTTACTATGATTCGTTTTCTCATTACGATATCACGTTCTCTTTTTCAGGTACCATTTTTCATGGCTGCTCACGCTGAACAGGAGCGACAACATAGCAAGTCACAAGTCTGATTCCTCCAGCCTTCATGACTTTTCGATTCTTAATCATAAGGAATAAATGTGGAAACATGATACCGATATCTGCTGTTTATTTTGCACGACATGACACTATGCACATCACAGTCACACATTTTGGTTGGTTATACTCATACAAGCATGTAAACGAGGAATACCTCAACTGCTTCAACTTTGCTGGAAATGGTGTGTTGTTTTGAGTTTTATTAAAATAATGCTAAAATTGAACTATCCTTTTTTTTTTTTTCAGTCGCTGGGCACAACGGCAAGTATTAATGGAGTTGCTTAAAATGAATACTGCACCATTTCCAGCAGTAGTCGCGCAAAAGTAGAGTATGGGTCAATTTAGTAGCTTAAAATAGCCGTAGAGTCGCTTGACGCTTCGGTGGGTGTCAATTGCCCCGCGTACGAGCGTCACCGGCAAGGGTCGTCTGACTCCCTCAGAAGTGGTAGTGTGATCCTTCGCATAAGAGTCCTCCCACTCTTCTAGAGGGTCCGGGGACTCTCCTGAGCGCGCCCACTCTGACCCACCAAGAGAGTCACCGTGACTCTCCAAAAAGAGTCGTATACGTGGCAAGTCAGAACTCTCCGAAAAGAGTCAGGTATACTCTTTTTTTTCTTAGAGTGTAGGGGGAGAGTCACCTTTGATCCGATCCGGATCGTCTCACCGCGCACGCTTTCAACATGTCGCTCCTTCATCATGATTACAGTCTGAACTCGTAAATAAATCCTCGCCTGACGAAATGACATCCAATGAATGAGATTCGGAACTTGGGGAATAGTCCACATCGGAAGAATCGCTGCTCGACTCCCTAGCACTAGGGCAACCGCCACGCACTTCGGTAGCGTAGGCGAACTGCGTGCGTGAGCGCACGGAAGAAAACTGTGAGGTTGTGCGCCCTTCCCGAAAACAAAACGAGTGAAAAAGCTATAATAATCCTTCGTCTTGTCGCCAACGAGACGGCGTTAGTTTTTCCGAGTTCCCTAAACAGGAAACTCAACCCAACCACAGCGGTGTTGTTTGTGTTATTTAGCGCCTCCCGAAACAGATGTAATCGTGCCCCGAGGAGCAATAAACGAGAGAGTCGCAAGCGCTCACCCCTTGAGAGATTAGAAACCAAACAGCCATCAGCTTTGCGGGCGCGAGAAGCGATAACCAACCGAAGGACGAAACCGAAACCAGCCGCACCGCATGCGCGCGTTCGGGTTTGCAAGCGAAAGCCGCCGCGCCGCCTTGGAAAGCAAAAAAGCAACAGAGACACATCGGCGCGTGAAAAAAATTCCACTTGTTCCGAAGCGTGGCAGCGCATGTCAAGCAAGAGAAGTGATCGAAAAATGCGCGCGTTTTAAACCAGCCGCACCGCGTGGAGCGCTCGAAGGCGCAAGCGACTGCCGGCGCGCCACGTTGCGAAGCATAAAAAAAGCAACAACGGAGAGACATCGGCGCATGAAAAAAATTTCACAGTTTCCCGAAGCATGGCAGCACATGTCAAGCGAGAAAAATGATGGAAATAGGCGCGCGTTTTAAACCAGCCGAACCGCGAATGCGCTCGGGTGCGCAAGTGGTTGCAGAATCGCCGCTTTGCGAAGCAAAAAAAAATAAAAAAATAAAATAACAATGGAGAAACATCGGCGCATGAAAAAAATTCCGCGTGTTCCTGCAGTGTGGCAGCACACGCCAAGAGAGAGAAATGATCGAAAAAAGCGCGCGTTTTCAAAGATAAAGGCCGTGTTGTACATGTACGGTGAAAACCATTTGGGCACTGTTAGGTGCTGCCGTACACGTACGGCGAAAACCATCAAAGGGTTAGAACGTACGTCGAATGCTCAAGCAGAGAGCCAACGTCCCGCCTAGATTTAACGAGTGTGAAAAGACGCAAAGGGGCGGGGGGGGGGGGGGGGGTCTCTCCTTCGATTAGCCGCTGCGACCCTTTGATTTTACGAGTGCGGTCGTCGCTGGCGCGCGCGCGATCTCGCTATCTCGGTATCCGTCAGCGGGCGGCTTGTATATTCTTCAACGTGCTGCGATCTCAACGCGAAGAGAATGTGTGAAGAGTGTCCCTTGAGCGGCCGTATTCTCTCAAACCAGCATTTTGTAGAGTTGCGTGATATCGGATCCAAAGAAGTTAGCTGCCAGCCTCACTTTGTATAACAGTAGAATTTGTTGCTATCGCATTCATTGATTCACCCTGGCCGTGAAACTGTGATTTTTCAATGCGAAGTCGAGTAGTACTCATATAGCAGAATAGGCAACTTCAGATTGGAGGATAATAAGATGATTTGGCGGCAATTGATTTAGCTCAAGCTCAAGTACATGTAAAAAGATGAGAGCAGCTTGCACTGGAGGCGCAAGGCTCAAGACGCAGCGGAGCTCATGGGGAGCTTCGCAATGTAGTGGTGCCAAGCTTGAAGGAAGTGCGGAGCTGGGCAGCCTTATTTGTGCGCCTTTCTTTCTCTTTCTCTATTCTCTCTGCTTTTACTGTCTTTTAGTCTCCGCTTACTTCTATTTCCTTCAATCATTATGTTTTTCTTTCTTTATCTTTCTCACTTTCTTTTATTTCTGCATGTATTTCTCTCTTTCTCATTTTTTGCTTTCTCCTCTCCTCCTTGTCTTTACTATCGGTACTCTCCTAGTCCCTTTGATATACGATACTACATAGGGCTATGCTGCTATGCTAAGTTATATCGTATAAAGGCGGTGGTGTCCACAATTGGTAATTGGGAAGCATTTCTGGGGCTCGAATGAATTTCGCCGAAAGCTTGGGACTGTGGCATGGCCCATGTATTCATAAAGCAAACCATTTCGAGTGCACTCAATGGGGCTGTGAGCCGCCAAAGTACCTTGGCGTTCCGTCGGATGCGTATAGATAAAGCGCACATTACTGGCAAGAAGGTCGAACTAGTTTAAAGCGCTATGCCCAGACGTTCATTCCGCATAACCTCTCAATCTTTATTTGGCAGCGCTAAAGCGTGCAGTCTATTCGAGGCAACAAAAATATTCTACATAGTGCAAACACTACATTGTTCCGGGGTTTATATTCAGAAGTTTCACCGAATATTTGCTACCCTTATTTGGTCATCGAGCTATGAGCCAATGACGCGTGACAATGTTTTTAGATAATTTGCGCTGGTGGTTTCGGGTGCGCGTCTCTTTATTAGACAACTGGTGTATCGTTTTTTTTTTTCTATTTTCGGGACTGTGTTCATCCGCAGCGTCGAACATTCTGACAAGTGAATCTCTCCGATGTTTTGCCAAGCTTAGTGGTGTCTCCTTACATTGCATTGCCTCCCTATTATCAATTATTCATGCGTGAACTGCAGGAATCACGGCGTTTTCTGGCAGACAGATTCTCTAATGAATATTTGTTTTCTAGCTAAAAAAATTACACCATCTCCCGCTAAAGGGAACCATGTGTAGATGTGAAGCAGCGGGCGCTAACGCTTACACTGGCGGCGGCGTTGACGCTGGCGCTCATCGCAGCGTTGCGCAGGAGAGAAAACTGGGGAGGCGCAAACCACGCAGTGATAGAGCGGTGTTTCCTACTGGAACATGCCAATCGCTGCTAATGGGCAATGAGAGACAGAAGACTCCGACTGGACACAGAGACCCGCAGTCCGCTTTTAGTTAACGCGCACGCTGCGAATTTTTATTGTTCAAAAACGCACAGGAGAAATCTCCCACCGGCACCACCTTGCAGGTCAAGGAAGGAAGGAAAAAAGAGGAGGGAAAGGAAAGGCAGGGATGTTAACCGGTCTAGTAGGACCGGTTGCTTTATGAAGTCGACCAGAGAGGTCATCGCGGGTGAAGGCGACGAAGGCAGTGCCTAAACTTTTTAAAGGCAACGGACTTGCACCGACGATTATAGGCTGATGGCTGTGATGACTGTGAAGTGAGACTTTGTGTGTGCGTGCTCTCTCCTCTATCTCCCTCTCTCTCTTTCTCCATCTTTCAATCTCCCCCCACCCCTTTCCCCAGTGTAGGGTAGCATACCTTGCAGGTCAAGATCCACTGCCATATATACGGGGTGGCCAGTGAACGGTTGTGCAGCGCGAGCAGTCGGTTTTTTCAACCAAGAAACTCGCTAGCAGACGCTGCCTGCGTCGGCATCGCGAGGCGAGAGCGGGGGGGGGAGCGTAAGAGAGGCGGACGCGCATGCGCAGTGGGAGTGTGGACGCCGCGGGCAGGGATGCCTAGAGGAGAGAGGGGGGAGCGTAGGAGAGGAGAGAGAGGGGGGACGCGCATGCGCAGTGGGAGTGTGGACGCCGCGGGCAGGGATGCCTAGAGGAGAGAGGGGGGAACGTAGGAGGGGAGAGAGGAGGGGAGGCGCATGCGCAGTGAGGGTGTGGTTGCTGCGGGGAGGGATGCCTAGAGGAGAGAGAGGGGGAGAGGAGGTTTTTATTTTTTTTGAAAGGGTTTGCGCATGCGCAGTAAGGGAGGCCACGCGGCACACCACCACATACCACCACCACCACCGGATTAAGCTTCGCCAAAAGATGCTTCACATCTAATACATCCATATAACGATATATTAGACATTTTATTTCCAGTACTGTTGTGCCGCTCACTATGTAGTCACGTGGTAGTGACGTTGACGAAGGCAGCAGTCGGCGTGTTAAAGGCGGAACTCTTTACTTGGGCGAACTTTTGCCTGGGAAAGGAAAACTCAAACTAGAGCAATTTACTCCGCACACTGATAGCAGTGAACAGAGCTTCAGCCGTCGATAATCTGATCTGCGGGGAGGTGCGTTGGTTTGATACATGCGGCATCGAACCTTCGACCCTTATCGCTAGTGCTCGCGCAAGATCTGGAATAAACTTGGCCATTCACGTCCTGCGTGGAATCTTAATAGAATGATCTCAAATGATCAATATATTGATCATTTGAGCTCATTCTTTCAACATTCCACGCAGGACGCGAATGGTCAAGATGATAAGCTTGACCGTTCGCGTCCTGCGTGTATTCTTGACAGAATGAGATTAAACAATGTCGAAGCTTCTGAAACATTTCAGCGCGGTATGCGCCGACATTTGCTTTCAGACTTTGCTGGTGCAGCCTGAACACATAAAAATGAAACACGCGTGGCAATATATTGGATTGCCTGCACATGACACGCTTGTGCGTGTGGAGAAACTGCGTATGTCGCCAATATCCGAGACGTTTTAATAATAATATCTGGGGTTTAACGTCCTAAACCCACGATATGATTATGAGGGACGCCGTAGTGGAGGGCTCCAGAAATTTTGACCATCTGGTGTTCTTTAACTTTCACTGATATCGCGCAGTACACGGGCCTCCACCATTTCGCCTCAATCGAAATGTGACCGCCGCGGCCGAGATCGAACCCGTGGCCTTCGGGTCACGGGTTCGATCTCGGCGGCACCAAGACATTTTTCTAGAAAGTGCATACAGAAACACTGCATGTAAAAGCGCGGTTAAGAAGCAAAGACATTTGTGGATCTTGAAATAATAGTCGGCTCTGTGAAGTTCTAGAAAGTGTAGACATTGTTTCATCAGCTGTAAGGATGCTATCCTATTTTGGGACGTCCAACAAAGAGCTTTATAAAAAAATTACACCATCTCCCGCTAAAGGGAACCATGTGTAGATGTGAAGCAGAGGGCGCTAACGCTTACATTGGCGGTGGCGCTGACGCTGGTGCTCATCGCAGCGTTGCGCAGGACAGAAAACTGGGGAGGCGCAAAGCACGCAGTGATGGAGCGGTGTTTCCTACTGGCACATGCCAATCGCTGCTAATGGGCAATGAGAGACAGAAGACTCCGACTGGACACAGAGACCCGCAGTCCGCTTTTAGTTCACGCGCACGCTGCGAATTTTTATTGTTCAAAAACGCACAGGAGAAATCTCCCACCGGCACCACCTTGCAGGTCAAGATCCACTGCCATATATACGGGGTGGCCAGTGAACGGTTGTGTAGCGCGAGCAGTCGGTTTTTTCAAACAAGAAACTCGCTAGCAGACGCTGCCTGCGTCGGCGTCGCGAGGCGAGAGGGGGAGCGTAGCAGAGGAGAAAGAGGGGGGGGGGGACGCGCATGCGCAGTGGGACTATGGACACCGCGGGAAGGGATGCCTAGAGAGAGGGGGGATGCGCATGCGCAGTGGGAGTATGGACGCCGCGGGCAGGGATGCCTAGAGGAGAGAGGGGGGGAACGTGGGAGGGGAGAGAGGAGGGGGAGGCGCATGCGCAGTGAGGGTGTGGTTGCCGCGGGGAGGGATGCCTAGAGGAGAGAGAGGGGGAGAGGAGGTTTTTTATTTTTTATTTTGAAAGGTTTGCGCATGCGCAGTAAGGGTGGGCACGCCGGCACACCACCACCACCACCGGATTAAGCTTCGCCATAAGATGCTTCACATCTAAAACTTCCCCTATCTCCCGCTAAAGGGAACCATGTGTGGATGTGAAGCAGCGTGGAGATAATTAGCTTCAGCGGGAGGAACGTCGCCGCTCTCGTTTCACGGCAGCGGTCCGGGCGCTCATCGCGGCGCTGCACAGGAGAGAGAATGAGGCGCGCGCGCTCCGTCATTTTCATACCGCGCAACTACCGTGGCGCCCCCCAGCGGAGTATGCAGCTGTCGCACCACCTGTCGTGCGCGCCGCTCCGTAGAGGATTGCTAGAGGAGAGGACGGGGGGGGAAGAGGAGAGAGAGGGGGGAGGGGACGTGCATGGGCTGTGGGGGGTGTGGGACGCGGGAGCCGCTCCGTAGAGTAGAGGATTTCCAGAGGAGAGAGGGGGAGAGGACGCGCATGCGCTGTGGGGATGTGGGACGTGGACGACGCTCCGTAGAGTAGATGATTCCTGGAGTAGAGAAAGGGGGGTGAGCATAAGAGAGGATAGGGGGGAGGGGACGCGCATGCGCTGTGGGGGGGGTGTGGAACGCGGGGGGCCGCTCCGTAGAGTAGAGGATTCCTAGAGGAGAGAAAGGGGGGTGAGCGTAGGAGAGGAGAGGGGGGAGGGGACGCGCATGTGCTGTGGTGGTGTGGGACGCGGGACGTGGGCAGGAGGGACGGACTAAGCCCCCTCCAAACACATGCAATCAAGATCAAGGACTGGGGTGAACCTGGGCGACAGACACCACCTGCCTAGCCATTGCTAAGCAGCCTCTCTGTGCTCTCGGCCATGACTGATGACTGGGTAGTGGTTGACGGCCTTCATATTACTACAGTGTTCTGGTTCGCATAATGGGTGCTTCACTACTTCATGAAAATGGCCGGACGCGGGACGCGGGAGGGACCATGTTTAAAACCATGTTTTAGATGCTTCGCATCTAAAACATGGTTGATCTGTCATACATAGGAATCGGAATAACGCGAAAGTAATACATGTCCTTGCAGAAGTAGTCTAATCCTTACTGTACATTGATATATAAGATGGCTTGTACAACGTATATTTTGGTTTCGCAGCTATAGTAACCTAGATTCACCCGCGCACCTGGATGGCCTCCGTAGGGTCAGTTTGCATCGGAGTTTCAAGCACCGCAGTCTCAGGCACCGGCGTAGCTCGGTATTAGAATACTGCGCTGCCACGCAGAGGACCCAGGTTCAAATCCCAATATATGCGCGGTATTTTCTTTTCTTATTTGGCGCGATAGTGGTAACGGACACTGGCGGCGGCGGCACCAAAATCAGCCTCTGTGATCTCATAACGGCTTTCGCTGTAAAAAATGCCCAGGATATCTTAACACTCAGATTAGATAGCATATATAAAAAGCAGTGAGATTTTCGAGATTGTTTAGCTGAACCTCGAGCTTGGGCACAGCCACAGCTGGTAGGAAGTAAACAGAGCAATGGCTTTCGGATCCACTTAAGATAGTTTTCGGTCTGCATACTACGTTAAGGCATTTTCATTCAATACCTTGGTCATAATATCAGTTGAGGCAAATAATTTTGGGCAATGAATGCTGTTAGAATTATAATAAATGCAATTAACACGATATTTTAGCGCGCTATAGGTTATATTTCCCTCTATTTGCAAACGACAAAAGCGGTGCTACAAGGATGCCTGAGAAGTATTTTATTCGGTCAGCCGCATGCAGCGAAGACTGCCTCACCGTGTCTTTTATTCGGAAAGTTAGTTTAGCGTACACAGCAAAAATGAGGATTGTCCTTCGCTATGCATTTAGCGGGTTCCTTTGAGCTGTTTTAGCGCCCGTTGCACCTCGCGTTTATCCTTCTGAGTTATAAAAGAGTGGCGTGCTGACACTTCAGTTACGGTAGCGCTGGAATTGTCGTCATGCGTGAAGTGCACAGATTGTCTTTGTTCAGCGGAGGGTCCTGAATATTTCGTACTAGTGGCGTTTAGCGTAAATGATGTCAGAATGTTCGTTCCGACGTTGTCAAATGCTGCAGTTTTCCGTTTTCTCGAAGTCGACGAGCGTACAGGTGTCCGAAAATCCGGTGCTGTTACTTCGGGCGTTATGTCCGCGTTGTAATGCTGCAAGGATGACGACAGGTCATCTGTAGTCTGTCGCGGATTGATGTAGATTGCCATGGTCGCTGTCGTATTCGACGACGACAGCGCTGTGGTGGTCTCGTTGCTGTTTTCCAGGGCTGGGAGTAAAGAAACGGACGCTTCCTCTGGAATCGGCAGCAATTCGAGAATGAACGCCGCGTCTCACTGTTGAAGACTGCAGGCGACTCACTTGCAGAGGAGAGGCTGCGACACGTTGAAATGCTCTCAGTGCGATTGCTTTGTCACTTTCCGTATTCAACGCGTCGATGACCTGTGCAACTGACGATCTCCTGGTGCTCCACTTTTCTCCCGACGCGACGCCTGCCGCCGTTACGTTGGTGATATTGTGGATATTCGAAGGGCCACGCTGACTGCGTTCTTTTCTCTCCTCCGAAACCAGGGCGCGCTCCGTCCCATTGATTTCACTGAGGGTGGTCAGAGCGTCGTCTTCGTTCAATTCGAACACCTTGTCTAGCACAAGCTGCGCCGCCAGCAAGCAGCAAACGATAGTCAGGATGGATGTGCACACCAGCTTCGATAGGCGCCCACGTGGCACCACGTCCCGCGCATGGCGTGAAGCGGCTTCTTCGAAGTTGATCCTTGCTAGAAGTGCTTCTTCGTCCTGCTTCCGAACGTCGACGAAGTGCCCGGCAACCTGAGGCTCCGAGGATTGGCTGGCCAGGAATTCCTCAGTCGCTGCATACAGCGTTGACGACGACACAGATCCATCATGCTCGCTGTCGTCGATGCAGCTCGTACGCAGGCAGGTGCTTGAGCAGCACGAGGGAAAGTGTATGGTGCTGCTCTTCGATGTCCTAGCTGAGGATAGTTGAGGCGCAGAGTGACTGTAGCGCAGAGTTAGCCCCGGATTCATCCGCTCTTTGGCCATCTTCATACTTCTTCTCTTTCGTTGTTGCTGTTGCGGAACGTGACCTATTTTAACCTGGTCCATACCCACTATGGCGTGTCAGATAAACACCACTGGCGTAAAGGAAAATGTTGCTGTCATTTGAGTTGCTCTTGGTAAAGTCCACCAGTTTTTGTAGGTGCACCAAGTTAGCAATGCTGAAATGCAGGCTACATTTCAGTAAACGTGAACAAAATACATAAAATTAGAATAGTTAGATCGAAAATACGACATGGAAAAGCAACGTAAAACTAAAAAATGAGGCTATCAGTTCATTTCGTAATCCACTAAGAATGCAATCCAGCTAGTGTTTATTATTTTTTTTTCGTGATTGGCCTTTAGAGATCCCTTCAGTAATTCGAAAAGTGGGCATGAGGCATGTTTTAATCATTTTGACCACATGCTTTTTTTTTGCACATGCACCACAGTTAGACAGCCGCGCGCCTGGTCGTCCAAGGCGCGCCAAGAGGCGCGGTCATTTCTTCCTAACAAAAGCATGAAACAGGCGATAAAGGGAAAAAAAAACTCCTCGCCTGCGCGGTATGCGTGTAGTTGAATAGTGAGCTACACGCATTCCGAGCAGGCCTGCCATTTTTGTTTAATCGCTCGGCCTGTCGCCGAGAGTCACCGCCTCCTGGGTCCGTCCTGCGTGGAGTTACCAACTTTATAGCCAGCCCTAGACTGGCTTCATCATTTTCATCAGGACTCACACTGTAAACGCAAATTAGCCGAATTGGGCATTTTAAGGGCTTAATACTACCTTCCTTTGGGAGCCGTACTCCCTTGTGGTGTATTAAGATGGGTGTAATAAAGTTCTGCGTCTTCAATTTTACTTCCTTGAGAAAGTATGGAGATAAAAAGTGGAAGAAAGGAGATAAATTCACGATCTGACGCCATTTGTCAAATGGAGTTCAAGAACACAAAACTGCTATTTCACTTTCCCTGGCAAGTTTTCCCTTTATTTCATCCGAAGGTTTCTATACTGCCTTCAGTGCTGGCGGGCATGTATGCAACTGCGCGGGCGAAAGAAGTGTTTCTCAAAGTGCTTAATAAATTCATGAACATGCTAATCAATGATTTCTTCGTCTCGTCGACTGATGCACACTGTTGTACGGAATGCACACTATACCGTTGGGCTCGGGTTCACGAAGCACTTCGACCACAGAATGACTTCGCTTATGTTGTTTTACCATCAAATCAAAATTAAACCAAAAGGAGGAGCCTGTACACCCTCGATGTGGCCGATCGACACCACATGCACACTCAGTGCACCCTTTTGGATGACGAATTGGCCAGACAGAGGCGGCGTGCCTCAACGCACGGAACAAAATCCGGTGCTGAGAAAACCCGGCGCAAAAACAAAAAAAAGAAAAAAAGAGAAAAAAAAACGCAACGCCCCTCAAGCGGCCGCTCTCAAAGGGACGAAGCGAGAAAAAATGCCCTTCAACCTTCGAACGGCGGCGAGAAGAGAGGACCCATCGCACGCATGCGCGCGCGGACGGGAAAAAAATGCAAAAAGAAAGAAACGCGAGAAGAGAATCGTTTAAGTTCCGAGATGAGAGTGGATAATGCCGCAGGCTGGCCCCAGCGGCGTGCGTGAGTGATAGCGAAGCCGTCATGGAATCACCTCGGCCTTGCGAAGGACGTTTTTCAACTACCCTGCTATGCGTCGATCATGTGTGTGCGTTTCGTGCCGGCAGCCTTACTGTGTTCTCGTCGCTGGACGTGAAATGCATGGTTTGACGACAATGCAACATGCCACACTGCGTGTGCGATGGTGCGGCAATGGCCCGGTGACTCAAGCGAGCAGCAGCTGATGGGCGCGCCGCGTTCGCGGCACATTCCGGAACAGAAATGGTACGTAATACTTATGTTCCTTTGTTTGCGCGACCTTATCCCCGCTTGGGCAGCAGTACGTGCCGTTCTGCACATTGCGTCGCGTGAAAAGTGCAATGAAAAGCAAAAAAAATCGGCAGATCCCACGAACAATGGGAATCGATGTCATGCGAAGCATGCGGAGGGACGCTGACTGTGGTGTAATATTTTTATTGAGCGAAACGTTACGAAATGACGCTAATGATATGTACAAATGTACGCACAGCCATACGTTGAACAGTGGCGTATGTTTGATATAACCACTTGTTTACAGTTGCGTAACGACGGCAACAGTAATATGGGTATCACCAACACCAGAAGCGGTAAGCTGATATGTAGCGCTTGTGCTTGCGAGGATGGTAGCCATGGATAGTGCTACATAGACCAACTACAGTGGATGGCGCTTAAGTATACAATGGACGTTAACTGGACATGACTCCTTCATCATAGTCGTAAAAATGTAATGTTTTTAAATTTAGATAGCCAACACTGCAAGCACAATTGACGTTTCACCAACATTACGCCTGCATAGGGTCTTTTTCCAATGCAGTTTCGACACCTAACGGTGGCTCTGTGGTAGAATACTTGATTTACACGCAGAATGATCGGGTTCGATTCCTGCTGGGACTCTTATTTCTATTCTTTGCATTCGCCGGGTCAACGCCGCCGATGTCAATTTTTCTTAACAGTCTCGCATTTAAATTACCAATGACTGTCCTCGCCGTTCCTGGGTAAATATAAATTGTCAAACACCTGTGGCGCATACCCGCATAATGCGGCCCGTGGTGTACGGGTATGAGCCAAACGTGTCTGGAGAAATGAGTTTGACGACGTACACGACGGGATTTTCATGTTATTCAAGTTACGACTAACCAGGCATAATCGTCAAATCCTGTTACACTCCCATACTAATTTTGCTCGACACCAAGTTAAGGAGGCGATCACGAGAGCAACCAGACGTGGGCGGCTAGATAGATAGATAGATAGATAGATAGATACGTAGATAGAAACGCTCAAAGTGTTGCAGTGCGCAAAGAAATGCTTCGCATTTAATACTAATTATTTAGAGTACCAAATGTGTTCTACTATGGGGGGACCAGAGTGCCACCTACTTGTCATGACAAGAAGACCTTTATTTGCCTCAAAGACAAACAATGCGACGTATTCAGCTCCTTGCTGACTGCTCCGCAGTACAGTCGCCCAAATCTTTAGCTATCTTTCGCGAGCGGCGATCTTTTCTGTGTATCTTCGCCGTATGACTTGAATTAAGTTACAAAAATGGTGAGGGTAAGTGCATGCCCACATACCACGTGCCCACGAAACAATTTTTCGGCACTTCGTTCCATCACGGGGCGCTGACACACAGAAAAGTCGCCGCTGCGCGGGATAGTTAAAGATTTGGCCGACTCTACATCGATTCCCACAGTGCGTGCTATGCCGGATTTTTTTAGTCGGAAATAAGCGGACGTGTTTCCAAAAGGGGAAGGAACCCAGGCAGCACACAACGTCGGGCCGATATTGGTTTTAAGGCGGCTGTGGGCGGCCCAACCACGGTCCGTCGTTGCCGGCATGGAGCCAATATGGGCGGAGCCGTTGACTTTCGTCGGCAATATTGGGCCGATTTTGCCGTCCTTCAGCCTATGTTGGGCTTTCACCGGCAACATTGGGCCGAGTTTGCCGGCGTCCCGCCGTACTTCCACCGATATCGGCTTAGCCGATGGCTTTCACCGGCAACATGGGGCCGAGTTTGCCGGCGTCCCGCCGTACTTCCACCGATATCGGCTTAGCCGATGGCTTTTACCGGCAACATGGGGCCGAGTTTGCCGGCGTCCCGCCGTACTTCCGCCGATATCGGCTTAGCCGATGGCTTTCACCGGCAACATTGGGCCGAGTTTGCCGGCGTCCCGCCGTACTTCCGCCGATATCGGCTTAGCCGATGGCTTTCACCGACAACATTGGGCCGAGTTTGCCGGCGTCCCGCCGTACTTCCACCGATATCCGGCTTAGCCGATGGCTTTCACCGGCAACATTGGGCCGAGTTTGCCGGCGTCCCGCAGTACTTACATCGATATCGTCTGAGCCGATGGCTTTCACCAGCAACATTGGGCCGAGTTTGCCGCCGTTCCGCCACACTTCCGCCGATATCGCCGTAGCCGATGGCTTTCACCGGCAACATTGGGCCGAACTTGCCGTGCTTGCCGTCATTCTGCCGTGTATCAGCTGCTTCAACTGATATCGGCAGCTGAAGGCTTTCACAGGCAGAATTGGGCCTTTTTTCTCGTGTTGTTGCCACTCTTAAAGCAATGTTAGCTGAGTCGGCGAAGCTTGGAATACCTTCTTGTCTTCCTTCAGACAGTTATATATATGGCCCTGTTGAGAACGTCCTCCAGCGTCGCGGCGCTACAGAAGTCGTCGTCACCGACACAGGTACGGATTTTACGGCGGAAATAACGCAAACCATCTTGACATACAAGTCACCGACGAACAACCGCAACTATCACCCGCAGAATAATGGCCTCACCGAGCGGCTAAATAAAACCGTCGCTGACATGCTGGCAATCTACTGTACGTCGACGTCGAACACAATTAAGCTTGTACAAGCTTGCGTTCGACGTCGCGCGCGCGCGCGTGTGTCTCTGTGTGTAATGCCATAGAGTATTAAGCGCTTGAATATTACTCGCCTAGGCTGCAGAAAGCTGCTACATGGATTGGTGTACTAGCAAAAATAAGAAAGTGAATGCATGCATCGTATCGTGCTAAGGCCGCATGTACTATTCGGGGGCGCGAAGTAACGCCGAGTAAATAGCTTGCATCCTCTTGTTAGTTTCTGCAAGGACATTAACTAACAGTTATCACTTGCACTGTGGCTTTTCTACCCAAAAAGCGGCCTTCAGACTGACTCACATTAGACGGCCATTTCGTTGACGAGCTGTTCAACGCTACAAAAGCTGAACTTACATTCAAAGTGCTTCTCTTTCATAAATGTTTTTGCCATTGGTCGGTAGACCTCACTGATATATCCAGCATCAGGATTCGCCCAATCATTCCAGCAGGAATACATTTAGCAGAAGAAGCTTTATGTGAATACTAATTCTGTGCATAAACCGGGCCTTACATCATATTTCTAGCGCTATATCCTTTACATCCTTTCAGCTGCTGACCGCATGGTGTGAGCGCTTATAAACTGCACGAATAGTTTCCTGTCCGTGGGTGTGCACGTATACTTACACACGCGCATGTTGTGGTCAAGCGTAACAAACGCATTTGCTTCAGTGATGTCACATAATTTTGCCTTGTGAAAGTAGTAAAAAGCTCAACAAGGAGTGTTGCTGAGCTATAGTTGTTCATTACTTGAGAAAAATAGGTATGGCGCAAGAAAGACCGGGAAGAAGTGTAGACACGTTTTTTTCGGTAAAAACCTTCCAAACCAACTAGCTCACCAAGACCAACAATCGTTAACGAACATACAAACACGTGTTTGACACGTGTTTGCCAGTTAGTGTTTTCACTTCATCGCCGTCGTTTCGTCCCATACCTATCATTATGAACTAAAAATCTCGTTCAACGATTGCTTCCCACGTGCTTTTAGAAACAGTCGCATTTAATGTTACTGTTGCGAAAGAAGAAGAAACGCCGACCACAATAAAAACAATTTCAAACAAAACGAGGCGTTTCGGCTCCCATACGGGAGCCTTGTTCACAGTGAAGTACAAAACAAAAAAAAATCTCTTCCTTTTAGGAGCATCTTTTTTTTTTTAACTTCACTGTGAACAAGGCTCCCGTGTGGGAGCCGAAACGTCTCGTTTTGTTTGAAATTGTTTTTACTGTGGTCGGCGTTTCTTCTTCTTTTGCAATGCCTCCTCCCGACCAGACGGGATTCCGTCAAACCCTGGATTTCATTAATGTTACTATTACTGCACGGGAAATATGATAAAAAGTGCGGTTACAACGTGGTGTACGGAAAGATTTCACGTAGCGACGCGTTGGAACAAGCGATGCATTGAAAATTCCACGTAGCTCACAGACGACATGCTGTGGAGGAGGAAGGGGACACGGGGGGGGGGGGGGGGGGGGCGCACACTATTATCAGAGGCTGAGCCGTGCTCCTGAGAAGGGAGAGTCAGCATTTTTTCGTCTTCGTCAACCTCTACCCCTCCTTCCCCCCCCCCCCTCCCCCCCGCCTTTACTGTCGTTCGGCGTCATTGTCGCGAAACTTGCTTGACCAGGCAGGGAAGGGTAGCCAGCTCGATGGAAGGACAAGTTGTAGCGAGAGCAGGCTTTTTTCGCTCCGGCCAGCAGAATTATAGGCGCTGCGCCGTGCTCCCGACCGGGCTGCAGAAATTAGGCGCCTTTTCTTCTTCGAACCACAACCACCACCACCACCACCACCAGCAGAATTCTTCAAGAAGTGTCGGTGTGTGGACATGTGCGGAGGAAAGTCAAAAACGTTTGCGAGGCGGATACGCGGCAAGATTCCCAGCACTGTTTTCGGCAGAGATCACCGCAGCTAGCAGCCAGCGGCTACGTGCTTCCATATTGGACTCATTCGCTTCATTTAAGGACACGTTTTGACTGCTCTTACGTCTGTCCAGTCAGATTTTTGTTCTCTTTATCGTTCGTTCGCTATTGACCATGCCTTTTATTCGCTCGTGTTCTTACCGATCCAAGAGCCACACGTGAAAGGTATTCATGCATGCTTCTTTTCCGTTACATTCTTACCTTGAGATAAGAAATGCGTGCGTGCGTGTCTACCTTGTTTAGATGTACACTATGTGGAACCTTGCGGCACCACTCGCAACGTTTTTCAGGTCGCGTGCTGTAGTTTATTCATGTTTCTGTCCCATAAGGTATGACTTAAAGAATTGTGATTTCCGCTTAAAGGATAGGGGTAATTTAATTTCCAGTCATGTGTTACGATGAACTAACGTTTGCGAACCAACCCAACCTTACTTTTCCGGTGAATTTGATCAACGTGGGGTGGGGGGGGGGGGGGGCTCCTCTGTTAGTAACTAGCCCACGCGTATACATGCTCTTCTAGACTGTTTGCCACCCGTAATCTCCCTTTCTCGCCGGGCCGCCTAACATGATCTTTGTTTTCTTCGGGTACATCTTTACTCCGGCTTCATTCGTTTACATCACCAGTATTTCTTTGTTTCGTGATTCGTCACCGTCATTGCCGAAAAGCGCGATATCGTCCAGAAAACACAAGTACCTATGATATTCTTCGTTAATTTTTAATCATATTTTTTTTCCGTTCTATGTTTTTAAATATTTATTCTGAATGTGCCGTGAATAACATTGAAAAGATTGTAACTCTTCGCCTGACCCCATTCTCGATCATATTTTCGTGTTTTTCATGAGGAATCCGGTGGCTGTGGGATCGTTTTAGATGTTGGCTACGGTATCTATAGATGTTTAGGTGTTCCTTTATGGCATCATTATTCCGGAACTGCTGGCGTGTGTTCATATGTGTGAATAAATTTCTGTTTATCACTTTGCAAATGTGTTGCTCCTTCATTACCTAGACGCATGCGTAATTGATGCAACAGGACTTTCATCCTTTTAGGTGTGTTGGAGACCATATGGACTTTTCTTCTCGGCCTTGCACGGTTCCACAGAATTATGGGTCTCAATGCTACGCTAAAACCCCAAATGGGTCGTTCTGCTTACGAAGTATTTACCGAATACGGCGCCAACGGTAGTCGATGAATGCCGTTGTGCCGCGAATAGGTTTTTTAGCACTGCTGACTTACAGTACAGTAATCACAGGAATACCGAACTATGCATGGTCGCCACGCAGCCGTTTCACTTTATACCACGCGTATCAGCCTTTTTAATCAAGCTACTGTAGGCATCGAGCAACTACCGCCGGTGTCCCCATCTAAACTGGCTACGTGCAGGCTACAACTGCACAGTATGTTACCTTACTCACCGCACGGTAAATTACCATAATAACGAGTGCTAACCGTCACACCGGCGTCTTCCCGACGTCAGCGAGGCCGGCACCACGCCAGCATCGGCCAGCTTACATAGGCCCAATGACGGCTTGCCTGCCATCATCTGCTGAATAACGGTGGGCCGGTCTCGGACCGACGCTGGCAAGCCGTCATCGGCCGAACGCCGGCAAGCCGTCATCGGCCCGGCGCCGGCAAGCCCTCGTCGGCCCAACGCCGGCTAGCCCTCATCGGGCCAACGCCGGCTAGCCCTCATTGGCCCAACGCCGGCTAGCCCTCATCGGCCCAACGCCGGCTAGCCGACATCAGACCGATGTGGGTGAAAGTAGCGCGAGCGTGATTTGCCGACATGGGGCCAATATTGCCGCCGACGTTTGCCGCCGTTGGGCCGAGATCGGTCCAATGCCGGCGTGCTGCCTGGGAATACATTTTTGTGCTAAGCCACGCAAAGGTGTGCCACTTGTCGGCGACACGGGAAGTGTGGTGAAGGGTTCCCCAGATGCACAGGATTGACCCATGTGGTAAACCGGCCGACACCGCTGACGGAAAAGTCGCGAAAGCAGCATTGTCGGCCTGTGCCGATGAATTTCGCTGTGTATGAAGACTCATGCAGCGCCCCTAATTTCTTGTGTTGAGACAAAACCTGTGTTGAAGCCAAACGGACGTTGTCTAGAATACAGTGATTTGAGGAAGTGCTGTTGCTTAAGTGTAATCATACTATAATAATTGTTGGGGTTTAAGGTCCCAAAACCACACTATGACTATGGGAGACGCTGTAATGGAGGGGTCCAAAATTTGGTTTACCTGGGGTTTTAACGTACGCCTAAAATCAATGTGCACGGGCCTGAAGCATTTTGCCCTGTATTAACAATACGGCCACCGTGGCCGGGATGTGATACCGCGAACTTCGGTTCATCAGTCGAGCACCGTAACCACTAGAGCACCATGGCGGGTGCTCTGGTGCAATCAACGCAGGAAACTTCTGCACAAAACAGATCTTGTTTGCAAAATAAGTGTATTCTTTGTCTTTATTCTCTGTTAGTAAATGAGCGGTATGCTTGACTTCAACGTTGTCAGTGCGCTGTTATATTAGTCCCAATAATATACTGTGGTCAGTAACTGGGCTTGCGGATCATCAGTATCTCTGAAATAAATAAAGTATTCTGCTATCTGTATTCCTGGATACTTTCTTGTCTTTTTGCGAAAGTGGTGGAGAAGGGGAAGGAATGAAAGGCAGGGAGGTCAACCAGACGCGCGTCCGGTTTGCTACCCTGCACTGGGAGGAAGGGACAAAGGGATTAAAAGAAAGAAAGAGAGAAAAAGGAAGAGAGTAACGTCAGGGTACCTGTGCGCCTGTCCACTGCACGCCTACAAGCGGTCACTTAGCCCGGTCGATTTTAAAAAGTAGCAATGCTAGCGTCGCTTTGCTGACCTGCAACTCGTAGAGCTACGATCCGAGGATATTCTCTTCGGAAAAAGGTCTATCGTCTCATTTGTTCAGCGTATTGCGTAGAACGTTGCGTTCGTTATCTCTGCAATATCCCGTTACGCCAAAGGCAATAGTATCTCAGTATCAATTTTAGGCTTCCAGCAAGCGTTATTTGATATCTGTAAATCGGAATAATTTTCAAGCATCTCTGCCTGGTATTTCATTCCTGGTCTTGCATTAGGGTCACTTTACTTTTTGAGGCAACAATTGTTGTTCCCTCTCATTTGGCTGATACTAACACTGAGGGTTTGGGCAAGAATTTATTATATCAATTGTTTTTTTATTATTTGAACTTATAACTTAGGACAAACATAAAAGAAAAGCAAACGCAGGAAGGAAAGGGTACAATAATTATTTATTCGTTGATTCAGAGCAAACAGTTTAATAGTTAGCCCGAATAGAAAGTGCAATAATGAAATTAAACTGTAACCCAGCTTTTCTTTAAATATTAAATGAACTTTATTTCATGCATATGAGGAAGCAGGGGCTAAAGGCTGGAATGGCTGACGAAGGCCTCGGCTCCCTTCTACAGTCTGACGTCACGTTACATAAAACAAACACACAAATGAAGATATAGCATAATAAATGCAAAATCAGCTGCATGTACAGGTGGAACATACTGCCGTTATTAAGCAGGCAGCAGTGAAGATGGTGTTATATACCAAACAAAAAACAGAGTAGAGTAAATAATTCTTTGTTTTCCTTTTTAAAGATTTCAAATGAAACGTCAAAAACTTTTGTCGACGTTTTACTAATAGCCGCTGTTATTTGAAAATTTAATTCTTGTTTGCCATACTACACGTCTTGGAGACCCGGGGGGATTTGTTTTACAAAATGGTATGCGTCATTAGACCAAAGTATTGTTCTGAGTGTGCGAAGGATTGGCTTTAATGTTTCGACAGTAAAAAAAAGTTAGGCAGATCCCAAGTACCATGGGAATCGATGTTATGCGAAGTATCCGGAAGTAATGTGACTGGGTTGTAATTTTTCTATTGAGTGAAACGTTATGAAATGACGCTAAAGATATGCACAAAGGTTGCACGCACAGACATGTTGAACAGTCGCATATGTTTCATATAACCAGTTGTTTAGTTGTGTAACCATGCTAACGAACATGGATAGTGCCAACACCAGAAGCCGTAAGCTGATATGTAGAGTTTGTGCTTGCAAGGATGGTAGCCCTGGATAGTGCTACGTAGACTAATTACAATGGATGGCGTTAAGTATACAACTGACGTTAACCAGACACGACTCCTTCGTCATTGGAGTACGGATATAATGTTTATAAAATTAGATAGCCAGCACTGCAACCACAATATACGTTTCACCAACATTTTTTTTTCAAATCAAATCAAATCTTTATTTTCCAACAAGTCTTTTCCAACAGGTTGGGGGGTCCCTCAGGCAAAAAGCGGTTATAAAACCACTTGAGAGTGCCTGAGGCCCCACGTACATGGCAGAAGTTTCGAAATCCAAGCTCTTAAAAAAAATTAGCTATAATGTAAGCAGGCAAAATGTACAAAAAAAATTAGACGAATATTCTACAAATACAGCAGTAGAACAAATAGACACAGACCAAACTAAACAACTATGTATCTGCACTCATGAATACACTGAACAATATCAAAATAAACATGACAAAAAAAATGTGATACAGTGATTAATGATAACATAGCATGATATAAAGAAAGATACTAGGCAAGGGGGAAAAATATTCGCGCATTTTTCTTTTTGTAAACATAAAAACGTTAGACTCATCATTTATATATTTATTAAGTAGGGATGGTAATGTATATCTAAGGGACTGTAGGAAATAATTCGTGCGAGAACGAGGAACGAGCCACCTGTCTATGCTTCGGGTTCGTGAATCCGTGTGTTGCATACTTATGTTTGATAAGTCTTTAATAAATGTTCGGAATTGTTCTTTCGCAAAGAAGGAGTTATTAATTAGTCGAAAATTGTACATGTGTTGCATACATAGGTCAGCAAAACTTGTGGAGCTCACTCAGACTCACTCATGAAATATAATTTTGCACTCAGGGCTCACTCAGACTCAGACTCACCAAAATATTCCTGAGCCGGACTCACAATCACCAAAATTTTCTTCCACCGGACTCACTCGGACTCAACCTCACCAAAACATTACTTACCCGGACTCACTCAGACTCAGACTCACGGCTCGATCTAAGTCTTAGTGAGTCCGAGTGAGTCGACTCATGAGTCCGCTAGCCTAGAATTAACTTTTTCGACCATTGGTGTCAATGCTCTTTAACACCAATATCTCACGTAATCGGGGCTCTTCCGGGCGCCTTTTGACGTGTACCTTCGATACGAGTTATGAGTGCTCGCAAACCAGCAAGGACATTTTTCTTGAAAGGAATGACAACATAAGATATGCTTATTTAGAACTTCTCTGGAAAAGTTAACGGGGGGGCGGGGAGGTCAAGGCACCCCCCCTACGTAATTTGCGCCTCTGATCAATAAATATTGAAATGATTTATGAACGACCCTGCTTTGGAATATGTGTGAGTAGACATGAGCAAAACCTGGAAAGGCTGATATTATTGCTGAAGATCAGTAGATAGGACCATAGGTCTGCAAAAGAAGGTGTAACTCACTCAGACTCACTCAAGAAATATATCTTGCGCTTTGGACTCACTCGAACTCAGACTCCCCAACATCTTCCAGAGCCGAACTCACTCGGACTTACACTCACGAAAAATTTCTTCAGCCGGAATCACTCGGACTCAAACTCACCAAAATATTACTCACCCGGACTCACTCAGACTCACGGCTGGATCTGAGTCTGAGTGAGTCCGAGTGAGTCGACTCATGAGTGAGTTCGCCGACCTATGGTTGCATGCTGATTATTTTATAGCGGTGGAACAAAGTACCTGCGGAAGTACTGCGTGGGACATTTGCAATGTAGTGCAGTGCCCTTTTTTGTAATGAGTGAATTGTTTTTACGTTGCCTAAGGTTGTGGTGCCCCAGACAAGTAGGCAGTAGTTTATGTGCGAGGAAAACAAAGCATGGTAGATCTGCACCTTAGCTTTTTCCGGAAGAAAGTGCCGACCGCGTGACAGAACTCCAGCAGCACGCGATAATGATTTAGTCAGTGATTCCACATGACATGACCATGTCATATGAGCGGAAAAAGTCACACCTAGAACTTTATGTTTCTCCACCTACGTCCACGGGTTTTCCCTTAAGCGTTAACGATTGGTGAAGATTAATTTCCGTGTCTCTGGATCTGAAAAAGACAGCTTTCGTTTTTTTCGCATTTATTCGCAGGCCATTAGCAGTAGACCACCGCAGTACATCTGATAATACGCTTTGGGCTTTGGCAATAATTTCAGCTGAATTTTTTCCCGAAACAAAAAGACTGGTGTCGTCCGCGTACAATAGAAATGCGGCATCGTTATTTATGTTGACAATATCATTTATGTAGATATTGAAGAGCATTGGCCCTAAGATGCTTCCTTGAGGCACACCGCAAGAAAAGGTTTTATAAGAAGAAAAACAGTTAGCGATTGAAACACACTGTTTCCTCTCAGACAAATATGAACAAAATAGGGAATTAGCTACACCGCGTACCCCATAAGCGTCTAACTTGCCGAGTAAAATGTGATGATTAAGGGTATCGAATGCCTTGCTATAGTCAATGAAAACCCCCCAGCGTAAGCTTTTTTTCTTCGATGTTTTTAATTATCAATTCTTTTAGATGCGAAGCATCTTATGCTCGGGGCTCTGTCCGTCCCTGCCGTGTCCCGCGTCCCCCCGTCCCGCGTCCGGCCCCTGTCATGAAGTAGGGAAGCACCCATTATGCGAACCAGAACCCTGTAGTAATATGAAGGCCGTCAACCCTAACACAGTCATCAGAGTCATGGCCGAGAGCACAGAGAGGCTGCTTAGCAATAGGCTAGGCAGGTGGTGTCTATCGCCCAGGTTGACCCCATTCCTTGAGTCATGGCCGAGAGCACAGAGAGGCTGCTTAGCAATGGCTAGGCAGGTGGTGTCTGTCGCCCAGGTTGACCCCATTCCTTAATCTTGCTTGCATGTGTTTGGAGGGGGGCTTAGTCCTTCCCGCATCCCATACCATCACAGCGCATGCGCGTCCCCTCCCCCTGCTCTCCTACGCTCACCCCCCTTCCTCTACTCTAGGAATCATCTACTCTACGGAGCGGCGCATGCGCGTCCTCTCTCCTCTAGGAATACTCTACGGAGCGGCTCCGGTGTCCCACAGCACATGCGCGTCCTCTCCTCCTCTTGGAATCATCTACTCTACGGAGCGGCTCACGCGTCCCACAGCCCATGCACGTCCCCTCTCTCTCCTCTCCTAAGGTTCCCCCCCCGTCCTTTCCTCTAGGAAGCCTCTACGGAGCGGCGCGAACGACAGGTGGTGTGACAGCTGCTTACTCCGCTGGGGGGCGCCACGGTAGTTCCACGGTATGAAAATGACGGAGCGCGCGCGCCTCATTCTCTCTCCTGCGCAGCGCCGCGATGAGCGCCCGGACCATGAAATGAGAGCGGCGACGTTCCTCCCGGTCAAGCTAATTATCTCCCCGCTGCTTCGCATCCACACATGGTTCCCTTTAGCGGGAGATGGGGAATTTTTTTTTGGATTAACAACGCAGTCTGTGTAGATTTGCCAAGCTGAAAACCATGCTAATTTTCTGAAAGTATGTTGTGTTTGTTAGGAAAACTACTCAGCCGGCAGAAAATTATTTTCTCTAATTCCTTCGGAAAATACAAATATTATTGAAATTGGTCGGTAATTATTAGCATCATTAACATCTCCATTGTATATATGACCGAAACTTTTGACATTTTCACGAGAATTGGGAAGCAGCCAGACTGGAGAACTAGATTAAACACGTCATCTAGACAAGGAGCAAGAAGGTCAATTACGTGCCCAATCGCTTCAACCTGAAATCCGTCGACATCAATAGCTTTGATGTTTTTTAAAGATAAGAATGTGCGCACTATTTCTGCTTCATCTGTGGGTGCAAGAAACATTGTGTCAGAATTGTGGTAAGGAATCTGAGTATGGGCAGTGCTTCCCAGTGGTTGTACCGCATTTAGGAAAGTGCTCACTGAAATGCTCGGCTAAAGGTACACCGCATAGATTATACCCGTTTACGGTTTTTTTCCCGTTAAAGTATTCTGAACAGCATTGCGGTTCAGGGCCTGATTGATTGCTTTCCAAACTTGGTTGGGGTGCCGTAGATAGATATCAGAAAACATGTGGTCGTAGTAAAAGGCCTTTGCCTTTTTTAATGCCGCAGTTAGTCTGTTCCTGTAAGCTTTAAAGGCATCAAAGTTCGCAGTATCTTTTGTACGCAAAAATTTCTTGAACAGTCCACTTTTTTTTCTTGATCATTTTGAGGTGTTCTCGCCCTACCCAAGGTTTTCTTATTTTTCTGTTAGGCTTGGCATTTATGTAAGGGAAACATGTATTGTAATGACTACTGAATATAGACACGAATTCACGATAGCTCTCATTGGGGTCTGTCTGAACATAAACAGAAGACCAATCTTCCCTCAGAATCAGCCTACGGAATGAATTCATATTTTTGTTAGACATACATCTGTACCTAATTTTGTCATTACAAGTCATTTCCTGTGCAGTAGTTGGGGAGATGCAATAAAAACAGGGCAATGGTCACTCACCCCTGCGCATATCGTGCCAGCTGCGCGTACATCAGTGTCTATGCTGACAATGAACAAGTCTAGGACTGACTGGCAAGTTGTCGTCACGCGTATCGGTGTAGTAAGGACGCTATTATAACCACAAGCGGACAATTTGTTAATGAATTCCCGGGAGGTCAAGTTATCTTTCATAAGGTTGAAATCACCGCCCATTAAAATGTCGTACTGATTAAACGTTGAATATTCTAATATTTCCTCAAGAAATTCCAAAAATGTGCTGAGATCACCAGACGGTGGGCGGTAACACGCCACGTACAGGTTGTTCTTATTCTTTATGCAAAGCACTTCATAATCAGGTGTAATACACGTAAATTCCGGAACTATGTCGCAGAGCATGTTTTTTTACGTGGATTGCCACTCCGCCACCTCGGAGCGTACTTCAGTTGATGAAGTAGTGATTATAGTTAATCAAATTCAACATTTCACTTCCTTCATGATACCATGTTTCAGTCAGCATAATCACATCAAACAGGAAGTTGAATTCGCTAAAAAATGTGCTTAACTCATCTATCTTAGGAGCCGCGGAACGCGCATTGAGGTGAATAGCAGTAAACTTGCTCTGCGACTGCGCCGGAAGTTTAAGTTCAGATGGCAGACAAAATTCCTGATATTGCATCGCGTGCACAAGAAAAAATAAACAGTTTGGCCACGAGCACCCTAGGCAATCTTGCCTAGGTCACAATCAGTTTCAATGCGCACCACTGGACTCGACTGTGTTTTGCGTGCGAGCATTCTTCCATTCTTCGTCCACACATACTGCCAGTGATGCTCCCGTTTTTTTGCAAGTGCCTGTGCAAGCAGCCGCTTCAGTGTCGGACAGAGATGCTCATTCACAAAAATTTGATCTTCGCTCGAGATTCCTACGTTACGATTCCTAATGCGATTTTTGCGGGCTTTCTCGACGACAAGGTCTCGTTTCTGCCTGGTTTTGAACTGAACAACAACGTTTGTTTTGCCCTACTCACGAGTCGGTACGCGGTGGCACACCTCTATATCGCCAGCAGAAATGTGTTCACCTACTACATCGCCAATCTTGCCTACAAGATCAGTGATGTTTTCATTTTCCATCTCGACGAGCCCTTTTATTTCAACGTTCGATCTGCGTGAGTATTGTTCACACCGAACAACATGCTTCTGCAGTTCGACAATGACTGACTCATTTGCAGTGCATTTAGCTTTCAGCCTCTCGTTTTCCTTCCTTAAGCTTTCTCGCTCGGTGCGCCCTTCTGCTAACTGTTGTTTCATTGTTTCAAATTGTTTTTCCATGAATTCAAGTCCCTCTTTCATTTGTTTCATCTCGGCACGTAGTTCACGCATGTCAGAGCGCGCATCCCTATCTTTCTGTGACATTTCAAAAAAAGTCAGATATGCACAAAGGTAATTCGGTAAGTACGAAAGTGCACAACAAATGGCAGCGGTGACAGCAGAGGTTAAAAAAAGCGTATCTATAACAAACAAAAGAAAAGCACCAGCCTGCAGTACGAAAACACGTTCAATTAGTCCTGCGCCTACGAGCAGTCACCATTGCCAAATGTCTCGCCGAGTGTCGACTGCTTCCTTTTGTACTCGCGCTGATGCACTATGGGTAGCTTCCGGGTTGTGCCGATGCGTTGCCAACCTTGAACCGTCGGTGAAAGGCACCTTGCACCTAGCGGTTTGTTGCGGCAAGTCTCCTGGTAATGGCGCAGTGGGTAGCTGCCGAGCTGCCTCCGATGCTGCGTTGCGGGTAGCTGCCGGGCTGCCTCCGATACCGCGCTGCTTTCAGGCTTCCAGCGAAGGACACCCTAGTGCGTAGCGGCTTTCCTGCGGTGAGTCTCTGGCTATCTGCAGTACGAAAACACGTTCAATTAGTCCTGCGCCTACGAGCCGTCACCACTGCCAAATGTCTCGCCGAGTGTCGACTGCTTCCTTTTGTACCCGCGCTGATGCACTATGGGTAGCTTCCGGGTTGTGCCGATGCGTTGCCAACCTTGAACCGTCGGTGAAAGGCACCTTGCACCTAGCGGTTTGTTGCGGCAAGTCTCCTGGTAATGGCGCAGTGGGTAGCTGCCGAGCTGCCTCCGATGCTGCGTTGCGGGTAGCTGCCGGGCTGCCTCCGATACCGCGCTGCTTTCAGGCTTCCAGCGAAGGACACCCTAGTGCGTAGCGGTTTCCTGCGGTGAGTCTCTGGCTATCTGCAGTACGAAAATACGTTCAATTAGTCCTGCGCCTACGAGCCGTCACAACTGCCAAATGTCTCGCCGAGTGTCGACTGCTTCCTTTTGTACCCGCGCTGATGCACTATGGGTAGCTTCCGGGTTGTGCCGATGCGTTGCCAACCTTGAACCGTCGGTGAAAGGCACCTTGCACCTAGCGGTTTGTTGCGGCAAGTCTCCTGGTAATGGCGCAGTGGGTAGCTGCCGAGCTGCCTCCGATGCTGCGTTGCGGGTAGCTACCGGGCTGCCTCCGATGCCGCGCTGCTTTCAGGCTTCCAGCGAAGGACACCCTAGTGCGTAGCGGTTTCTTGCGGTGAGTCTCTGGCTATCTGCAGTACGAAAATACGTTCAATTAGTCCTGCGCCTACGAGCCGTCACCACTGCCAAATGTACGTTTGGATAGCGTGTTCTTGCAAAGCAGTTTCGAGACCTGACGTGGCTCTGTGGTAGAATGCTTGATTGCCGCGCAGAAAGCTTGCGTTCGATTCCTGCTGAGGCTCTGATTTCTGTTCTGTGCATTCCTCGCGTCAACGACGCCGACGTCCGTTTTTCTTAATGCTGTCGCATTAATTGATTGGATGAAAAAAATTACACCATCTCCCGCTAAAGGGAACCATGTGTAGATGTGAAGCAGCGGGCGCTAACGCTTACACTGGCGGCGGCGTTGACGCTGGCGCTCATCGCAGCGTTGCGCAGGAGAGAAAACTGGGGAGGCGCAAAGCAGGCAGTGATGGAGCAGTGTTTCCGTACTGGAACATGCCAATCGCTGCTAATGGGCAATGAGAGACAGATACTCCGACTGGACACAGAGACCCGCACTCCGCTTTTATTTAACGCGCACGCTGCGAATTTTTATTGTTTAACAACGCACAGGAGAAATCTCTCACCGGCACCACCTTGGAGGTCAAGATCCATTGCCATATATACGGGGTGGCCAGTGTACGGTTCTGCAGCGCGAGCAGTCGGTTTTTTCAACCAAGAAACTCGCTAGCAGACGCTGCCTGCGTCGGCGTCGCGAGGCGAGAGAGGGGGGGGAGTGTAGGAGAGGAGAGAGAGGGGGGGGACGCGCAATGCGCAGTGGGAGTGTGGACGCCGCGGGCAGGGATGCCTAGAGGAGAGAGGGGGGGAGCGTAGGAGAGGAGAGAGAGGGGGGGGGACGCGCATGCGCAGTGGGAGTATGGACGCCGCAGGCATGGATGCCTAGAGGAGAGAGGGGGGAGCGCTAGAGGGGAGAGAGGAGGGGAGGCGCATGTGCAGTGAGGGTGTGGTTGCCGCGGGGAGGGATGCCTAGAGGAGAGAGAGGGGGAGAGGAGGTTTTTTATTTTTATTTTTTTTGAAAGGGTTTGCGCATGCGCAGTAAGGGTGGTCACGCCGGCACACCACCACCACCACCGGATTAAGCTTCGCCATAAGATGCTTCACATCTAAAAGAGTTCGCTCCTAGCCTTAGCTCGTTTTAACTTATTACATGTTGCTATCGCATTCACTGCTTCGCCCTTTCAAGGTACAGATTTTTTTTTCAGAAGTGAAGGGACAAATTTCCCGCTCCACCAATTTGTGAATCTACCCCCCCCCCCCCCCTTCGGCTCGCGCCGCGCCGCCGCCGATCCGATGAACCCCGCGCCGTTGACGCGCCGCCGCCGGATCTGGAAACACCGGCACGCCGCCGCCGGCGACTTAGGGACTGGCGCACAGGTCTACAGATATGGAATCCCAGTACTACATTATAATTGTCCACGGCAACAGGAATGTTAACACGTCATATATGTTCACACGCACGAAATGTCCTTCCCTTCGAGAAAAGTTCATGAAGGTGATCGCACAACAGTTGCTAGGAACCTTCCCGCATTTTAAACATAATTTTCATGATCTCAGAAACAAATACTGATAACACAACTTCACAATAAACACTATTTTGCAGGAGAAGATGAGTAGCAGGCGTCACACCTGTGCAACAATGTCCGTAAAACATTCAATAAAGAAAAAGCATCGTACTTTTGATTAAAAGTATGACACTTTGACTGGTCCCTCGATGCTATTGCAGTTGTCAGCCGCGGTGGTGTAGTGGTTACCAAAATGGTGTCTCGAAGGTCGCTGGTTCACTTCCGGCCGCGGCGGCCGCATTTCGATGGAGGAAATATGCTAGAGGCTTGTATACTGTACCATTTCTGTGCGCGGTAAAGAATACCAAATGGTTGGAATATCTGGAGCCCCCCACTACGGTTCCTAATCGGCTCGTGCTTTTAGAAGAGCAATCAAATGGTTTGCGTCAGTGCAAACGTCTTTTGAAATATGAGTTTCAGCGGGGACTCTTCATTCGCCTCATTGATCATGACTTACGAGAATGTGCCATTTTGTGGCAACATCACATTTTCTGGAGGAATCGTCCAGAATGATTATACACACGCACAAGAAAAAAATAATCGATCTCGCCAAACCCATAAGCAGCTAAATGTCAGCATTTATGCAGTTGGACATTCAGGAAATGTAGCGACACATCATATTGAGATAACGCGTAGGCAAAGCACGTCATAGATAGGACGTGAATTATTATACGTGGGCTCCTTCTTCATGCTTCAGTCTAGACACGCTGGGTTAATCCAGTGCCACCAAGGCGAAGTGCAAATGTGGCGTTGCAGGCTTCTTGGTAGTAACAAGGTTTTCGAATGATATAGTTAAGTTCGCCAAGCCGAACCTCCACGCCAGTGAGCCAGCGGGCGGTGCACAGAACACGTGCTCGCTCTGTTTAGTGGTTACGTCGTAGCCGATTCCGCACCTGTGTTCACTTTCTACGATGTTTCGCTGCGTTGCGGCAAGAGAAACGTTGGGGTGAGGGACGCACGGCCGTTCCGCCATGTGTGGGCATCAGGAGGGGCCCGCGCGTGAACAAAGAGCCTCCCCGGTAGCGCCTGTCGTTTGTGACTTCGGGGAGAGACATGGGCCCCAGATAGCGCGGCACGAAAGTGCTTTCGCATGGGGAGCGGCACTCGGAAAAAATTTATGGTTCTGCTAGTAATGTTGCACCACCGGAACAGCCTCATCGAAGAGCGCTTAACGAGAGATGAGTGCTCGTCTCGTCGGGTGTGGAGAGGGCTAAGTTCGCCTAAACTCTTCCGGTGCAGCCGGTGCTGGCGGCATCGTTAACTGAGGGGGGGGGGGGGGGCCTGGATGCCGACAAAGAGGTATCATGGAAGGCGGGCTCGAAAGGGGGCGGCCACGATTTAGACTAAAAGTGCTCCGCCTCTTTTTTCTGTTATAAGATCGGATACACTCGTTGGTTCAAATAGAGCGAGGGTTTCGAACAATGGTTCCGCCCAATATCGCGACTATCGAGTCCGTGCTGCTCAGACCAACCTGGGAAGGGCGACTTTGGGCCATCCCACTGGCTGAAGGTGCCCCCCAGGCTCATGGGCTACTAGCCACCATTAGGTGCCCACATATTGTTATCTATTACTCTCTTCTATTACTGTCTTCTATTTTCTCTCATATATAAAACCACACGGAAAAACTGCAGCAGAAAACAACAACCTTGTGGAAATTTCATTCTTGCAACTAGTTTTCTGAACGCAATAGTTCACTATACCAGAAACACAAAATGTGTCCTGCATGCCTGAAATTCTTATTGTACATAAAAATTACGCCATCTCCCACTAAAAGGGAACCATGAGGGAATGCGGAGCAGCATTGGGGGGTGCACACCAAGTTTCCGTTTACGTTCACCCGGCCGTCGAAACCAAGCGTCGGCGTCGAGCTACCTCTTCCGCTACAGAGAGACAACGCGAGCCTGCGGCGAGGGTAGCCAGGCTTTCGACCCAACTGCAGCGGCCGGGAACCAACGGAGCGATCGCACGATTGAAGCGAGACTTCCTCGACCGTGCGCACGCGCTTATATGAAATGGGGGGAGGGAGGGAGGGGAAGGAGTGGGTTTACGGGCTGCAGCGCGGGGGGAGGAGAGGAGAGAAGGCGACCGGACGCCTGCGTAAAGGAGGAGAGTGCGCGGCTGCAGCGCGGGGGGAGGAGGAAAGAAGGTGACCTAACACCTGCGTAAAGGAGGAGAGTGGGAGAGAGATTAGGCGCATGCGCAGTAAGGGTGGTGACGCCGCACACCATACCACCGGATTGAATTCCGCCAGAAGCTGCTTCGCATCTAAAATGTTCTACATAAGTGATAAGCTTGATGTATTAGGTGAACGTAGTGCATGCACGAAATTCCTTAGAACTTATCTAATGATTGTTACATATAGCTGCTAGTCAGATGTTTTCAAGAATAGTGCTTATATAAAAGCGAATGTTCATATTGATGACCACACAAATTGTTTGCAGTGAACATAATATTTACAATTCTTGTTGCTGGTCTCAATGGTCATTCTGCTGTCCCTTCAATATACTTAACCATACTTCATACAACAATTAAACAATGCATAGTACATTATCAAAGTGCACACAAATAAGCAGTGACGTAATATGTATGATCCCGCAGTTAGCAATGATGACATCCGAAAGTGATTGACTAACGACTGGTAGCTGTCAACATCACTCTCACTACAAAGATTTGGTTGTGTAGGGGCAACCTATGTTTACTGAATTGTATATAGCAAGCCCTACCTAAGGTACTGGCACATCCAGAGTTGTCATATAAGTAGTACCATCAACTTGGATAGTTAATATAGAGCTATGTTTTTATAAAATGATAGCAGCATGACCCAGATAACATAAATAGGCGAGTGGTACCGGCATTTCATATGAAACCCCACTCGAATCAAGTAACTCGGCTCAACAGTAAGTAACTCAACAAAGTGACACCACAAAGAAAAAAAAATCACGCCATATCCACGAAGTGAATGATGATGAGTGGGCGAAGCTCGATCGTTTTCATCCATGGCAGAAAGAGAATGTGTGGTCTGGAACGCGCTTTCTGGAACGGTCTGGAAGCGTCATCGTCATCGTTATCACGTGTAGTGGGTACATTCCACTATACTGGAACACGCTTATACTTCATCGTTATCACCTGTAGTGGGTACATTCCACTGGTCTGGAAGCGTCATCGTCATCGTTATCGCGAGTAGTGGGTACATTCCACTGGTCTGGAAGCGTCATCGTCATCGTTATCACGTGTAGTGGGTACATTCCACTATACTGGAACGCACTTATACTTCATCGTTATCAGGTGTAGTGGGTACATTCCACTATACTGCGTCATCGTCATCTTTATCACGTGGAGTGGGTACATTGCACTATACGTGGCTACCTACCTACCTACCTACCTACCTACCTACCTACCTACCTACCTACCTACCTACGTACTACTACTACTACAGAGGAGGGACAGACCCACACCCTAAGGAGCTTCGCCCCTAAAAACGAGCCCTTAAAATTACCCTTGTATCGTTCATTCAAAGCTGAGTACTGTGAGATAACAGTAGGCTCAGATGATAGAAGGCAAGAAATAAGACAGAACGTTGTGCTGTGCCAGCTGTTGCTGCAGATTCAGATCACAGTAATGTATACATGCAGTGAATTCATGGTCGTTGCATGTATGCATCTTGCATGCTTGTAATAGTCTCTACTTATAGAGTGCAATGTTTGCACTATGGAACATTAGTTCATCACAAATCCTTGCAATCACCAAACAGTGTTTTCATTGCTCGAGTAGCACCTAGGCCAAGGTAGGCAGTGAAACTGAGAAAATATTTGTTGCAATTCTTTATTTTCACAACAAAACAACCTGTACTTTCTCGAGTGACATTTTAAGACTCATGCGCTATATGTCCTGTGCGAACCTGCAAGCTGGGCCTCTTCTATAATCACCTAGTCACTACTCAACTACACAATGAAGTGAGGATACCCCCCATGGGCACTGAGAGTGAGCAAAGAAGAATGTGCAGAAGCTGAAATTGCTTCCACAAGGAAAAGTTGCATAGGGGTAAATTTGGTGTTCTTTCACAATACCACTTGAATCACACATCATGTTCAATATCTCGTTTGTTCTTGTATTGTTTAACACGCTATACACCTTACTGGAGAACTGTGTCTGGAATAAAATAATCTGATAATTATCACAGCCAACAAATTATCATGTCCAACCACTCTTAATGCACATGCCTAGTAACAAATTGAAATCCACACATTCAAAAAATAGCCACTGTACACGGAAGGTTTTTACGCCTGCACATATTATTTAAACTGTACTGCATTATATTATCATATTTTCACCAAGCATACAACCACGATGTCGTTATGTCCTCTCTTGTTTTTATACGTACGAATATGTTGCTATATGTAGTAATACCATTTTTTGTACAATTATATATTAATTATTTGTATTTTGCTTGTGTATTTACCTAGTGAATTAGTTCCCCTTTTGTTTGTATAGTTATTTGCTTTTGCTTGCACCTATACCCTGCAATTGCTCCTACACTGGGCGGTGCCTAAGAAACCTTTTACTTTATCTCCCGTTTCTTACTACTGCACTTGATTCAGTGAAAAATGAACACCAACTGACTTTGTACTAGGTATCAATTAACCAACTTCATATGGCAGCCACTTTGTGTATGTTATGCATGTTATGAAGTCGCATTACTCAATGCGCTATTCACTAATGTATTCCTTCATTCGTTGCCTACATTTCACCTGAAGGCGTTGCAGAAGGAGGGTTCTAGCAATAATAACAACATTTAGACTGCACAAAGTGAAACATTGCTCGGAATCACAGTGTTACGAATCCAAACACATTGCTTCTGGAACATAACACATGGTCTGAACGTTAGTGACCACTTTGAAAAAGAAACAGGTAGCATTCAAATGATAACAAACGCAAAATACATACAGCTACATTGTTGATTATGGTAGTGAATGCACAGAAAATACAGAAATATTCTGCCATGGCATTATCTCCAGAGAATTCAGTGTAAACAAAATATGAGTGACATGTAGCTTGTAAGACTTCAATCGGTAGATTTTTCTATTCGATTATAGCTTGAAAGCGCAAGAAATTTGGATAAGCTATGGCCAGCTGGGTTTGTTGGTTTAACGTGGCGAACAGCAAAAAAAGCTATAACCTTTGTCGTTAGTTAATGATTGTAGTGTGATGAGACATACCTCAGAGCATGAAGTTATTGACCCCGTTTAATTACACTGCGATTTTAGAATGTGTCTCATGATAAAGAAAATACATGAAAATGCATCATATCAGTAGTTCAGGTTGTTTTCTCATCTATAACGCGTTTCTTATGAGCATAGCTCGGAATACTCACTCATGAGTACACTCAGTCACACCCATTCAAAAGGCATGAGTCAGTATGAGTACATGAATAGTGAATGAGTATATACAAGTATGAGTGTGAGTGAGCACTGAGAAGTGTGAGTAGATGTGAAGCAAATTCAATCAACTTTATTTTCATTCTGTAATATAGAAAGGATGACTGTGACGAAAAGCTGTTTTCAGAACAACTTGACTGCTTCACAGCTGCATACATAAAAAAATTATAGCAGCTTCACACTAGCGGTGCCACGCCTTAAAGAAGAGTGCAACTGGGTGACCTTCCTTGTTTCTCCTTTTTTTTTACTTCTTTCTTTCTCTATTCCTCTTGATCGCTCTTCCTATCTTTATTTCTCTTTTTTTCCCTCTTTGTTTCTTTCGCTTTTTCTTTGTTTAACTTAATTTCTCTTTTTGTCTAGCTCTCTGTTTTTCTATCTTTCTACGTCGTTAGTTCCCTAGCTATGGTTTATTGCCTTGGGAGCGTATTTAGCATATTTCTTTTCTAAATTATCAGATTGAGACGACGACTGCTTTTCAACGTATATCGGCAGTGGATGCCGATAGATGTAAATAAACCCCCAGAGGCGTGTCTAAGGCGTTTTCACAGGCTCGCTTGTCTCTGCTCATTATTTTTTAAATTTCAGACAGACATTTTCTGAGCTGAAGGCTGGAGAGGTTAGGGCACTTTCTGTGGTGCAGTGCAGTGAAACCAATCCTCTGCATATTACCAAAAAATATTTTGCTTGTTCTATCAAGACATGTAGAGTCCAAAAGGGCAAATAAAAACAATCTGCATTTTTTGCATCGTTTCAGGCCAAAAGCTCGGTTGGGAAAAGGTTAAAAAGATTACAAGCACGATGAAAACAACATAGTACATAGCCTAGCAAGCACCAGCGATAGTGCTGAAATATACAGTGACTAATTAATGAAAACCTGGCATGTTTGTTGGCTATATCACACTCTTGACAACTGTACTTATCACTGTAATGTGGGTGTCTTGGTAGCTTAGCAGGCAAAGTATCACGCTGCTAAGCTTGAGGAAACGGGTTTGATTCCTGGTGATGGCGGCTGCATTTCATTAGGGGCTGAGAGCAAGAGCACCATTGTACTATTGCGAGCAGTATGAGAGAGAACACTAGTGGATAAACAGATAAATCGCTGTTGCCACGCTCTGCTTCGTTACCCACTTTAAATTAATCAGCAGCCTGTAATGCAATCAGCTGCTCTTTTATATCAGCACTAGCGAGGCGGGAGATCCAATGTTTAGTGAAACCATGGTGCCCTTTCCACAGGGTTTCCATCAGCTGCTGCAGTAAATCGCCCAACAGCGGGTTCCAGGCTATTCGCCACGCGCTCGCGTGTTCCCTGCCATAGTGCTCACAATAGTATTTATTTTAGGTTAATGTTAAAGAACCCAAGGAGATTAATCCACAGTATCCCCTTACGGTATGTTATAACCATGTTGTGGTTTTTGCGCGTAATATCTCAGTTGATATGTTAGTTTTCTGGGCTCACATTTGTCCAACAATGACTTCATTTATACTTTACCGATTCGGCTGCTGCATTATTCACAATCAGAACCTAATGACAGTACAGAATTTTCATGAAACGACCATCTAGATGGGACTCGCCTCAGACTGTGATTATCTACACACACCTTACCCTGTTTTCCCAAAACAAGTAAGTGTGCACCAAGTAGCCCGGCAATTTGAATGACTTGAATGACATAAAGATACGTAAAACATGCAGCCGGGCTGACGTCATAGGCCACTGTTTTTTTTTCAGCCAATCAGCGACTGAGAAAGCGAGCGGGCCCGCTACGTCCCACCGAAGCGAAAAGTTGCTACCGTCTGAGGTCCGGTCGAAAACCGTAACGGAACACGAAAAACGGAGCGGGGGGCGGACGTGTTGTCGTACCGTGGTTTGGCCTTAAAGGCTACAGGCGGAGCGCGAAGTTGCTGCTTTTCTCAAGTGCCCTGTTTTCAAACAGAGGCCGGTTCTCACTCTCGTCGGTGGGCGGGCGTCTGTCACCGGACGTCACGTTTCTTTCATCGGACGTCGCAAAAGACTATTGGCCAATAGCTGACATAAATCGAGAGCGCTGTTTGGATCAGATGAGCGTGTTCCCGTTGACACAATGTATAAAAATTCTGGTACTTAAATAAACAGGCTGAAATGTGGAAAACATTGGTTGCGAGTTTTCAAGAAGATGACTCACTTCCGGTAGAGGACAACTGTCGTCTGCTGAACTCAACGCACCAGCGTACGTTCGAGCGAGCGCGCATAGAAGTTTGCTTAGAAGTTGACTAAAGCTCACATCTGCGGTTACGATAACATGTTTTTCGACAAAACGTGCCAGATGGACGTTCTGCTCATGGGCAACACATAATAAACGAATTGACTATCTTCTGTTAAGTTGTCGCGAGCACTCAGGGACAGAGATCTGCATTTCTAAACAAGGTGATGAAAAGACAGGCCACCGGAATCAGGTATAAATAAAAAAAAATTACACCATCTCCCGCTAAAGGGAACCATGTGTAGATGTGAAGCAGCGGGCGCTAACGCTTACACTGGCGGCGGCGTCGACGCTGGCGCTCATCGCAGCGTTGCGCAGGAGAGAAAACTGGGCAGGCGCAAAGCAGGCAGTGATGGAGCAGTGTTTCTTACTGGAACATGCCAATCGCTGCTAATGGGCAATGACAGACAGAAGACTCCGACTGGACACAGAGACCCGCACTCCGCTTTTAGTTAACGCGCACGCTGCGAATTTTTATTGTTCAACAACGCACAGGAGAAATCTCCCACCGGCACCACCTTGGAGGTCAAGATCCATTGCCATATATACGGGGTGGCCAGTGAACGGTTGTGCAGCGCGAGCAGTCGGTTATTTCAACCAAGAAACTCGCTAGCAGACGCTGCCTGCGTCGGCGTCGCGAGGCGAGAGGGGGGGAGCGTAGGAGAGGACAGAGAGGGGGGTGACACGCATGCGCAGTGGGAGTGTGAACGCCGTGGGCAGGGATGCGTAGAGGAGAGAGGGGGGGAGCGTAGGAGAGGAGAGAGAGGGGGGGACGCGCACGCGCAGTGGGAGTGTAGACGCCGCGGGCAGGGATGCCTAGAGGAGAGAGGGGGGTGGGGAGAGAGGAGGGGAGGCGCATGCGCAGTGAGGGTGTGGTTGCCGCGGAGAGGGATGCCTAGAGGAGAGAGAGGGGGACAGGAGGTTTTTTATTTTAATTTTTTTAAAGGGTTTGCGCATGCGCAGTAAGGGTGGGCACGCGGCACACCACCACCACCACCACCACCGGATTAAGCTTCGCCATAAGATGCTTCACATCTAAAACACGATTCATCTCTGAAGTGCAGTGTAGCGAATAGCGTGTGAGCTTGACATTGCAGTGTGCGTCGACGGGCTGGGTTCGAGCCTCGCTGGCTCATGACATGACATGACAAGAACTTTATTTGAGTCCTGAAGAACTGATATTAAGAGGAGCCAGAGCCCCCCCCCCCCCCCCCCCCAGATCAAGTCGGTGGCTCCGCCCACGATGGGACCGGAAGTCGAAGTTTCGTCGCTATGTCGTGGGCCCTCTGGACGGCCTGGAGTTGGGAGTGGAGACTGTTGCTCGTCAGGAATTCATCCCATTGTTCCTTCGTGATGGGTAGAGAGGCATTAAGGGCTGGGCACAGCCATAGCATATGAGCGAAAGAACATGAGCCGTGGCCACATTTGAGGCACGACGGTGAATAGTGGGGGGTCTATCCTATTGAGGGACCGAGGAGTGGGATAAGAACGGGTTTGGAGAAGTCTGAATGTGCTTGCCTGGGGCTTGTTCAATTTGGGGTGGGGTGGTGGAAATTTTTGCCTGGCCAAACGGTAGTGGGAAACAATTTCATGAAGAGTACATAACGGATCTTTAGAGATGTCGACCTCGTTACGAGCCTGGCTATGCGCGACAGCGCGGTACGTGAAATCGCGCGCTATTCGGTGAGCCTGCTCGTTAGGGTTACATCCGAGCGGGTTAACTGAGTTGTGTAGATGGGCTGGGAACCACGTGATGTGGTACCCACCTTTGCTGCACTCCCGGATTCCTTGAAGTGCTTTGGTCACAATACGGTGCGCCTGTTCAGACACAAGGGCGTTCGAGAAAGATCTAACTGCCGTGCGCGAGTCCGAGAAGACAACAGCGGTATCTTTTGCGCTGTGAAAAGCCAGAGCGATCGCCGCTTCCTCCGCCACATGGGCAAACTTAGTGTAAATCGAGGCTGAATTAACCAGGTTGCCTCCCGCGTCCACGACCGAAACAACGTACTTATCTCCACCGTGATATCTGGCAGCATCGACAAAGAGGGCCTCTAGTTTGTGCTGATTGATCTTTTTAAGGATGGCCTTGGCTCTCGCCACCCTTCTACCCTCGTTGTGCACTGGGTGGATGTTCCGTGGAACGGGGTCAACCATGATGCGAGTTCTGATTTCCCGGGACAGGCGAACTTTCGTCGCCTGTTCATGTCTAGGCTGAATACCCGCTTCTGCTAAAAGCTTGATCCCTGGCTGAGTGGATGAAAGTCTCGTTATTTGAGCCGCTGTGTGAGCTTCTATTAGCTCGTCGATAGTGTTGTGGAGTCCTAGCTCCAGCAGTTTCTCGGTGCTGGTGGACTGCGAAAGGCCAAGCACGCGCTTGAGACCTGTCCTGATTAGGGAATCGAGTTTGGCTTTTTCCGCCTTAGCCCAATTAAGGTATGGTGCGATGTAAAGAACATGACTTAGAAAGAATGCCTGGTAAGCTCTGAGTAGATTGTCCTCTTTGAGACCAGTTCGTCGATGTGAAACGCGGGCTACAAGTCTTAGTACATTACTGGCCTGTCCAGTGAGCCTGTTGAGGGCCTTCGAGTTACAGCCCCTGGCATCAATGAGGAGACCCAGAATTTTTAACGAGTCCCTCCTCAGTATGGGCTGTCCATTCTTAGCACGAATTTCTATCGGCAGAGTTTCCAGAGGTGTAAGGTTTCGGACCCCTTGCCGAGATGGCCGGTATAACAATAGTTCGGATTTATCAGGGGAGAGTTCAAGGCCCGTGTTTGAAAGAAAGTCTTCCGTAGCCTCCAACGCTCTTTGTAAGGAGTGTTCGAGCATGGCTAGCGAGCCGCCCGGTGCCCAGATCGTGATGTCGTCCGCATAAATGGCGTGACCCACGTTCGGAATTTCAGCGAGACGAGTGGAAAGCTTGTTCATGGCGATATTGAATAAGAGTGGGGAGAGCACAGAACCCTGTGGTGTGCCGCAGTTACCTAGCTCGAAGGGCCCTCCCGAAACTGTGCCTAGCCGGAGGTGTGCCTTCCGATCCGCGAGAAAGGACTTGGCGTAGTCATGAAAGTGCTGACCCAGGTTAAGAGAGGAAATCTCAGTTAGGATGTGTTTATGCGCGACCCTGTCGAAGGCCTTGGATAGGTCCAGTGCAAGGATTCCCCTCACGTCGCGAGTCGTGTTATCAAAGATGGCTCTCTTAAGCAGAAGCATAGCGTCCTGCGTGGACAACGCCGGTCTAAAGCCAATTAGGTTGTGTCTGAAGAGCTCCATGTTCTCAATATGTTCAGTAAGCCTGTTATGTATTGCATGCTCCGCAACTTTTCCGATGCATGATGTAAGGGAGATGGGCCGCAGGTTGGTGATATGTGGGGGGCTTGCCTGGTTTAGGTATGAGGACGACTTTTGCGGTACGCCATTCTAGTGGGACCTGCCCAGTTGTCCATACCTCATTGATTTTGGCCGTGATTATCTCGATTGCCCTGTCGTCTAGGTTTCTGAGAAGTTTGTTCGTGACTCCATCGGGTCCCGGGGCTGATCTGCCGTTTAGATTGAAGAGAACATGCCTGATTTCCGACACGGTGAATGGTTCGTCTAGATCAGGCGCTGCGAGGCCCATGTAGTTTACACGCTCAGAGCGATCCCCATCTTTGGCAAGGGGAAGAGAGGCATTTGCTAACTTGTTAGCTAATTCCCTCTCGGTGAAACCTGCTGCGATTTCCTTCTTTATTAGTCTATCCGTCGCGAGGCTAAGGGTGCTCTTAGACTGTTGATCATTAAGAAGACTTTTCAATAAGCTCCATTTGCTACCTCTGCGCATACGCCCGTCCGTTTCGGTACACGTCTCATCCCATTGCTGTCGAGCAAGCTGGGCCGAGTAGGACTCAATCTCCTTGTTAAGAAGCGCGATTTTCGCTCTGAGTCTACGGTTATGTTTCTGAGTCCTCCACCGGGCCGAGAGGGCGTGTTTTGCCTCCAGGAGGTGAGCGAGTCTCGAGTCCATTTTGGGAACCTCCAAATCCGTAGTGATTTCTTTGGTTGCTGCTTTAACGGCCTCGTTCAGATTCTTTAGCAGATCTGCATAAGTCTCGTCTGGCGGGGCTGTTTCATCCCTGATTTTCCGAAAAAGGTCCCAGTCCACATACTCATATCTCACGGGCGGCCTGGGCTTGACACGCAACAGAATTTCAAGTATGCAATGGTCGCTGCCTAACCCTTCCTGAAGGTTGTCCCATGTGCCCTCGATTCCTCGGAGGAATGTGAGATCGGGGGTCGTATCTCGAGTGACCGAGTTACCGGATCTGGTGGGGAGCCTAGGGTCTGTCACAAGTATTAAGCCAAGCTCTGCGGCGTTGAAGGCCAAGTTGGTCCCTTTGGCGCTTTTGTAACCCTACCCCCATTCCGTATTGGGGGCGTTAAAATCACCCGCAACGATGAGAGGCGTGTTTCTCGCCGCCCTAGCCGCGGTGCCTAGTAATGTTTTGAAATCTCTTTTCCTATCCGATGGTGAGCTATAGACATTAAGAATGAAAACGTTAGTATTGCGTGTTCTGCTGGGTATGAGCTCTATTAGCTGAGCCTCGAGGCCCGACTTGTACGTGGGAACCACGTGCTCAACAAACGAGATGTTCTTTCTGATTAAGGTAGCGATACCTCTGCCCTTTTCTCCCTTGTATGCTACCGAGCGGTACCCTGAGAGAGAAATTCCGTCTCCACAAAGTGTTTCCTGTAACAAGATGACGTGCGGCTTGTCCGCAATAGATCTGATCAGCTGTCCCAATGGGGCCTTACGCCTCTGGAAACTTGCGCAATTCCACTGCCAAACTTTCAGGTTGTTGCTATTCGCGTTCGCCATTATAAGTTTCATTTTACTCATTGTTTTTCTTTGTCGCAGTGCCTGTGTTTCGGTCAGAATTACAATCTGCCCCTGACCAGAATTTTCAAAAGCAATTTAAAAGCCCGATTTCGGCCCAATACGGATGTGCCGCGCGCCAGCGTCAAGCGTGCCTCGTGCAGTGTGCCAGCCTCCCAGTACCCTGCGCCACACTGGTAAAATAATTATGTATGGCAGTGGCACAGCACCACTGGGTTTTCCAATAGGGTAGCGCGTAATGAGCGCATGCGTCGTGGCACCTGCGCTCGTGAGGAAACGTGAGCTTATCTGCCGATTACGCGACGCCGATGCTGTTGATGCTACACCAGTGGCACCTCGCACAGGGGATCCGCCACCGCAGAATGAGACACCGAAAGCCTCCAATGTAGCCACCTATATCGCCAACATATGATGACAGCGAAGGATTACGCTCAGCCTGCCCTTCGAGTTCATTTTGTAGGGTAGCTAACAAAAATCTTGGAGATTCCCAATGATACCTCACTGCTCATTGCCTAGTAAAACGAGCTTGATACTATTTCGGGGTACCTTCTCGTGAAACATCTTCCTTGATGTCCTTCCTAGTCAGCTTGAGCAGTTTCCAGCGCTACAGGCAGGCATTGTTTCAAACTGAAGAAAAGAAACACTGGCCCGCCAACAGCAAACGAGTGATCGCGTGCTCGCTTCAAAACGGCTGCTCGCGGTTACTACACCGGCGCTAAAGTCACTGGAACGGGGAAAGTACCGCGTTCTTTTTCTCTTCGCCGCCGCGCGCTTTCGGCGGGCTTCGCCACATAAATGGTCCAGCTCGCTCGCCTCGCTAGTGTCTCGGCGCGCTCGCGGCCGTTTGATTAAATGGATATATGCCAAAATTTATACGGTCAGATATATCTATATGACGAATGTGAATGACAGGCGGTAACATAGAAATCATGGCATACATTTCATGTACAGCATGATTTACATGCCGCGCTCATGGTGGGCTCGCGGCCGATTGGCTAGCTTGATTTTCACCAGAATTGGTATTGTGTGAGGTGACTGTGTGACGAACATGAGTGAAAGGTGGAAACATGAAAGTCATGAAGTGAATTTCACGTACAACATGATTTACATGCCGAGCTCAAGTTGGGCGCATGGCCGGTTGGCTAGCTTGATATTCACCAAAATTGGTATTTGGTGAGGTGACTGTGTGACGAACCTGAATGAAAGATGGAAACACGAAGATCATGAAGTGAATTTCATGTACAACATGATTTACATGATGCGCTCATGGTGGGCTCACGGCCGGTTGGTTTGCTTGATATTCACCAAAATCGGTATTTGGTGAGGTGACTGTGTGACGAACCTGAATGAAAGATGGAAACATGAAGATCATGAAGTGAATTTCATGTACAACATGATTTACATGCCGCGCTCATGGTGGGCTCACGGCCGGTTGGCTTGCTTGATATTCACCAAAATTGGTATTTTATGAGTTGACTTTATGGCGAACGTGACTGCAAGGTGGAAACATGAAAATTATGATGTGAATTTCGTGTGCAACATGACTTACATGCCGCGCTCATGGTGGGCTCGCGGCCGGTTCGCTTGCTTGACATTGCTAAATTGGTAATGAGTGACGTGACGGTATGATGAACAGAGATGACAGGTTGTAACAAGAAAATATGATATGCATGTCATGTAAGCCTTGATTTACATGCCATGCTAATGGTGCACTCGCGGCCGGTTCGCTATCTTGATATACACCAAAATTGGTATGGCGTGATGTCGTTACTGAATGACGAACATAAATGATAGGTTGTAACGAGAGAATGGCATGTTGCCTTGTTTCCACGCAAGAAAATTGTCGCCACCTGCCATTCATGTTCTTCATACAGCCACCTCAATACCAAGCTAGCGAAACGGCAGCGAGCGTACCGTACCGTGAGCGTGGCATGCATGCCATTATTTTCGTGTTACCACCTGTTCTTCTTGTTCGCCATGCAGCCACGCGACAAAATACCATTTTTGGTTTGTATCCACATAGCGAACCGGCCCCGAGCACACCATGAGCGCGGCGTTTAGATCATGCTGTACATGCCGTGCATATTAGGATTTTCATGTTTGCATCTGTTATTTATGTTCGTCATACAGTCACGTAACGCAATATCAGTTTTGGTGAATATCAAGCTAGCGAACCGGCCGCCAGCGCGCCATGAGTGTGGTAATTATAAGTCATGCCGAACATGACATGCTAGTCATGATTTTTATACTACCACCTGTTCTTTACATTTGACATACACATATATCTCGTCATAGCGGTTTTGGCATACATCCATTTAATTAAACGGCCGCGACAAACCCGTGACCGCGTCCTATAAATGATGTACATGACATGCGTGTCACGATTTGCACGTTTAAGACCAGTCATGTTCATCATGCACTCGTGTCATGCCATACTAACTGTGGTATATATAAAATTGAGGAAGCAGCTGCAAGAACACGAAGGCAATGGTGCGTAAATCGTGCGGTTCATCACACGCATGTCATGATTTTCATGCTATGACCTGCCTTTGTATTTTTCATACAGTCATGTTATGTCATATCAATTTTGGTACAGATCCCATTAAGGAAACGGCCAGGAAAGCACGAAGTCGTTGGCGGCTATAGATAGATAGATTGATAGAACCTTCAAAGGCGCAGAAGTTCGCTACGAAATGCTTCGCATTTAATAAATGCCGACAGCCGAGCGCCTAAACGTCATGCAGTTCGCATTTCTTTATCGTGTTAGTACGCGTGCGTTCGCGTGTAGGAAATTGAAATTGCCGCTATTTTTTTCTTAGTCAGGTAAAGAACAACGGTCTGCTTCATTTGGGGCTGCAGAAGCGCACGCAATGTGTAAAACATGCGTTAATCCGCGTAAAATCAACACTGCTCCGCCGCAGCTTCAGCCGCGCTGGACCAAATATGGCGGCGGGCCGGACGGTCGCGGTACTTTCCCCGTTCCAGTGACTTTAACCGGCGCGCGCTCGAAGCGCCATCCAGTTCTTCCGAGTGGAGACACCGCGCCACACCGCACACCTACAGCAGCTACGGCGCAGCGAGAAGCATCCCACCGGAACTATGAGTGGCCAGCAGTAGAATTACTGTATATGCTACTTTTCAGGTAGCAGAGTTGCGCATAGGTCCGCCATCTTGCCCGTCGAGGCATCCACGTCATGCCGGAAAGCACCCCTTTCGAATGTAGGAGCCGACGCGGCCCAGCGGCTCCGTGCGCTTTCTCGCTCGTTCATAACCCGTTGCTGCCGCAATCACCTTGGCTTCGAAGAAAAAAAAAAAGGAGAACTCGAACAAATAATGACTTCTGATGAAACTGGTGCTATAGCTTTTTCGATGGCAGACACCATCGGAAGTAATATTTTTGTTTTAAATAGCGAATTTCCTAGGAAAACTTCGACTTAATTTGTCGAGATTCTCGACAAATTAAGTTCAGCAAATCGCTCGTTTCACGTAGTTTTTGACGCAGCGCTTAGGTGGCTCGAGCAAACAATTGCTAGAACTATCACTCCGTGTTTTACAAATAACGCAAGCAAACGAGAATTTTCAGCATATTTACGTAGCGGTGGCATAAAGTAAACACTCGGTGCGGTTTCGAATGCAATGCGGCACAGTGCCCGGACTGAATTATACTGTTTTGACACACCTGTAAGGTGCATGCTCACGCATTCACTCGCGCACAACTTTATCGTTCCGTCCCGTTCGATTTATGTCAACGGCTAGCCAGCCGTTCACCAGTGGGCGCAAAACAATACATATCCTGTTTGTTATCACCTACTCTAGTCGCAAAAATATTGCCATGAGATTTTTAACTACACTATATAGACATATGTTAGTCAGGCGTGACGTGGATGTGCATTCTGGAACGTACTGTAATGCTTGAATAAGTAGCGAGTCGTATGGAACTGCCTACACATTCGACCTGCAGTGACGATTTCTACGGCGGATGGATGTACTGTCGTGAGCAATATACGAGCTGGAACGCCGATTTCATGCTTATTCGACTACTTCCAATGTACTGATATGAATTTGGTGTACATAATTGCCAGAGCTACCTTTCGCTTGAACATTTAGTGTAACGAACATTTTTGCTCTCGCGAACTACGTTTAGCCGCTATGACACTTGAAATGTAATTTCAGTGTTCCAGTTCGCACTGCTCACGACTACAACATAATTCAACAATTTTGCTTCGAGTGTAGCTTTTTTTCTAGCACGTGTTTCAAAAGGCAGAGTTTATTTTGAACTTTGAAAATACAAGCGGGTGAGAGCAGAACACGGTCGTTGACAACTCGGACGAAAATACCTAGCTTAGCGAGTTGCAGGTTTGGCACTTCCTTTTTTGTCACGGTCACCATGAAATGGTCTGTGCAATGAGACATGGAATGGAGAAGAAAGTGTTTCCGTTTCCTTGTCGATTCGTGTAGTGGGGAGCGCAGCATCCTGTCAACGTCGCAACTTCGTAGCACTGAGTCACGGCGCTACGCCGCACAGGTGCCACTAACACTGACGTTCACTAAAAACGGACAGTGCAAGACACAACCACAACACCAACGAAAAACATTCCGCACTCAGCCGGATCGCCTCGCCGGAGTGCTTGGGCAGCGATGGCGATAGCGGTGGCACCGGCGGTAGAGCAGAGCAGCGGTGGTGGCGCGGCGGTCGCCAGCACCTGCGCGGCCGTGAAGTTGGCTTTCCCTCAAAAGGATGCTTCCTTGCGCACGTGAGCGCGCTTGGCGAATGGGGGGCGCGAGCGGCGAGTTCTATCAGAGGCGCAGCTCTGCTACCTAAAGGTAGCATATACAGTAACTCTAGCCAGCAGCAGCCGTCAGCACCGCCATATCACGCGGAAAGGAAACCACACAACATTGAAGCGAGGTAACGTAATGCACTGGGCGGGGCGCCGGGAACGCCGCTGCCCTCTCCTGCGGAATGAAGCGAGTTGAGGGAGAATTCGTCATGTACATATTGCGATCACTGTATCTCCGGTCCTACTTTAGCTTTGCGAAAAATTCTTTCGGCTAATCATTTCTGGGAAGCATCAGAACTATTCCAAGGTGTCTTTCACGCCAAGCGCGAGGACTGGTTTATGACCCGTTTAACGCACTTACTTATTTCGCAATTCACATGTCGTGATACTTGATGCAATACTTAGCCTCTGTACACATTTTCTACTGCGTAGCCACGCACGTGGCTTCTAGGTAAATAAATTGCCACTATTTATTCTCCTGTTGTTGCTGATGAGAGTGAATCGTGACAGAGCTTTAGTATTGGGTGGATAGCTTTAATGGACCCATGCGTGACGCGATTGACGTCGCATGACACTTGGTAAAAGCTACGCAACTCCTATGGGTGAAACTGCGTCAGCTGCACACGAGGCTCCTGGTAAAAGCCGTCTACAGATGTCTGTCGAAAGAGCGCGTGCGCAATCGAGCGCTATATAGAGATCTGTAGTCGGCTCCTACCCTTGCACGTGCTGCTCTCTCGCCGCTTACTTCGCGTTGAAGCATCCAGCAGCACGAAAAAACTTTCGGGCAATTTATTTCTCACTATTTGATTCTCTCTCTCTTTCTGGCTTTTTTTTTTTCGCATTCTGTTTTTCTTCCCTTTCTTTCCCTCTCTTTCTATGCTATGATTCACTCTTTCCCTCTTCTCTCTCTCCTCCGCCTCCTCACATCTCGGCAGCGGCGATCACATTTCGATCGATGCGAAAGGCTAGAGGCCCGTGTACTGTGCGATGTCACTGCACGTTAAAGAACACCAGATGGTCGAAATTTTTGGAGCCGTCGACTACGGCGTCGCTCATAATCATATCGTGGTTTGGGAACTTTAGACCGCACATATTATTATCAGATCATATCCTCCTCACATCTATCCTCTTCACCCTGGTTTCACTTTGCCAGCCCCTAATAAGGCTATGCTAATAAGCCTATACTAGCGTGGCCTGGATAGCCGAGTGATGATGATGCTCACCTTCGAATCGTGGTTTCACGGGTTCAAGTCCGGCCTTCTCAAGCAAGATTTTTAGCCAGGAATTGTCTTCCTCTTTCTTTCTCTCTCTCTGTGCTCGTTCTCACCCATCAGAGCTACCCCTTTACAAGGGTAAGTTGTGTTCTGCTAGCGTGCTCGGATAGTCGAATGGTTGCGTTGCTCGCCTTTTGATCGTGGGTACGCGGGTTCGAATCCCACCTCGTCAAGAAATATTTTATTCACGAATACATCTCTTTCTCTTTAGTTCTCTCTCCCTCTCTTCTTTCTTTCCTTCCTCTCTCTATACTCGTTCTTTCCCCCCATCGGAGTTATTTGATCCGACGCCGGCCAAATCGGCGCACGCGTTTCGGGGTCAAAGCTGTACATGAAAAGGACGAGGAGGAGGAAGAGAACAAAGATAGCATGCGCTGATGTATGTTGATGATAGTTCTCTGCTCGTGAAGTGCGACGGCCGGCTGGCAGAAGAAGCTTCGTTGTTAAAACTCGAGGGTCCATTATGCATTCTCTTACGACGACTCCAAGGCGAAAGCCAATCTTGTTTTAGATGCGAATCATCTTATGCTTGGGGCTGTGTCCGTCCCTCCAGCGTCCCGCGTCCGGTCACTTTCGTGAAGTAGGGTAGCACCCACTATGCGAACCAGAACACTGTAGTACAATAAGGCCGTCAACAACCACCACAGTTACCAGAGTCATAGCCGAGAGCTCAGAGTGGCTGCTTAGCCATGGCTAGGCAGGTGGTGGGTGCAAGCAAATGAATAACACGCACTACTGATGGTGTCTGTCGCCCACGTTGACTCCATTCCCTTGATCTTGCTTGCATGTGCTTGCGGGGGCTTTGTCCGTCCCTCGTTCCCGGGTCCCACACCCCCCTCTCTCTCCTCTCCTACGCTCCCCCCCTTTCTCTCCTCTAGGAATCCTCTACTCTACGGAGCGGCGCTCGCGTCCCGTTGACTCCATTCCTTGATCGTACTTGCATGTGCTTGCGGGGGCTTTTTCCGTCCCTCCTTCACGCGTCCCACACCCCCAGAGCGCATGCGCGTCCCCTCCCCCCTCTCTCTGCTCTCCTACGCTCGCCCCTTTCTCTCCTCTAGAAATCATCTACTGTACGCAGCGGCGCGCACGACAGGTGGTGCGACAGCTGCATACTCCGCTGTGGGCGTCACGGTAGTTCCGCGGTATGAAAATGACGGAACACGCGCGCCTCATTCTCTCTCCTGTGCAGCGCCGCGATGGGCGCCCGCGCCGCTGCCGCGAAACGGGAGCGGCGACGTTTCTCCCGCTCAAGCCAGCCATCTCCGCACTGCTTCGCATCCAAACATGGTTCCCTTTAGCGGGAGATAGGGAATATTTTCTCTTTCATCTCAGTCGATGTATCATTGACCTTTCGCGCGCCCTTTCGAAAGATTCTTCCAGCTAACGATTTGTTGCGCAGCTTTAAGGATCGGAGGTATGCAAGCTTCTGTACCCTAGCTGCTTTGCACTGCCTCTGTGACTGGCCCGGCTTTGAGCAAGCGAAGGTGTCATGTGGAAAGGTCATCTTGTGATGTCACGGTATGTGACCCCATAAGGCGGTCGTGATGACGTCCTAGTGAACGCCATGGTCAAGTCACAGATTTCGGCGAGCTGTGATATCAAGATTGACGCCATACGATGACGTCGTCGCGAGATGTTTGGCATCATGCGTTTTGACGCCGCCAATGCGAGCCGTCAATTATCGGATTTGATGAGATATCCATGGCTTTCAGTTTAGAACCGCTGCGCTCCCTGGAGAGTTACGCAAGATCTTATCCTCAAGGAGTTAGTTGCTAGCATTCCTGTAATTATTGTTCTGACACTCATTGGTTCGCCCATGCGGCGGCTGCTTTTAGATGCGAAGCATCTTATGCTCGGGGCTTTGTCCGTCCCTCCCGCGTCCCCCGTACCCCGTCCCCCGTCCCGCGTCCCACGTCCGGCCACTTTCATGAAGGAGGGAAGCACCCATTATGCGAACCAGAACACTGTAGTAATATGAAGGCCGTCAACCACTACTACAGTCATCAGAAAGTCATGGCCGAGAGCACAGAGAGGCTGCCTAGCAATGGCTAGGCAGGTGGTGTCTGTCGCCCAGGTTGACCCCATTCCTTAATCTTGCTTGCATGTGTTTGGAGGGGGGCTTAGTCCGTCCCTCCTTCCCGCGTCCCACTCCACCACAGCGCATGCGCGTCCCCTCCCCCTCTCCCTGTTGAGAAAAGGACGAGCCGCCGTCCCCATGGTCAAGCCCACCGCTGACCTCCTCTTTATTTCGAACACACTGATCTTAATGATGATACCACTCCTCGTCGTCTTCACAATTTGCAACACTCCCTCCTACGCTCACCCCCTTTCTCTGCTCTAAGAATCATCTACTCTACGGAGCGGCTCCGGCGTCCCACATCCCTACAGCGCATGCGCGTCTGTGTGAACAAAGAGTCGCACAACAAGACGGAGAAGACGCGTTTCTCAGACGATTGTGGTTACTGTTCGACGTTCCCACAACGGGGAAGCTCGCTCGACTTCACTCCAACCACGCAATCAGCGAGGCTAAACGCGGCTATAGCACTGCTAAACAGCCGGTCCGTAAACGCACACGCCAGAGACACCGAACGTGATCGCGTCCTAACCAAAGCGGACATCCTGTGTCTCACAGAAACGTGGAACGCCCCAAGACCGACGATCAACGGCCACGAAGCGATCGTGTGCACAGGCAAGACGCCCTGCCGGTGGTGTCGCCACATACGTCAAACGCCATCTCCACGCAAAAGTTTTAGATCTACAACCTACCGGCCAAGAAAACAACGGAGAGCACTCGGCCGTTACAATCTACTTTGACAAGCACAACATCATAGTCATGACAATGTATCTCGCACCCAAAATCACCAGAGAAAACATCGAACGTTCACAGTACACAAAGACATACAGCCACACACCCTTCGTACTTGCGGGTGACTTCAACGTGGATATAACGACAAACGACTGGCTCGTCCACCACATGATAGACGTGTACTGGTTGCGCCGCATTTCCGACGACAACATACAACCGACAACCATAAGGGGAACGTGCATAGACCTCATCTTCGCAAACTTCACAATGAAAACTCTTCAAAAGCAACCCCTGACGCTAGACTTCACCGATCACAAGGCCGTCGTCTTCAAAGCGCCCCGTGCACCGACGCAAGGAATTGCACAGGTACCCTAAATAAACACGCAACCACCACATTCTCCGTCTTCTCTTATACATTCTCATTTATCCTCTCAAGAAAATTCCCGCTCAAGCTAACCATCTCTCCGCTGCTTCGCATCCACACATGCTTCCCTTTAGCGGGAGATGGGGAATTTTTTTTTATTAAACTTCGTTCATATAACATCTCCTGGTATCAAAGAAAAAAATTCCCCATCTCCCGCTAAAGGGAATCCATGTGTGGATGCGAAGCAGCGGGGAGATAATTAGCTTGAGCGGGAGGAACGTCGCCGCTCTCATTTTACGGCAGTGGTCCGGGCGCTCATCGCGGCGCTGCACAGGAGAGAGAATGAGGCGCGCGCGCTCCGTCATTTTCATACCGCGGAATTACCGTATAGCCCCCCAGCGGTAGTATGCAGCTGTCACACCACCTGTCGTGCGCGCCGCTCCGTAGAGGATTCCTGGAGGAAAGGACGGGGGGGACCATATGAGAGGAGAGAGAGGGAGAGGGGACGTGCATGCGCTGTGGGGGGTGTGGGACGCGGGAGCCTCTCCGTAGAGTAGAGGATTCCTAGAAGAGAGAGGGGGGAGAGAACGCGCATGCGCTGTGGGGATGTGGGACGCCGGAGCCGCTCCGTGGAGTAGACGATTCCTAGAGGAGAGAGGGGGGAGAGGACGCGAATGCGCTGTGGGAATGTGCGACGCGGGCGCCGCTCCGTAGAGTAGATGATTCCTAGATTAGATGAAGGGGGGTGAGCGTAGGAGAGCATAGGGGAGGGGACGCGCATGCGCTGTGGGGGGGTGTGGGACGCGGGGGGCCGCTCCGTAGTGTAGAGGATTCCTATAGGAGAGAAAGGGGGGTGAGCGTAGGAGAGAGAGGGGGGAGGGGACGCGCATGCGCTGTGGTGGTGTGGGACGCGGGAAGGAGGGACGGAACTAAGCCCCCTCCAAACACATGCAAGCAAGATTAAGGAATGGGGTCAACCTGGGCGACAGACACCACCTGCCTAGCCATTGCTAAGCAGCCTCCCTGTGCTCTCGGCCATGACTCAAGGAATGAGGTCAACCTGGGCGACATACACCAGCTGCCTAGCCATTGCTAAGCAGCCTCTCTGTGCTCTCGGCCATGACTCTGATGACTGTGGTAGGGTTGACGGCCTTCATATTACTACAGTGTTCTGGTTCGCATAATGGGTGCTTCCCTACTTCATGAAAGTGGCCGGACGCGGGACGCGGGACGCGGGACGGGGGACGCGGGACGGACATAGCCCCGAGCATAAGATGCTTCGCATCTAACAAGGCGTTATAACTGTATTAACATGACCGAGACCTTAAGACACGCATGTAGTTTCAGCGTGTCATGTCATGGCTTGTCACTGAAATATGCCGTACATATAATCCCGGTGGACATGTGAAATAAACGCTATGTTAGTGTGTGACTTGTGCATTTACAGTCGGGACATATTTGTTCTATCTGTCAATTTTATAAAGGCGTGCATACATGTCCGTTAGGTGGGAATATCCCTGTCAAGAAACAACCGTAGCGCGCTCGTACAATCGGGCTATTCATTACCTGATACACTTGTGAAGCATGTCATGCTAGTCATGGTATGTTCTAGCGTGCATGTTTTTCATTCATCAACGTCATATCATGCTCGTTCTGGTATGCGCCAACATTATAAAATGAGTACCATGTGATCACGCATTTAATAACATACACCACATTCATATAGCTGCCTACGTACCTATCATTCATGTTTTAAAACGCACCTCTTAAGCGCCCATTCCTGTGTAGGGCGATTTCAACGTTGCCAGCAGCGTAACCGAAAGACGTGAAAAAAATAAAATTTGAAAATATTTACCCAGAATCAAACAGGACTCGACTGTCACCCGGGCCCTCTGGGTGACAGTCGAGTATTCTACCGCAGAGCCATGGTGGTGCTTGACACTCGTTTGCAAAAATACCCTATGGAGGCTTCATGCCGGGCAAGAAATCGCATTAACCTAGGTAATATAGCGTGGGAGAAAAGTAACATAACAACCAGTAATCACACAATGCTAATTGCGCAGCGAGTGTGTGGTTTAAAGCTTCTCACCCGCTGCAATTTACCAGTTGGTGCTACATGTCCGTACTGTTCCATTGCAGCGATGCAAGCAGATGCTCACCATCTTATATAGACATGTCAAGGGTTGCAGTCGGAACGCTGCCGTCACCTCCTGCAAGCCGGCCTTCGCTATGGTGACCACAGACCGCTGGCTACATGAAAACGCATTCCACAAGACACTACCTAACTTCATACACAACACTAGCCTAACGGCGCACATTTAATACGCATTAAACCCAAAATATAGGGCAAGTCTACGTCGCAAAAAAAAAAAAAATGTACTCACCCACACTTTTTCATCGTTTTCAGCCACACGCAGCATCAATAAGGTGCACATAATACCTTACAGGTGTGTAGCGGGGACGTCGCATCTCCGCTGAAATACGAATTGTGTCGTAGTGGGTACTTCCCTACATTAAAAACTAGCAGTTGTTCTGTGTACGAATAAAACCGATAAGCGAAGCTCCTTAGAAATGGCACGCAAACGACTATGCGCCTGCATGATCTCTCTGCTGGCTTTCATGAAGGCGGCAGGGTGGGGAGAGGGTCTGCTGCGCTCGGTGGCGGGAATGACAGCGATTGAGTATGTGGCGCGCGCAGCGCAGGCATAGGGGGTCAGGTGGGAGTGCGGTGCAAGCGGTGATGCGGCTACGCCGCGCGCGGCGCAAGGTCTATCCAAATAGGTCGCGAAACTTCGGGCGAAAAGCGGTTCAGAAGCTATTGCCAGCGACATCAGCATGGGGAGTTATGGGAGCTGCGATTGCAGCGCGACTATGTTTGGAGGGAACAAACACTAATAGCGAGAAATGAAGTTTTATTCAAAGGCGAAGCAATCGTTATGTTTTACAAATGACATTTATTTCCCCAACAATATTATGTAGGTGCAATCAGCAGATAATTTATGGCAGTGTTTTATTATTACGAAAAATCTTTTTCTTAGCGCCCTCTGCGCACGCCATTTATTACTCAGTGCAGCCCTTGCGCTGCATGGAAACGCGCGCTCGTAAAATTTGTCTGTGATGACACACCCGCTCACGTGTTTTAGTGTTCCGCACTTGCTTGCGTTCTCTGAATTATTTTGGTGAAAATTTAAGTTGTGCCGTGAGCCAAGTTGTGACGTGCGTTGCATCGTTGGTGAACGTCGTGAGTACAGTGTCCAACGGGCAGCAGGACGATACGGATAACATTTAACGTCGAGTGCTTGCCTCGGTACCTGCGGAAAGGATGTGCTGTGCAAAAATGCAGTAGCAACACACGTATGCCTGGGTACCCATGTCTTCTAGATAACAAACAAGGGCAACGGTTAGGAGGACTGTGCTCACTGGACTTTCATGCATCAGTATATTCCTGCGGCCCGGCTTTCTTCTTGAACACGCAGTGCCTACGGTTATTCGTGTTATCGGTGAGCAGATCGCTAAGTTCTATCGCGCTACAATTCGCATACCTGCATTCGCATACGTAACGGTAATATATCGGAGCATGAGGCAAAACAAAGCGCACGTAGTGTCCGCACACTTTTTTGTGCTTATTCACTTGGTGCTCATTGTGCGCAGTGTAATATAATTGAGTTATTGTGACCATTGAATAAAACTGAAGTGTCATAATTTTGGCGGGACTCAGCGTCATTTCTTCTCGTTAGAACTGAAGAACACAAGCAATGTGTACACTAAGGAACCTACGTATGTACGAAGTAAACAAGCAACGCTGCAGATATGAAAGGTACACTGCTGCTTGCTTTAATCCATCTGTGGAAGATGCCGCGAACGCCGAATAAAAGTTCTAAGAATAAGTTTCCTAGTGAAACCGAGGCGAATTGAACGGTAGTACACTTAAACATCACTATCTAGTCATGAGTCGATATTAGTTTGTCTGGCAGTGACTTGAAGCGCATTCGTGAAGGACTCGCCGGTGATCGCCTTAGCGCGAGTCCTTAGCAATCAGGGGCCTACGAAAATTAATTTGCGATCAAATTTCGCGCTAGAGCCTACAAAATGACGTCACTTGTTCACTAGCTATTGCGTCACATCCGCGTTATTTTTTGTTCCGCCGGAAGTGTTCCCTCCTCACACAGATGGCGCTAAGCCCCATGAGCAGCTGATAAGACGCCATTTTCTGAACGTGTGGGCTCCTATGGAAGCTTCGCTACCAGTTACATTTACCTTGCGCGGCGTTTTATTGACAATCCATGTTCTGCAAACAGCCCTAACTAATCTCAAGTGGGAATTTTACTGTCGTTTATTCACGCGAGGTGTTTTTAGGAGCTTGTTCGGCAAGCTTCTTAAGCTCGCGCCTGGTCCGGCGGCGACGGGTGTGGCGTGCACACTTCTCCGCTCACTGCGCATGCGTATCCCCCCCTCCCTCTCTCCTCTCCTACGCTCCCCCCCTCTCTCCTCTAGGCATCCCTACTCGCGGCGTCCACACTCCCACTGCGCATGCGCGTCCCCCTCTCTCCCCTCTCGTACGCCCCCCCCTCCCCCTCTCTCGCCTCACGGCGCCGACGCAGGCAGCGTCTGCTAGCGAGTTTCTTGGTTGAAAAAACCGACTGCTCGCGCTGCACAACCGTTGACTGGCCACCCCGTATATATGGCACTGGATCTTGACCTCCAAGGTGGTGCCGGTGGGAGATTTCTCCTGTGCGTTGTTGAACAATAAAAATTCGCAGCGTGCGCGTTAGCTAAAAACGGACTGCGGGTCTCTGGGTCCAGTCGGAGTCTTCTGTCTCTCATTGCCCATTAGCAGCGATTGGCCTGTTCCAGTAGGAAACACCGGTCCGTCACTGCGTGCTTTGCGCCTCTCCAGTTTTCTCTCCTGCGCAACGCTGCCATGAGCGCCAGCGTCAACACCGCCGCCAGTGTAAGCGTTAGCGCCCGCTGCTTCGCATCTACACATGGTTCCCTTTAGCGGGAGATGGTGTGATTTTCTCTTCGCCGGGAGCTCAGGCAGTGAAAACTTCGTTACCGCTCGGTCTCATGAGCACCGCACAGCAGCGCGGCGGGCTCGCAACGAACAGCAGCTGGGGCTCCAGGCCCGAGCGCCGCATGTATTGTGTATATAACAACGTTTTCACGTCTATATATGATGGTAGGAGATGTGTACGGAGGATTCGCGGGTTACCCTATCATCACCGAGCAACCTCCTCCAACATCATTCACTTTGTGGATATGGCGTGATTTTTTTTTTTTTGCGCCGCGCGCCTTGTTTGCGCCGCACGCGCGGAGAGCGTCTGCTGCGCTCGGTGGTGGGAACGCGCGTTCGCTGGTTTGAGGGGAGAGGGCGGAGACGAAGAAAAAGGGAGACAAGCGGGAGAGTGGCGCGAGCGCTGATGCGGCGGGGAGCTTCGACGGCGGCGCCTGCGCCGGCGGTGTGCGGGCATAAGGAGTTCGCTTCTAAGAAAAAGAAACAACATGATCAATGGAGTAGTGGATACCTTGCATGTGCAGTTGTATTAGTTCACACAAAATAGTTTATAACGGCCTCTAGAAAGGCCGCTCTTCGAACTTTCGCTCGGACAGTGCTGCGCGTTCAGTGCCGGTCTGGCACTTCAGGCGCGAGATAGACGGTACAATTTTGCATGCGATGCGGCCTCCGGCGCGGCGATGCGGCAGCCGGAATGGTGACGTTTCGTGACGTTTCATCGCATCGGATTGCCGCATCGCATGCCCGGCGTGCATCAAACCGGGCAGATATTTTCGTCGCCGCATCGGACCGTCGCGCGGCCACAGCCAATGACAGCTCGGGAGACGTGTGTCGTCACGCCGCTGGTGGCGCCATCTCCCTGTCGCCGCTCCGGTCATCGTGGCCAAGGCGAGTCGATGGAATCGAGCCTCGGAGCATTCGCGGACATAGCCGCTCGCGGCGGCGTGATAAACATTGAGTACATTTCACTTGCAACGTGAAATATTTCCGGATTGAATGAAGTGATGTTTGAAGTGTGTCATTTCTGTAAGACAACGCCCGTTTCGAAACCACTAGTGAGGTCGCGAGCAGCGATGCAAGGCCATTTCACAGGTAAACACAGCGGCACCGTCGTCTCGGCGAGCCGTCGTGCTTCGCTTCCACCTTTGCTCTTCACATCGATGACGTCGATGATGTTAATAGCGTATGCTGACGCATTACCTACAAGTGCAAAGCTTAATCGTGTTGTCAGAAAGAAGCGCTCTATAACGAGCTCGCGTGTGATTGCGAACGGCGTAGGCGACAGTCCGGCGGCCGCCATGCTATAGGCCTACCTATCGGAGTCGTGAGTGACGGGGGGCGTGTTGCCGCTGTTGCGACGTGCTCGTCGTGCACGAAGGCGTTGTTTTATTCATTATTTTCATGTAGAACGAAGAGTGGCTGTGCAAAGTTGGTTTGTTTTGTGCTTCATTACGAGGATACGAAGTCTTCCGAGTGCGCATGCCGAGGCGGCGTATGTGGGTGGAGCCTGCCGCTGATTGCTTGTTCACCCCATGTGTCTAGAAACGTCGTACGCCGCATGCCGAGTCATCCGACGCCACACGTTGCATCGCATGCAAAATCGTACCGCCTTGTCTCGCGCTTTAGAGCGCAGCTCTTACACGGCCTTACTCCGACAACACCCGTTCCTGCGTTGAGTGGCGTCGGCGTTGGCGTCGGCGTAACGGAAAGAGCGAACGAGGACGAAAGAGAGCGAACGTGGAGTGTGCCGGTATCACGAGCCACGTCCCTCCCCTATCGAGAAAAAAACAGCGTTTCCAGTGTCTCCCAGTGCGTTTCAACGCGCTGGGTGGCACTGGAAACGCTGTACAGTGTGTCCCAGTGTACTACAGCGCGCTGGGAGGCACTGGGACACACTGTACAGAGTGGCCAGTGTCGCCCAGTGCACAGAAACGCGCTGGGCCACACTGTACAGCGTGGCCCAGTGTCTTACAGCGCACTGGGAGGCACTGGGCACGCTGTACAGTGTCTGCCCGCACACTGGGAACACCGGCGGCACATTCTAAGAAACTGGGAGCGCTCGATGGACTTTCTAAAGACTTTATATTGGATCGCGAGATGTCGAGCGCAAAATTTACCGAATATTTTCAAAATGTTCTGTTCTTTGTGCTACACATACATAGCTTCAGTTTTAGTTAGGCGACGGCTGTGCGTCTACGCTGAAGCAATGATCTGTCGAGAGCGCGCGCGCGCGTGCGCTTTCCTTGAAGCGTGCTCGAGTCTCGTCAATGTAGTTTATAAACCGCATCGAAAGAACTCATCATTCGCAACACAATATGGCAGCAGTATTAGCCTGTTAATCAAGATCAACCAGCTCTAGCAGTCAGTCGTTTCCGCTCGTACTGCAGAAAGCCGCACGTCACCGGCAGCAGCCACAGCAACGCCCAATCTCGGCGTTTTTAGCTTCTGATTTGTGTAATAGAAGGTGCAAATATGACCTCGCTTGGGTCAGTTATGATCGAAAGTACATTTTAACGATTATGAGACTCTTTGTATTGGAATATCCACGATCTTCACAGCGACCGTGGCTCACGAAGTGCGGCCCTAAGCCTAATGGTCGTTGCGGCTAGAGTGAACTACTACGGCTCTAGTACGCGGAACGTAAACAAGGGTGAAAGAAATATTTCCGAACGGGTGACGAAAAGTACAGTGTTCACTGAGCAGTTCAGATTCACGATGTTTTCTACAGAGGTATGACTAACCGCTTAGCGAGACAGTGCGATTGCCGCAACACATCTGCGATTACGCTAATAAGTTTTGCTGCAAAACGTGCCAGATAGTCGTTCTGATCAAAGGCAGCCCACAACAAACAAACAAACAAACAAACAAACAAACAAACAAACAAACAAACAAACAAACAAACAAACAAACAAACAAACAAACAAACAAACAAACAATCTCTTGTCAGGTTGTCGCGAGCACGAAGAGACGAAAATCTGCGTTACTAAGGAAGAAAACAAAACTATTAGATACCGGAATAAGCTATAACACGAAGTAAAAATGATACCAAACTCGTGTTTCGAGTGTGGCGTAGTGGGTAGCGTGTCAGACTCACGATGAGTGGTGCGTCGAGGTTGCAGGTTCGACTCCCGCGCGCTCGTTTTAATTTTTTTTTGTCCCAGTGCTTGTGTTTCAGCCTTAATTACGATGTAGGCATAACCAAAATTTTTAATAACAATTTAAAAGCCCGATTTCGGCCCATAAAGCGTGTCCCAGTGTGCAGCGCGCCAGCGTCCATGTGTGCCTCGTGCAGCTTGCCAGCGTCCCAGTATCCAGCGCCACACTGGTCCCATAATCAGGTATGGCGCTAGGACAGTGCCACTGGGTTTCCCAATAGGGTCCGTGAAGCCCGCTGGCCCCTCGGTCGGAGCTCATGCGCATGCAGGGCTGCCACGGCTGGCACGTGCATTGCGGCTGGCTTCGCTTGTCGTAACGGGCTTGTCGGGTTTCCTCTTCGTTCGCGACGCCTGCAACGCACTTAGTGGTGTGCGTAATACTCGAGCGCTGTCGTCGTTTAGCTTGGTTCGCGACGCCTGCAATGCGCAGAGTGGCGTGCGCAGCACTATAGCGCTGGCAGTTCCTGAGGCAATATTTAAGCAATGTTACATGCTGGTACGTCTACGGAAAGCCAAAACTTCAAGCACAGTTGGTCGTTGCCCCAACGCGAAGCTTCGCTCAAAATTCGCATTAAGGCAGTACCAAAATGGCGGGTGAATTTTTTTTAACACGAAAGTGTTTTACGCGGGGGTCCACCAAGATTTCAGTGACGTATTTCCGTCACGGAAAAGACGTCGAAAAAAGAGACATTTTCAGAAGACAAAGAAAAAAGTTTAGTCACCGGGAGTCGAACCTACGACCTCTTGGTCCACAAGAAGAGATGCCAGGCACACTATCCACTGCGCCACGGTGACATACTATGTAGGCATTACAAACGCGCCTTTTATATCTACCACTGTCCTCTCACAGTGCTCTTCATAAAGTGAAGTAATGCATCATAACTGTGACAGCTGCGATTGGTTTCTTCAGAGCGTCGTTTCTACGCGTCCGTCCCATTCGGCGCGTTTCGAATAGAAAAAGTGCAATTTTGCCAACGCATTAACACACTGCCAGATGGCTACCTTACCCCGAGCGTCGGCGTCGCTCGTAGCATACATCCATACCAAATGGTAGCTCTGCGACGCACGAGTGCTTAGCGGGTCCGTAACTCCGCGTTCCCAACACTCGCCCCGCGAAAAATCGCAGCCGGCCTACTGAGAAGACACGACGCGCGTTGCGTTTCCCTCAGGTCGGGCTGTGGTGTTCAATAACTCTAACATGCCGCGAGTAGGCGACCATAGCCAGAATACGGCGTCCAGTCAGTGACGCTCTTCTGGCTGTCACACCGCTTTCTCTGATTCCGCTCTCACCGTACAGCTACCACAATCATATGTGACAACAAGGCTTTGTTTAATCATTGCTCATAGACGTTAGTCGTCGGGATACAGATGGATCATCAAGCGTCAACGTGGATGCATCCACGTTAAACGGTGCTATAACTGTCAAACACCAATAGACATTGTGCAAGCTCTTTCATATCAATGTACAGTAAACATTCAACTACTTCCTGTAATGGATACGTTTCACTTTCGTGTTATACCGATTCCTATGACGGAGGGATCAAGCTGGTTTTTCGCACTGATGTCATACACGTCAATTCCGGTATACTTATACAATGCAACTACAACGCGACTAAAACTGCCGCGAGACCACCAAATTGTACTAGGCCGGTTAGTATATCATGCCTTCTCATCCGCGACCACGGCGATGACAATTGTCAACGAAGGTAAGCTGCCTTCCTTATCAAGCACGGTATCGCTATTGTTACAGCGTGAGCAATGCTAAAAGGTTCTGTGAAATTCTTCCACTTGGACATCAATGCATGTCAAGAAGCTAATAGGTTTTTCGGACAGAGATGGCTGCATATTGAGCTTTCGCGCCACCACGAGGGGTGGGATGTAAGCACTGCTCCAGCTTTTAGATCCGCAAAAACATAATCTTGTTTTTAATGCTACGGTAACGCATTTTCCTTCAATATCAGGCCAGTTGCTTGAATGGTAATAAAAATTCATGGAAATCGAAGTTGTTAAAGCTTAGAATAAAAGCATTTGACAAGGTTTCTCAGAGCACTAACAGTAGAGTATATATGGCCAGCTATTGACAAAATCAAAGGGATCGCTGCGGTGGTGAAGCGGTTACGGTGCTCGGCTGCTGACCCGAAGGTCGCGGGTTCGATTGCGGCCACGGCGGTCGCGCGTTGATGGAGGCGAAAATGCGAGAGGCCCGTCTACTGTGCAATGCCAGAGCAAGTTAAGGAATACCAAATAGTCAAAATTTCCGGAGCCCTGAACTACTCCTCTCCTCATAAATATATCATGGTTTTCGAACGTAAAACCCGAACAATTATTATTACACTCGTAAAGGCCTTTCTACCAAGATGCTTCGGAAATATTTTATTCTGTGAGGCACGCGCGAAAAAAAAATCCCTGTTGTGAGAACACGAATTTAACGCGCACAGCAGAAATGACCCGTTCGTCGCGACACCTTCAGAGGGCTTCTCTGAGCGCTTGCAGTGCCAGTTCTACTTCGCGTTTATCTTCTTCGGATATAAAAGAATGAAGGGGCGTCATTACGGTTTGAGTAGCGCTGGAATTTCCGCCATACGTGTGCTGAACAGGGTGCGCTTCCTGAGCGGAGAGCGCAGAATTTTTTCTACTGGTAGCGTTACGCGCAAACAATGCAAGTAACTTCGTTCCCTCGTTTAAATTCTTCAAAGCTGCCCTTTTGCGGTGTCTAGAAGTCGGTGCGTGGACAGGTGCCCGAACACTCAATGCTGTTTGGTCGGGCGTTATATACTCGTCCTGATGGCGTGAAGATGACGACAGGACATCTGTTGTCTCTCGCGTATTGACGTAGATTGTCGTGGTGGCTGTCATATTCAACGACAAGCGTGCTGCTGTGGTCTCCGTGCCGTGTTCCGGGCTGGGAGTAAAGACACGGACACTTCGTCTGGAACCACCCGTAATTGCAGAGCGAGCGATGCGGCTCACTGTTGAAGACTGCAGGCGACTAACTTGCAGAGGAGAGGCTGCGACACGTTGAAATGCTCTCAGTGCGATTGCTTTGTCACTTTCCGTCTTCAACGCATCGATCTCCTGTGCAACTGACGATCTCCTGGTGCTCCACTTTTCTCCCGACGCGGTGCCAGCCGCCGTTACGTTGGTGATATTGTGGATCTTCGAAGGGCCACGCTGATTGCGTTCTTTTCTCTCCTCCGAAACCAGGGCGCGCTCCGTCCCATTGATTTCACCGAGGGTGGTCAGAGTGTCGTCTTCGTTCAATTCGGACACCTTGTCTAGCACAAGCTGCGCCGCCAGCAAGCAGCACACGATAGTCAGGATGGAGGTGCACACCAGCTTCGATAGGCGCCCACCTGGCACAACGTCGCGAGAATGGCCTGAAGGGGCTTCTTCGAAGTTGATCCTTGCTAAAAGTGCTTCTTCGTCCTGCTTCTGCACGTCACCGAAGTGGCCGACACCCTGATGTTCGGATGATTGGCTGGCCAGGAATTCCTCAGTCGCTGCGTACAGCGTAGACGACGACACAGATCCATCGAGCTCGCTGTCGTCGAAGCAGCTCGTACGCAGGCAAGTGCTTGATGCGGAGCACGATGGAAAATGTATGGCACTGCTCTTCGATGTCCTAGCTGAGGAGAGCTGAGGCGCAGAGTGACTGTAGCGCAGTGTTAGTCCGGGATTCCAACGCCCTTCAGCCATCTTGATACTTCTTCTATTTTCTTGTTGCTGTTGCCGAAGGTGATCTCTTTTGACCTGGTTCATACCCACTATGACGTATTAGATAAGCACCGCTGACATAAACCAAAATGTTGCCGTAACTTGAATTGATCTTGATGAAGTCTGCCATTTTGTATAAGTACTTCATGTTGTTAGCGACGCTAAATTGCAGAGAAAATTTCAGTAAGCGCGACTAAAAGTATAAGAGCGAGAATTATTAGACCAAGAATTCGATAACGAAATAGAACGTACAGCTAAGCACTCAGGTTATCAGTTCATCTTGTATTCTCCTAAGAATGCACTATAGCTAGAGGTTATTAAGGGGATAGCGTTAAAGACCTCGTTTAGCAGATATTACAGCGTCGGTGTCGGCGTCCTTGGTTGTGAGCAAAAAATATATCGTCTTGTACATGACCGAAAAATAGAGAAAGATGCGAATAAAACGAATAATAAAAATGTTTCGTTCGAAGTGATAATCGAACCCAGGCCGTCTTCGTGGCAAGTAGGCGTTCTACCACAGACCCACGTCATCGCTTGAAACTGCTTTGGAAAAAAAAAATCACGCCATATCCACGAAGTGAATGATGATGAGTGGGCGAAGCTCCGGAGTTAATCTGGTAAACCGTCAATCCCCGTAAATTTTGCCCACTCGATCATCATACAAAGACCTGACACACAAACGCGGGGGGTGTGGTGTGATTATACATACAGTATATGCACAATGTTTCATTATTTACATATTGATAAAGTATATACACAATGTTTTATTATTTACATATGGGGTAGATGATGATTTTGTTCAAGAGCTCTACGGGCCACAAGAAGGGGGTTCCTCTGATTTTGTTTTCCTCATCAACGTCATCGTCACCGTTATCACGTGTAATGGGTGCATTCCACTATACTGGAACACGCTTATTCTTCATGGTCATCAGGCGTCATCGTCATCTTTATCACGTTGAGTGGGTACATTCCCCTATACGTGGCTACCTACTTCTACTACTACATACTACAAAGGAGGGACAGACCCACACCCTGAGGAGCTTCGCCCCTAAAAAAACGCCATATGAATGGTTGTAGTGGGAGGAGTCTCCTTAACGCATGTAATATTGTGTGGCACTATCCTAGCATAACACCAGGCGCCAAAACACGTGAATTGCGCAACGAGTGGGTGGTTTAAAGCTGCCCACCCATTACAGAATGTGCAGCTACGCAAGTGCACGTGGCATCTTACGGAAAAGTAGTGGGTACCTGGCCAATTAGCAAAAGGAAAGATTATGGCGTAGTGGGCACTTAGTAACTGTACATACAGTAGATAGTGCAGGACAATTGGACACGGCCAATGTTACGCCGTGTTTAAAATGAAATCACAACACGTAGTCTCGTAGCCCCGCTGCTGATGCAAGGCCTTTTGGGATTACTTGGTCACGTCGTCGTCTCGCGTCCTCTGCATGACCACCCGTATGTCCACGTTGTTGACTGAGCCGGCGAGTTGCGAATATGCATTTTTATGCAGTCGATCGAGTTCACAGTTGGCGTAGAGTTTTGGAGCCCTACGGAGAGTGTTGCCCTCCACGTTTACGTGTTTAGTTTATTCAGGATGCCTTCGAACTGTTGTTTTCGAAGCCAGTGGCAGCTTCTCCGAAAATATCCCCGAAGCGGGATTGGCCGCACTGTTGATTATAATGTAAAATTAATGAAAAGCAATAAATGAACTAATGCTAAAGGTTACTCTCGGCGCCGCGGTTTCACTGTCCTCTTTTGGCAACGCTGCTGCAGCGGCCCGCGCGCTTACTTCCGGGAGACTCCCCGTTGCCCTGATAGGCCTGAACGTCCCACCTTTAACACGGTTCCGAGAAATCAGAAACTACTGCACTGAACAACGCCGCTTGTATCCCGCACCAGCGAAGGGACTTTCGAAAACGGAGGAGCGCGTCCTGCGGCGCCTACAGACAAACACGCTGCTCTGTCCAGCCATACTCAAACATTACGACCCGAAAATAAATGGGCAGTGCCAGTACTGTGGTGAAGTGGCCGACACTTACCATATGGTCTGGGCCTGCCAACTGAACCCAAAATTAACCCCAATCCCCAACCCCGCCAAACAGGACTGGGAGGCGACCCTGCTCAATAGCTCAGAACTAGAGGCACAGCGAACTCTGGTCCAGCGGGCTCAGGCGGCAGCCGACTAATGACGTCCCGGACTATAGGGATGTCGACCAGCCCAGGTGGGGATAAGGGCTATCTAGATTTCAATAAATGTTTTTTTCCTGCCTCCCTCCTGCTGCGTACCTCAGCGCTGGACGACTATATAACTTCTAAAGCGAGAACGACAGTGCTGACCGCCCCTAATGCAAGAGGCAGCGGTGACCCGTTCTCGTGCATGACCGTTACAATTCGCGATTTGTCCAACGCGGTGGATCAGTGGTTACGGCACTCGGCTGCTGACCCCAAGGTCGCGGGTTCGGATCCCGACTGCGGCGGTCGCATTACGGTGGCAGCGAAATGGGGGGATGCCTGTGTACTGTGCGATATCTGTGCACGTTAAAGAACACCACATAGCCGAATTTTCCGGAGCCCTCCACTACAGCCTGCTTCATGATCTTGTCGCCGTTTTGGCACGTAAAACCCCCAATATTATTGTAACAACCATAGATTGGACAAGAGTGGTCTGGTAGGCTCCCCCAAGCTTCCAGCATCATGAATTAAATACATGCGTGACACAACAGAGTATGACAGAGTAAGGCGATTTGCAAAGTAGTTAGAATTGTCGCGATTCTGTTTATGTTTCTTGCGCGGTAATTTGATATGCACCCAATACTCCTTCTATACGGTGCCAGTAGACCGACTCGCACTGCTATAGCTTGGCACTAGAGTCACGTGCTACATTCGTGCGAACGTAATGACGCACACGGGCAAATGATATTTCCTAGGCGCATCATCCGTCTGTGTAAGAAGACCAATTCAGATGTGACTGTGGGTTTATGTTACGTACCCCGAACTTACAGTCTCGGCCAAAAAAAAAGAAAAAAAAAATGCCCCGAGCTGTCCGTGGTGACCATTCTGTCGAATACCACCGTTGCTTTCTTGCCTTCAGCTGATTAAGCAGGCAGTGCAAAGCTAGAAGTTTCCTGGAGAAGCAATGTATGGGCCGTAATCAGTCTGCGAGCGGCACCCACGCACTCTACAGGCAAGCATCGCAGCGCGTTCCTTCTTGATGAAGGAACCCTCAACATTACTCACTTAGGGCTTCGAAAGATGTCAAATCACGGCCTGTCCTCAGCTTTCCATTCTGTATGACTGGACGCCTTCACGCCGTATCCCAAGCCTACGTCGTCAAGAAGACAGCGACACCATCCCGGAGATTGAAGCAGGCAACAACGGTTTCCCCTGATGGATGGACTTCCACAACTGATCAAATCGCATTATGTAAAATCCTGCGAGTCGGCCATGTTGGAATAGATTCATCTTGACAATATTGCGCGAAAACACGGGTACATGAAGAACTGCACAAGGACCAGACCTTTCTAATATACGGTTTATTTTTACAGCTGACCTGTTATGAGTTTCATTGGGACGAAAAAAAAAAGAACATAACAAAAGTGGTCCCCAGCTCCACAATTTCTGCAGGCATGACACCACTAGTAAGAAACTGCCTCAATTTCCTTCGGAAACATTTGCCTAAGTGCTTATAGATCTGCGCGTATTGGGGCACGCATTAGCGATGCCGACGAAAAGATAGCCCTCGTACACTAAACAGAAGTTTTGTGAATTCGGCAGCTTACGCTAAGGGTTCGTATTATATAACTTTGGCATGTGTATCGCGTGTGAGTCAATTGTGCCCTTCTTAATTCACGCCTATTAAGTGTGTATCAAGTGAGATTCATTTGATGCTGTCAACGTCCACGTCAAATAAATTATTTGTGTACTCGTGAAATTCACGTTAAGTTGGCAATGTGACAGTAAATAACTTTATAAGCAGCCAAATGAAGTGCAATGTGGCTTTTTCGGAAAAGATCAGCACAACTTCAATTTTCAATGTGAGCATAAAGCCTGGAAGTGGTAATGACATATTATTGTTTTTGAAAATACTCCCTCGAACTTTGCACTGCGCATACTATCCATCATGGTAAATGGCAGGGGAAAGTACCGCATATGTGAGTAAACAACATTCACAGAATTCTCGTGAAATTAAGCGTGTAGCATGTAGCCATCAAAACCTTCGAATTATCAGCAACTTCGTCCAGTGATGTGGAAGTTAAAAAAGCTGCATTTAAACTACCATTTATTTAACCATACGTTACTGTTAAGAATAAAACTTGCATGCATGGGATTTTTATATACAACAAGTACACATATAGGATTGTGAAATCATAATAGCGGGGTTCAGGAGCTTGCGCGCGTTATATATGCCGACCGGATGGCGCCCTTATGACACACGTCTGCTCTCCTATGTTCTGTAAACTTTTTGCGCGCCAAAAGGGAAACAAAATTGACGTAGAAATAACGACACGGGACAACACAAGCGCGAACTAACAACTGTTATTTTTTATCATGACGAAATTAGAGTGTACTAGAACAGGGAGTGCTCGGAACGGCCGCAGCACCAATGTACAGAAAGTGAAGCCCTAAGAGGGTCAATCCGCTTGCGGCGCTGCGATCGGTAGTCTGCAATGTGTCATCGTTTTAGGAGTTGCGCGCGGCTCCACCAAAGTGGTGCAGAGGTAGAACGCCTGCTTCTCACTCGAAAGCCCCGGGTTCGAATCGCAGCTGTAGGTGTTGAGTTTTTATTCTTTAGTGTAACTTCTTATAGCAGTATTGTTTTTCCTTGTTTCTTAAATCTCGCTTCAACTGGTACGCATTGCCACAAAAGCAACTTGAAATGTGAAGTAAAATACAATAAATTCGACAGTGAGCGTAATTATTTGCAGCGCCGCCGCACTGCATTCAACAAAGACGTAGAGTATGCTCCGAGATCTTCGCAAGTACGAGAAATCCCGAAGGTCATACTTTACGTATTTGTTGAATGCCGTGCGGCGGCGCTGCAAATAATTACGCTCACAGTCAAATATCTTGTATTTTACTTCACATTTCAGTTACTTTCTGTGGCAATACGTACCAATTGCAGCTAGTTTTCAGAAACAAGGAATAACAATGCAGCAATAAGAAGTTACACTAAAGAATAAAAACTCAGCATCTACAGCTGCGATTTGAACCCGGGTTTTTCGAGTGGGAAGAGGGCATTCTACCTCTACACCATTTTGGTGGAGCCGCGCGCAACTATTAAAACGACGAAACATTGCAGACTACCGATCGCAGCGCCCAAGCGGATTGACCCTGTTAGGGCTTCAGTTTTCGAAGCTCGTTCCGGGCACTCCCCTGTTTTAGTACACTCTAACGAAATGTATACACACATGGAAAGTGGTGCAGAAAACAGAACAGAAAGAAACGCTCACACATGCTCAAGAAATACATCAAGAGATAAACTATGCTCAATCTGGCGCCCACGAGTCTCGAAGTCTATCAGATTCCCTGTCCTGAAGGAATGTCACCTCGGCTTCAATAAATGATAGCGAAGGAGCGCTAACACAGATATCAACGCTGGCCGCGATGAATTATGAAGGCCTCGATGTTTTCCCTTTTTTTTTAGTTACTGCGTCATGATGAAATTGCGGTGCAATCAAATTTCAGATGATATTGACACCTTTTGTAATAAGTAGCCATGTTTCCGGGGTGAGTAATCTGCCTGCAGTTATAATTATGCTCGCGCAGTCGTGTACTGATGCACCTCCGAGTTTGTTCAAGATACTTCCTTCAGCGGGAAAAGTGGACACATGATGAACTACTTCTGTTTCGAATGCAATGAACTTGTCCCAATAGCTGACACTGCACAAATTGCTAGACCGCTGCTGGTTGTTATTGACTTTATGACATATATTAATTTCTTAGAAGCAGTGAAAACCGTGGGTATGCCGAACCTGTTCGCTATTTTTTTTTAGTTCTTGGGAAACGTTGTGGATGTATGGCAACACAATTGGCCATTCTTTTGATTTTTTCTTGCGGTTCATTCATGTTATCACCAGGCCTGAAGCCCTTTAACAACTTCTCAGCCAAGGATGCTGTCAGGGCATCCGGGTAATTGCTTTTTCTTAATATGTCCACTTGGTTCATCAGGCCTAGCTATGGCGTGCACGCACGAGTTTTGCAATTGTTGAGATTTTCGGCAACAGTTTCCGCCTAGGAAACATGGCTACTCATGCAAACAGGTGTGAATGTAATCAGAACTTTGATCGCACCACGACTGTATCCCAATGTAGTACCTCAAAAAATAGGAAAATCATGGAAGCCTACACAATGCACTGCACCGGCGTTGATACCTGTGTGAACGCTCCTTCGCTATCATTAACCGAAGGGCAGGCAAGCTAATAGACCACAAGACACTCGGGCGCGGGATTGAGAATATTATCTCTCTAAACGCATTTCTTGCACATGTGTGAGTGTTTCTTTTTGTTCTCTTTTTGCCGCCCCTCTCTGTGTGTGTATATATTTTGTCATGTGTTTGTAAAAAAATATACAGTTGTTAGTTCGCGCTTGTGTTGTCCCGTGTCATACTATCTACTTTCATTTTGTTTCCTTGAAGCGCCAAAACGTTTACACTATGTACAACCAACTGGCCCCTACCCCGGCTCTTCTCTCGTCTTTAAACTAAAGACGTCGTAATAATTACAACTTATTCTTGCAAACCCTAATGTACATGAAAAACCAGTGCAGCATCCACTGTCACGTGCATAAGCCTTAATATTTTATCTTTTGTGTTTGCATTCCAACAATAAATATATATAATACTCTTGTTGGTATCGCTAAAAATTCGGCAGATCCCACGTACCTTATGAATCGATGTTATGCGAAACATGCGGAGGATTGCTGACTGTGTTGTAATTTAAACGTCACGAAATGGCGTTGAAACGTTACGAAATGGCGCTAAAGATATGTACAAGTGTTGTACGCACAGACATATGTTGAACAGTCGGACATGTTTTATATAACCAGTTGTTTACAGTTGCGTAACGATGCCAACAGCAACATGGGCATTAGCAACACCAGAAGCGGTAAGCTGATACGTAGCGCTTGTGCTCGAGAGGATGGTAGCCCTGGAGAGAGAGAGCGAGAGAGATAATTTATTGGAAGGCAGAGAGGTCGGCCTGAGCTAGTGCGCTCTAGCCTGCTACTCTGCACAGGGGATAAGGGAGAGGGGAGAAAAAAGAGTGATGAGGGGTGATGATGGAGATTGAAAAAAATTTGTGCGTACATACAAAAACCACTTAACACAATGGCTTCGCTAAAGCACGCTGTGCAGTCCTGTAGTCTTAAGAAAATCTATCACAACCGCGATAGCAGTTGCTGACTTCGTCTGGTCGCACATTGCTGACAGAATTGCAGTCTCACGTAGTGTTGCCACACCGATGCCTGTCAGTGTTGAAGCGAGCGCATTCCGTTTAGACACGTATAAAGGGCAGTCGCACAACAGATGTGTAAAAGTCTCATCTACACGGCAATGCTCACAGTCCGGGCTGTCCACACGGCCGATAAGGTGCTAGTAGCGTCGTGTGAAGGCGACGCCCAGTCGAATCCTGTGTAGCAAACTGGCGTGGTTTCGGCTTATTTTAGCCGGGAGGCGAAAAGTCATGCGAGGGTCTGTTTCCCGCACACGCCTGTACCGATGATCTGGGTTAGACCAGTAAGTTGCTGTGCCGCCTCGCATAAGTGATCTCATGAAAGCGTTCACGTCACCTCGCGAGTACGGTATTTGTAAGTGAACGGCGCCGTTATGCACAGCGGCTTTTGCTGCAGCATCAGCTAGCTCATTGCCTGCCAATCCACAGTGTCCAGGTATCCATTGCAAGATAATCGTGTGACCATTTCGTTGAGTGAGATCGAATGCCTTTATGATTTCGTAAGCCAATTCGTAATACTGTCTTCTTCTTGAGCAAGAATGAAGGGCTTGTAATGCGGATTTCGCATCAGAGAGTATTGTCCATTTGTGAGGAGTTTGGTGGGACACAAATCGAGCAGCTTCCTGTATAGCAACTAGTTCTGCTGCTGTTGAAGACGACTTATGGTCTAACTTGTGTTGCTGATAGATATCTAGTTGAGGGATCGCAAACCCCGCAGTCGAGACGCACGCAGTCACAGACCCATCAATGTATATGTGTACAGCATCGTTGTATCGCTCTGTCAAGTATGCCAAGGTGAGTTGCTTGAGTCCCGCACAAGGAACACGCGATTTCTTCGAAATATTAGGTATTTGAAGGCACACCAGTGGTTTACGCAGTGTCCACAGCGGCACTTCAGGGATGACGGTTGGTGCGAAGCCTACAGGAATGATATGCCTATGAGTGTTGAGGCATTCTGAGTAGGCGCAGCCTGGTCGGGTTGTCTGTAGTGTAGACAAGGGGTGGTATGCATGCCTTGTCAGCAGTCGAAGGTGCACTCGAAGGGGCTCACAAGACATGTAAACCTCTATAGGGTGGGTTCGTGACTATTCTATGGTACCTGATGTTGTTGTGCATCGCGGGAGACCGAGGTATGTTCGGAGCGCTCGTGCTTGAAGGCTTTTCAACCTACGAATGCATGTTGCACGTATACGTGAAAGCACAGGTGAGTATGTAGCGTAGGTATCTCACAAACAATGCCTGGTATAACTGCAGAAGGCTTTTCTCAGCGGGGCCCCATCTTAGTCCAGCTACAACACGAAGAACGTCTACAAAGCTGACTAGTTTGGTTCGCAGCGCCGTGACGTGCTTCGACCAAGATAGGTTGCGGTCAATAACGACGCCCAAATATCTGTAATGAGTGACAGCAGGAATCACTGCTCCGTCCGCGAATATCGAGTACCGCGTCATTGATTTCTTTGTAAACATCAGTGCAGCACATTTGCCTGTTGAGAAATGCAGGACCTTGGCGGCGCAAGTACTTTGATGTTATAGATGTGGCGTGTTGAAGTCTTGCTCGCAGTTGCGGACGCGTTGCGCCAGATGCCCATATGCCCTGGATACTGCTACATAAATCAACATAAGTGGATGGCGCTTAACTACAATTGACGTCAACCCGACGCGAAGGCTGTATCATAGGAGTACATATGTAATGTTTATAAAATTGCATAGCCAGCACTGCAACCACAATTTACGTTTCACGAACATTAGGGTCTCTTTGAAAAGCAGTCCGCCTCGGTGGAACAGTGGCTACGGTGCTCGGCTGCTGACCCGAAGGTCGCGGTTTCGATCCCGGCCGCGGCGGTCGCATTTCGATGGAGGCGAAATGGTAGAGGCCCGTGTACTGTGCGACGTCAGTGCACGTTAAAGAACACCAGATGGTCAAAATTTTCGGAGCCCTCCACTACGGCGTCTCTCATAATCATATCGTGGTTTTGGGACGTAAAACCCCAGATATTAATATTATTATCTTTGAAAAGCAGTTCTGAGACCTGGCGTGGCTCTGTGCTAGAATACTTGATTGCCAGGAAGAATGCTGAGGTTCAATTCCTGCTGGGACCCTGACATTTATTCTTTGCATTCGTCGTGTCGACGCTGTCGACGTGAGCTTTTTTCCTAACGCTCTGGCGTTAAAATGACCAATATCTGATCTCGCAGTTGCCGGGTAGATATAAACTGTCAGTCACCTGTGGCACATACCGGCATACCCATGGCACATACCCACCCGTGGTATGCGATTATGTGCCACACGTGTCTGGCGAAGAGGGTTTGACGACGTACGCGACGGGATTGTCACATTATTCATGTGATGACCAGCGAGTCATATTCGTCAAACCATCTTACCCTCCCATATTAATTTTGGTTTACCCCAACTTAATGGGGTGATCACGAGAGCACCCAGACGTAGGCGACCATATAGATAGATAGATAGATAGATAGATAGATAGATAGATAGATAGATAGATAGATAGATAGATAGATAGATAGATAGATAGACAGACACACACGCTGAAAGTTCCTGCAGTACGCAAAGAAATGCTTCGCATTTAATAGTTATGCCATAGAGTTAACATACTGACTCTAGAGGAAAAGCTCCCCATAGGGCCCATGCATTAAAAACCTATAACCGTTCGGGTGCCGCCATGATGGAACGATACTCAGCTTTCGGGTGACGTTCACTCGCACTCGCCACTGGATGTTGCAATAACCCCTGGCATTTTTTTTTCTGTTTCATGACTCTCTATTCCATCGCAGTAAGAGACTGTCACATAAAGTCGAGTAGTTGACTCATGGCAACAAAATACTCGTACGACGAGACACTGTATACGACTCACCCGACGCTCAAGCAAGCCGGCGCAATCGGCCGGGCGCTGCGCGGCAATGCTCTGAAATGATGACACGATACAAGGACGCTGGCGCCATCTAGTAAACAAACCTAAAAACGCCCCTTTCCGCATGCAGTAAAGTGCATAAATGGCCATTGTATCCTTTCTAAAAGTAGTTGATATAACCGTCAAACAATTTCCGTTCGTTTATAATACGCGAACACGCTTGTTTACTATATTTGTTTCGAGAATTTGAGTGTTTTCAAAAGCCATATTTAGCGTTTCTGTAAATTACTGTAATGGCAACAATGACAACGTACCAAGATGACGCTGCTCGCGTGGTTATAGCTTTAGCGGCCCAGCTTTTCCTCTAGAGTCTGTTATATTAACTCTATGAATTATGCCACTTTTCTGTACGGGTTGCCATATATGACAATCCGCGTATAAGTCAGTGACTGGTGCTATAGATACGTTGTTCAACCCATATATGGTAGCACCTCCCTAAATAAGGATCGTCATATATGGTGTGACCCTGCCATATAAGACGGGATTTGACTCCTATGTGGACAAGCCGCGCCATATATGGCTATGTTTCACTCCATATATAAAGCAATCACGACATACATGCCCCTATTTACATCCATATATTGTTAACGGTAGTCACATATGCGGATATATATACTCATATATGGCCACATATCATTTGTATGAGCCATATATGACAGTTCCGTAAGGGATATGCTATGATGATGCCATTGTCCACCAGACTCTAAGATTGTGCCGACGGCATTATGTCATCAAAGGGTGCACGAATCGAAGCCCTCTACGTTCTTCGTCCAAACACATTCTCCAAGAGATAGCAAATGCTTGGATCTCATATTCTGCTTCATTAGTATTTTTTATGATCATATGTATCTTTCCGCTCTCTTGTGTTGTTCGAAGCATTGGGGCAAAACAGTTTTAGATAAGATATTTCACACGTGTAATAGTTTTATTTCTTTCATTGTGAGCCTGTTCTTTCAATAAAGTAACATATGTTATCGCTTAGCGCAGGGGTCTCAAACGCGTGGCCCGCGGACCTTTTGCCAGCGGCGCGGCCCTATGCATGACTCGTCATGCCATGTTAATTTTTTACTGTTCTTAATGACATTCTTCATAAGCTATAAGGAGTGACTCGTCTCAAGTATTCTTTTTTTTGGTGAGGCACCCGATCCGGTTACCATGTGTTAAAACGTAACCGTGGGACAAAAACTTTATATTTCCTAATGGGCGTTCAGATTTCATTCTAGAGATGAATAACGAGATGTCTATCGAAAGCTGTCGTCCAAGCGCTTCAGAAATGGGCGATATAATGAAATGTGGGAAAGGCCTTCATCCGAATGGTAACCTTAGCCCACATTTCGCAAATAACTGCCCCCCGTCCCTGTCCCGATGCAACCTTTTACACGATCCCGGGCCTTCCGACGAATAGTTTTTCACTGCGGCCCCCCAGGAGAAGTGGGTAAGGCATCTTGCTTATCGCAAGCCCCCCTACGATTGTTTGCGGACATTCAGGGGAATATTTTCCTGTGTTCCAGTCAGTTTGCGTACCCAACGGCAACAGAGACGTACATTCTGGGAACGCACCCAGCAATAATCAGATGTTTGTGTATAGTACGTACCCGCCATGCTTTTAAAGTATATAGCTCTATTTTGCCTTCTAGTACACAGTGCTTCCAAGTACAGCGCGTCAGTCCTGCGCATCTTTACCTAGCGTGACACTGCGCCCATAATCAGGCATGCCACTGGACACTAGGACACAGTTTTGTGGGGTATTGCAACAGGGCACGCTTATATTTTAGCGGGAAGTGTGTAGGTCTTTCAAATTACTACTTGCTGAGGCCTGTAATTGGAGGCTACCATCCCAAAATAAGCGACAATTCAGCATGTTAAAAAATGTTGGTGACATATGCTTTTATTGCTGGATGTACCCTCGCATGAAGGCAGCATGATTCAAGTGTGCGACAGGACATTGGCCGAAACATGTACACCAATGACTTAAAGATTTGTTCGAGATAGTGGATGTGTACGTTATGGTTCTATGTATGATGACTCTAAAAGCGAGCTTTCGGCAGCATGTATAACTTTCTGAAGACTTTTGTGGACAGATGACTTCAGCTCCTCAAGGTCCTGCTCGCTGAGCCTGGCTTCAGGTGCAACACCTACAACGTTCACGGAAGCATCTCTCGTGAGCAACGGTGCAGTCACTTTTACTGGTGCCAAGAAAGCCATACTGAAGGAGATGATTTCAAGGTGGCTGTTTATCCTGAAAGAGAAAAATATATTTCTGGTGGTAAAACACCGTCCATGCTGACGTAACAGTGCACCGACGGAAGTGTTAAGAATTCACCCAGAAAGCTTCGTTCTGAAACAAATAAGCTGCAATCTTATGGACTTCAATAAATATAGCGTACACTTCTGAAATAACACGAGAAATTGAAACTGTCACCATATTTAAAGACGAAAAAGCACAAGTTTGGTTTGCAAAAAGAAAGTGTCCAGCAGTTTACTTACAAGTCGTCTAAGCGGGATTGATGCCGAGAAAATGGCAGCTCTGGACTTTGTGAAAAATGAACAAGATTGCTTGAAATAGGTACCGTGTTATAAATGTATTCATACATGTGTATGACGTAAATTAGGTTCCTCACAAAAATGAGGACCGTGGAGTTAAGTGCTGTTGCATTCTCTCATGTACGCCTATGTAGAATGTGTAGCCGAATATTCATTTCGGCTTGTTGATAACGATTCATCTTACTTGCAAAAATGGAACGCTGTACAAAACCTGGAGAAAATAAGAGAACGATGAAACACGTGCAGACTCGCAACTGGAAGTTCATCGAAGGGGTAACACATGCGCCTGCGTGTTCGTTCAATTATTTTCTCCCTGCATTGTACTGCGCCCCATTCTTGCAATTCAGATTAATAGTAATGTAGGGAGCACCAATTATATTGCATAGGATTCCTTGTATACTTTTCAACATTTTGCACTTAAAAGACGAACACGAGAACAAATATGCGTGCCCAGTTCTTAACATTTAGGCTATGAAATCCTACCATATTCTATTTTAGCACGTATGAGAGTATAGTAAGGATGTAGATGTGGCCACGTACTCAGCAATATCCAGTGACATCTCCACAGCGGGAATCTGGAAGTCTAGCACAGTAGTTCTGGTTCGGGAGTGGTCGCTTAGCGCAGCCGCCACTCTGACCAGGAGATCTTCGAAGCCCAAGTCTAGACGGAGTGACATGCCGCATTCACCGAGAACTAAGGCGCAGTCACCGCTGCGGTAGACGCTTGATAAACCTGTCAGGTTGCCTTCATGTATGGTGACTCGCCCGAAGGAAAAATCAAGGTCGTCGAGGTTTTGTGGCAGCGGCAGTGGGTCGAACCCTCTAGAAAGCGATAATGTGCGAAGACAGCCGTCGAAAACTCCACGTTCACGCTCCACCTCCGCGCTGCGAGGCTCCCGCAGCCTTTCTGGTAAAGGCCTCGATGGGGTAACGTCTTCATCAGCACCACCAGTACCACCGGGGTGCCGCCCACGTATAAGAGCGAGGTAGCTCGCGGCACTGCCGAGCGCCTTTGTCCAGCTGCGGCTAAGAGTCGATTCTGAAAGAGAAGAATGAAATGCTTCGCGGTTTTGTACATAAGTTGGTCCCATGTGCTAATAATACGTAGTGAAGAAACAACGAATCATTACCGTTAATTCACCTTAATGTTGGCATTGGTGGCATGAGCATGCTTGGCAAATGTTCGCGTCAAATGTTTTAGTAGCGAAAATCCACTTGAGAATTCGGCCTCATATTTCATCAAAAGATATTGCCCCAACACCTTCATCTTAGCTAGCAGACACAGCCAATAAAGAGATAAGGAGGGGATATCGTAACGGTATCGAGATATGAAAATGTCTAAATTAAGTATTGAAGTATGCCTTAGGTACCCACAGGTACCACGTGTAACCCTTCATTTTCTTGTTACAGCTGCGTTCCACGTACCCCAACGTGGAACACAGCTGTCACATCTTTTTCTTGCAATGAAAGGTCGTATTCTTAAGCATGAAAAAGGTCTTAAGAGCTCCTCCTTTAGGAGACCTACGAAGTAGAGTTCACTATAGTGGTGCGGTCAGACAAACTTAGATCTAAAGGGTTGAGTGCTGTGTTGATGCTCACACCCCATATACGCCCAGAGTCGGGATATTTCGTCTCTCGTATAGGAAAGGAAACGAGCAATTATTATTATTATTTGATTTGCATACACAGATACACAAGGACACAGATTGCACCACGTCCCACGTCTCAAGTACGTGACGTCTTTTCTTGAAGCCTTCTAAGTGCTAGAAACACGTAATATACAAAGGAGAAAATGCGCCAGGGGTAGATCTAAAGCACGTGAATAATGAAATTTATATAGTTTCCGAACGCTAGGGGACGCAGCTTTCTGACCTGGTGACACGCTGATAAATTTAGCCAGCTCTGTATGCCTGGCTGTGACAATATCCTTCTTCATTCATTAAAAAAAGCTACTGATTCGTCACTTAGAGGATGTTTTGAAAAAAAAAAGTAGTTTACGTTTGTAGTGAGAAAGTTGCGGCATCGTTCAATGAATGTCATTTTAGACTGGATATGAAGCCTATAATGCGCACTCGTTCTAAGATGAGTACTTTTCAGTTATGCTCTTGTTCAAACAAAAAAAAAAAGACAAAAAAAAACGTTCGAAGTAAGTCATTCCTCGTGAGCGAATGCTGCTGTTAATCAACGTGGATTTAAGAGCACGTAAGCCGCGACGACGTTAGAGCCACCAAACACTTTGTGAATATGACCAAAGATAGGTAGTGCAAAAGAACATAGACGGTAAGCTAGGCATCGCCTGCGCATTTCATCGGAAACTGTGCTATCAATTCAGACTATATTTTACGTTTCGGGAGCACTACATGATGACTATTGACCGCAGTTTCGGTCGCAATGCTCTGGGCTGCTATGTTATGTCGCACCTGATGAATTTAATGCTCATAATATCAGAAGTACAGAAATATCAGATGTGATTGATATGGCTTCATCATGGTGCTGATATAGAGTAGCGATTGTTGCGTAAAATTATCTTTACTCCATGCCATTGTTCCGTGAAATGCCATGATTCATGGCACATGAAAACAAATTATTTCAATTTATATTGCATCCTACTTGCAGTGGAAATTATATGGCCACAACGTGACTATATTCACGAATAGCCTTTTCACTGCGCTTGAATTGCAGCTCTTGCAACATAACTGTCACTCGCATCATCGGAATACACAATACGCTCTTATGATATCATTATATCGACAATGAAATGCCTACCCATTATAAAGTGGCCAGCGCGACAGCTCATAAACGTGAAGGCTCCAGTTCCAAGGCACATCTAGCTGAATTGTAACAAATAGAACCTGGGGTAAACAGAACCACTTCTCTATCATTTTCGCTCACTATTCACTATTTTAGCATGATATTTTCGGTGAAAAGTTATTTAGTATGTCGTTGCACCATGTCGTTGCTTGTCCTATGGGCATGTTGGTACATCGTAGCAGGCTTCCTTTCCACAATGTTGAAACTCTCCTTCCACAATGTTTAGCTCATTCGCGATTGCGCAAATTCAGTCGACGCTTGCCAATGAGAAGCTTTCTGCACTTGCTTTGCAAGGGAAGTGATATTCTACATAAATTGCGTACTTTTAGTTTGTATCAGCGACTGACAATGTCATATTTATTTATTTGCGATTGGGCGATGTCGTCGGGATCCAGAGAGAACGCAGTAGTGGTGCCGATATCAGTAGAACTACACAGCAATGACTAACTGCGCTCTTCATAATTTCGATGATAGATTTCGCTAACACAAGAATCACGCAGTCTTAACGACCAAAGGCTCTCTATTACATCTATAAGGTTTTACGTTCACAGTAATTACCCCACCTTCAGCGAAGATATCTTCATCCTCGTTGATTGTCGTGGTAACCCTGACCGTTTTGAACGTTTCAGCAGCAAGGTTCCGTAGTTCGCGAGCGAGCAGTTGAGCAACTTTTGCTTCAATGTGCGGCCGCAGGTAGTCGATGACATAGTCGTAGATGAAACCGCTGAAGCTCGCATTGTTCAGAAGCAGCCGTATTCTGGATAGCCGCATTCCGTAGACCTGAAGACGAAGATGGTTTGGTGATGGCCTGGAAATACAAGCTGCCCAGTTTTTGTAGTACCATTCATAATATTATAGAGCCTATATAGACAATAAGTACACCATTGGCCTGAGGTCCTCAAATTCAAGGAAGCTATGACATACTGAAATGCACTTACATCAGTACGATTGGTTTCGCATATAAGCTATAGAGCATTCACAGATCATCTGACTTCATGTGCCACACTCGAAGTATTACTGACGCCAACACCGTAAACATCTACCCAAGTAGGTGTTTCTCACCTGCAATGATAAACGGGGCTAAGAGACATACAAAAACACCCGGTATTTGACTGGGTGCCCATGGAACTCATCGCACTCGAAATACCTCAGCCCAGTTTTTAGAAAAATGAATTCATCGAGAAACTTGTTCCCTAAAAAGAATTGAGAGTATCGACCTGAACTTGTCAGCTCTTATACTTCGTTCTTTCAATATTATGCATACCAACAAATCTGTAATTTGTTTTCTCACAATGACAGCTTCTCCGTTTGTCATTTTAATTATGTAATGTGAGTAGTTGCACATGTTGCAGATACATTGTTCCTAGTTACTTGATACAATGTGTGTATCATACTGCATCTTCTTTGCTAACCAAACATCAACCCTAGCCCGTGGCTACATGAGGAATGACAGTGCTTCAGGAATCATAACAATATTGAATTTTCGTAGCAAGCAAATACAATCTCGCCGTAAGAAAACTTGAAGCCTTCTTAGCCGCGAACATAAAAACGACTGGTGCTTATGGGTGTCAACAATTTTCGTTTATTCGGACTGTCGTAAACTACCCGTGAAATAAATGAGTGTTGAGGTATGCTCGCGGACAACTTTTCTTGGCAATGAAGGGAAAGCTACAGGGGCGGAGCTTGTGCACATGTAGTACTATGCGAAGTAGTCCGGTATGGCATGTGTTCCGTACCGGTGTGGAAAGTCATGGCTGTGCGCGATCAGCGTTTCATATCGACGCAGACGCCGCTTGGAGTTCGAGTTACGCGTAATAGGCGCGGCTTTCTCACGCGTTCAAAAACGTCAAGTGACAACGAAAAATTCAAGGACACTTTGTACGTTCCAAAGTGTGTTCGGCGAAAGCTTGTGGCCATTCGACTGACTATGCCATGCCTTTCTTCTTTAACACTCTCAGTGGGACGGCACATAAACGGAATGTGTGCGTGTTTTCTTTTTTTTCTTCATTTTTTTACCGCGAATCGCAACGAGACGCGATACTAATCTGCCTTCCATTCGCATGCGTTCGTATTTTCTCGCGCTTTGCGCATCGTGCAAACGTCATCCGCGTTCCAGCGCTTAAATTTACGGACACGGTAAATTTCAAAGTGTGTTCCGCGAACGCCTGTGTCCATTGAGACGGTGTCGGTCCAGAATGGAACGCGATGCGCGCGTCTACCTTCTAGCATGATTCGAAACGCTGGTCAGAGCGACGCTACGCAAGCAAAGCGCGAGCGCTGTAGAGTCCGACGCGACCGGCGTCCGTTTGCGCGCCCCGGCGGCCACCTGGCACCGTGCCAGGGCTCGGACGGAGGGAATGACGCATGGACGGACGGGCGGACACGTACGGACGGACGTACAGACGGATGTGAGCATGATGCATTAAAGACTTTAATACTTTCCTAAATCATGGAAGCTCGCCACCTAATTATTTGCCGCGGTGTGAAAGGTTAGATTTCAGCTGCGTCACCATGCCTGAACTATAATTTGCGAAATCATGCGCGTGCTACAGAAAACTGCATGAACTAGAATTGACGTATGAACTCAACGGCACTCTGAGATAGTACGTGCCGAGCCTGCTTGACGGATTTGCCGCAGTAGTAGGCCGCTAACGAGTAGCGCAATGGCTGGTGCAAGGGACCGCTTGTTTAAGGTGGTGATGGTTTGCAAACATATTACGCCGCCGTGATTACTTGCGTAGTCAGTAACACGGAGTTGCTTCTTCAACGGAACATAAACATGTAATATCCCATTCCGCAGCGCTTGCGTCAGTGCCATGCTCAGAGTCTAGCCGAGCGCAATTCACTGCACTCGGATGTTGCAGGTTCGATCAGCACGATTGAAGCCTGAACATCGAAAGGAACACACACATGGTTTTCGCAACGTCGAAGAATTCGACGTTGCGAAAACGTATTGCTAATTGCACATTGCGGAAGTAGCCGAAATATCTTGCGAAGGGTAAGAGTATCGGACGTGTCTTTCTCTTTAAACGTTAGAGAACTTTTAGGTGCGAAGCAGCTATTTGACTCACGTGTGTAACGCCGTACGTTACGTGCGTCCGTAGGAATGCGCCGCAACGCGTTCCCCTCGCCGTAGGTGTTGGAGCGTTGCCAAGTAGGTCACGCCACAGCTGCGCGTGACGTCACGCTCCCCTCGCACGCTTCCCTCGCTCCACCCGCTCGCAACACCTCTGAACGTGTCACTTCTCTCTCGCTTCAGCCTCTCCACCGCCCGCAACGCTCGACCGCATGTCGAGTGGAAACACTCTTTCGGCTCGTTTATCTGCGATGACGCCCGTTTCAACCGGGTCAACGCCGTGCGTACCGCTGCTGCTTCGCATCCCATCAGGGTTCCCTTCGGGGAGATGGTCCAAGTTTTTTCATTGGGAACCCAGGAGACTGAGACCCCAAAGTGCGTTAAGTTGGCTGCTGTGTCGTTCGGAGGAGCAGCGGAGTTGGGTCAAACGCACGCGTCGTTCGCTCAAACGCACGGGGTGCTACACGTTTAGAAATTAAAATTATGCATGATGCGGGCCACACTATGTCCTGTCCCACGCTGCGTCTGCGTCGTCTCGCTGGCGACACAACACGCCTTGGGGACCTCCGCTAGCTTTAGATACTTTTGTTCTTTGGACAACGCCATTGCTAGAGTGCAAGAGTGGGCTTGGGTTTTGCGCATGCGCCTTGGGGCCTCGCATATTTCAAGGGTCCCTAAGCTGCGTGGGGCCCCAATTCAAAAAAATCTCTGCTGTACTGTTTCTCAATGAGCTTCGTATACAGCTACTGAAAGGAATTGCCAAACAAACCACTCATTCTGAAAACCAGGCTTCTTTTAGAGTCTTCGCACAGGTATGGCGCACTTGCGACCTAGGCATATTTATGAGTACCTCGACCATGATGATAAGAAGTGGATACATGTGTAATGATAGGTTTCATGAAATCATAGAATTATAAATATCTGTAGATAAGACACACTTTCAGGTGTTTGTATGTGGCGTCATTGCGCGATCCAATACGATAACGTTTAGTAGCCACTTGGTTTTTTAAATGCGAAGCATTTCTTAGCGAACTTCGGCGACTTTGAGCGTATCTATCTATCTAGGTATCTAGCCGCCTATGACATTGTGCTCTCCTGGCCGTATCGTTAATGGGATTTATACCAAATTTCGTATGGCGTAACATGACTGTATCAAGAACAGAAATGGCTGCTCATATCATGAAAATTATGACTAACTTGTCATGAAAAGTATGGTTTACATGCCACGCTCATGGCGCGCTCGCGGCCGTTTCGTTAGCTTGATATACACCAAATTTGGTTGTGAGTGGCATGACTGTATAACGTACATAAGTGGCAGGTGGTAACATGAAAATCTTGGCTGTGCATGTCATCTACAACGCCATTTACATGTCACGCTCATGGTGCGCTTGCGCCCAGTTCGCTAACTTGATATACACCAAATCTGGTATTGCGCGACGTCACTGTATGACGAACATAAATGACAGGTCCTAACATAAAAAACATGATACAAATTATGTTAAGCATGATTTGCTCCTTTCTGGCTGCTTCGCATTACATCGATTCCCACAGTGCGTGGGATCTGCCGGCTTTTTTTTTTATATAACATCGCTCTTTATTCCGCGGGCTATTTCATTATTTCAATACAAAGCTGACATCGGCCTAAGCAGCACATTCGTGCAACCAGTTTAAAGGAAGTTCTGCACGAAGTGAAATATTTATTGTCGTCTCAGGTAGGAAGATAATTGACAGCACCAAATGTAAAGGATGTTTATGTTTTTCTCTAATACCTATAGAACGGGTTTAAATGAGCTAAATTAGTACTGTTGCACAATTTCGACGCATATTATATAGTTCCAGGAAACTCCCGGTTATAGTAATTTGTATGAATGATTGACCATAATACAGTCTACTTACTCTTCCGCGCTGAGCGAAGCCCGAAAGTTGGGCACATTTACGGCTACGGCGAGACTGTGTCGCAGGAAGGACGAGTTGAATCTTGCTACGCAAGCCACTTCCACGGGTCCTCCTTCGATATGCAAATTAAGCTTGGATCCGTCGTTGTCAGCAGTGATATAGCCGTGGCCACTCCTTCTGATGGTGTTCAGCCCCCGAAGTCGGGCGCTTAGAAAAGCCAATGCTAAAACCATACTCATCTGGTGCACTGTTCATGAAATCCGGAAGTGATAATTCTTGAAATTGATTCGATAACAGCAGTTTTCTGAGGCCCCTGTCGATGAGGGAATCTAGCGGCGGGCAGGATTCTGTAAGAAAGAAAGCATACAAAGTGAATTCGATGTATTGAAGCTTTTTATTAGTGTGTTTAGATACGTATTAATATGATTAGTGCCACTGAAGCCGCTGTTGGCTGACATAGGTATATTTCGGGATGCATCTGTGATAGCGATGACACTTAATTAAATATGATGTCGTTTAGCGACAGTACTAATACGAAAGTGTTTCATACCGAGGCCCACCAAGACTTCAGTGACATCTTTCCGTCACAGAAATGACGACGAAAATTTGTAGCCGATCAGATAGCAAAGAAAAAATGCTCCTTTACCGAGAGTCGAACTCCCGACCTATCGGTCGGTGACAACCGATGCCGGGCACGATATCATTTCTTCGCCACGGCAGCAATTCTGGAGGCTTTAGAAACGCGCCATTCATATCTCACACTTTCCTCTCACAGTGTTCTTGGTTATAGCGCTAAGTCACTACTCTTGGTAGGCGGGGTGGTGTCGCCACCTGAGAGCGTTAAAGGGGTGTAATGCATCATAAAGGCGGCCTCCGCGATTAGCTCCTGCAAATCATCGTTGCTACGCGTCCGCGCCTTTCGGTGCGTTTCTGATAAGTGCAATTTCGTCAACGCCTTAAAGCACCATGAGATGGCGATCTTAGCCCAAGCCTCGGCCTCGCTCATGTCATCCACATGTATTAAAATTATCTCTGCGACCCTCGCCTGCCTTGCCTGGCAACAAATTTGGAGCTCACTGAAACTCACTCAAGAAATAATGTTTGAGCTTATGGCTCAATCAGACGCAGACTCAGCAAGTTCTTTCTCAACGAGACTCACTCGGACTCACCCTCACTAAAATTTTCCTCAGCTGGACTCACTCAGACTCATACCCACCGCCCGATCTGAGTCTCAGGGAGTCTGAATGAGTCGACTCACCAGTGAGTTAGTGGACCTATGTGCATGTTTTTTTATTTAACACGAAAGTGTTTTATGCCGGGGTCCACCAAGACTTCAGCGAGTTATTTCCGTCACGGAAATGACGTCGAAAAAACACACATGGTCAGGGAGCAAAGCAGAATTTGAAGCAAAAAAGCTCCATTAATGAGAGTCGAACACACAACCTCTCGGTCCGCGAAAACAGATACCGGGCACGCTATTCTGGGCGCCCCACGGTCACACACTATGGAGTCTTTAAAACGCACCTTTCACATTTCTCAATTTCTACTCGCAGTGGTCTTGGTTGGCGCAGTGGTCTTATAGTCGGCGAGGTGATGTCGGCGTTGGGAAGCGGTGATGTGAAGTAGTGCACCATGACCATGGCCTCCGCAATTAGCTCCTGCAACACGTCGTTTCTATGTTCCCGTCCCATTCGGCGCGTTCCCAATAGCAGTGCAATTTTGTCTACGCCTTACCTCACCATGAGGTGGCCATTTTAAGCCCAAGCCTCGGCCTCGCTCATAATATTCATCCATATCCCCTTCAGGCGCGAATTATGATGCACTGTTGACGAATGCGTCAAATTCACATAACACGATTCCAAGGCACTCAATATTAAATTCCAAGAATGAAAATGAAGTAATGGGATGTTTTGTGTGAGTTTCAGCAATTAATTGTAATTTGTATGTATTTAAATACTTCATCACTCCACAGTCAGTCATCTTTCATTTTGACGTAAAAAGAATGAAACCATAGGCACCTGATGTGCGCGTACTGAGCTTTTCATTGCATTAATTTGGAAAAAAGAAAAGTAATACTTTTCTGGTTGGTCTGGTACGCTGCACATCGAACGACCCTTCAAACAACGTAGTACCTTCACCAAAGTGATCGGAGACCGTCATACGCAGCAGACTGAGGTTAAGTCAAGTCATATTAGGGAGTTTTCGAATAGAGGCCCCAAAAGTTTCGGGCCCCAAAGCCCTTTGCGTACGCTAGCTTTGGGTCAAGCAGGTGATAAGAGTTTTCGAATGGGGTTTCGCTCATGCCGATTGCATCTTGCGTTTCTAGCGCCACTACGGCGTCAAAGAGAAGCTACTATAAAAAATAAAAGTAAAACATACCGTTTAATAATAAAAAAGAACCTCAAGTTGCGTTTCTTCGTGTTTAAATGCAAAAAAAAAAGAATTTTTTTTTAGTATAAAAAGCAACTTTTTTTCTCTTAAAGTAACCACGTGCGTTTTTATCAGCCAAGTTTATCAGCTTTTATCAGCCAAGAGCACGCTGAGAACCGTCACTTAAGCGCGTGCCGCCATGAGTGTTTGACGGAAAGCTTTTTTTGGGGCAGGCTTTCGGGCTCCCGCTAAATTCGAGAAATAGCGTCTCCAACGCAAAACCCAAACGCTGTTTCGGTTTCGCGCATGTGCAGTGGCCTCTACGCTATTTCTTTGGGGCCCCCGAAACTTTTGGGGCCCCTATTCGAAAACTCCCCATTGACTATGCAGAAGGTTCAATTCATGCAATGAACAATGTATTCTGTTCTCTTTTAGCCACAAGTTGACACAGCTAGTATAAAAAACCGGCAGATCCCACGCATTGGGGGGAATCGCTGTAATGCGAAGCAGCCAGCAAGGAGCAAATCATGCTGTACATAAAACTGGACACCTTATGCATTCCAAAGTGTGTTCGGCGAAAGCTTGTGGACATTCGACTGACTATGCCATGTCCTTTTTTTTACACTCTTAGTGGGATGGCACACAAACAAAATGTGTGCGTGATTTTTTTCTTTTTTTTTTTACCGCGAATCGCAGCGAGACGCGAGACTAATCTTCCTCCGTTCGCATGCGTTAGTATTTTCTCGCGCTTTGCGCATCGTGCAAACGCCATCCGCGTTCCAGCGCTTAAATTGATGGACCCTTTGTAAATTCGAAAGTGTATTCCGTGAACGCCTGTGTCCATTGAGACGGCGTCGGTCAGAATGATTGCAAACGCTGGGCACAGCGACGCTACGAAAGCAAAGCGCGAGCGGTGTAGAGTCCGACGCGACCGGCGTCCGTTTGCGCATCCCGGCGGCCACCTGGCTCCGCGCCAGGGCCCGGCCGGAGGGACGGACGGACGGACGGATGGACGTGAGCATGAGACATTAAAGCCTTTCGCCTTAATATTCATGTCATGATTTACATGTTAGGACCTGTCAGTTATGTTCGTCATACAGTCACGTCGCGCAATGCCAATTTTGGTGTATATCAAGCTAGCGAACTGGATGCAAGGGCACCATGAGCGAGGCATGTAAATGGCATTGTAAATGACGTGCATGTCAAGATTTTCATCTTACCACCTGCCACTTATGTTCGTTATACACTCACGTCCCGCGATACCAATTTTAGGTGTATACCAAGCTAGCGAAATGGCCTCAAGCGTGCCGTGAGCGTGGCAAGTCATGTTGCACATGACATGTCATGATTTCCATATTACCATTTGTCATTTAGGTTCGTCATACAGTCACGTCACGCAATACCATATTTCGTGTACATCAAGAAGCGAGCGGAACGGCCGCGAGAGTTCCATCATTAGCCTGGCATGCAAGTCATATTGTCCTGACATGTCATGATTTCCATATTACCACATGGCATTTGTGTTCGTCATACAGTCACGTCACGAAATGCCATATTTGGTGCATATCAAGCTAGCGAAACGGCCGTGAGCATGGCATGCAAGTCATGTTTGACATGACATTTCATGATTTCCATTTTACAACTTGTCATTTCGGTTCGTCATACATCAGGCCATGCAATGCCAAATTTGATGTATATCAAGCTAGAGAAACGGCCGTCAGCGCACCGTGAGCGTGGCATGTAAATCATGTTGCACATGACATGCACGTCATGATTTTGATATTACCACCTCTCATTCATGTTGGTCATGCAGAAATGTCTCATCATACCAATTTCTGAATATATCAAGTTAAGAAAACGGCCTCAGGAGCACTACGGCCATGGCGTGTAAATCATATTTTTCATGACAAGTTTCATGATTCTTATGATATGACCAGTCATTAATGTTTGACATACAGTCATGTTATGCCGTACCAATTTTGGTATGAATCCCATTAACGATACGGCCAGGAGAGCACGAAGTCGTAGGCGGCTAGATAGATAGATAGATACGCTCAGTCACTGAAGTTCGCCAAGAAATGCTTCGCATTTAAAAAAATTGCGCACACAAGCGTAACCACCGCGGCTGAAGGGGATATTGATAACGGCTCTGCGACGCGCGCCTGGCTGTAACACCGCATTTCCCGCTCGCGCTTGCCCCGATAAAAAAATGCCCCCCACCTCCCCGAAGGGAATCGTGAGGAAATGCGAATGCATTTCGCGCGCGCTTCACTCCATTTATATATGGTGGTTGTGGTTCGAAGAAGGAAAAGGCGCCTAATTTCAGCAGCCCGGTCGGGAGCACGGCGCAGCGCCTGTTTTTTTTTTTATCGCGGTAGCTCCGCTGAGCTCCCGCGATGCGAGCGCCCTCACGCGCCAGAGCGCGCTCCTCCTGTCCACTTTGCTAGGGGCGAGGATAAGCGCGCGCACCCGCAGCTTTTGCTATGGGAAAGAGAGTGAGAGCGGAGAGATAACACCTGCCGGCGCGCGGACACCTCCTCAACCTATCCTCCTCCCCGCGGACAACGCCGGCCAACGCCGGACAACGCCGCCTGACATAGCCCGACTAAGAAATGCATTCGCATTTAAAATCGTGGCCGGTCTAGAGAGAAGACGTGACACGCGTTGCGTTTCCCTCTCGTCCGGCCCAGGTTTTCAATGATTCTTTAACATGCCGTGGGATGGCGACCTTAGCCCAAGTTCTGCGTCCAATCAGCGACGCTCTCCTGGCTGTCACAGCTCTACGGTGGTTAGAGAGGGAGGTGTCAACATCGGCTGGGCTGCGCCGTGCAAGTGAGTGCGGCGCTTTTTCATGACGCCGACAGGTGGCGCGTCGTCGTCTGCGAGAGCCTCGGAGCTGCCCGAACTGCATGAACGATGCTGGGACGGATGCAAGAGGCTGCGAGCGCGTTCCCCCCGTCGCCGCGACACGACGCATCCGCACGGGCAGCGCGGGTGCGCAGTCATCGCGCGTCTGCAGAAACGCGTTCCTCGGCTGTCTGTCAACACGTGAATCTCTTCGCCGTTCAGTAACCGCGCTGATGCGGCGGCGCTGCTGTCGGCTCCGCGAGCCCATTCGCGCCGCCGAATCATCATGAGAAAATGCTGCCTCTCCGGCGCGCCGTTGCTCACACCTCCCCCTCTAGCCACCATAAAAACGCTCTCTCTTATTACCCTTGAAGCGTTAACTACTACAGATATAACTAAGGTTTGTTTATTCATTCATCACGGATGTTACTCGTCAGGATGGAGATGTAACACCAAGCGTCAACGTGGGCGGATACACCTTAAACGGTGATATAGCTGCCAAACACCAATAGGCATTGCGCAAGCTCTCTTATATATTTACAATAAACAGTCAACTACTTCTGTAAGGATACGTTTTGCTTTCGTATTAGACTGATTCGTATGACGAAGGGATCAACCATTTTTTTTTTTTACAAAGCTCGGTGTTTCATGCAGAAGGCTGCGGCGATCGCATTTTGCGAATATCACAACGCTGCGCACCCCGTCACGCTGAATTTCGAAAGACAATACCCGCGCCTTTCTCCAGCGTCTCTCGAGTCTTCTTCGCTCGTGAACTGACCATATGTTGCCCATGGGCAACTTTTCGTAGCAACGGCTTCGTCTATTGGTCCTGTGCCCAAGGAAACGACGCCTCGGCCCTACGGTGATACCGGCTTTGGCCGTGCAGTCCACATTTGAACTTTCCTGGGCTGCCCTCTGCTGTTTTGATGGGGCCCTATACTACCGGGACAGGCGGTATCGCCAAAACGAAAGCCTCCGAGATCAACAGGTGTTTTACGACTTTGCAGCTAGGGGCAGGGTGCGTGCGGCGCGGCATATTTGTTTACCGGACCAGTGCATCGGACCTCTGGCACCACGCTTCCTCACCGAGCCGTTCTCTTACGAGCGACACGTAGAGGAAGCCTTCCTCCTAGCTGGCTGCGCGCCGTTGAAGTAATCGCTGCCGCCGAGTTAGGTTGCCGAAGGGGGGTGTGGTCCGGACAAAAGGCTATGCCTATCCCTTTTTCCTGCTGAGATGAAGGGGAAGGTCGAGCGAGAAACCAGAACTAGCCGAAACGTGGTGTTCTATACACTGTAATTTTCTTATTATAGCCCTTCTTCGCAAAAGAGAGAGAAAGAGAGACAAATTAAGTGAGAGGCAGCGATGTTAACCAGAAGAAAATTGTCCGGTTTACTACCCTGTGCTGGGGAAGGGGTAAGGGGGGATAGAAAGCTAAAGGAAAAAGAAAAGAGAAAAAGATATACTCGCATATAAATAAAAAAAATGCCCCCCACCTCCCCGAAGGGAATCGTGAGGAAATGCGAATGCATTTCGCGCGCGCTTCACTCCATTTATATATGGTGGTTGTGGTTCGAAGAAGGAAAAGGCGCCTAATTTCTGCAGCCCGGTCGGGAGCACGGCGCAGCGCCTGTTTTTTTTTTCTTTTTTTTTTATCGCGGTAGCTCCGCTGAGCTCCCGCGATGCGAGCGCCCTCACGCGCCAGAGCGCGCTCCTCCTCTCCACTTTGCTAGGGGCGAGGATAAGCGCGCGCGCCCGCAGCTTTTGCTATGGGAGAGAGAGTGAGAGCGGAGAGATAACACCTGCCGGCGCGCGGACACCTCCTCAACCTATCCTCCTCCCCGCGGACAACGCCGGACAACGCCGCCGGACATAGCCCGACTAAGAAATGCATTAGCATTTAAAAAACACGAATTTCAGCACAGGAGTGTCATAGCCGCGGGTCGTTTACCGGCCTTTAGGACTACGCTAAAACGGCATGAACTCGAGCCTATAGACCTTATGCAAAATCTGCTGCCATCTAGCGGCTGCCTTACGCGTTTCCGCCATGTTGAAGGCTAGGCGCCATTCTGCATGTGCACACACGGAGCGTACGCGTCGACGTGTGGCGGCTGATAGGAGCGGCTATTCCGAGATATTTTCGTGTGCCGTGTTGCTCAGATTGAGGAAATTGGGATGTTGAAAAAAGGTTTGCAGGAAACTAACCTCCATGTTATTAGATTTCTTCGCGGCCGACGAGGAGCGGCACATCGTCCCGTTGCTCCGGCTGCTGCTTACGACTGACGCCGTGTTTAGGTTCGCCGTTCTTAATAGATGCGGTATGCGACAGCATCGGTACTCATCAGAGAACACTTTCATGACATGCCAGAACGAAACAGTTTTAGGGGAGCGTGCTTGCAGGCACAGACAAACCGGCTTAATTCGTTTACGAGCTTCAAAGCTGCATCGATCGCCGCTACTCGGGCGTGCCTGCGCTGCTGTTGACAGCCTTACTGGGTTTATTACATTGCGATAACAATTAATATTAGACAGCTACTCGTGCGCGTAATCAATTCTCAGTGAACGGACCAGAAATTTGTTTCGAAGCTTGGGGAGGGGGGGGGGGGGGGGGCATTTGATCCGACGTGGGGTCCGGGGACCGGGCAGGTAAGTGTGGTCGAGTGTCATTTTGTGCTCTGTATTCCATGGCACAAAAGAAAAAAAAATTCGGGAGGGGGGCACGGGCCCGGTGTGCCACCCCTGGCCACGCCATTGGCTGGGGCGTGTTCGTAGTTTGTTTTCGATTGGGGAGCTTAACAAGGTAGTGCTTGGTGAGAAGCTTTGCGCGCGTATTGTCTTACTCCGCGTATACTTCAAGCATTTGATGTGCTATCACTGCCAATAAATACAGAGGGGCGTCCAGGATGGCCTTACCGTAACCCCTTGCTTTTTTTTTATTTATACCCCAAGAAGAGCACATATCATGTTCTCACAAAAGCTGATCCCCGCTCGGAAAAATCCAGCATCCACCACTGTGAGTTTAAAAAAAAGTTAACAGATTCTTGTCTGTGGCACTTTTCGTATGAAAATCTGAAGAAAGGCTGTTCCGGCAGATGTGTTAGATTAGACCGTGGGTGCGCTACCGTTGGTTACGCGCAGAGGTAGTTTCGCAAGCGTTCAGTCGGCGACGAAAAACTGTCTTGCTGGAACGGGTTGAAATTGTAAGGCGTCAGTAGGCCCCGAAAGCGACGATGGAAACGCGAATATCCTTGGCGTGTCGTGATATTTAAGAGCACAGTGTCGAACGGATATTCAATAAAATACCAACTAATCAGCACCTACTTCCTGGAGCGAATAACACTTTTCATCTTCCCTTTTCACGTGCGGGAAGGCGGAAATTTTTTACGTTTTAATCGCGCGATAATTATATACATAACATATACTATGGCGACTACAGCAGCAAAATATTTTTGTTTCAAAAATATAAAAAAAAGAGACAAAGCTTTATTTAATATTAAATGCACTATACATCAGGCCGACGTAGACTGCCTCTTATGAAATATACTTTGAAATGGATCAGCAGCACTTTTTTACCGTCGTCGCTGTGCCTCGCCTTGTAGCGCGGTAAAGCCTCCTACCAGCTATCCTACACTACACTCATGATATTCAGATAGCCACGAACTCTTTATTCGCTACACTTAAAACACAGACAAAGCTTATAACCTACCGCATGGCTTCATTCTCAACCACAAACTTGTACAATGCCGGTACCGTCTACAGGCCCTTACACACTCATCTGACGTTTTTGTGCCCCGATTGCCCACTCTCAAAGAAGATACAAACAACAAGCTACAGCAGTGACAGCAATACGATTCGGACGCAAGCCTCCAACATGGCGCCGAAGCGGTAGCTTCGCGAGACCACCGACAGATGGCAGCAATTTTGCATAAGGTCTATTCGCGTACCTTCTTAAAAGGAAACAGCACGGACAAACGGGGGGTGCTATTCTGGACATTGTCAAATTCCGCCATGTTGTCAAATTCCGCCATTAGCCTGATTTGATTGGTCACGCGGGGTCGTTCGTCTTGTGGCGCTGTAATAGCGTTACGACACAGGAATTCGCGATGACGTAACGTGATAAAAAAAGTTAATTTTTTTCCAAGTAGCCCTTCACCGTGCTCTGCCATGTATAAAGAAAGGTTTGGACTGAATAACGAAACTGAAATATGGTACTAAGCTGCGCGTACGATGAAGTTGCGGTTTGTCGAAACTACCGCTCGCTTGACGAAGAACCGCCATGTCTGTAACATGATTGGACATTGAACTCATGGTGGTCGTTGCGTCACAGGACCTCACTTTTTGTCGCGTCAAAATGACGTTGCGTGACGTTGCATACCGCCATATTTGCTACTTAAAATGTGAGAACGACGAAGTGCCCCAAATTGGCCGCCATATTGTTTTAAATTGAGTTGCTCGCGGTTGCTCGTTCGATGTGTCGCCTCCCATACGTATGAGTAGAGGTCATTCTGTAAATTACTTTTGCTAACATGTTGCGGTTAATATTATCACAAAGTAGTGCATGTAAAGTTTGCTTGTAAAAATAAAAGCTTGTTACTTCATTTGACTTGTTCGAAGTTGTGGTTCTCGCCGCAGGAGAACGCTTCATATGCGATAGAAAAATGGCGCTGTCCTTGCGTCGTGTGGTAGTTGGAGGTGGCAGGAGCGAAAATAATTCCGCGATAAGCGCGATACTTTTGCAATGCCCGATGAATCGTTTCGACTGCGGTGCCGGCTGACGACAAACATGGTGCGATGACTGCGCGGGAAGCTTCGCCTGGACCTGGAGAGGCGGCGTACGGGCACGAAGAACAGCCCCGACCATTGATCTGCAAGCGCTTTGCGCCCTTCGCTTCATCGCCACCGGCATTTACCACGGCGCGATCGCAAATGACGAGGCCGTGGCGACGAGCCTGCCCAGTGCGAGTCGCACGATTAATGCTGTCGGGGAAGCGATCGTCGAGCGCGTCGGCGTTATGTGGATCACCTTCCCTGCCAGCGCGGAGGAGCCGGCCGCGGCGAAGGAAGGCTTCGTCCACATGGATTCAAGGTCTCAAGGCTGCCTACTTTTCCAGAAACGACTTTTACACCCTGAACGTCATAGTGGTGAGGACAAATTTCATCTTATTTAAAGTTGTGCATGCCGTTAGTAGAGAATGCGAAGGAGGAACTTGAAAGACAGCTTTTGGCCACTGTCCCATTTTTTTAACGACATTTTCCGTGGCTCGAACTTCAGTGATAGTAAAGAACGCAGTGTTCGCGGTAAACAAAGTTTACGTCCCTATTTAGCTTCGATAGAAGTGACTTGTTGACACACAAAGAAAGAAAGGTTCATCGTGCTGCATACGTGATCGCGGTACATGCCTTGTATTGAAGATATGTAATCCATGAAAGGAAAGCAGACGTACTGGGTGTGCCCCAATTTCACAAACTTTGATATGCAGACAAGCAGTAACTGCCACGTATGAAAAGAGAGATAGAGCTGTCGAAGCTGCGCTTCAAAATCAAATGTAGAGAAAAATTACACCATCTCCCGCTAAAGGGAACCATGTGTAGATGTGAAGCAGCGGGCGCTAACGCTTACACTGGCGGCGGCGTTGACGCTGGCGCTCATCGCAGCGTTGCGCAGGAGAGAAAACGGGGAGGCGCAAAGCACGCAGTGATGGAGCGGTGTTTCCTACTGGAACATGCCAATCGCTGCTAATGGGCAATGAGAGACTGAAGACTCCGACTGGACACAGAGACACGCAGTCCGCTTTTAGTTAACGCGCACGCTGCGAATTTTTATTGTTCAACAACGCACAGGAGAAATCTCCCACCGGCACCATCTTTCAGGTCAAGATCCACTGCCATATATACGGAGTGGCCAGTGAACGGTTGTGCAGCGCGCAGTCGGTTTTTCAACCAAGAAGCTCGCAGCAGACGCTGCCTGCGTGGGCGTCGCGAGGCGAGAGAGGGGGGAGCGTAGGAGAGGAGAGAGAGGGGGGGACGCGCATGCGCAGTGGGAGTGTGGACGCCGCGGGCCGGGATGCCTAGAGGAGAGAGGGGGGGAGCGTAGGAGAGGAAAGAGAGGGGGGGACGCGCATGCGCAGTGGGAGTGTGGACGCCGCGGGCAGGGATGCCTAGAGGAGAGGGGGGGGAGCGTAGGAGGGGAGAGAGGAGGGGAGGCGCATGCGCAGTGAGGGTGTGGTTACCGTGGGGAGGGATGCCTAGAGGAGAGAGAGGGGGAGAGGAGGTTTTTTATTTTTATTTGAAAGGGTTTGCGCATGCGCAGTAAGGGAGGCCACGTGGCACACCACCACCACCACCGGATTGAGCTTCTGTTGAATTTCCCGCGCTCCTCCGACAAGAAGAAGAAGAGAACCTGCATGCGAGCCAGCTCGTGAGCTCGTTCGAAGAAAAGAAAAAAAGGATCTTGGACGTTCCGGGCTCATGCGGACGCTAATAAACGTCTGTGTGAGAGCTTGAGTCCGTGTCGGCTTTTCAGTTGGCCACATATTTTACATTTGGTGCCGTTAAACCCGGGAGGCGACAGCCGGCCGGAGCTACCCTCAAGGGACATCGCTGGTAGCTACCGACTGGAACAGCCACGGACTACGGAGGCCTACCGGACAGCTAACCGCCATGGATAAGCTCAAGGCGAAGAGGACCACGTGAAGGGCCCAGAATACCAAGCTCATTCAAGAGGCAAGTGCCATACTTGATAATGATGACGCGACAGTGCGACCAATCGACTCAATTTATGAGAGACTAAAGAATAACAACGACGAGCTGAATAAGATAAACGGGGAGATAGAGAGCCACATAAGTGAAGAGGCCTTCGGAGCGGAGTACGCTACCGTCGTTGAGTATGAGGACAACGCGACCCGCATCTTAGCCGAGCTCCAGAGCAAGCGCCGACAGCACAGTGGAACATCTGCGGTTTTACCGCCCCTCGAAATTCGCGACGTGCCGGCGGCTATGGGACCTGCTGAAAGGCCAGGAGCCAAGCTACCAAAGCTGACGATTAATCCATTCGCTGGTGACTTGTGCACGTGGAACTCATTCTGGGAGCAATTCGATCAGCTCATCAACCGGAACGGAAATCTCACCTCGACTGAAAAATTTAATTATCTGAGGCTCTTTTTTGAAAGGCGACGCAGCGGCAGCTATAGCGGGGCTTCCTACCACCGAAGCATGTTACGACGACGCGTTGGCCATGCTGAAAAGGCGCTTCGGCGACAGAAAGCGATTGGAACAGGAGTACTTTTCGAGGCTGCGAAGGCTCACTCCTGTGCGGTCTTCCAAGGAAGTAGTCCAACTCCGCAAGCTGTACGACCAAGTGATGATTAATACGCGAGGTCTAGAGGCGCTTGGCGTTAGCAAGGCGTCTTTTTCATCGATGCTGTGCGATGTTTTGCTGAGGTCCTTGCCACATGACATCGTCGTAGCATATCATCGATCCTGCGCGACCCAACCTGAAGGTTCCAACAACAACGTGCAGCATGCCACGGAACTTGAGCGTCTCCTTCACTTTGTATGTATAGAACTCGAGAGCCTCGAAAAAAGCGACTTTGGGGAACAGAAAGGATGCGAAAAAGCGGCCTATCCCAAAGACAAAGGTCGTCGCTTTCATAACGGGACCCCAACGTCATCGGTTCTTCATAATCAAGCGTCAAAACCATATCCGGATACGGGCTGCACCTTTTGCAATTCTACGCAGCACTTCACGGAGTCCTGCCGCAGGGACCTACCGCTAGCAGAGAAGAAGAAGCTTCTCTCCGCCGACATGAGGTGCTTTCGATGCACTACTAAAGGCCACCGAGCAAGGGATTGTCGGCGTAGAATTGCATGCTCGGGATGCAGAGGTCGTCATGGGTCCAGTATGTGCGACCCAGAAAAGCTGAGCCGAAGAGCGCGTGAAGACGTCAAAGGTAGCAGTACGACCGTGTGTGCAGCTACCACCAAGAACAACGCAAGGGGTGGCACTTTGACCTCCGTGCTCCTACAAACTTTCCGCGCATGGGCTGTGACCGATTATTCGTGTCGCTACATCAGAGGCGTGTTCGACGGAGGGAGTGAACGTACATTTTTAACCGAAGCACTTTCAAGGCGTTTGAAGTTGAAGTGTCTTGGCTTCACCACTATAGCAATCAACACTTTCGCCAACGTCAGCAGTTGCACACCGAAAAGACTCCGCATCGTAGAGCTTCACCTCCGAAGTCAACACTCCGACGTCGAGGTATCATTGAGAGCCATCGATATACCCCACATTTGCCACGTCATATCAGACAGCACGATGGCTTCGGTGTTCGTCGCAGCATTTAAGACAACCGGACACGATATCGCCGATGAGCTGCTCCACGCATCCATTGAGAAGGAAAGCGGAATAAGTGTGCTGATTGGCTCTGACCAGATGTGGGCGGTAATGACAGGAGAAATGTACATACCAGAAAACGAGGAAAAACTTATTGCCATGAACACAAAGTTCGGATGGACATTCCAAGGGAGCACCGAACACTCGTCGTCAAAGGCAGTTGACTCCTGAGTCATGGTATGTGTGTTGAAGACTCAAGTAGAGGTTGAAGAAGAGCTAATCCGGTCATTTTTGGAACTAGAGGGTATAGGCATATCTGATACCGGAAACAAGGAAATGGAGATGAGCTCAACTATGCAACACTTCGAGGAAACAATAGAGCTGCGGGGAGGCAGATACGAAGTGTCATTGCCCTGGAAAACTGGGTTTGAACTATGTGACAACAAGGAAGTCGCCACTACCAGACTAAAGAAACTTTTGAGCCGCTTATCCAGCAGAGAGGGTCTTCTGCAGACTTACGACGCCACGATACGCGACTATCTACTATCCGGACATGCAGAAGTAGTAATGACCCACCTAGAAATGCGGCAAGAGTTTACTACATGCCACATAAAGAAGTTATACGGGAGCAAGCGTTTACAACAAAGGTGCGAGTCGTCTTCGACGCGTCGTCAAGGGCACGAGGATGCAAGTCGCTGAACGAGTGCTTAGAGAAAGGTGACAACTTGTACCTAGACCTCGTAAAGATATTGCTACGCTTTAGGACGCACCCCATCGCCATAATGGCAGATATCGAGAAGGCCTTTCTTCAGATTTCGATAAAAGAAGAGGACAGAGATGCCTTTCGATTTCTCTGGTTCGAAGAAGGCGATGTTTCCAGGTTTATACAGAAGCAACCGCAGGAATGGAGAATGACCAGAGTACCTTTTGGAGCGACATGCAGCCCGTTTCTGCTGACGGCAACCATACTTCATCACATTCGAAGAGCGCCACCAAGTATGGCCTCAACCGCCAAGACCTTGGGCGAATCCTTCTACGTCGACGACTTAGTGACAGGAGTTGATACGGAAGACGAAGCTGCCCAGTTTTGTAAAGAGGCGCAACAGCTCATGCTCTCGGCAGGCATGAATCTTCGCAAATGGACGACAAACTCCGCAGAGCTTATGAACCTGTTGGAAGGCGAGCACCGATCAACCAGACAAGAGATGATTGTACTTCACGAATCTTCAGTGAAAGTACTGGGAATTGCGTTGAGTCTCCAGAGCGATGACTTCGGCTTCTCAACGGACAATCTTCTTGCTTTTCTTAAAGCAAAATCAGACACAAAAAGGTTTGTTCTTCAAGCGGCGTCAAGATCGTTCAACCCAATGGGATTCATCGCATCTTACACAGTGGCCGTACGAATATTGTTTCAGAAAATCTGGACACGCGGAATTGGATGGGACGACTGTTTGCCTCAAGATTTAAGAGAAGAATGGCAAGGCTGGGTGAACCAGCTGACAAAGCTTCAATCAATCAGGGTGCCGCGCTACATCAACAGCAACACAGGGAAGCTGCCTCAAGAACTAGAAGTGCACGTTTTTAGCGATGCAAGTCCGTTAGCATACGGCGCAGTGATCTATATCGTGGCTGACAGAGCAAGATGACCCCATTTACTAATGGCAAAGTCACGTGTTGCGCCCATCAAGACGGTAACTTTGCCTCGTCTAGAACTTCTAGGAGCATTGATTGGAGCAAGATTGATGAGCTTCATATCCAGCGCACTTACGGGCTTCCAGCTACGCTACACAATGTGGACGGATTCGACAATAACGCTATCATGGCTTAAGGGCGATGCACAGAAGTGGAAACAGTTCGTTCGCAACAGAGTCACTGAGATACAAGAGCGAACCGAGCCTTCCGCTTGGAAGTATTGCCCTGGTAATGACAATCCTGCAGACCTGTTGACCCGAGGCGTATCTGTCGACCAGGTAGCTACGAGCACATTGTGGTGGCATGGGACCTCGATGGCTTCAGGAACCGGAACATATGTGGGCACTACAACCAGTACAAACAGCGGATAACGACGAACTCGTCTATTGTGAAAGAGTCACCGTTCAAGTATCCCTTACCCCTCAAGCCTCTCAAGCCTCGCTTCCGCTACTTGCAGTGGAGCGTTACAGCAGACTCGACAAGCTTCTGAGAGTTACAGCATGGGTGCTGAGGTTCGTCCATTGCTGTAGGCATCATGGGAGCGATAAACCAACTGGTCCTCTCACGGCCGAGGAGCTATCGAGGGCGAAGCAAGTACTGGATCCGACACGTACAAGACGCATTTTTCAGCGCAGAAATCAAAGCTATCGCAGAAGAGCGTTCTGTCGACATAACATCACCCATCGCAGGCCTCAACCCATTCCAGGACGAAGATCGGATACTTCGGGTTGGTGGGCGCTTGATGCGGATGGAATCTCCTGAAGGTGTCAAGCACCCGATTATACTGACAAGCGATCATCACTTTTCAAGACTACTTGTAATCCGAGCCCATTGCGAAGTGCTACACGGAGGTGTGCGGGATACCCTGACTCAGTTACGAGAGCGCTTCTGGATGTGCAAAGCACGGAGCCTGGTCAAGAAAGTGACAAGGGAATGTTACCTGTGCAAGCGTTATACCGTTGCACCAGGACACGCTCCCATAGCTCCTCTCGGAAAACCTCGGGTGACACCAGCACACGCATTTGAAGTGGTTGGAGTAGATTTCGTGGGACCTCTCTTCGTGAAGACACCGTTAGGAGAGACGAAAAACTACATCGCTCTATTCACCTGTGCAGCTTCAAGAGCTATCCACCTAGAACTTGTGTCCAGCATGACATCTGAGGCATTCTTGATGGCCTTACGTCGCTTTTGTGCCAGACGAGGACTTCCCCAGGTCATTTATTCAGATAATGCGAGGGCATTTAAGAAAACATCAGGGGATTTGCGAAAGCTTTGCAGCATGCCGTTACAAGATGATGTCTCCGGACACCTGAGCAGTAAAGGCATCGAATGGAAGTTTATTGTGCCCAACGCTCCGTGGTGGGGTGGATGGTGGGAGCGGCTAGTACGAACTGTGAAGACACCGCTTCGCAAGATTCTCCGAAGAGCCTGCCTCGATTCCGAAGAACTTATGACGGTGATCGCAGAAGTGGAAGCCGTCGTCAATTCAAGGCCTCTTACATTTATTGAGTCAGAAGACGACCAACCATGCACTTTGACTCCGGGTGATGTGTTAATTGGCAGAAGATTCACGGCGATACCACAAGGCAGCATCGAGGAAACGGGGACCTCGACGCGTAAGGAGGCCACCCGGAGACTTCAGTACAGAAGGCGCCTGACAGAAAACTTTTGGAAACGATGGACCAAAGAGTACTTGCTCCAACTGAGATCAGCGCACTTCTGCGACAAAGGGTGTGCGAACAAAGTTAAGGAGGGCGACGTCGTACTCGTACATGCTGAAAACCTTCCACGTCAAGTTTGGCAACTCGCAAGGGTGATTGAAGTCTACGAAGGAGATGATGGTCACGTTCGCTCGTGCAAGATAAAACAACAAGACGGCCTTGTGACTACTAGGGCCATACAAAGGCTGCACCCGCTAGAACTACAGGCGTGACACCACTGCGCGGCCGGGAATGTTGAATTTCCGGCGCTCCTCCGACAAGAAGAAGAGAACCTGCATGCGAGCCAGCTGGTGAGCTCGTTCGAAGAAAAGAAAAAAAAAGGATCTTGGACGTTCTGGGCTCATGCGGACGCTAATAAACGTCTGTGTGAGAGCTTGAGTCCGTGTCGGCTTTTCAGTTGGCCACATATATATTTTACACTTCGCCATAAGATGCTCCACATCTAATAAGTTCGCTGCACCACTGAATTACGGTTGTACTGCGTGTGGCTGGCTGTATTGCTGTTGCCGACTTTCTTCCACTGCACACAACACTTTGCAGGTATCTGACCAACGTTGCAGAACACTGCTCTCGTACCTTGAGTTTGTACACGACATCTTTGCGTGGAGGGCATCTGCTTTGAGCCGGTGCTTAGGCAGTGGACGCCGTGGTAGTTGATAGGTATGCAAGCTTGAGAATGCGTGTATGGTGTTTAATATAGCAAATATAGCAAAGGCATTAGTCATGGTTCTTTTATTACATGCTGCGTGGTTCCCAACTTCTCAAGTTTGTTTTATCCTCTTAATTTCTGCCCCATATGTTAGTACTGGCAGCATACCCCAGTTGCATAGGTCGGCACTTTAAGGAAGTACTCACTCAAACTCACTCACCACAATTTTTTCAGCCATCCCACTCACTCACATTCATACTCACGCCTACTCACCCTCATGAGTGCTCATTCACGTTCACTCACACATGCACTCACTCTCATGAGTACTCACGTTCATACTCACGACCACTCACACTCATGAGTTCTCACTCACATTCACACTCACACTCATGAGTACTCACTCATACTCAACTCACCACGTTCAAATGAGTATGAGTGAGTGTGAGTTGAGTGCACTCAGGAGTGAGTGTGCCGAGCTATGCCCAGTTGTACACTATCTTCTCTGGTAGCGCCGGTGTTCCCGTGATTGAAAAATCTCTCGGGCACATATCTTACAAAACAAATCGCACTGAGAGCCCTGGCCGCACACAATAATCCATCTCGTTCTCAGTGTATAATTGCAACTTGTCTTTCTGTGGCCATGGGAAAGACTGCTAGTGCAATAGAAAAGTCAAACATGAAAGAAACTCCCATGACGACATCGTGTGATCCTTTATTATAAAGTGGTGAAATAGTATAAATAGTAAACATGTCACGATACAGAAATAAAATGCTACATTCAGAGGCTATGTTGATTAACAGAATGGATGAAATTGAACTGCCTTAAAGGTGACTTTACAGAAACAAATCATACGTATATAGAGGACAGCTTCTATGAAAAAAGAAATACAAACAAGCAAGCACAGCCTAGTGCTATACAGAAATAAAATGATTTAACTGACTTAACTCAAAGGTACTTCAGTCATGGTTCATAAAAATAACTAAAAACAATCCGAACCATTGCAAAAAAAGTCTGCTGTCACTTTATATTTACAGCATAAGCACAACAAAACCAAGGGAAACCGAGCCTTGAGTGCACTGCCCGCCTGCGGCCACCGCCCACAAATCAGTCCTATTCAAACAAATGAAAGCGCTACACCCCCCTTCACCAAAGTCACTCGCCCCTCCTGGTCTATGAAAAAAGTTAAAGGTTGCACTTCAGCATCTTCATTGTCCTTCCCCCTGACGAAGAAATCGAGCTGATTCCAAACCGTTTGGAAATTAACCCATTTTTTTTCATTGGAGCCTTTCTAAAGCCGTATAGTTAGCTAACCCAACCAGACAAGCAAGTTGGGAATATCTCTATCTGTCGAAAAATGAAAAGGCAGTACATATTGCTGACACAGTACCTTGTAAAAGAAGTGAGAAAGGTATGGTACATATTGAAGTATATATTTATGTTATGCTAATCAGAACACTGTCCTTAGCAGGACTCAGTGCATAACCTCTGCAACCTTGGCTGCTTGTCCCCAACCCTGGAGTACATCCTGCGGGATCCCCTCCTGCCCGATTCAACCGCGCCCACTGATCACTGTGATGCGTCGTCGAACAGTGTGCTGGAGTCCTCACGGCCCACTTTTGGTGCGTGCAGAGGTACAGAGCACTACTATGGCCCACTCTACACGTCAAAGATCGTCGCAGTTTGCGTGGTGCTTCACAACCTCGGTGTTCGGCAGCAGCTGTCCGAGCCAGACAACATTCCTGGCACTGATCCCGAATGAGAAGATGCGGACCTTTACAGCAACAGCGACGATCCGGCATCAGTAGGCGGGACCACCTTCTGCAGCGGTTCACAGCTGGGCACCCCTGCATGTGACAGGATTATATTCCTGCGAGATCTGTGCATAAACATGAAACACAAGAAGCGCTCTTTTTTTTCTCAAAGCAAAGTAACCACTTGCATTGTGTTCGATCCTGTGCCTATCACCTGTACTTGTGTTCAGCAGGAATTCTAGACTGACAAAAGCTGCTTCCTTGTTCACGGCAAGGTGGCCGCTTGCCTTGTGTTTCGTCTGATACCTATCACATCTACGTGTGTTCTTGCAGAAATTGTATTCTGACAAAAGCTTCGTTGTGTCCTTTCGTTGAGAACATGCTAATTGTACCAGGCAGTTAAGCAAAAACATGCTCATCTCTGGCGAATCATCATAGGACTAGTTTCTTGAGGCCATAGTAACTCTGGAAAAAGCCCGCGTTATTTTATACCGGTACATGCAACCTCGAACTTCATTCCAAAGCGTTGTTTTCAGCACTTTATTTACTATGCGAACCCAGTGAAAGACTTTCCATTACATATGATGGCTGTACGAATCTCACAGGTGCTGCTCAAAAGCTCTTATTCATTTAGTAGCCACTCCAACATGCAAGAGCACAAGCTTGCTCCTGTTGGAAGTCTATGTAAACATTTAGAGTGCACAAAACGAACCAGTACAGAAAGGGGCAACGCGGACAGAGTGTCGTGTCATTCCTTTCTGTCCTGGTTTCTCTTGTGCACTAAAAAAGTTTACGTGCAAGAGTAATGTGTAATATTTTAGAAAATGCTGCGAGGCAATTTACTTTCTTCTGTAATGATTTTCCAAGTGCTTTGACGAAATCGCCTTGATTTTTTATAGCTCTTGAACAACAATGTTATGCTCCGTCTTTGCAATAATAAAAAGCCGTCAAGTTGTCTCATTGTTTACATCATTGTCTCATCATTCACTGCTGCCAACACCCCGCAGGGGCGTCTGCGCGAGCAGGCGTTTGGTGTGTGGCGACACCACGGACCCGAGCTAACGGGGGGGGTTTCGACTCCCTCCCACGCCTAGCCGTGCGTGGCTTAGCCGTGTCCGGGGAAAAGGGGATCCTGGGGGGTTGAGCCGACGCTGGGTTGATTGGACCTTTAAGGCCCCCCCGGCGGAGGCAACACACACCTTTGGCCCTTGCTTCACGTAGACGGCACCCCTGGGCTGACCCACCCAGGGGAAATCGGCAGTCGCCTTTTCCTGTCTCTCTCTCCCCTCACATCTTCGTCTTTCCCTCTCACTTTCAATCTTTCCTGTCTTCTACTCTTTTCATTTACTTCTAGAATAACTGCCAGTTGGGCGTGTTGGTATACGTTCATGATGGTGAAGCGCTAAAAGGAAAACGGAGACTTATGAAGAACACAGGACGAAGCGCTACTAGCTAGTAGCGCTTCGTCCTGTGTTCTTCATAAGTCTCCGTTTTCCTTTTAGCGCTTCACCATCATGATCATTTACTTCTGCTTTTCCTGGCGGCGAGGGTTAACCTTGTGTATGTGTCCTCTCTTGGGCACATTATATTCGGTTATAGTGGCTCTTGTACAGCTGGCGTTGGCATCCCTTTTCAAAGTGCTGTCGCGTCCCCATGTTGGGCTCCTTGGTGGGCGGCTGGCATAGCTGCCGAATGTAAACACACTTTATGGCATTTGCTTCCTTCCCTCCACTTAATGATCGTCCTCTCTCAAAGAGAGGGCGCACCGAAGACTTCCTGAACATTTTTGAAAAACCGAAAGAAAATTTCCCAAGATTTCACGTCATCCACTGCGAAACAGCTGAAAAGAATGCAAGAACTATCTCCCCGTTTGTTGTGTCAAAATGTCTCACCAATACACTCGGTTCAGGTTATAAGGCTACACGCATGGCTAGTGGGGACCTTCTCCTCGAAGTACAAAATAAGACGCAGTATGAAAACCTAACGAAACTAGTCTCCTTTGGTAACACCCCTATCTCCATTACACCGCACCGTTCCCTCAACACTTCCCGAGGCGTGGTGTCCGATCAAGGATTTACTCGATTTGACTGAAGCTGAGCTCCTCGAGGGCTGGAAGGACCAGCATGTGACACAAGTACAACGGATAAAGATCAGGCGTGATGACAAGGAAATCCCAACAAAACACCTCATTGTAACATTTTGCAGTAGTACCCTTCCGGAACATCTTGAAACAGGCTACTTGAAATTGAAAATAAGACCATACATCCCCAACCCCCGGCGCTGCTTCAAGTGCCAGCGTTTCGGTCACGGCTCTCAGAGCTGCCGCGGCCGTCAAACCTGTGCAAAGTGCAGTTCACATGATCATGATACAGACAAGTGTGCTGAAACTCCCCACTGTGCAAACTGCGAGGGTGGCCACCCAGCCTACTCTCGCACATGTCCTTCATGGAAGAGAGATAAGGAAATAATTACACTCAAGGTAACCGACAACATCTCATTCAAGGAGGCGCGGAAACGTCTCTTCGTCGCACAGGGCTATTTCATTCGCGGACGTGGCACGCAAGGGGCCAGTGCCACAAAAGTTCGCGGCGCCCGCACGTACCACTCAGAGTGGACGGGCAGCAGCGCCATTGGCCCCCCTCAGCGGAAGCAGCCCGTGCTGCTCCGCAACCAAAGGGCATGCAAGCCACCGGACCTGCAGGCCCAGGGCCTTCTGTTCAGGCAGAAGGTCCCAAAAGTGTGACACCCGTTCGCGTAATCCGCGAGCGGACATCCAGTGCCTCTGCCGAGGCAATGGAAACAACGGCAAGTCCGACGGCGTCACCGGCGCCGAAGGACCGGCGCAGCTCGTTGGAGCGCGCCAAAAAAACAAGAACTCCCGTTACGGGGCCTGACAAGGGCTCTCTGACCTAACGCAACAGTCCTTTTCAGTACACACAGCACTACTTTACACCTAAAATGGATACACAAATTATACAATGGAACGTGAGAGGTCTTCTAAGAAACCTCGACGATATCCAAGAACTCTTACACGAACATTCACCACTAGTGCTGTGTGTACAAGAAACACACTTAAAATCCAAGTACACCAATTTTCTACGGCACTATGTTATATTCCGAAAGGACCGAGATGATGCTGTGGCGTCATCTGGTGGCGTGGCCATTATAGTTAACCCAGGAGTAGCATGTACACATCTACCACTACAAACATCCCTTGAGGCAGTGGCTGTTCGAGCAGTTCTTTTGAATAAACTCGTCACCATCTGCTCTCTATACATACCTCCACACCACCGTCTCGAAAAACATGAATTCCAGTCCTTAATAGATGAACTGCCCGAACCTTATCTGGTCCTTGGGGACTTGAATGCACATAGCGGTCTATGGGGTGATTCTCGCTGCGACGCACGAGGTCGCCTAATTGAACAGTTCCTCTTTTCTTCCGGTGCGTGTCTGTTGAATAGGAAAGAGCCAACATATTATAGCCTCGCCAACAAAACCTTCTCGTCCATAGACCTCAGCATTGTATCTGCATCGCTTCTACCCCTACTCCACTGGAAAGTCATAAATAATCCTTTCGGAAGTGACCATTTTCCTGTAGTACTGAGCTCACCAATATCAAATGAATGTCCCCCACAGGTTCCTAAATGGCTCACAGACAAAGCTGATTGGGAACAGTTTCATGAGATTACCCGTTTAAGTTGGACTGATATAAGTGGCTTAAGCATAGATGCAGCTGTACAGTACTTTACAGCTTTCCTGACTGATGCTGCACTTAAATGTATCCCGCAAACATCTGGACTGCCCGGCAAGCGACGTGTCCCATGGTGGAATTCGGAGTGTGCAAATGCGCGCAGGAAGCAAAACAAGGCATGGAAATTGCTGCGGGACTCTCCGACAGCGGAGAATCTTACAAATTTTAAGAACATAAAGTCTCAAGGCAGAAGAACACGCCGACAGGCTAGAAGGGAGAGTTGGCACAAGTTTTTATCTGGAATCAATTCTTATACACAGGAGGGCAAAGTCTGGAACATGGTTGGTAAGGTAGCAGGACGACAAGCACATTCACTTCCACTAGTAAACACACAAGGCGACAGCTTGGAAGACCAGGCGAACTTCCTCGGCGAACACTTCGAACAAGTGTCCAGCTCGTCGCACTATAGTGAAGCTTTCCAACGACACAAAACAAGAATTGAACAACAGAAGCTAGAGCGGAAACCCACAAAACACGAGGCATACAATGCACCTTTCTGTTTAGCTGAGCTGCAGGCGTCACTTAACTGCTGCAATAAATCTGCCCCAGGCCTCTGACCGGGTCGTATATGAAATGCTAAAACACCTGCCTTCTGAAACTCAAAAAAGCCCTCCTTTCCCTGTATAATGCTGTTTGGTTTTCCGGCGAGATCCCTTCTGCCTGGAAGGAAGCCATTATTATTCCGATTCTAAAGCAAGGCAAGGATCCATCTTCCGTTACCAGTTACAGGCCGATCGCACTAACAAGTTGCCTGTGTAAGCTCTTCGAAAAGATGATTAACCGCCGACTTCTACATTTCCTGGAAAAAAACAATCTGCTGGATCCATACCAGTGCGGATTTCGCGAGGGTAGATCCACCAATGACCATCTTTTGCGTATCGAGGCACAAATCCGTGACGCTTTCGTCCATAATCAGTTTTTTTCTTTCGGTGTTCCTGGATATGGAAAAGGCTTACGACACCACATGGCGCTTCGGCATACTGCGAGACCTCTCACACTTGGGTGTCCGAGGTAATATGCTGACCATAATCGAAAGTTATTTGTCCGAACGCACGTTCCGTGTCCGAGTGGGGAATGTTTTATCTCACACATTTGTCCAGGAAACTGGAGTGCCTCAGGGTGGTGTCCTGAGTTGCACACTTTTTATCATCAAAATGAATTCCCTGCGACTGTGCATTCCATGCAGCATGTTTTACTGCACATATGTCGACGACGTGCAGATCGGTTTTAAATCATGCAATATCGCAATGTGCGAGCGGCAGATTCAACTTGGCTTGAACAAGGTTTGCAAATGGGCTGAGGAAAACGGGTTCCAACTAAATCCGCAAAAAAGCACGTGCATCCTGTTTTCCAGGAAGAGAGGCATTCACTCCGACCCTGACATATACCTACATGGTCAACGTCTGTCTGTGAAGACCGAGCATAAGTTCCTGGGCCTAATATTAGATACCAAACTAACATTCATGCCACACATCAACTACATAAAAAACAAGTGCTTGAAAACCATGAATATCCTGAAAGTGTTGTCACGCACTGCATGGGGTAGTGACAAGAAATGCCTCATGAATTTGTATCGAAGCCTCATACGCACGCGCCTGGATTACGGGGCGATAATTTATCAGTCTGCGACACCAACAGCCTTGAAAACGCTCGACCCTGTCCACCACCTAGGCATTCGTCTTTCCACGGGAGCTTTTCGCACTAGCCCCGTGGAAAGCCTGTACGTTGACTCGAACGAGTGGTCGCTGCATCTCCAGAGATCGTTCCTATCTTTTGCATACTTCCTCAAGGTGAACGCGAACAACGAACACCCCGTACACTCCACTATCAATGCCTTGTCCAGTTCTGTCCTGTTTGACAACCGTCCTGCCATGAGACAGCCTTATGCACTTCGTGTGAGAGGTCTAGCTGAAGAAATGGGCGTGCCACTTCTTGACCACCGTTTGGCTCCTCCCGCTGCATATGTCCCGCCATGGCAGTGGAAGCTCATAGATTGCGACATATCATTTGTAGAAGTTACTAAACGTGCACCCATTGCACACATTCGAACACACTTCCTCGAACTTCAGCATAAATACTCAATGTGCAGAATTCTTTACTGATGCCTCAAAGACTCACAATTCTGTCTCCTACGCAGCGGTCGGCCCATCTTTTTCAGATGCCGGTACTCTACATCCTAACACCAGCATCTTCACAGCAGAAGCTTATGCTATACTTGCGGCCGTTAAACACATTCAACAACAAAAATTACAAAGATCAGTAATATACACAGATTCCCTGAGCGTGGTCATAGCCCTCAAAACTCTGAAAAGACACAAAAACCCTATCCTCGTCTCGGTCTACTCACTCCTGTGCACGGTCTACACTCTAAAACAGCATGTCCGTAATCTGCTGGGTGCCAGGGCACCGTGAGATACAGGGAAACGTGTTGGCGGACCAGCTAGCTGCGTCCGCCCACGAAAGCACTGCCAATACATCCATAGGTGTCCCTGCACTTGACCTCAAACCTTTCCTCAAACGAAAGCTCAGGGACTATTGGCAGCGGTTATGGGACAGGCAAACGCAAAATAAACTTCATCTCATCAAGCCACATCTCGCGAATTGGCCGCCAGTATCGAAGTCACGCCACACAGAAGTTACACTCACCAGATTAAGAACAGGACATACACACAGCACACACTCATACCTTTTGTCCGGTGGGGACCCACCTTTGTGTGATAAATGTGGTGAACCACTCACTGTCCTGCACATACTAATCCAATGCACTGAATTAGATCATATAAGAAAGAAGTACTTTCCATTAGCATTCCGAGAACAAATACCACTACATCCATCGATGCTCATAGGAAGCGAACCGGTTTTTAAACATCAGTCTGTGTTGGCGTTTTTAAAGGAAATTAATAGCTTTCATGTTATATACCCTGGCAATCCGTAGCACAACCTCTGAAAGGAGATTGTTGCTGCGGAAGCTCTATTAAAAAGGCACCTGCCTCCCTGCCTTTGGCCTCAAAGGCCTTGAGGAGGCATTCGTGCTGTTTTCATGGCTCTCATTTGTAGATATCATACTCAGTGGCGTAGCCAGGGGGTGGCACACCGGGCACGTGCCCCCCCCCCCCCCCGAAATTTTTTTTCGCCATGGCATACATAGCGAAAAATGGCCATTTCAAGGAGGTGCCCTCCCCGAAATCAAGGAGGTGCCCCCCCCCCCCCCCCCGAAAAAAATTTCTGGCTACGCCCCTGATCATACTCACTCTCAATTCATTCCACGTCCATAGATCACATCACGTATCGCCGCCATATTTTTATACTTTATACACAGTTTTTACGCTTCTATATAGCGCGTGATTTTAGGCCTCTATACAGCCGTAATACACCCTGTCATCATAATCATTTTCCATTGCAAACACCACATCAAAGACATGGCGCTCTTTGGCCACCCATGGCCCTTGCGCCAAGAAACCCCACTAATCATCATCACTGCTGCCAACAGCAAAGGATGCATCTAATATTGTGCCAGCCAGTTCTGAAACAAGTACATGTACAAAAAAGACCTTTCTTTGCATGCAGTTTGTACATTTCTTAGTGCTACCAGTGCAAAGTAACATCAACTGCGTAAAATACAATCCCTTTTCTTTATCTGAGGCCGTTATACACTTCTTATTCGTGCGTTGTAAGCAAGATTCCCCTCAAGACCATATCTTTCAGATTGAATTGATCGTGCGTTACATGAGGTCCTGAAACTTATCTGTTATTGCACGTACGTCTGTATATTTACACGATTGTAATTTATTTTGCAGTAGTCCGTAAGCATCCTTATCAAAACATATAACGCCATCTCAATGATCACGACAGTTCAGGATCATGGTTCCCGCATCGTAGACATAAATAGCACGACTCGCTGTAGGGCTAGTTGGCACATTACTTCAAATAAACTGGGCACTGAACCGCCGCCACAACAAAAAAGACAGAAGAAACAGAAGGGGCATTATCAGTACTTGCAATGCTGTGCAGCTCCTTATCTCTTCACTATCGGTAGCGCCTTTGGAAGCCACAGGCCTTGGGAACACGGAGCCGACGTGCACAACTGTAATGATGCCGGCGTCGCCAAATCAAACGCATCTCCGCCTGTTCTCCTGCAATAAGCACGTGCATAGCTGAAACGTCAAGACCACCCAATTGAAACGCAAGGTTACCTGATTGCGCTGCGATTCCCCACCTCGGGATCACGCTGCCACCACTTTCCTTCACCGGCGACGGCCTTCTGCTGGGGCCCAGTCGGTAAAAGCGCTCTGTCAGCGTCTGTCACAGCTCCCGTCGTACCAGCGGCAGCAAGTCGCCCTCCAATTATGGGGACGATCAGCAATAAAATCCAACATCGCGGCCCTCTGTTCGGCGCTCAGTCAATGCCGCAACAAACAAAACACCGCACACAATAACGATGCACGCAATGTCGACGCTGGCTCGACTGGTTCGCTTAGTGGCTAGAAAAGTTTCTATGGCTGCGCTAAATTGCAGACGATATCGTCTGCTTTACGACTTCAAAGCCGCACGCTTCACTTTTGTTTTATTTTCTTGTTGTTGCGTTTTCAATTAAAGAGACAAAGTGTTACCTAATTGCACGTTTCTTTGTATTTCATGTCGCCTTTACGTCACGTTTCCCAAGCAGTTCGTGCGTTTGCGTCACCATTGTGTACACGCCACGCCTACGTATAATTTGACAGAAAATGGCGGAAGTCCAGAATAGCACCCCGGGACAAGAAAGAGAGACGGGCTGGCCCTAGCTAACAACATGGCCGTTTATTTCGTAGGTACAAATATATACGCTTCTTTGAAAAGGGAAATAACAAAATATTGAGAAGAGGGAATCCTACGCATGCGTTACGGCTTGTCATTGAATATGAAATGATCAGATGCGTAGTTAATTAATCTCCTTGCGGGTTAGTACGATCGACGGTACGCTTACATACTATGGCTCTGTGTAATCAATTGCCAACGCTTCGTAGATTTCCCGGGCGCGACAATCATGATACCTGCGCAAGATGCAGGTTTGTTCGAAATTAAAAGTTCAGCCACAATCAGCACAATGATTGCTTCGAGTTTTGGCCTTCAGATTATTCTTGTGCTGTCGCAGCCGGGCGTTGATGCAGCGACCCGTCTGCCCGACGTACCGGCCACTGCAAGACTTTGATACCTCATAGATAACTTCAGTCTTGAAGCGCACAAATTGCGTCACATGTTTCTTCTTGCAAAACGAAGGATTTGGACCAGAACATTCACTTTCTTTCACAATGAATTCATGGGCGATTGGCGCTGAGAACAGTACTCTTAATCTGGCACGAGCAGCATCATTCTTGATCATGCGCGAAACGCTCTGCAAATAGGGGATGACCGCCCCTCTTGCTATGCTGTCTACAGCACGAGGTCTTGCCGCCTTACGTGCATGCTCTTTCACGATGAGTTCACCGACTCCTCTAAAGAATTGGTCAGCTAAGCCGGCCTTCTTCAATCTGAAGACTTTATTGGTGAAGCTTGCAGCGATTTGATGCCGACACGACCTAAGTAGAGCATTCCTCATAGCAGAAAGCGCGATAGCCCGCTTGAATACCTTAGAACGATGCGGTGCAACTGGAAGCAATTTATTTCTTTGAACGAGATGGGTACTCCCAACAAGTGTGCCCTGCACTAAAGGCTATCTTGAAGTCGAGAAAGCGTACCTGACCACCCGCGGGCATGTCGCTCGTAAACCGTCGCTTACCGGACGACGGTTGAGCTGAGGTACAGAAAAACCAAGTCCATAAACGTGGACACGCTTGTGCCGATGGCATTTTGGAATAGTGTAGTTCCGTATCTTTCCATACCCTCTAGCACATACACACATACGGTGGCTTGGTGCAGAGAATGGCGCTAGAGTTGGTGGTTTCTTGTCAAGAAAAGGACAATGAAATTAACGCAGGCTGAGACATGATTTCAAATAAGCTTTGTTACTCCCGTCAGGCACTGTTGTTATTCTTTTTATATTCTTCGCTGTTTCAAACTACAAGTACACATGTTGACCAGAAAATTTCTCCTTCCAGGGGCCACAATAAACGCTTCCTCTTATGATAAAATGCTATTTGTGTGCCACTTAAAAAATAACTGGAAGTTAAACACAAACATGTATAATATATTTTCCTCAAAATCAAGAGCAAATAATGAAGTGTTAGCATGTTAGCACTTCATCCATAGCAGTACCCTTGAAGAGTACGCTTCGGTGCGCTGGATTATTGCCTTGAATATTCAAATCAGTACATAATAAAAGGCCTGTAGTCGCTTCAACGGTCTTGCTTTTCATTTACTTGCCACCACAAAACTATCATTCAAACACCTACACATTCTTTACTAAAGAGTAAGAGCTTACCATCACAAAAATATCATTCAAATACCGACACATTCTTTACTAACGAGTAAGAGCTCTGAGATTCTCAACACACAGTAGTTGATTAATCGATAGAAATTTGTTGGGGATGTCAAGACAGGAATAAGCAGGAATTTCACATAGTAAATTTGCATCGCACTATTGAATGTCAGAACGTTTGCAATAGCATCGCGAACACACAATTCCTGATAGATTTGGTGAAACTGTTTCTCCAAAGGATAAGTGCACGAAATAGGGTTGCTGGAAACTATGCTGCCATTGGCAATTGGTACGCAATTGGTTTCACGCACGAGTTAAACGTTGCTAAGGTAATTACAAGCATCACATCAAAGAAGCACGGCCACCCGGCGAGGAAACGTATTACGTAACACACGCGCATCACAACTGCTGCGCAAAAAATCACCGTAAAATGGGGCAAATACCAAACAAGAATTTTGAGGTTTATGTAACTACGTTTTCTGAGAAACCCCTAGCACTAGTTGTTTTTTTTTTTCACTGTGAAAAACGACACTGCCGCTTAATCTCTAGCAGGGGTCTCAAACACGCGGCGTGCGGCTTCACAAATAATAAAATGTTTGTGACTTTTCTAAATGGTACTCACATTATTAACTCCCCTATTGCGACTAATAACCATTTCTTCGGATACGCTACAGAGACGGGACTGGTCTTAAGCCTTTTTACAGCGAAAGCTGTTATCAGATCACAACAGGGGCCGTTTTTGCGCCGTAGTTGTCCGCGGCCGCCGCCGCCGGTGCACGTAACCACTGTCGCGCGAAATAAGAAAAAAAAACTAACTAAATAAAGAATACCTAGGACAGAATGGTAATCAAACCCGGACCCTCTGCGTGGCAGCCCAGTACTCTACCACTGAGCTACGCCGGCGCTTCAAACGGCGTTGCAAACTGACCCCTATCCAGGCTTCATGTCGGGTAAGGAATGGCGTTAACATGTGTAATAACGCGTTTTAGAAGACTAAAGTAACAACCAGGCATCACTCAATGCGTCACTTACCGCTGCTGGCTATTGATGAATAGGCAGAACAGAAAAATAATATATTCAGAAACATTGTAACTGTATGTTTGCGGGTTACTTCACAATTTCAAGTGTCTGCCGTCCGCTCGACGGAGCACGTAAGCGAGACGTCCAGAGGAAGACCGACAGAAACCGAGAGTCGCAGCCAGATATCTCGATGTGTGTCTGGCGCACTCGTGATAGCAGGGACGGAGAAAACGCTCTCGTATTCCCATATTTTTCCGCTCTACGCTTAAGCCATGATACAGAATGTCCTATTTCTTTTTTTTTACTTTTTTGTGTTGTGTGCTGCATCACACGTCAGACCCACCGATGCTCTGAATGCGTTTTAAATGCGAAGCATTTCTTAGCGAACTTCGGCGAGTTTGAGCGTATCTATCCATCTATCTGGCAGCCTACGACTTTGTGCTCTCCTGGCCGTATCGTTAATGGGAATTATACCAAAATAGGTATGGCATAACATCACTATATGACGAAAATAAATGACTGGCATATTATTAAAATCATGACTAACTTGTCATAAAAATCATGATTTACACGCCATGGCCGCAGTGCTCCTGAGGCCGTTTTCTTAACTTGATGTATCCAAAAATTGGTACGATGAGATCTTTTTGCATGACCAAGAAGATTATAGATGGTAGTATGAAAATCATGACCTGCATGCCATGTACAACATGATTTACATGCCACGCTCAAGGTGCGCTGACTGCCATTTCGCTAGCTTGATATACACCAAATTTGGTATTGCGTGACGTGACTGTTTGACGAACACAAATGCTAAGTGGTCATATGGAAATCATGACATGTCATGTGCAACATTGCTTGCATGCCACGCTCATGGCACGCTCGCGGCCGTTTCGCTAGCGTGATATACACGGAAATTTGGTATTGCGTGACATGACTGTATGACGAACATAAATGACTAGTGGTAATATGGAAATCATGACATGTCATGTGCGACGTGGCTTGCATGCCACGCTCATGGCACGCTCGCGGGCGTTTCGCTAAGCTTGATATGCACCACATTTGGTACTGCGTGACGTTACTGTATAACGAATATAAATGGTAAGTGGCAATATGCAAATCATGACATGTCATGCACAACATGACTTGCATTCCATGCCCATGGCGCGCTCGCGGCCGTTTCCATAGCTTGATATACACGAAAATTGGAATTGCGGAACGTGGCTATATAACGAACATAAGTGGCAGGTGTTAACATGAAAATCTTGCCATGCATGTGATCTACAATGCCATTTACATGCCACGCTCATGGTGCGCTTGCATCCTGTTCGCTAGGTTGATATACACCAGAATTGGTATTGCGCGACGTGTCTGTAGGACGAACATAAATGACAGGTCCTAACATGTAAACCATGATATGCATATCATGTGCAGCATGATTTGCTCCTTGCTGGCTGCTTCGCATTACATTGATTCCCACAATGCGTGGGGTCTGCCGGGTTTTTTTTGTGAATACTTATAAAATGTAGCGCTCACCGGTGCACCTTACGTTTCGCCGTTGAATGTGGTTGAATTCCATTACGCCACAGCAATTACTAGAGGCCGCTTTTTTTTTCTATTTCTCAAAGCTGCAGTGGGTTCTTCGCATGAAGAACTTCAATTCTCCTGTTCGAAATAACCGCCTAGGTGCAATAATTAAAAATATAATTAATTTACCTTTCTTAACTACAGTATCAAATGATGTTACAAGATACAGATGCCTGCGGCTACAAAAGATGTCATTCTGGAGGCATCGAGCAAATATCGAATTTCTCTGATTTTTGAGGATTTTGGACACATTTCTTGAAACACCTGGTATATTTCGTTTGCGCGGGGCGATCCAGGACATGGAGTCTTTATAAGCAAATTTGGAACTCCGTCGAGTTGCTCAACGCGAGTAGTACTACGTTCGGGTATAGATTGTGTACACAATATTTAGCCCTATGCTACGTCAGGCCTGCGCCATGTTGCGAGTTATGCGTCCACGCCTTGGGAACCGCCACAGTCTAAACGATTGCAGCGAATCTGGTAGCAGCAATGCGAAAAACAATATTTGACCACAATGGTATACAACAGTTGACAAAAATGTGTTTCTGAACTAAGCTATGACCAGCCTAAAGTATTACGAAACAATTAAAAGGAAAGCTTTACAAACATACTTGCGCGCGGCTCCGCAATGTACCAACGGGCAGCCTGGAGATTTCACAGTATCAAAGCGGCTTAAAAGGCTCCAGCTACTTGATTAGCAAAAATGCATGCGATATAAGATAAGCAAGGTAATGTTATAACAACACTAAATTACACAGTGAAGGTGGTAGAAGGCTTCGATTCTTAGCTGTCGATTCACAGACAAGCTACACAACGTTGAAGGGAATGCATGTCGGGAAGCACTCTGAGTCTCTTGTGTAACTATCCATGGGGCTATAAGCGCTATACAAGGCATGTCGAGCACAGAACAGCTGGATAACATGACATAACGCTATATTTGATCAAACATACAGAAGAGTTTAGGATTATCAGGCTTGCAATAAACTCCTCACTGAGCCTTAAGACTTGAATTTCGCGAGAAATGCAGCACAGCCCGATGAAGGAAATAAATTAACTTAACATTTATTGGTTGGTTCAGATGGTTTTGTTTCGTTCGCAAAGCACTGGATTATGACGTCGCAGTACTTCTTGTCGTACATGGTTATGTTTCTTGTTCCACATTCTCGGAGATATATATCGTCACAAGTCTCGCTCCAACTGTTCTCACTCCCGCTTCTGACCCACATTTCACATGGATTTGTACAACCTCGAGCGGCTGAAAAGATAAAAGAATGACGTTATTGTGAGGGTAAGTCAATATATCCCAATACGGGCTAAGTGTGAAAATTTTATTTAGTATGCTAGAACATCATAGTCCGAAAGAAAAAAATAGGCAATCAACGCGAAAAGGAATATTTAGGGATGACCAGCTTATCACAACGGCCTGCCTTTGACCCATGGCTTTCCAAGGTTAAAGGGGGGGACGTGAACAGTTCTTCGAATGCAACATCAGAAGTCATCGGCCGCCATTATTGCGAAAAAGCACATGGCGGCTCTACTACTGTGAAACCTGAGGAAGGACATCGCGCTGGCACCCAGCAAGTCGCGTGCGTAGAGATCACACTGCTCCGTTTTACAAAGCGGCAGTGACACCAAGGGTTGAGGTAAGCATTACGGTTTTCGCGGCACGAGTGTGCTATTGTTAGGCAGATTCACCAACTCGATGTGCAGCATGTGCGCTTCATCTTGGCGCGCTTTGTCGACTTCGTGCTTGTTGCGCCAGCTTAGATGCGGGTCATCTTCAGCGAGTTCCGTAAGGTTGTTTCCCCCATCACAAGTAGTCACGTTGCGACTCAGCGCAGTCGCAGAGGCGGCACAGGAGGAGGGGCATTCGCTCGCTCGACGAGACGGTCGCGCCCTCGGTGGCACCCTGCCAAAGTCAGCTCCATGTTTGCGAGATGTTGCAGTCATCTTACGTTAAGTATTCCGATTAACTCTTGGCTATTTCTGCTAATTATATTATCTCAGACGTTTTAGATGTGAAGCATCTTATGGCGAAGCTTAATCCGGTGGTGGTGGTGGTGGTGGTGTGCCGCGTGCCCACCCTTACTGCGCATGCGCAAACAGTTAAAGAAAAAATAAAAATAAAAAACCTCCTCTCCCCCTCTCTCTCTCCTCTAGGCATCCCTCCCCACGGCAACCACACCCTCACTGCGCATGCGCCTCCCTTCCTCTCTCCCCTCTTACACTCCCCCCTCTCTCCATCCCTGCCCGCGGCGTCTAACTCCCCCTGCGCATGCGCGTCCCCCCCTCTCTCTCCTCTCCTACGCTCCCCCCCTCTCTCCTCTACGCATCCCTGCCCACGGCGTTCACACTCCCACTGCGCATGCGTGTCACCCCCTCTCTCTCCTCTCCTCCGCTTCCCCCTCTCTCGCCTCGCGACGCCGACGCAGGCAGCGTCTGCTAGCGAGTTTCTTGGTTGAAAAAACCGACTGCTCGCGCTGCACAACCGTTCACTGGCCATCCCGTATATATGGCAATGGATCTTGACCTCCAAGGTGGTGCCGGTGGAAGATTTCTCCTGTGCGTTGTTGAACAATAAAAATTCGCAGCGTGCGCGTTAACTAAAAGCGGAGTGCGGGTCTCTGTGTCCAGTCGGAGCCTTCTGTCTCTCATTGCCCATTAGCAGCGATTGGCATGTTTTTCGTTGATTTTAACCTTGGTTTGAGCATTGCTAGCCTTGTTATGGCCTGTATTGAGTGATTTACTGGGAGCGTAATCATGCCATATGAAATGGATGGGTGACAAGGCGGGCCCCTAAAGTGATTCGCACTTAAAAACCATGCACTCTAAACAATGAGTAATGGTATGAGGCAGACTTGGCGCCCGCCTTGCCCTTCCCCCCTCTCTCTGGGCACAAGCCTATGCCCCCCAGGCCATAGATTGTAAGCATGTGTCTACATCTATTGCTTACTTAAGACACGTCTTTGCCACATTTTCATGAGGGCGAAAAGAGTGAGGTGTGATATCCGTGTCCTATCCGCTTGCCGGAAAATCGCGGCTAGGAGAAAAGAAAGAACTATTTTTGTAGTATTTTTCTGAAGTAAACTTCTAGCGGAGTTTTGTAAAGTGTCGCCAGAGCAGCGCTCGCCGCCTGCGTTGCAACACTCTGCTAATAAGCTCTCTGTATAAATCATTCACAAAGCCGCGTAATGAGAGCACTTCGCATTTCCATCTGACAACGCCGCCGTGGATCGTATTTTCACATAACCTGGAAGATATAAGGCAATGTCTTCCGCATGAGCCGCAAAATAGTGCTGTTTTTGTTTTCTGACATATTATTACCTAGAACTGCAACTTTATCAGTTCAATTACATGAGCAGAGAATGATGACTGACACTTTGGCATACTTTCGCGCAATCGGGCTGGACGAATACTAAATGTCGGTACGATTGAGTATCTTCCGTGTGTGTTTTTGTCCAGCTCTCGTCTAGAGTCAACCCTTTCACGTCACAAATGCGCACGGTATTTAATCAGCCCCGTGACATCAGCGGAAGTGAAAACCTTGACGTTTTCTCAGCTAAGAAAATATATGTGTGGCACGGAGTGCTTCTTCTATGAATCGGTTTACGCAGACGTGTAAAATGCTGATCGTTCAGTGCTAGCGCCGCCACGATGGTGCATTGGTTACGGAGTTGAGCTGATATAGCACAAATGACGCGGTTTTCATCTTGTCCGAGGCGACGACTTTCGATGGAGGCCAAGTGCGACCGCATACAGTATTCTGCAATGTAAGCACGCAGTGAACCCCACATGATCAAAATTATCCGGAGCCTTCCATTACGAAGGCTCTTATAGACTCAGCCGCATTGGGACGTAAAACGTTATTAACCGACCGACCGACCGACCGACCGACCGATCGACCGACCGACCGACCGACCGACCGACCGACCGACCGACCGACCGACCGACCAACCAACCATTTTATTCTGTTTAGTAAGTCATGGTCAGGTTGCCTATTAGCCACGGAAACAATTGACCGACTAGCAAAACAAATGCTGCTGCAGTCGCTTAACAACAGTATAAGGCATATTTTGCCTACAACATGAACGAAATGCTGCTAAACAGCAAACTGTGACTCCCGCGCTTCCGAGAGCACAGTCGAGCTTATTTTAAGGACAGAAAATCTCAGCGTAGTGTCACAACGTCATGCGCACAGCATTGGCTTAATGCTATCGCCTCCTCCTGCTTCATATAAAATGCTAGTTAGAAGTAAAACCTTCAAGAAAAGGGCAGTACCATGCAAGAATACATACACTTATAAATCATTATTTGAAAAGTACAGCTATTGTCGACATTGCGGTATGACGTCTTCCCTAAACCACGATAAGGTTATGGGGGACGCGGTAGTGGAGGGCTTCGAAAATTTTGGCCATCTATTTTGTGTACCGTGCACTGACATCGCACAGTACACGGGCTTCTAGCGTGTCGCCTCAATCAAAATGCGACTGCCGCGTCCTGGATTGAACCCCCCGACCTAACCGCTGCGCCCCCACGGTGGACTCACCCAACCACCTAACCCCAATAAATAAAAATTGAGTTAATTGATTAGCTTTTAATGCATTAATTGATGTCTCTTGCAATAATTCTACCGCTACAAAAAGTGTAATTATGTCGGCAGAAAGCAAATATTCAATTTCCCTTATTTATGAGAACTTTTGGACACATTTGTTGAAACACCCTGTATACGCCTTCAAAATCTATGATATCATGACGAGCACATATGACAAGTTCCAGGCTGTGGCATCATTTGTTTTATTCTTTCAGCTTGTTGTGACTTAAAGGAGCAGTTACATGACTTTTTAAGCTTGAGTTAAGGCCTTCACTCGATAGCTTAGTATGCATCTTTTTCTATGAAAGTGGGAATTGCGTCAGATACGTAGAAGCATGGCCTCTGAGATGGAGGGCGCGCGGCGGGTTTTTCTCCAGCCGTCCCAATCGCACGGAGAGAGGGTATTTCCCGAGGTGGGCGTGGCCCGCTCTTTTCTCCGCACCGCGGCGCACTTACTTGGGATCGGATAGGGTGCCTCGATGCGCTCGTTCGCCTCCGCTCCGTTCAGGGTGGAGACAAGCGCGTCGTCTGCTACAGCGGTCGCCATTACTGATCCCAATCGTCAATTCTCGCACTGCCAGCGCGCGTATTCGCAGCCTTTTGCTCACGAGTAAAGACACTTTGGGCTGGACTTGGCTTCGCAAACGCATAATCATTCACGGATGCTGCTAGTTATAGGTTTGTAGGCACGTATCACAGCAAGTAATCGAATGTCTCGCGCCTAAATGTGTTGCAGGACGTAATGACCCTCACCGCCGCCGCGGCCGCTGGCTGCGGCTGAGTGGTGCACAGCTGCTTTGGATCACTGAGAGCTGGAGGCATCACTATTCACTTTTATACTTTGCGGGCGTATATGTTCGTTTATTTATTTATTGATTTTTACACCGCATACACACAGCATTTCCCAACATGCATCAGCAGTGATAAATTTGCTGACGTGAGAACCCTAAGGTTTAAATAAATTACTCGCTGTTTAGCCAAATCTTAAAGCGAATAGAATTCGCGCGCAGGTTCCGAGGCTGCTGTTTTATGTGACCGATTGCCGGATATATTCGTCCTCGTGTCCTCCTATTGAATGCCTATTTAAAATACGGCTGTATTTCCCATTTCGTGAAAATATAAGCGAAAATGCGGTAAGCATCACAATGTCGTTTAGCGATCGCAGCGTAAACGACTCTACTCTGTGATGCTTCAGTTTTTAGGAGCGAAGCTCCTTAGGCTCTCACGATGTCCGTTGTCACCGTCGGACCGAAACACAGCTGCTACATATACCGTACAAAGAGCGTCCATAGCGCACATATGATTTAAAAATAGACCGTACTCTGTCCATCCGTCCATGCCTATATCCGTACATCTGTCCGTTCCCCCGTCCGTCCGTGCGTGCGTCCATCCGTCCGTACGTCCGCGTATCTATCCATGCGTTCATCCCTCCGTACATCCGTGGATCCGTCCGTCCGTCCATCTGTGCGTGCGTCTGTCCATATCTGTCCGTCCTTTATACTAGTCGGCGACTTCAACGTAGACAATATGGACCTTAGGACCCTAGCTTCGCTCCGTCATCAGCATTCACTTCGTGGATCTGCAGCCATTTTTTTCAGCGCCACAAATTCCGCGTTGAAATTAATGACTGTGTATGGTACACAAAAAGCGTTCCTTCAGGGAGGTAATTCTGGAAAATTATTCCACCGGATAACGAAAAAAAAAATTTTTTTGTATTTGTCGTTCTTGTTCCGCAAGAAAACACAACTCGGAGTGAATAGTTGCAGTTCATTACAGACGCGACAATATTCATAATCACACGTTCATGCATCAAAAAAAAAAAGAAGAAGAAGAAGGAGATGCCCGCGACAGCGAAAGTACGATTTCCAAGCACACTCCGAAAACAACGCCAAATTTATGAGAACGGTTCTCAACGTTCGAGGCACCAACACGCAGTCAAAACCACACGCATAACTTGTAATGGCGTTGCTAATAATATACGCGCCGTTTTAAAAAAATTACACCATCTCCCGCTAAAGGGAACCATGTGTAGATGTGAAGCAGCGGGCGCTAACGCTTACACTGGCGGCGGCGTTGACGCTGGCGCTCATCGCAGCGTTGCGCAGGAGAGAAAACTGGGGAGGCGCAAAGCAGGCAGTGATGGAGCAGTTTTTCCTACTGGAACATGCCAATCGCTGCTAATGGGCAATGAGAGACAGAAGACTCCGACTGGACACGGAGACCCGCACTCCGCTTTTAGTTAACGCGCACGCTGCGAATTTTTATTGTTCAACAACGCACAGGAGAAATCTCCCACCGGCACCACATTGGAGGTCAAGATCCATTGCTATATATACGGGATGGCCAGTGAACGGTTGTGCAGCGCGAGCAGTCGGTTTTTTCAACCAAGAAAGTCGCTAGCAGACGCTGCCTGCGTCGGCGTCGCGAGGAGAGAGAGGGAGGAGCGTAGGAGAGGAGAGAGAGGGGGGTGACACGCATGCGCAGTGGGAGTGTGAACGCCGTGGGCAGGGATGCGTAGAGGAGAGAGGGGGGAGCGTAGGAGAGGAGAGAGAGGGGGGACGCGCATGCGCAGGGGGAGTTAGACGCCGCGGGCAGGGATGGAGAGAGGGGGGAGTGTAAGAGGGGAGAGAGGAAGGGAGGCGCATGCGCAGTGTGGGTGTGGTTGCCGCGGGGAGGGATGCCTAGAGGAGAGAGAGGGGGAGAGGAGGTTTTTTTATTTTTATTTTTTTTTAACTGTTTGCGCATGCGCAGTAAGGGTGGGCACGCGGCACACCACCACCACCACCACCACCACCACCGGATTAAGCTTCGCCATAAGATGCTTCACATCTAAAATCATCCCAAAAGTACCCGACGTGCTTGCAATACTCACGCTGCATAGACGAGAGGCACTCGTCGGCTGCCACTTGTCACGCTTTATTATCATTGTCCATAAAAGTATTCTTTTAGGATCCCTTGGGAAAGTAAACATTTTCCATCCATTCCTAGAATGGTTCGTGCACTGTGGCACGCAACATCCAGTCATCTTGCGGGACTCGCGACGAATCAGACGGGCGACAAGGCGGCAGGCGCCGCGTGCACGCTTAAAAAGAGCGCGGCGTGGGGTAAAACATGGCGGACGCGCGAGGCGAGGCGGCGTCGACCCTTTCAAAGAATGGCCACACTCTAAGCGGGGGCGCGCGCATCGAGGCACTCTAGGATCGGAAAAGCTGCCGCGCTGTTGGCGCAGCTTGCATGTGGCGAGGAGAGAGAGTAAAACGTCTTTATTGATGTTTGAATGGCGAAGGAGCGCGTGGGAGGAACCCCCTAGTCCGGGGTCCCTAAGATGACTCCAGCGACGAGTCGGGCCCGCTGTATTACGGCTCGGAGGACCTCGGGAGGTCCGTCGCGGAGAGTATCATCCCACAGCTCCTCGTTACGTAAAGGGTGAAGGAAGACTGGTAAGGGGGGGGAAGATGCTTGCAGTGCACTCAATTGTGACATGGAAGGTGGTCGGCGAGTTACCGCAGCCGGGGCAACGGTCTGCATAGCAGTGCGGGTAGAATTTACTTAGAGTTGCAAGATTTGGGAACGTGTTGGTCTGCAGCTGGCGCAACGCTACTGCCTCCTCTCGCGAGAAAGATGGCGGTGGCGCGCTGTAAGTGCGACGGTCGTGCGTATAGTAACGAATAATGTCTTTGTAAGTGAGAAGAGGATCCCCCCCCACCCTGAACTCGCCGCTTCGCCATGCCGGGCCGCCCGGAGGGAAATTTCACGGGCGACAGCGTGTGCTCGTTCATTGCCCGGCAGAGAGGCATGACCAGGAGTCCAGAGTAAGTGGATACGAAAATTAGCGCCTAATTCAGTGTGCGGAATCTGGTTGAGAATTTGGTGTGCCGCTCTTGGGACGCCATGCCCTGACAGAAATGCCCGACATGCCTGTTGCGAGTCTGTCAATATATACACCTCCCCTCGAACACGGACGGCGTGTCGAATCGCAAGAGCAACACCAAGAATTTCACCATAAGCGGCATTCGTCCCACGCATAGCAGCACAGTCCTTCAGGGAGTCGGTGCCATCCAACACTACCGATGTGTAACCCTCGTTAGTGCGTGCGGTGTCCGTGTATAGAGTGTGCGATTCTTCGATGTCTTCGAGCATGCGGCTGAGGTATCGTACGCGGGATTTTCGCCGTCCCTTGTCATGTACGGGGTGCATGTTACGTGGTAAGGGATGAATACTTAGCATTTTCCGTATCGCAGGCGCTAATGTAGTGGGACGGGTTTCAAGCTGAAGCGGTGGAACGGAATATCCTAGCCGTGAGAGGAGATGGCGGCCAGTAGGGGTGAGTAGGAGGCGTTGGCGCTGACTGACCCAGTCCGCCTCTAGCAGCTCGGCGAGTGTGTTGTGTGTCCCCAAATTAAGAAGACGACGCGTGGGAGTATAGGTCGGAAGGCCGTGGGCCAGCTTAGTAGCTTTCCGAATCATTGCATCTATTCGCAGTTGTTGCGATTGGTTCAGCCGCTGGAAGGGCAGGTGATATGTCAGCCGGCTGATCACGCAGGCCTCCACCAAGCGCAGCAGGTCTCCTTCTCGAAGCCCGGAACGCCTGTTTGAGACCCGGCGGATCATGGACAGAATTTGATCAATTTGTCGGGATAAAAGGCCAACGGTGTAGTTAGCTTTGCCATCCGCCTGAACGTGTAGTCCAAGAATGCGGGCACGATGGACTCGTGGTATGGGTATGCCATCCACATGCACGATGATAGGGGGGAGGAGATGTGGCGAGGAAAAAAAAATGGTTTTGCGCCTTTATTAACCTCGCGCTGATTTGGAAATGTCTGGTCAAGTTGTACGAGAGGCCAAGTCAATGCCGGGGCCTATCGATTCTCAAATGGGCTTTTTTTTTTGCTGTAGATTTGCGCCGCCTTTATTAGAGCACTTAGAAAAGCGATGCCTCTGCAAGGGATCCGCATGTGCTAGAAACTTACTATACTTCGAAATTTGCGGGCTGTCCCTAGTGAAAAAGTCCGTATGTACGGAAGATACGGATCCGTACATATGGAATTATGGTATTACGGATCCGCATGATACGGATCCGCATGATACGGATCCGCATGGTACGGATCCGCATGATACGGATCCGCATGATACGGATCCGCATGGTACGGATCCGCATGGTACGGATCCGCATGATACGGATCCGCATAATCCATATATATGGATTATACGGATCCGTATCCTCCGTATATACGGCTTCCATATATACGGAAATGTGGTATTATGGATGCCATAATACCATAGTATTTTGGTTTAGCGAGTCCATACAATGCAGGCAAGGTCTTCCATTAAGTCAGAACTTGTTTGAGGACAGCTTAATCGAGCGATCAAAGTAAACTGAATAATGTTTATTCTGCACATGTACGCGCAGAACAAGCCTAAACAATGTGCACTGTCAGATGACAACACCCTCGCATGCACCACGCAGAATAACCACAAACAATGCGCACTGTAAGACAAGACGACACCCTGGCATACATCACCACACACACACTTGTTCACGTCTGCCCCCCACTGGTTATGCTCCATGTGTCGAGAATGTAGAAACAGTGGCAGTTCTCACACGCAGAGTAAGCATAAACAATGAGCACTGTCAGGCGACACGACTCCCGGGCACACACCAATCAGAATAAGCATAAACAATGCACACTGTCAGATGACACAACACCCTGGCACACGCCACAACACATGCACTTGTTCACACTTGCCGCCATTGACCATGCCAGATATGACGAGAATGTAGAAACAGCAGCAGATCGCACGCGGCACTGCAAACGGAATGGCACTAATCTTCCACCCTTATCTACAATGAAGGCCTGGCATTCACACTGGCAATAAAACTGAACCTTTATTCTGCACGCGTACCTACATATGCAGAATAAGTACAAGCAATGTGCACTGTATGCGAAACGACACGACACCACTGTACTGGCACGCACCACCACATACGCACTTCTTCACGTCTGCCACCACTGACCATGCTAAATATTATGAGGCTGTAGAAATAGCACAATCTCTCACACAGGTCGTGCCGTTGCGAGGTAATCGCATTGACCCGCCATCCTTAACTGCAATGAAGGCATGGCATTCTCACTGGCGGGTAAACCTTCGAAGCTGTAATGCCAAGCAAGCGGGAAACGTGGTCGAGCAAGCAAAGTCCATGGTGACACAAAAATAGGTGGTTCTCCGATGTAACTAGCGTTGTGGCAGGTCGCGTCCATGCACCTCCGGGTTCCCAAGGCGTTACGAGATCCTGCAGATTATAAACCTTTCCTGCAGGCACACACACACACACACACACGGCAGCGTCCGATACACTGGCAGGAGCGCCTCAAGCCACGAAAAACAAGCCCAACGTAGGTGGCGCGCGCCACGGTGGAATGTAGCGTAATACCATGGTGGGTGAGAGCAAAAGACGACGGTCGCCGAGGGAGCGTTTGACGGGCACAGAATTGTATAGAGGAGGCTATGAGGGAGGGCGGCCCCTCCCTCTTAAGTGACAAGAGGGAAAAGGGGGGCGCCCCTCCCCCCCCCCGCGTGCGCTCGCCTATGGTCATGGTTTCACGTAGAACACCATGCTTTCCGTATACTACTATTGCCACGTGGATCTTTCCGCATAGCCCATACGGATTCCGTTTGTTCTTTCCGTATAGCCGTATGAGTCTATCCGCATAACAGATACGATATCCGCATGTTCCTTATGGCCACATCCGTACGCCCATACGGAATTCCTTATGTACCATATGATGCTTATGTATGTTCCTTACAATTTCCGTAAGCATCAGTATACGTCCGTACAAAATCCACATATTTTATACGGAAAATATGCGGAATCCGTATGTTTTCCGTATGACGGTATGCGGATTTTTTCACTAGGGGTATAGTATGGGGGGCGCTAGCGAAGGAGAAGAAAAACCAAAAGAACGATGATGAGGCTGGGCGTGATGACGCCCGGGGCTCGGGCTCGCGCTCGCCCTGCCGCTAAAGACCGATCAGTCGTTGCCGGGCCTTCGTAAATTAAACGCGTTTTTCTTGTCGCCTACGTGTTCTCTGAGGGCTTCGGCCGACCACTGGCCCCGAGCCCACAATAGATATGTTGATAATGTTGTAAGCTAGATTTAAGGCCTGCGACGGAAGCAGTCCGTTTGGAAGCAGTATCGCAAAAAGTAGGTATCGGTGCCTGCTTCCTTTGTGCATTTTTTCCTTCGGTGTAACAACATATGGCGAAATGAAAACACACGTACAGCAGCACTCAAATTGTCATTCGGAACGAAATCCTTTCTTGATATAGCCTTCAGCCATGCCTGCCGATACGTCTAATTTCCCGGAAATTCATGAAAACTGATCCCAAGCTTCTTTTTGCTATTCGACTTGCATAAGGGTACGCAGCAGCATGCCATATTCCTGAAATTAAAGAGAAGACACAGGACCTCACAGCATTTTCTCTAACAGCAACAACAACAACAACAAAAGACAGCACTGACAGAGTTTCAGTTATATAGCCGTAAGTAGACTGCAACTTCAATTAATAAATCACTGCTATTGAATCAAACATTCATTTCCACTTCCACGCCAAAATTTTGTCTTCTTTACGCCGAACGCCAGCGACCCAAGCACGCAAGATAAAAAACCGCGCAAACGCCGCAGCATGAGCGCGTTACAAAGAATAAGGTCGAGCGCACGCTGGAGGGAACGCTAACTGAGCCGACCAAACTCGGCACTCGGCATCAGCAATCGTCATGCTCTCTCGTGATGTCGCCGGCGCCATCAAGTCTGGCGCGAAAGCCGCGCTCGCATAGCGCACAATGCTTCCACTCGCCCACGAGGCTTCCCCAATTTCCCTTTCCTACTACCTCCCGTCGCACCGCAGGAGACAGGGAGGAGGTTGCAGGCGGTCGCCACACGTCTAGACCGTGGTCTAGACTGAAAGTCGCCGGTTCTGCGACGACCACGGGCTGGTTACAGGCGCATTTTGTTCATTTGCGATCGATTGATTGATTTGGATGCAGTCGAGAGCACAGTAAATGAACACGATACTGATATTGCCATTGTGCTACCAAAACGTAAGCAAAATCCGGATGACGAAAAAAGGAGGCGATGACAACTCAGGCACTTTCACTGTGAAGCACGTGTGGAGTAAATGTAGGTCGGCTAATCGAAGCCTTCAACAATATTCCGGCAAAATTACTTATCATCTTACTTCAGTGACATCCCCAGGGCACTCAGTTAGAGCATAACCGTGCTTCGGTTGACCAACTCATAAATATCCGTACGCGATCAAATAGTAAAACGATTTGCACGATAGGAGGGCAATATGATTCAACGACGAAAATTAGCCCAGTTTTCACCCATACACGTCTCCAGAAAGGAAGAATGCTAGAACGCCCCTGCATATTTCTCAAATCAAGGTATTCCGCGCCGAGACAAAACGGACCGTAATGAAAAAGTAACACTACCACAGACGAATTGATACCTCCTTACAATAACTTATATCAGGAAAATTCAGCAGTTGCCGTACTTTTCTCCGTAAACTGGACCACAAATAAATGCAGTAACAGAAAAAAAATACGTGCCTTCAGTGCATCCAGAAGGTCCTGGCGGCAATGCTTGCTCGTACGCAGACAAAAAAAAGAACATTCGCACGCTGTAATTCCGCGCGCTCTGCTTTCTGCCGCGGTCTCCGCTGCCGCCGGAATCCCAAGTGAGTGCGCCATCTCACGGTAGCCGGGCGCGCGACGCGATGTACGTTTTTTTGCTGGGGGGGCGCGGCGATTGGGACGGCCGGAGAGAAACCCGCCGCGCGCCCGCCATCTCGGAGGCGCGGTAGAAGTTATTTTATTTCGAGAGCGCAAAGAATGTACGAAGGCTCAAAGTAGGGAGCCTAGATGACCGGTCGTTTTAGGGTGGAGACATCTTCAAAAAGTGCCTTGAAGAAACTCAGCCAAAACGAGCGGGTAATGGGGCACGCTGTTGCCAGCTTCCACCAAATCTAGCATAGTTTTCTGTGCGCCGCCATTTTGGTCCCAACTGCCGCTCCCCTGAGCTCTTGCGACGTAACGCTGAGCGACGCTGACGCGAGCTCACGCAAGGGAGGCAACCGCTCACGACCAGCGAGCGCGTCTCCGTGTGGACGCGCGGACGCGTCCCGTATGTAGGCTGCCTGCTCGCAATGCGTGAACGCAGCAACAACAACTTCGGTTTTCTATGCATTCGCGAACACCGTGAAACATATATAACATGCCCTGCAGCAAGAAACAGTGAACGACATGCGCAGTACTCACAGAGCAAATACGAGACGCACTGGTGGGCTCCCAGCCGTCTCGATTTATTTGAGCGAGCCAGAGTAGCCGTCGGCACGGACTCGCTGGAAGCGGAACATTCGCAAGCCCTTTCTGTTGTGGTTAGTGCACAGCGGTACGCAGCAATCAGGCATTCTCAGGCTTCAACGGCAGCGTTTAACACGCTGCCGCTACGTTTGGCGCCGTATTAGACACTTTTAGTTGGGCGTACGTAACGAGCCTACGTACGCAGCACGATAAGTTGCGTACGCTGCAAGCGAAGCGCTCAGCAACACTTTTAGTCTGCCGTGTCGACCGTACCGGGATGCGTTTGGTTCAACTAGACGTATGTTATTAGAAGTAAAACAGGTTTTGGGGTGCTTCTTAGCGCCATCGTGCGGTAGCGGCCGTGATAACAGCCACTAGCATCCAAGTCAAGCCAATCCTTTTGGATCTACGTTTTACGTCGGTTTGTGCGGTTACGCGAGGTTTTGCATGTGCGTGCGCTTTTACGGTGTGTTTGGTCACGTTGTGTGCGTTTAGACCGACTGTGTTGAACCTTTCTACAGTGTCCTTTTACTGTAGCCTTACCGCGCTGAGTTCTGCGGTGTGTGCGCGCGCTATTCGTGTGGTGTGGTGTTTGCGCAGTTGCCGTGAGTGTAGCGCCTTTGTTCAGCTCGCTGTGCGCGCTTAAAGGATGCCACCGACGGGTGTTTTATCAAGTGCGCGCTTGTTGTCGGTCCTGAGCTGGGCGGAAATTGAGGACCTCATGTTGTCCCATAAAGAGCGGCGGCTGCTAAGACATGAGTTTACGTTGGATGAGCTCGAAGACGACATGAGGCGAAGCAGGGAGGCTGAATTGGTCAGGTACCGTTCCTAATGTGGGCTCCTTGACATTGACGGCATGGACTCTACAACGTTCCGACTCGTGTTCCGGTTCCACAAACATGACTTTAACGATCTGTGTAGTGCTCTGCTGGTGCCGCCGGAGATCACCACTGCACAAAACGTGAGGTTGTGTGGCCGAGAGGCTCTGTGCGTGTTGCTGCGGAGGCTGGCGTATCCCAACAGGTGGTGCGACTTAGAGGGGATTTTTGGTCGTCACTCCTCTGTCATGTCAAGTGCTACTTTGCGTCTCATGGACCACATCCTAAGCACCTTCGGACATCTGCTGACATACTTGAACAACCACGAGTTTATATCGCCTGCTTCACTGAAGGAATTCGCCGGCGTAAGTCAGCGCTAATATACTGCACACCTACCTGACCCATCTATAATTAGTTTTTGTGTCTATTAAGCAAGACTGCTGCTACTCTTTTTCTCTTTCTGAAGGCAGGCGTTGCGTGATGCCGTGTTCTTGACTGGGCAGGGAGAGTCACTGAACACAACTGTGGCTCGAACTCCCGATAATTTAGTGGTTATGGGAAGGTAAAACAGGAATTCTGGTAAAACCATGTTGTCCCCTCCACCATTTAACGCAATTTCTGCTCTTGGACACCAAGTAACACCAAGCTCTACTTGGCCTTCCAGTTATAACCATTAGGCTACAATAATATTTAACATGCACTTCGACGTAGCGCTCCGACTGCTACAAGTATTCCCATTTTATTACATTTGTAACTTAAGGTAGGAGGCAAAGTGTCGGGTAAATTTTTGTTTTAAAAGCGATAAGCACTAGAGATTATTAGCATACAATATAAAACACGTTTTAGGCACATGTGAGCATTATAAAGGAAGTATTACTGTTTGTTAATTTTTCATAATTAAATTTTTTTAATAAAAGTGGGTCTTATGGCAACACTCCTAGCTCATGTGTTCGACTCATTACATTTTTTGTGTATTTTGTAGGGACATAAAATTGATGCTTTGGCCCGTGCAATGAACCAAAACAAATTAGATGTGATGAGTAATACAAACATAGTGATTAAATAACCAGAATAGTATGCACTAGCATTAGGGGCACCTTCGTATAACAGGCCGTCATATTAAATGTTGCGGCACGATTTTGCTTATTGAGGTGCATTGCACACCTACTGATGTGATAAATCGTGCCAAGTTTTAATGAGAAATGTTTATATTAGCAAAAGAGTTGTGACTGTTCGCGTACGAAAAAATACCACAAATGTAAGTTCTGAGAAAATCAACAAAAGAGATTTCAAACAGGTGCAGTGCTTACACCAGACGATCAGGAGCACTAAAATTATCGATATTTTCAGCCAGTGCTATCGCGAACCTTACTACTATGTGCTTTTGCTCGAGCGGCAATTGTGAATTTTTTTTCTAGCATGTTTAGCAACATCAGTGCACTGACGGGGTGCTTTCGCGCTGCGGTGCTGCTCATTTCTGAGGCAAGCTTTTGCATTGTAGAGGCCCAGCTTTATCCGAGTTTGCTTAAAAATATCAAATCTGCTTCTGCTGTCATCATTGAAATGACACACTACGTCAACAAAAGCAAATTTGGTGGTTTACAGGCTCAGATACGTGTCCTTGAACGTGAACAACACATGTACCACGTTACGCGTTCTACTGGTGCAAAGTTAATTACTTTATGATTAAAAATGACATGTTGACAATGATTTTAGAGCAGTCTTACATCTTAGCCCCTCATATGATTGCTAAATAACCAACAAAATACTATATATCAAGCTAACGATATGATGCAGACAAAACTGGCGCTTTCAGTTTCGGTTTCATAGTTGATGGGTGGTCTATCATTTTTGCTTGTATCTTTTGAAAAAAACTGCGTAGACACAAACTTTCTAATAAATAACGCATATAACAAGGCGGTAAACCAAAAAATGACACTTTGAAAAAACATTCGCTTTTTTCACTTGGCCTCATACCTTAACACGTCATGCACAGTTAACCTGGTCTTGCAAATTGGTTGTACTGTAGTGATAGTGCTGTCGTAAATAATGCATGCCCCCCCCCCCCCCCCCCCCCGCATTGCTTTTCATGACAGGGAAGGCTTTATCTCTAAGTATTATCCTGTGCTGTTTTCCAATGTGCAAAGATCATTTCATATACATCTTAATGTCGCCGTATGTATGTGACTATGATTTGAAAATACATGCCTCATCATTCTTTGCTGCAGGCTGTTGAAGACAAGGGTTCTCCCCTGCCCAATTGCTGGGCCTTCATCGATGGAACGGCCCGTCCAATTTGCCGTCCAAAAAGGAACCAGAAGCTCTACTATTCCGGCCACAAGAGAATGCACATGGTCAAATACCAATCGCTGATGTGCCCCAATGGCATTGTGTGCCAGCTTGATGGACACTACCCAGGGAGCTGGCATGATGCAAGTGAGTTTTTTCCGTTCACCCACAACAAACACTTCACTGTCGAAGCAACTGTTATTGTACAATAAGAGGAAGCGCAGAGGTATTCTACCACGTCTTTGTTACAAAGCCAACCCGTACCGATGGCACGTTCGTCATTAAGGAAAAGAAATTCTGATGTATGTGCATGGTGATATGATATGAATTGTCACACAGCTATTTCTGTGACACAGGGGCAATGACTGCAGTCATATGTGCGACTGTATAGCACCTTAGTCGCATGGCGCTCCTATGCACTATTTATTAGCATGCACTGACCACCAGGCAACAATTTAGCAGCCTTACCACTGGAGTATTGACCTTGACCAGTGCTTCAAGGCACGACCTCATTAGCCTGTGTATCTCATTTGTTTAGTTGATAAGTGCATTTCTTGTCGTATCGAGAGTACCCAAGCAGAAATAAACAATGGTTGTGTTTGCCTGCTCAGTGTGGCATTAGAGAAAGAATGATTTTTCAGAAAGTCAGGATATTTATGAACTCAGTGTACTTGCAGAACGGAATGCTTTGTTACATTTTATTAATAAATGTAGCACTTCGATCCACATTATTTCTTCGAGATAGTGGGGCAGCAATTACGAAGCAACAATGCTCACGCATGAAAGCGAGGCATTGCAGTTTCTAGATCATGCACGTGACAAAAGCAAGAAAATATAGTGGCATACCAACATGCTAAAGCTACATGATTTTATGAAAGCCAGGGTCATAAAATTTGATGTAATTATGCAAGTACAGTGTGCACTAATATTGACACAAGGCATAGAGTTTCATGTTAAAGCAGTTCATGTAAAATCAGGTAAAAAGTAATGTTATTTACGTTAACACATTAATGAGGAAGAAAGGCAGCAGCATCTCGAAATGTTTTGACGAGATGTCCTGTTCAGGGAAAAAGTGTACGTAATTGTAGGAAACAAATACGTGTACTGAACATTATTTACATGCAGACGTCCCAAAAACGAACGTTTGAAAATCGCAAGAAGTACACGTATTTTCTTATTTGTGTGTCCCTCTTTATGCAGGAATATTTCGGGAAAGTGGAGTTTATACAAAGCTCGAGAGGCTCACCGGAAATGAAGACTTCGTGGTGTACGGCGACCCTTCGTACCCACTTCGCCCACTGCTAATGAAGCCATATGGTGCCTCACATTTGTCACCTGCCCAGCAGGCGTTCAACTGTGGAATGAGTGCTGTCCGTGAGGCCGTAGAATGGGGATTCGGTAAAAGTCGTCGCCGAATTTGCATTCTTGGACTTTAAAAAGAACCAGAAACTTCTGTGGCAGCAAGTGGCTGCAATGTATAAAGTTGCCACCATACTGTCGAACTGTCACACAACCATTTATGGCAGTCAAGTGTCCAGTTATTTCAGCCTCCAACCACCTAAGCAGCGAGAATATTTGAAGCCGTGTCCATGATTACCTGTCATGTGCTTTTCTCATGCCTTACAGTAGATTAAGTTCAAAGGGACACTAAAGAGCAAAACGATTTTTCACGTATTAGTTAAGTACGATTTCACACTCCTGAAAACTACTCTCTTACCGCGACACCACGCTTGGTAAGCGAGAAAACGCGTGAAAAGAAAATGCGGGTGACGACGCCACCTTGAGATTCCCGCACCAAACACTGTGACGTAAGACATTTTGAAGGCGTCTACTGGGTCCTACGTAGCTTCCCATCGATAAAAATGAAGTACATTGTCATCTGTGGGTGCCATAGACTTAACATACGAACTTTCAGAAATTTTCATCGAGGAAATGTCACGAAAATACCAAAAATACATTTTGAAATTTCTTACGTCATGCGTCGAGATTTTGGCGCGAAATTTAAAAATGAAACTTCAGCCTTGATTTTCTCCGCTTATAATGAACTTGTGATAGTGAAACATATGGCATTCAAGTTCTCAGAGTGCAGCTTGTCAATCTAAACGAAGTCATTGTTCCTCTTTTGTGTCCCTTTAATAACACATGTGCATAGGTACACATCTGCATAGGTTTATTGCATAGGCATAGCCAGTAAGCACTGTCATGTAATGTCTTGTACAGAGTGGCAGGGCAACATGATCAAGTGCGTGCAGCAGCATCAACACTTGTTTTTCTTCTCGGCGGCCATGTGGCATGTGCAGCACTGTAGCTGTGCTCATTACTGTATTGTTGTTTATGTGTGCTTGTTGTACAGTTGCGATGTTCCTTTCATGATTACATGAAAGTGTATTCACTTTACTCTGTCTAGATTACACCAAGTTGAGATTGTGTATCCCACGTTTGTATGAGCTAATGCAGTTTTTTTTGCAACACCTGGATGTGTATCTTATTCATTATCATTTTATTGTCGCCAATAATGATTGAAAATATGTATTTAAAGGAGCACTAACACAAAATTTCGAAGGCGAGATAATGAGTGAAATAGATGTATGTGGAGACATAGACAACGCCTACGAAATATCAAGGGCAAATATAGCCTAGAACACATTTAAAATCTATTTCAAAGTGCATGCCGCACGACTGAGCGAGATGCGAGCCCCTCGCGACGCCGACATCAACGCGGTAGCAATGTAAACAATCTACGTCACGATTTTGTGTTGGCTGGTTGTTGGTTGTGCCCTTGCGCTACCTGCGATTTCTTCCTCCGTGCCTGCGGCTGTCAGTGCGGCACCCGCTCGCGCGCGCCGCCTACGTCACAGTTCTGCGTGGTCACGTGGCCAGCTGCGTTTATCTTGCTACCGGAACTGCTCCTGACTAGCTCGGTGCTCTTTGAAACCGAAACTGCGACTGGGCGCTCTAAAAACGTCTGTAAATAACTAACCGTCGTGCACTCGCGCAAACGAGGTTTCCAGCCGTGATAAGTGGGTCGTAAGCTACCTATTGCAACAAAAAAAAAAAAAAAAAACAAGGTGCAAAATTTTTGTGTCAGTGCTCCTTTAAGATGCATGACTACTTGAAGTTTCTGATTTTGGGTTGGTGCGGTTGAAACCCAGCTTGCTGTCATGTTGAGAGTTTCACTTTCCTGGCCTACATACATCTCCACAATAAAATCATCTGCTCTGAAACAAGGTAGTGTTTCCCCGGAGAAAATCTCATGCACCACGCAATGTTTCACTACTGCCTTATATTGTTTGTGTTATGGTGAAGCTTCAGTATGCTGTGACTGTGTGAGAACCACGCAACAAAGGTGTTGTAAACTTCAACATGCCCAGAGAAAGGCAGTGCGATATATTGTCACTATGTAATGAAGACATGACGTTTCACTTCTTTAATGGGGCATGAAGTAATTGTGATGTAAACGTTAAGAAAGAACTTGCCGTGGGCAGGGAACGAACCTGCCACCTTCGAATAACGCGTCCGATGCTCTACCAACTGAGCTACCATGGCGGCTTTTTCTTTTCGTCCACTTTCCTTTCTTCACATTTACATTACAATTACTTCTAATTACATTCCCTACACTTTTCTTGGCATGATTGTCTGTTACATCTAATTATCAATTTAATTTGACACATGATGCGTATTTACTGAACTTGCACTATGCTGTGCATTGTTACAGATCACTTGTTGCATATCATAATGTGTCGAACAAAGAAAAATGAGCCCTTAATAAACACTCTCTTTCTGAACTCGCATGAAAATATGTTTATATGGTGCCAAAGTAGTACACTGAAATGACGGTGTTCAATATGGAAGCCAAGACTTGCTCAGCATACATGGCGACTTTGCATGTATATTCAATTTTCAAGTGCAGAATAAAATATCACTTGTAACACAAACAATGAATACAATGATTTGAATATTGCACATGTGCTTACATGTATGCAACGTGACTGTGCTTACGCCACTTCCAACATCTACTGCATATTATTCTTTGGCAGTAGGCCCTGCAGAATGCCTATAAATGCCTCCTGCTGCGCAGCAAAAAGACGACATTCTTCAGCCCGTTCTCGCCTCTCTTCTTGTTTCTCTTCGGCCCGCATGCGCCTTTCTTCTTTCCTCTCTTCTGCCCGTGCTCTGCGGTCCTCCTCCCTTTCACGGGCCATCATCATTGCTTGCTCTTTCTCCCAAGTTAGCCGTTTCTCTTCAAAAGCAACTTTGCTCTCCTCAAAGGCAAGCCTACGTGATTCCATCTGCATGTCTTTTTCTTTCATTATCACCTCGTGCCTCATTCTTTTCAGCAAGAAGTCGTGGTCAGCCTGTTCTTGCTGTCTTTTTCCTGCATGGTGGTAGGCATCAAAAAAGAAATCAGGCGATTTTTGCAAGGCACTTCTCAGAATTTTTGCTCCATCGTGTTGCACTTTCAAAGTTATATCTACATTATGCCTTTTGCCTTACGATATGCACTTACTAATGTCAAGGTGATTCCTTGCTTTACTATCAAATGTTTTGTTTTGGCAGTGTTGTTTTAAAATTCATTAGCACTAATCAATCACTTGCAACTGCTGGTGACACCGTGAGTGTACTAATAACACACATTTGTATAACATAACCTCCTTGAGTACACCGATACAATTCCATGTCAGACGAAACATGCCATCGAACCCTTTTGGGCTCCGGTGAACCTGCTTTCTCGTTCATTTTACTTTGGCTATCGTTACTTTTTGCTGCATTGCAAACACAAACCACATGTCAGTACGTGTAGAGTGGGCCTAGAATATCAGCCATTCTTGTTCATACTTGATATCTTGAATAAGAGAGAGCTCAGCTAGTCACCATGTATTCATGCTAAGACAGGGCGTGCAAACACAGGCACAGGAGAAAAGACACCAGAAACGCCGTTAGATGTTTTGACTTCTCTATTGTTTCTGTGTTTGCATACCCTGTCCTTCTAGCATTAATATCTATGCACATGACACTCTCCACCACCTTTTCCTTGAGTACATGTCAGGCGCATAGCCAGGAATTTTTTCAGGGGAGGCCCACTTGTTAAAGGCTCTGAAAAACACCTACTTTCATTATTTATTCTCTGTAAAACACCCCCCTCCATCCAAATTTCGAGGGTGGGGCTACGGCACTCCATCTGGCTACGGGCCAAGTACATATCGTTACTTATTCATTGTGTTGTCTCACTGCAACAAACTATGGTGAGGTGCTTTCGCTGTGTTGCGGCTGCATTATTTTGAGGTCAACTTGAAACAGTGCTGAGTGGAGTCCACGCACCACTGATTGAAGTAAGAGTTTGCCACTTTGGGTCTGCCCCTGTAACTGGCATTCGTGCAGGAATGATTGTCCTGCCTGTACGTGCACTCTTTTTACAGCTCCAGATGAATCGTACGCAAGTTTCGTCACACCAAAATTGAAATATCGCTTATTATACCGAAAAGAAAAATATCTACCACGCCTGGGGTAGCTTGGTGGGGCTTGAGAATGCGTCGGTTCGGCGCTCCTGCACCCTGCCGTTGCGAAGACAGCCGCTGCAGGCTCGGTATCCGCGTCCCTTGGCGGTTCGGCACTCCTACGACCCGCTCTTGCAGGAGTCACCGCTATATCTCCAGATCGAGCATGTGTAGCTGCAGCCGACTGGGGCTCTGTGGAAGCCGGCCGGTCTATGCTTATCGCACTTTCGCTTACGATGTCGTCCCATTCTCTGTCGTCGTCATCAGGAGTCACCATACGAGTCAGTAGCGTCGGCAGTGGGGCCTGCAAACAAGCACACATGAGCGCATTTCAATGTGGTGTGCTTCCCTCATTTAAGGTATGTCACCACGTTTAAAAACGCATAAAAAAAAGATGGAGTTTGGGATTCAATTGTTTCAAGCTCCCTGTCCATTCAAGAACATTTAAGAAAAGGAATTATATAGTTACCTTGAGCGAAAGTTATGGTCACTTTTTCAACCCCTGATGGATGCATCTCAAACCGAAACTGAAGGCCTCTGATTTCACAACACCTACCATCTCATCATATATGTTCTTTCATATACATATTATGTAATACTAGGTTGTCTAAGTATGTTCTAAAGCTTGTGTAAACTGGCGTTTTTATTTTAAGTTCTCAACTACTTGGGCTGCGGCACTCTATTGTTTAACTTGCGCGCGTTTTCACTCGGCTGCCCGATTTTTTGTACCGTATTTACACGATTGTAAGTCGACTCGAATATAGGTCGACCCCCCCTGATATCGCACGGCAAAATAACAAAAAAGAGCTCGAGCACATTTCACAAAAAAAAATTTATTTACGAAGTCTCCGAAGGAAACAAGGTCGAATTCTAGTCTGCCAAGGTGGCTTCACGGCAGTGCTTGAAAGCTAGTTTTTGATTCTAGGTCGACCCCCCCAACTTCGGATTTCAAATTAAGACAAAATGGGTCGACCTACAATCGTGTAAAGACGGTATGCTATTTCGAGCTCTTGTACTCGGGACCTGGGGACAGGGGCACTGTGCACTACGAATTTTTCTTGGCGGTGGTGACCTACATTAAGACAAACAACGATGGCACTTACGGTAACCAGAAAAACAGCAATCGCGAAGCGCACACTTACTAGCAACGTCAATGTCTCCTCAGCGGTGTCACACTCGTCGATGAAGTCTATGCTGCGTTCCGCGTATCTAGTTGCGTGCACATCTCTTGCAGCCGCTGCCGATTTTCGCGCTTGTACGCTTGACTCTCCATGGCAGGGCTTCCTTGGCTTCCTCACTGCGCGCACTTTGTACGGCGTGCCTTCAATCAGGCTCAGGATATCTTGCAGCAGTTGGTTTCGCTCCGAGTACTCTTCTTCTGTACCGGACCTACGAACATCAATTAATAGCAAGGTCGCACAACGACTAACGCACCTTATTTTGCACCGTGCTGTGAAACAACCATCCAGACTTACTTTTTTTGGTTTCGCCGATCATTCGCCGAGTACCGCGCCAGCAGCAGGTTCAGGCGCTCGCGCACACAGCGCGCTGTAAATGGTTTCTTCAGGACTTCCCTGAGGCGCCAAGCAATTTCTTCCCACTGCTCCGAATGCATAAACGGACCGCTGGTCTGTACTTCCGTTAGCAGCGCAACATCGTCCCTCAAAGTAAAATATACTCGATTTGAGCCGGCTTTGTTGCTCTCTCCGTTCGACGCCATCGCTGCCATTTTGCTATCTGGGTTCTCTTTCAATCGAGATCTCGCGAGAGCGTCGCGCCGCTAACGCTACGTCTCGTTACGTTTACGCACGCCGCGTTTTTTTTTTTTCGGGCGTACGCACGCATCCATGGAATAGATACGTTACGTACTGCGCATGCGCACTTCTCTCCCGTAGCCACGCTGCGTACGTAGGCTCGTTACGTACGCCCAACTAAAAGTGTCTATTGTCGAGGATTAAACGGAACCGGGCGTAGACGCAGTGGGGGCACCAAGATGGCACGATAGCGCGGCGCCGCTGTCTGGCAACATTGTGTTTTGGCGGGCGGCGGTGCGTTGGCGGCATGTAGTATGTCAAAGGCTGACATCACCCTAAAACGGCCGGTAATGTAGGCTTCTTAGCTCAAAGAGTCATTCAGCGGCACCTTGCGACATCGACAGTAATACGATGTATTCCGCGGGTCCCGAGGGCACGCCCCAGCGGTTGAGCGACGATGCGCTAGTAATGATAACGTAGACGATCGCATGCAGTGTTGTCATCCTGGTGCTGACTGGCGGCAACGCCTGCCAACAGCTTCACTTCGACCGGCTGTATTGGTTCGTCAAAAAAAATTTTGCCTCATCGTCGCACCGCTTCGAATGATTTCTTAGGTGACAATTCGCAGCGACGATCTCAACAGCACCGCGTGCCAGCGTGTCGTGAAACAGTTGTGCGCGGCTTCAACCAGAAATGCACACACGCGCGCGTGTGCGTACACGTGCGTGCGCGTGTGTGTGTGCGTGCGCGCGTGTCTGTGTACCATACGATCGCATTATCGGTATCACTACCGGTAATACTATTGAATGTGCTATGAATAATTATGCCTGTTTTTGGCCCGCGGTATCGCCAGAACATTAGCAGCAGCCTGCCATCCGCAACACTCACTTTAAATTATGGGCAATTGTCTGGCGACCGAAATAAATTATTTCCCTGGTGAAAGTGCTCGAATATATCCATCAATAACTGAACATACAAAAGCAACCTTGTTGCACATTAAAATTTAAAAACAAACTTAGTTCTTGATATTTTTATCTTGAAGTTAGAAAATACAATATAAATCCTGAACATCCTGCAACGTGGAATGGCTCCTTAAAATGACCATAGAATATGCGTTTTGCATGAACGTTTCTGTAATCTAAACAAGGCAGAAGTTGGGGACAACATGAAGGCTTGATGTGATGGAAAATTTTGAACAAGAAATGTCACTGGAGCCAACATTGTGGAATTTGTGGGAGTGTTGGCTACAGCGACGTTCCCTGGGAGGCACAACCAAACTAACCACTGGGAGGCACACCCAAAATTTCAAATTTATCTTATGACGACTGATAAAAATATCTGAATTTGGGATATACTTTAGGCTTGACCAGCACTGAATGAACCAAGTAGGTTGTTCATTCAACCCTATTTAATAATAGGTTAATTAACACACGATTGTCAAGCTCAGAAGAAGCTTTTGATGTGCCCGATAATCGTTACTGTCAAAGGGGCATTGAACCACTTTGCCAAGTGATTTTCGAATGACTTGAGTATTAGAGTTCATTGCCTCGCGAATTATTCGCCGCAAAAGTTTCTTAAATCCATCAAGAATGAGCTGAATGAAGAAATTTGTAGGACGCTTTAAGGCACATTCTTCCTTCTGTCGTCTGGACGAGCGCGCCGGATGCTACGCAGGAAGAGACGGTACAGTCGCCCAAATTTTTAACTATCATACGCGAGCGGCAATCTTTCCTGTGTATCTTCACCTCATAACTAAATTAAGTTCGAAAAAGAGCGAGGGCAAGTGTATGCCCACATAACACATGCCCACAAGACAATTTTATGAAACTTCGTTCCATCATGCGGCGCTCACACTCAGAAAAGTCGCCACTGCGCATGGTAGCTCAAGATTTAGGCTTGCGTTCAGGGGAAGGAAGTTACGTCACTGCCCATCATGACTGTAAGCGCCCATGATGAAACGCGATCACCCTCTCCCGTTGTGATTTCAGTGCACGAGGGTGGCTACGGTGTGGTGTTAGCAGCAGTGATCCATGTGCACGCCTAAGGGGAGGGGGGTGCATGCCTTACCCCTCTAGTTGTTCTGGAAGGCACTCCCTTGATACGGGAAGACTTTTCTTTGGTTTTTACGCTAGGCGGACAATTTTGTGTAACAGCAACGGAAAAAAACTGTTGCCAGGCCTGCGCGGAACGCGCAGCACAGTCACAGCGAAAGCTGGGAGAGTGGCCTTTCTAGAGCCTTTTTTAAACACTCTTGGGGCAACTACTACAAGTGCACTTCATGGTACCCACTACGCCATAAATCATCATAATTTTTGTGTAGTGGGGAAGCGTCTACTATGCCATTATTCGTCATTCTTCGGAAAAGCGGTACCCACTACACACTTGTAACGCATTATGTGCACTTTGTTGATGCTGTGGCTGACGACAATGAAGAATTATGCCATTTTGTAATGGGTTGGAGCATTGAACGACCCACTCGTTACGCAATTCGTATTGTGTGACGCCTGGTTGTTACTTTACTGTTGTAAAACGCTTCTTTACAACACACGTTAATGATTTCTTACCACACATGAAGCCTGCATAGGATCAGTTTGCAGCGCAGTTTCAAGCAGTGGCGTAGCTCAGAGGTAGATTGTGGGTGCCACGCAGAGGACCCGGGTTCGATTCCCATTGTGTCATAGGTGTTTTTTATTTACTTAGTTTTTTTCTTATTTCGTGCGATATTGGTTACGGACACCGGCGGCGGCGGCGAACTACTACGGCGCAAAAACGACCCTTGTTGTGATCTCATAACAGCTTTTGCTGTAAAAGGGCCTGTGCAATTAAAATGACGCATTGTCCACAGCTTGCCTTCTGAAGGGAGACTTCAACACGAAAGAAAGTATGGCGAATACGACGACCGCCCGGGCTTCTGAGGCACCCGGGCCAGGGCGCAAGTGCGGGAAGGGTGCAGCAAGGTGGTGTTGCCGTGTCGTGACACTGAAGAGAAAACCGTAGCGTGTTGTCTTGCGGCAGCATCGAGGAACGCGCTTGCAATCGTAAACTTTTATGTTTCTCATGACTTGCAGCATCGTTGGACGCTCACATACACAGGACAAGTGCCCTGCGGAGATGAAATTCCACCCTTTCTCAACAGGGCTGGGCTTCCAAAAAACAGCTGTAGTCCGGACATTCTCAACGTACGTTCGATGTACACATCGCATTAAGTGAGTGCCGTGCGCGCAACTAAAACTTAATCGTAGTCGTGTACTCACGAAGCGCTGGCGGCACAAATTGAAAACTGGCGAAGTGGTCTGGCCAAAACGTTTGATGTTTGTCACGGACATCATCCTGGGCATGTTCGCTCGTGTAAGGTGGTGTTCACGACGTGAATGTAAAAGCTTATAAAACCTACTTGGAAAATGTAAACCAAGCACATATGCAAATGACCGGGAAGAATTTCACAAATTATAAAACATAAAAGCTAGATAAAATGCACGAAAGCATTACGCAGTACGGGCTTTAACGCCGTCAGAACATATACGTCAGCTAAATAGAACGCGCGGTGACCTGTCTAATATGCGTGGGCTGCAAATTGCTGTCTGTCGTCTCGTGAAGTTGATAAACAAACGTATACATAATACACAATGCTGCCTGCAAGCGGAACTTCATCACACAAAGGCTGCGAGAAAATGTATGCCTGATTTCAACTGCGTACTCCACGTTAACGCCTTCCCTCTCCGCCCCCCTCCCCCCCCCCAAAAAAAAAAGAAAAATTGCCCCCCTCTCTTTAATTTCAATTGAGCTTTGAGCATTATTTATTTTCCATCTATACCAAGTAGAAATAACAGGAACACAGACAAAAACCCACATAACGACATACCTGCTCCGCATAATTTCTGGGGCGAAACCACTTTTCGCAAATAATGGAGCGTGGCGCCGGCATGCGGCGGCGCTCGCTATAGGATAATAAATTTATTATTAAGTTCTGCAACGACGTACCTGCTCTTGCGTGTTCAACTACCACAACTGCGCAACTACCATCGGTGTATATGATGGTATAGTTGTTTGTTGAGTTGCCTGCAAAAAGCATGGGGTTACTTTAAAAAAAAAGTCGAAAAATAGGGGCAAATAGAGCACGGTAGATACAGACACAAGAAGGATAGAGTAATTCTGACTCGCATACTTTGTGAATCCACAAGCACCAAGCGTACGGTTTCCCATGCCAGCGGAAATGTACATATTGACGAATAGTTAGACCGCTTTTTTTTTTCGACTGAGCTTTCGATGTGTCCGTAATGCAGGCCTACTGAAAGGAAGTGGTGAGTTTCGACACTCTAAACAACAGATTTGACAACTTACGCAATTTTCGCAAAGATGTGGAAATTGTTGGAATTCTGTTGAGGAGAACGAAATGCCGCGATAAAACTTTGCGACCATTATATGTTATTAAAGTAATGAAAAATGCTTATTATGCCTCAACAATGATGCGGCTTTGCTAACTTTCGTTTTGTAATACTAAACCTACAGGGTTAGCTGATTCATCATCATGCCTATTCAAATCCCTGTCGAATATAGATCAGCATTCTCACCCGATTTCACTGATAAAGTAAAAAAAATTGAAGGACACTTTGTACATTCCAAAGTGTGTTCGGCGAAAGCGTGTGGCCATTCCACTAACGGAAAGACGGACGGAAAGACCGACGGACGGACAGACGGACGGACGGACACCGGACGGACGGACGGACAGACGGACATCCGGATGAACGGACGAACGGACGGACATCCGGACGGACGGACGGACAGACGGACATCCGGATGGACGGACAGACGGAAGGACAGACGCACAGACGGACATCCGGACGGACGGACGGACAGACTGACATCCGGACGGACGGACGGACGGACGGACTGACATCCAGACGGACGGACGGACATCCGGACGGACGGACGGACGGACAGACAGACAAACGGACGGACGGACGGACAGACGGACATCCGGACGGACGGACATCCGGACGGACGGACGGACACCGGACGGACAGACACCGCACGCCGGACGGACACCGGACGGACGGACGCCGGACGGACACCGGATGGACGTGAGCATGAGACATTAAAGGCTTTCGCCTTAAAAAATTCGTACTTGCTGACATTCATTTCTTGTTATAGCTAGACAGATGTATACAGTAAAGATATTGAGGTAATTGTATTCATCAGATCACTCTTTGTAACTCTGCCCTAACTATTGTGTGCGAGCTCCGATCTGAGAACTCACTGTGTTATGAGTGAAATTTTAACGCAATAGTGTTAAAGAGCTCGTTTCGCAGAAATCGCTGTGGCTGTGTCGGCGTCGTTGGTTGCGAGTGAAAAATCAGTGTTGTCCGTGGCTGAAAAATGGACACAAATTCAAATAGATAAGAGACAAAAAACGTCTAATTTCAGGCCCTCTGCGTGGCAAGCAGGTGTTCTACCACAGAGACACGCGCGTGCTCAAAATTGCTTCGAGAAAAAAAAAAAAACATTATATGAATGCTAGGTACTGCGAGGAACGCCACTCACACATGTAAAAATTGGGGGGACCCTTAATCCTCGCCTTTAAGAGTTGAACGCGATAGCGACATCTGTCCCGAGTGCCTACTTCAACCACTTAGTGTATACTTGCTATGCACCCACTACGTGGTGTTAAGGGAATACGCGCAGTAAGGTGTGTGCCATTTGTAATGGGTGGCCGGGCTTTAAACTACGAAATCATTTTGATAGTCGCATATTCTGACGCCCGATGCCAACGTACGCTTGTACCACGCAATATTCCTGGGATATTACATGTTATATTGCGACGCTTGCGTTTGCGAAGCAGGAAAGTTATTTTCCACTGCATTTCCAAGCAGAAGAAGTTATTTTCACTGTATTTCCAAGCAGATGCGTGGCTGTGTGGTAGAACACCTGCTTGCCACGCAGACGGCCCGGGTTCGATCCTCACTCGGGCCCGGAAATTTTTATTATTTATTTTATTTGCATCTTGATTTTGCCGGTCACGGACAAGATCATTTTTCGCTCACAACCAACGACGCCGACGCCGATGCCGGAATTTCTGCGAAACGAGCTCTTAAATGCTATCGCGTTAATATTGCGTGGCAGAAGCGTAGAATTTCTCCAGGCATCAAAACATATGAGCTACGCACCGAGTGGGTGTTTTAAACATGCACTCACGACAAAGCGCTCCGGCATAATTGACCATCAGCAGCAGCAGAAGCACTAACAAAAAGAACAGCTGCGTAGGTGCGCGTGTTGCCTTACCGACTAGTCGTAAGTTACTTTGCCATTTGGTAAGAGGAAGATATATGGTGCGGTGGGCGATTCGCAGCTATACTTGCAGTAGGCATTCTGGGATATGTTGAACAGGTCTATGTTACGCGCACAGAAGTTTTTTTTTTTTCCCTCGCGGCACGGCTGAGATGTCTACTGAGCAGTGAAGCTAGGCTACCTGTTGAGGAGGTGGTGTGAACGGGGCCCGTTTACGCTATCGCGTTGTCCTCTTGAAGGCGAAGCTTGAGAGTCCCGCCTCTTTTTAAAGACGATAGTCTTTCTTGGGAAACTTCAACGCAGAAATTTTGGTCTGTCTTTCTATCTGTCTGTCTGTCCCTCGATTCAGCCACCCGGCCAAAGTTTAACCACTTGCTGAACGCCCAGCCACCTTGCACAAGCGACTGCGTTCATACTTGTGAACATTGTCGATCAAAAAGCAAATGTTACGCATATCTGAGGCACAACATCAATACGTAAGTATTATGTGGTGTGTTCCTTTAATAAAAAAATACATATATACGTAATTATAAAGACCCTAGTGTTTCTTAGGCTGCACTGAAAAGGCGACGCTATGCATGAAAAAGCCTGGCAGTAGCCCTGGGTTCTGCAGAAGCTCATGTTTCCCTGATGCTACTACCAGATGGCGTCCATATCTCACGCAGCGCCTCCTCTATTTTATCAATGCCAGCCAGATGCGGCCGATTCCAACATAGAGGAAGCGCCGTCTGAGGCAAGACAAAACATAATAGTAAGGCCGGCAGAAGACTGTCGTCTTTCGACGACATTTGCAGAGAAGCACGCAGATAGGCGGCCATTTTTTTGTTGTTGTAGCCGTTCTGTGTTTTGACTAAACGAGTTGCTGATGGAATACTGGTGCAAATGGAAATGAACACTACCCTACCTGATGGCGCAGTTATTCATAGCATCTACAACTATTCATTCTTCTGACAACTTTTTACTGGTGACGAGGTTTGTCCGTCACTATATGAAATAGCTACGTGAGCTGGCAACTCTGACCGCGGGACAGTGCCACAGGTGCTAGGAGGCGCTCGTCGGGGCCAGCCAGGCGACGGCTTGGTGCGTTGGCTGCGTTGGCGTCATGATTTATCACGTGTGTGCGCTGCTGTCTGTGACTTATCATTTTCGAACGCGACGAATAATTAGCGGCAGCTTGTCAAACGATGCCGAAGACATGCTGTGTTGCTCCGGCTGCGGAGAAACCGCCGAAAAAGTGTTGTTCGCCTTGCTCAGTGACCCCGAAAGTAGAGAGTAGTGGAAACAGGTGATACCGCTTCAAGAAACATATATGTACATTCCCGTTTAGCTCACCGAACGTTCCCTTACGCGACATACATTTCAATAAGGGGGGGGCATTATTCGTGAGGTCGAGCGCGTTATACAAGACACTGTTGCGAAATTGCAGCGTGAAGGAGCTAAGCTGAGGGCCGACGCAACTCCCCGGTGTTTTGAAGGCCTCACGGGTTGCATGTCGAAGAAGAACTCGGCACCTCGGCAATTGCCCCAGAGGCAGCGTGTCAAGTCATCACATGATTCCAGTGGGCAAAATGCTGCGCAGATGATGCGCTTGGACAGCGCCGACGAATTGCATGCAGTAAATGACGGTAAATATTGCAGCTTAACATGGCCTGCTTGTGTGTTCCTTAACACACATATGCATTTTTCATTACTTGTATATTCTTTACGAGCTTTGTTCTGTCACCTGCTGGAACATTTTACTGCATTTGTGTAGTTTTTTACATGATATCAGTGTTTTATGGCTAGGTTACATATGCTCCAAAATCTATCTGCGTTCATCTTGAACCTTTCTATATATTTTAATACTGTGATAACTGCTTGTGCTTCTAAATTCTTCCTTGTTTGTGATATAATTTGTAAGCATGTAATCATGCATATTTATATTTCTGAACCTATCTGTATGCCTTCCTCAGTTTCTGTTTTGATAATAAAATTCTTACAGCTTGCAATGAGTTGTTTGTTGTAAAAATATCAAATATTTGAAGCCTGCTGGTTCTAAGGTGCTAAAAGCATTCAATAGTTCCTACACCAGTCAGCCGCACAAGGCCCTTGTTTTACTTTCGCCCAAGCGAAAGGAGCTGTTGTAGAGCATGGCTGAGAAAATATATTAAACAATCGCTTGGCACTTTGCAGCCTGCCAAAACACTTAAACATAGTGGGAAAAAAAATTAAAAAGAATAAAACCACCCTATGTGGCTCTACAACGTACCCGTACACCTAAGCACACGTGTTTTTGCTCTGCGTCTCCTTCGAAATGCGAGCGCCGTGACCAGGCTACCTTAGCAGCACACCTAAGCTGCTATACTCGGCGACAACTTTTCTTGGCACTGAGGCGAAGGCTCCAGAGCCAAATCGCGCGTATCTCACCGCTAATTAATATAGTCCCACAATTTCTTTCGTCTTTTCTGCGTAAGACATAAAAATACTCCTTTCATTTTTAACGTGAAGCTCTTTCAGATACAGCGGAGCGCAACCCAATGAGATATTTGTGCTTGTTTTGCTTTATACACTCTAAGGCAAAAGGGTGTTAAAAGGGTGTGCCGTTCGTCCTCTTGGGGACTAATGGGGCTGCCACAACCATTAGTCCCTTTAAGGACTAACGGCACGGGTCTAACAGTTAGTCCCCCCTCAAGGGACTAACATTTAGTCCTCACGTTTACACCCTCGCGGGCAACCGTTAGTCCCCACAGTTGCACCTCAAGGGACTAACATTTAGTCCTCACATTTACACCTTCGCGAGCAACCGTTAGTCCCCACAGTTGCGCCTCAATGGACTAACATTTAGTCCTCACATTTACCCCTTACCGGCCAACCGTTAGTCCCCACGGTTGCACCTCACCGGACGAACGGTTGGTCCACTCAAATGCTCCACTGGGATGAACTTTTTATCCTCAGTTCAAATAATGCGTTAATCCCCAGGGATGATTTTGCACAGTTACTCTCTGCAAGGCTTAACCCTTTGTGCGGCAGTGGGACATATACATCCCACTTTTCCATGTGCAGTAAAAAGTTTCCCCCAGATCACCCGTTGCATTTAGCGCAACGCTAAGTCACTCATATCTTACCTAAGTCTTTGTAATCTCAAGGAAAATTCTTTTACCATGCTTTCGAAGGGTGGTTGTAGTGTTACAATGGCGTTGTATTTCGGTCAATTTTTTTTATTGGAGCTTCTGAATTTTCCTCTTTTTCAGACTGATAGAACTTACCAATCAGAGTGCCGGAGAATTTCCTGTTTTTCTGGTTTTTCAGAGGGTTGACTTTAGGTTCCAGTCACCACGTGTTTTTGTAAATTTGCGCAATAACTTGACCGATAAATGCATCGGAACGATCCCCTGCCAAATTGCCCCGCACATCCCTCAGCGCAAATGTGGATATTGGTGCATGGAAATATTTTCCTGATATCGCATACCTCTTGAACAGTTTGTACATATTCAGGGACAACAGCCGTACTCGCTAATTTTGACAGCAAAGGCAGGGACAGCAAAATGGACAAAAAATGGTTGGTGCATGCGGTGAAGTAAGCTTTACAGGAACAGACCACAGCGCTATGAAAGCTCACAAGAGGCGCAACTGCAGGTGGTGTTCGCCTGCTGAAACGAGGTCCGCCCAACTTTCCTTTTCCCAACTTGCGCAGTGACACTCAGCAGTGCCACTTGCTTTGGCCGTTTTATCCAAAATACCTGTGATGCAATCGCGAGATGGTGCCTTCATGAGACAGTGGGACAGTGTTTTCCCACTTTTTGAAAACACTTTCACGAGTTTTTTTTCAGTAAACTACTGGCTTGATATTGATGAAATTTGATTGAAACTATTTCTTTGTAGTATATATGACTATACCACAGCCGCTTTTTATATCATCGGTACAAAAATATGCCTGTTTCACTGCTTTCGCAGTCAATGCAACAACGAAAGACAAAAGTGAGACAATGAAATGTTTTATTTTTCTATATACATATTAAGTTTCTGCATTCTTTCAGTGAATTCGCTGCCAGATGTCAAATTCAGGTCCAGTCGCGCTGTCATATCTCGTACAGTCTTGGTCAAGCTGCTCCAACGGAAGCGACAGATGACTGGCATTGCACACATAAGCGCACGCAGCCTTCTGCACGTAGTGGACAACGTCTGCACAAAAAGATTGCAAACAGTTAAGTCACATGTGAAAGTGAGGAAGATACACGCACATGGCAAATACGTGCAAGGTGAAATAAATACGCACGTCTAAAATATGGCATGCAAATATTTCCACCGCGATGTCATACATAATCGAAAACACATTTCGAGTCACATAGAGCAACAGCTCAAGTGCGGCAGCCGCAGCCATCATGCCTAGGCGCCGCGACCGCCGAGCCGCCGACGAGTCGGCGAGTTCTCTGCGAGCGGCGCCGTATACAGCTCGAGCAAGCGAACGCGGGGCCGAACGCGGAGCTTCTGCCGCCAGCGAACCTCGAACAGAGGAGCGAGCGAACGCGGAACCGCCGCCACGAACGGCACTGAGCTGCTTTCGAGCGAGCGCAGCGGAAGCCGACGGTAATGTCGACAAATTTTCACAAAGTTCCTGGATCTAGCGGCTGAGTACAACGAGCGAACGCGGGGGCCGCCGCCACGAACGGCGCTGAGCTGCTTGCGACCGATTGATGGGGAAGCCATCGGTAATGGCCAAAACTGTCCACAGAGTTCCGAAGCGCAGCTAAAGTCGGCTAGCTAAAGCACCCGCCAGCTGCCGGTGCACTTCAAGCGCGCGACATACAACCGAGCTCGTTGACGGCAACCGCAATGCGTTTTGGACGAGTCGCACCGCAGCGGCGAGGCCTCTGCCCAATATCGCGAGCTCGCAGCTCATCACCGCGGCGAGAGCGTCCAGGCGGCCAACGGCAATGGCGGCCAATTTTCAGGCAGTCACAAACCACAGGCGAGCGGACGCCAAAGCCGACCTTCACGGTGCATTTCGTGCGCGCGATATATACAACACGATCGAGCCCGTTGCCAACTAGCGCGATGCGCTTCGCGCAAACGACAGGTACGGAAAAATAAATTATGATCACTTACTTGTGAAATAATCCAGCGCCAACTTCTGCCCAGAGTCGGAGTGAATTCATGGAGCCGATAGGCCTATGTCTTCTCGGCCGCCATTCCCAGCCGGTGTCGACGCAGTGCCGTTGCTGCGCCAGCGCACCGTTGCCGGAGAAATACAGCGCGGCGTCTCGGCGTGTCGAGACCAGCTCCAAACTTCATGGATGAGGCGAAACGTAAAAGCAGCACCGCACGCTCATCCACGCATACGCGGCATACGTGTTTATCCAAGGCACCGCCAGCACCGCGGCGTAGTTCCTAAATCGTCGAACTCTCCGACGCGCGACACAACCGCCAACGCGCCTCCATGAAAACAAGCGAGAAAACTGACTAAGAGCGAGGAGGACGGTTAGTTTCCTTGACAAATGGTTTGCACACGTGACGTATCTCCCGCGCGGTTCATCCCTTTGGTGCCTTTGGAGACTAACTGGTTTGCACACGGCACGCATCCCCCTGTGGTTACTCCTCAACGGTCTATCCCCTTACAAAAATGGATATTGACCGTTTTTCAACGTCCAACCAACGATCTACCAACTTTAATGACGGGCTATGGACTTTGACGTTCTATCAACATACCGTTAAAAGAAAGTTTTTTTAACTTTCGTTTAAAGGAACTTTACCTAAAGAAAGTTAAAAGAAAGTTTTCTTGATTTCGTTTAAAGGAACTTTCCCTAAAGAAAGTTAAAAGAAAGTTTTCTTGCTTTCGTTTAAAGGAACTTTCTCTAAAGAAAGTTAAAAGAAAGTTTTCTTGCTTTCGTTTAAAGGAACTTTCCCTAAAGAAAGTTAAAAGAAAGTTTTCTTGCTTTCGTTTAAAGAAACTTCCTCTAAAGAAAGTTAAAATAATGTTTGCCTACTTTTGTTTAAAGGGGCCATGACATGCGGTCACCCAACAATTTGTGGTTTACAGTGAAAACTGGAAGTAGGGGGTCTCTTATGCCTTTACAGATATGAAAAGTGGGCCGTAAAAGAATATTTCAGACCAAAACAAGCCCTAGCAGTCGTCGGCTTTAAACCCCGCCCACCGACGGCGACCGCCATTTTGCCTTGGCACGTGTGACGTCACGCACAGCAAGAAGCGGAGTCGTCGTCTTCTACGAAAGTTTAGCCGCTGCAAATCATTCACTTTCAGTGTCGAACTGAAGAAAGCTAAAATGTGTCGATTTCACGCGCAGCTCATGCACCGCGGAACAATATCGTTCGCCGGAATGCAGACACTCGCACAGGTAGCTGCTGTATGATGCTGTTTGCATCACGGCTCGCGATTGCGCCAGTGTTGCCCGACTGCCAAGTCGCTGGCGGGTTGATAAAAATATTCGGTTATAAATTCAGTGCTCTACCAAACGCGCTGTAATTTCGCCAACTTATTTGTGAATGCAGAAGGATTAGCCTACTTAACACAGATTACGATCGAAAATTGGGTGTCATGGCCCCTTTAGAGAAGCTTTCCCTAAGGAAGACTAAAATTATATTGGCCGAAAAAATAGCAGTATCGTTATTAGTTGTGACCAATTGTACATTCTTCCTGTGATTTGTATTTAATTACAACCATTTTTAACAAACTGTTTTTCTAGAGGTTAAAAATACAATTGCAAATCCTTCAGAGAAACAGCTACTCGCGAAGAGTTAAGGTACGTTCACAGGTTAACCTAAAGGTTATTTCTGATGCCACAGCAAGTCCACGGCCAACGGTCAAAATTTGTTCTGTGAAGTGACATTAGCTAAAATTAAAGAATTTTAATCCACTCTCTGCATGCATTGCTGTAAAATTAGTCATGCAATGAAGCAATCTATTTAAAGACATTCTTTTGTCAGCGAAACTAACCGCTCTCCCGGCTGTACCACTATTCTGAGAAACACAAGTGATCGCCAAAGAACACACACGCTTATAAACATGTTAGAGGGGGAAGAAATCAAGAAAACTGCAAAGTCCCACAAGTATAATTTATGTATCACAAAACAAAGACAAAAGTGCAAGCCCCTCTCTGCTCATCCAGCCTAATTAACCATTCAACCAATCTGCAGATGTTAAAACAAACAAACGTTTCAAATTTCGCGCGCTTGAAGAAGTTTCAAATTTCCCGCGCTTCAATTTTTTTAATTCAAGATATTGTGCGCATCACCTACTCAGGTACGTTGTATTTAGATAAAGATTTGTATTACTATTTCTAAGCAGAAACTACTATTTTTAGTTATGATTAAAAATAAAAGTGCGCAAATGCGGATCGGTTGAATCTGCGGGACCGGAATGCCGGAATTTTTTTGCTTGTGTGCAGCTCGTTGCAACCACAGGGGCCGTGTTTGAAATCGATTTTTCTGTTGTTTGAAGTGTGCTTGCGCTCTGTGCTCGTGTTTTGTGCTCTTCCGGCGCTGCTTATTACGAAGATGCATTATATTCAAGAGAGGCCCGGCTGCTTCGTACCGTGGAGAGCTCGCCAAACGGAAGGTACGTGGACGTTGTTGCTGTCAGCTCTTTGTTAACATCGTGAGCGCGATAACGCTTTGAACAGTTTTTCGAACTACTTGGCGATAAGTGAGGTTTTTTTAGGGCAGCGAGCCTGTTTGTGTGTATCATTTCATCAGGATCAAGGCAAAGTTGTGTGATGATAGCGCGGGTGAGCTTTTTGTTTGATTGTTTGTTTGGTTGTTTGGCGCGTAAAGCAGTGCGCGGCTGTGATTCGGCGGGGGGATTTGAACAGAGTTGTGGTGATGCCCTGCTCGCGATGAATCTCTATTTTTTTTAATACCTGTTGGGCGGTGACGGCGCCTGTTAAATGTAAGCTTCGACCGTGTCCAAGGCGCGTACTCTTGGGCATGCGGGTAATTCATGTAGACTTTTTTAGCGCACAAAACTACCAAGGACAGAAAAGAATGACGCGTTGTCCGTGTCGTTCTTTTCCCGTCCTTGTTTGTTTTCGGCGCTAAAGAAAACAGCTACAGGATCGTTATGTGAGCAATGTGTGTGACTACTATCAGAGTCATGTGTTTTCCTGTGTGACCAAATGTGTGCATCTGTTTGCATCCGCGCAGGCATGTATCATTAAACTACCGTGATATTCCGGTTGATACGTGAGCGTGATCTTGACACAGCGTGCTGTAGGTACGGCTCGCGAAGCGTGCAATTACGCCTAGGTCAATACATTTTGTCTATGTGTGGCCGAATAGCCGTACCTTAACTGTGAAAGCGCTAGGTTGAGCATTAGTTGACGCGTTCGAGCACAATTTATTTGATACTGCTTGTTGCCACCATGTTCACCTTTGATTATTTTGTTCTGGTATTTAAGAATTGTATGCGCCTTGCCCCACTTTAGCGTTAAAACTTCGCTAAATACCTATACATCTACGAACATTATAAAACACAGTTTGAACACAAACTCCAATGACCTTTTCGAATAAATTACAAGCCTAACGGTTTATCTTGTATAGTACATTCTTTAGGCCTGTGATACAGATGTTCAAGGTATCTGTGGTATGTGCAGGATATGATTACCTTATCTATTGCTCAAAACTCACTATAAAATTACATACTTCGCGGTATGCATGCATAAGTCATGCATGTGTTGCGGCTGAAATGTAAAATTAGATGACGTATTTATCTGAGAACACAACAAATCTAAAGTGCCTTTTTTGAAGCTGTTGGCATTGGAACAAATATATAACTTCAAAAATCAGATTCACCAAATGATTATTGTGTATAGATGCCTTGCACTGACATCACTGAAATCACCATGTTGGTGCACCGCACTGTAGGATGCAAGGTTTGTGACGTCGCGTTAAATGTTATTGTCACATCACTTTCAAGTTCCTTTGTTATTGACATACAGAGGCCAATAACGTTGTGGCCATGTTTAATATTAAGCAAATTAAGTGCAATGTGTTTATGCTGCCTTTACGTCTAGTTGGTAAACCTTACGTTATGAAGCTGGCAATAGCTTCCGAGATTTTGGTTGCCGGAGATTGTCGCAGAAGCTTGCATGCTTTATTGTGATGACGTGTGGTTCAATATTGATGTTTTGTAAGCCTGAGCATTTCCACCTCTTTACCCATATGGCCATTTGACAGCCTGTGCTGTTTGGTGTGGAATGGAGTGCAAGAACAGAATTTACCTATAACAGCCATTATCTTAGTAATTTCTTCCATCTGACTTTGTAAATCATATAAATCACTCATTTTATCATTTGTGATTATCTTAACGATTTTTTAAAATTTATGATTGGTCTTCTCTTTTGTTACTGACGCACTACAAGTTGCATAAAATATATGACTCACTGTTTGCCGAGAATCTTGTAACCCCCCATTTATTTCTTGTTAGGAGGTCCCCCCCGACAGTTTTTACTTCAGTGCCTTCGAATGTGTAGTATTTATATGTCTATGTTCTTGTATTTTTTATTTTGTCAATAACTAAATAAATAAAAATAAAACAACATTGCTCACAGACAGCATTTAACTTTGAATTACGTGCGTGGTCGACACATGCAGCTAACAGTGAGCATCTTTGCCTCAGAGCTGTACCTTCACATTGGTGCATGAGCGAGATAAAGTAAGATAAAGTAGGGTAAAGTAAGGTTCAGATCTTTGACATCAAAGATATGAAAAGTTCTGCCACAACACGCTTTTTGTTGCATTTATTCTGCAGCATGGCTTTTCTTGCATTTCTCACTGCATGAAATCAGGGGCCACTGAATATACTGGCCATGCAGTGTATTTATACCCACACAGAACTAAGAAAACTCCAGCATGACGGGAGCATAATGTACGTTGTGCTCTGTCTCGAGAAACTTTTGGTGATTACTCCTGTCTTTATTTTAGGCATGCGGTTACGAATGTGCGGTAGAGAAGGAACACCCTGGCCCCACTTCTGTCGAAGGAACCAGTGTCGCCTGAGCAGCTGAAGATGGACTGCGCAACCAACAGTGAAGAGCTGTGATTTTGTAATGTGCAAGTATTTGACTGGTCACATTTACTTAATCTAACACCAATCTTACCTTACCTTGTGAAATTTTCAGATTTTGTGATGTGCAAGTTTATACACAATTAGAGAAAGTGAGCTGTCAATATGTCTTGGGCAAGTTCATGATGATTCATTTTGACATTGTTTATAAAAGCACACACTTTCTCCAAATAACACCACCCACTTACTTTCCTCTTAATTTTCTCTTTCATTTGTGTGTGTACTCTCAACAGCGTCAATGTGCTTTATTAACTTCTGATGTCTCTAATGTAAATGTTTATGGTTCCAAATAGTTTATTTGTTACCTGCTAAGTATGAGGGGGGAGTCAAAAAGTAACGGAATTTTTGAGAAGAGGTACATTTATTCTAATGATAGAAAACTGAAACATACGTTATTTTTTACCTAACTTCCCTGCACTTCAACGCGCTGTGCCCGACTTTTCGCAAGTTTTTTTTTATTCCATCAGAGAAAAATGTTTTTAGGTTGCACCTGTAGCCAATTTGCTCAGCATCTATGACTTCTGCATCAATAGCGTATCTTTTTTCCATCAATGCTCCAAGCATATGAAAATCACTTGGAGCCAGGTTTGGACTGCGTAGCGGGGGTTCCGGCAATTCCAATCCCAACTCATTTATCTATTGGCCGTCTGTTTAGCAGAATGTGGCCTAGCATTATCTTGCTGCAGGATGACACCTTTTCGCAATTTTCCACTGTGTTTAAATCTGATTTCAGGTTTCTTTGCAGCACATAACAATAGTTCGCAACGTTCACAGTTTCGCCTTTTCGAGTGAAAGGAATGGCTACCCCACCTTACATGTTCCCGATTATTGCTAGCATTACTTACCAGCTCATGGTTGACGTACACATTCCTTAACTTCTGGGGATGATGAGTTCTAAACTGTGCTCGTAGCCTTACTTTCTGGTTCATGATGATGTGCCCAAGTTTCATGTACATTAACTATTTGCTGTAAAAAATCCCATCTTCCTCATTTTGATAACGGGTCAAATGTTTACAAGAGAGGTGTCCGAACTTTGTGCCTTATGCGGTGCTGACTATTCCTTTGAGAACCACCCTGCTCACACTTTCGAAAAATTTGGTCTGTTTTGTCAGATGGAATTCGCTGGACCAAAATTGATAAGTAAATTGTTGGCGATTTCGTCCATTGTGATTCGTCTGTGTTCCATCCCCATACCCTCAAACTCTCTTTCCACGTCACATAAAAAAGTTCTTCGTGTTAGAACCACGCTGTCCATTCGTAGGTCTTGCTTTGTGATTAACAAATGCCACCATACTGTGCTTGCATTAGATTACTTCCTGATGTTTAACACCTTCCAAAAAAAAAGTGAATCACTGCCCTCATTTTCTCCCTAGTGCAGGTTGACGATGGGGCTGTCATTCTTAACGTCCTGTTACACTCTAACAACTAAAGTGGGCATAAGAGTGACATGTTCCATAGAAGTGTTGCAGATGACACTAATTCAGCGCTGGATACTAGCAGTGTTAACAAACCCTAGTGCAAGAGGTAACAAAAGTTGATTTACTTTTTGACGTCCCCTCGTGTATATAGTCGGCTTATTACAATTAATTTTTTATTTATGCAAATGATCCTTTTCTTACCATTTAATTGTCGTTTTGGCACGCTGTAGGCAGTTTACGCATGAAGTGCCTTTTTGGAGGTTCTGTGCTATGTCACGACACTTATAGTTACACATTCAATCGCTTATGGTGCTAAAAAATAAACATCTTACTTCAAAAATTGTGTTCCCTTATTTTTGTCATTGGACAGGAACTCTGGTAACTTCCATCAGAACTTCAGTCACGAACTTCAGGTGTCGATATAGTTGACATGTAGTCAGAGGTCCTGGCACACTTTCAAAATATATTTTGTGCAAACATTTTTGGACTTTACATATCATTCACTGTTTACAGTAAACTTGAAACTGCCCTGCTGGAACTATCACGATGTCAACCATGTTGTGTGTTCAAGAACTACATTATGAAAAGCTTTATTGCACTTTACAGGGACCTTTATTAAAGCTATCTTGCCTGCTTGAGATCTTTCTCAATTTAAGAGTACGGCCAAGTGTAGGTGCAGGCCCTTCTGTAATATAATGTAGCACAGAAGTGCATTTACATTCGGCCGTTCTCCTAAAGCAATAATAATCTTATTAGGCAAGATGCATCAACAACACTTCAATGACCAATCGCTGACAAAACATTGGTAACAGGTATGTAGGACGCTTGCAAAACAGTGTAACAACTTTCAATTTAATGTTTCTTTAGCGTCTATTGAACATTATAAAGGAACTTTCAATTGGTTATCGGACGCCAATAGTCGACTAAATGTTGGTTGCTGGTACGTAGCACGTTTAAAAACAATCTAACAACCTTCAATTTAACGTTCCTTTAGCGTCTATTGAAAGTTATTAAGGAAATTTCTATTGGTTATCGGTGGCCAATAGTCGACGGATTGTTCGTAGCTGGTATATAGGACGGTCTATTGACTTTCCATTTACCGTCGGTACGTTCCATCGACTTTTCCCAATAAAACGTCTTTTGACGGTTGGTACAAATTTTTGTAAGGGTCCGTTCATTGCGCGCGCCTATTGGGCTCCGTTACTCCTCTTTCGGGTAATTTTGCCTTAGAGTGTAGGTTGCCACTGCGTTTTGGAACGCGTGAGAAAGTCGCGCATTTTGCCAGTGCCTCAAACGCTGCAGCGGCGTCTGCGTTGAAATACAACGCTGACTGCGCGTGGCCATCACTTTCCACAGCGATAGGAGACGCATGTCAAGCCGGACTACTTCGCGTAGGGTTACATGTGCAGATGCTCTGCCCCCGTAGCTTTCCCTTCAGTGCCAAGAAAAGTTGTCCGCGAGTATATACCACCATGGCGGGTAAAAGAGCAATACATACCGGGGTTTTCGCTTGTACGAAGTTATTATTTCAATATTCTTGTAATATTCGCCTCAGAGTTCTGTACAATGCAGCCTGCCCGAGACAGAGAACCCAGCGACGCTCTGGCAATAAATTTGTTTTCCTCTAACACGGTATTTACTACGCCCGGCGTAGTTGCCATAAGGTAATGTTCTCGAAAGTAACATTTAACTCAGTCTATATTCCGAAGAATTTAGGCGAAGCATTTTTTTTTCAGTGCGTGGATACACCATCACGAAAATTGAAGGACACTTCGTAAATTCCAAAGTGTGTTCGGCGAACGCCTGTGCCCATTAAGACGGCGTCAGTAAGAATGAAACGCGATGCGCGCGTCTCCTTTCTTGCATGATTGGACACACAGGGCACAGCGACGCTACGCAAGCAAAGCGGGAGCGCTGTAGAGCTCGACGTGAGGCGCGAACGACGCGACCGGCGTCCGTTGGCACGCCCCGGCGGCCACCTGCACCGTGCCAGGGCATGTACGGAGGTCCGGACAGACGCGCGGACGGACGGATGGGCGTGAGCATGAGACAATAAAGGCTTTAGCCTTAAAACATACGTACAGCTGCGTACTGGCAGTGTTGCAGCCGGTTCATCCGCTGACATCGGCTACAGCCTCGAAGAAAATAAAATGTGGCAGAAAACTTCAAGGACACTTTGTACATTGCAAAGTGTGTTCGGTGAAAGCGTGTGACCATTCCACTAACTATGTCATGTCTTTTTTCTTTTACACTCTCACTGGGATAACACACAAACCGAATGTGTGCATGTTTTCTTTTTTAATTTTTTACCGCGAATCGCAGCGAGATGCGAGACTAATCTTCCTCCGTTCGCATGCGTTAGTATTTTCTCGTGCGTTGCGCATCGCGCAAACGCCATCCGCGTTCCAGCGCTTAAATTGACGGACTTTTTGTAAATTCGAAAGCGTATTCAGTGGACGCATGTGTCCATTGAGACGGCGTCGGTCAGAATGGTTGCAAGGGCTGGGCACAGCGCCGCTACGCAAGCAAAGTGCGAGCGCTTTAGAGTCCGACGCGACCGCCGTCCGTTTGCGCACCCCGGCGGCCACCTGATTCCGTGCCAGAGCTCGGATGGACAGACGGACGGACAGACCCACGGACGGACGGCGGACGGACAGACAGACGGACGGACAGAAGGACGGACGGAGGGACAGGCGGACGGACAAACGAACGGACGGACAGACGGACGGACGGACAAAAGGACAGACGAAAAGATGAACGGACGGACAAACGGACGGACGGACTGACGGACAAATGGACGGACGGACGGACGCCGGACGGACGTGAGCATGAGACATTAAAGGCTTTCGCCTTAAAATTACACCATCTCCCACTAAAGGGAACCATGTGCAGATGCGAAGAAGCGGGCGCTAACGCTTACACTGGCGGCGGCGTTGACGCTGGCGCTCATCGCGGCGTTGCGCAGGAAAGAAATCTGGGCAGGCGCAAAGCATGCAGTGATGGACTGGTGTTTCCTACTGGAACATGCCAATCGCTGCTAATGGGCAATGAGAGACCGAAGACTCGGAATGGATACAGAGACCCGCAGTCCGCTTTTAGTTAACGCGCATTCTGCGAATTTTTATCGTTCGACAACGCACAGGAGAAATCTCCCACCGGCACTACCTTGCAGATCAAGATCCAGTGCCTATATTCCGTGGCCTATATATACGGTGTGGCCCAGTGAACGGTTGTGCAGCGTGAGCAGTCGGTTTTTTCAATCAAGAAACTCGCCAGCAGACGCTGCCTGCGTCGGCGTTGAACGGTTGTGCAGCGCGAGCAGTCGGTTTTTTCAATCGAGAAATTCGCTAGCAGACGCTGCCTGCGTCGGCGTTGAACGGTTGTGCAGCGCGAGCAGTCGGTTTTTTGAATCAAGAAACTCGCTAGCAGACGGACCCGCCACGGTGGTCTAGTGGTTATGGTACTCGACTGCTGAACCGCAGGTCGCGGGATCGAATCCCGGCCGCGGCGGCCGCATTTTCGATGGAGGGGAAAATGCTTGAGGCCCGTGTGCTTAGATTTAGGTGCGCGTTAAAGAACCCCAGGCGGTCGAAATTTCCGGAGCCCTCCACTACGGCGTCTCTCATAATCATATGGTGGTTTTGGGACGTTAAACCCCATATATTATTATTATTATTATTATTATCGCTAGCAGACGCTGCCCTGCGTCGGCGTTGCGAGGCGAGAGAGGGGGAGCGTAGGAGAGGAGAGAGGGGGGGAGGAGACGCGCATGCGCATTGGGCGTGTAAACGCCGCGGCAGGGATGCCTAGAGGAGAGGGAGGTGGAGGGGACGCGCTTGCGCAGTGGGGGGTGTGATTGCCGCAGGGAGGGATGCCTAGAGGAGAGAGATGGGGGGAGGGGACGCGCATGCGCAGTGAGGGTGTGGACGCCGCTGGGAGGGATGCCTAGAAGAGAGGGAGGGGGAAGCGTACGAGAGGAGAGAGAGGGGCAGGGGACGCGCATGCGCAGTGAGGGTGTGGACGCCGCGGAGAGGGATGCCTAGAGGAGAGAGGGGGGGGGGAGGGGACGCGCATGCGGAATGGGTGTGTAAACGCCGCGGGCGGGAGGGATGCCTAGAGGAGAGAGAGGGGGGAGCGTAGGAGAGGAGGTGCGTGGGGAGGGTTTGCGCATGCGCAGTAAGGGTGGTCAGGACGCACACCACCACCACCGGACACCGGACAGACACTGGACGGACATTGGACGGAAACCGGACGGACGTGAGCATGAGACATTAAAGGCTTTCGCCTTAAAAGAATGACCAAACAGTGTTTGCCAAATTCATGTGCTGCGCGGAGCTGCACGCTGACTTCGCCATGTTTGAAAGAGATGGAAAACTCCTGCAACCGAACAGATATTTATGGCAGCTACGTGCAGGTGCGCTGGCTATGGCGTTGGGAGACCAAAATATGAAAGCCCTCTGAAATATTTCCGTGAAGCCACCAGAGTGTCTCCGCCACTGAAACCTCGCAACGCACCAAAAACACGCCTTTTAAGGGGGTATTATAGGGCAAACAGGTTGTCCTGGTTTGAGCTTTATATCACCGGAACTGTACCATATTTTGTGCAGAAATTTTGCGTGCTCTATAAGAGAGCTCGTGGCTTTCAGCCTCTGCGATTTCGACCCTGTAGCTTTTCTTGCTTACTTCTTTCTGGTGCAGCACCAAATTTCAGACTGGGGCACAAAATGAAATGTACCTTTTCTCGAAAACCAAAAACAGTACGACCTTGAAATTTGGCACGCTTATTCAACATTATATTGGTATTAACCGGAACCTATAAAAACGTGACTTTACGAAAGAACAAAAATATTGTCCCTACTTGTCACGCGCCGAGAGGGAGACGTTCCAACTAATCTTTTTTTTTAATAATAACTGAAACAGTTTTTCAGTGTTTTAGGTTTCAACTATTTCGAGGGGATTTAGGTGTAATCTGAGAAAATTTTAGCGTGATCGGTTGGATAGTTTCTCAGAAAAGGTACATCAAGTGTGGAAAATTTTCAAATGCTGATCGTTAAAAAAACACGATTTTATGTTTTAAAACACGCATGGTACGTGCTCACAACGCACAGCAATATTTATGCTAAAAAGCATTCTGGTGGGAAAAATTGTGATCAAAAGGTGTGGAAATAGTAGGAAGTGAACATATTCAACCGATCTAATCATACTTATTATAAAAAAAACGCATACATGGAGAAACAATGACGGAAAAGAGCACGCGCCTCTGAAAGGATGCGTGGTCTTTGGCGCTATTTTAAAAGGGCTTGGTACACTCCTACGCGCTTGCCAATGCTTGACTTTGCTTCTCAAAGTGTGTATTATTTTTTATAATGAAATAAAAAAAATTGCTTGTTTGGTTGATCTACCCGGACCATACCACGGCTAGGTCAGTGTGATGATGGTGCGCGAGTGGAGTGCGACCCGTATGTAGAAGACGACGACGACAAAGATGACACTCTCCACCTGCGGCACGAGGCGCAAGAAGGAGTCCACCAATGAGCACTCGCCACGGTGGCTCGGAAGAGGAGATTCGAGAGTAGAACGGAGTTGCAGGGCAGACGTGGCCGGGAGAAGACGGTGTCCAGGGCGCGGGAGTAGCGGCCAGCCGCGTACCTGGCTGATGCTCGCTGCAGGCTCCCACCTGGCACCACGTCAAGCTTCTACCCGGTTTCGGCGTCTTGGGATCGTCGCAAGGACGCAAGATTGAAGCCCTCCTGCGACTCCGCGACCACCGGCAAACATTGGCTGGCGAACCCCGAAAGGGCGGTCCGGCCAATGACCTCTACCGGGTCCGGCGTCCACCGCCGCGTCTGGAGTCGTCTCTCGCGTCTGCAGTGCCCGCCCATCGCAAGCCATCACCACCCGCACTTGAGCCTGCTCCAACCGTGTCCGTGACTTCTTACAACAACGGTGAACTCTTTCCTTGTAAACTTATCGCCTTGTGTGATATATGTTCTCTTTTTTCCTTTGCGCGTTCCATGATTTATTCTTGTCCGCTGTCTGTCCTTGTGCGCTGTAAATATATGTGTCCGTCTTGTTCGTAAACGAACGGCCTCGTGTCTTTCAGTAACTAGTGAACATTTTCCTGCACTAAAGCGAAGCGCCTTTAGCTTCGTGACAGTCAGCTAGTATACCCCCCAGGTAATCGACAATTGCGCCACTAGCGCCAATTTGTCCCCTGGTGTTTGGTAGGCCAAACTGTGAAACTAAAAAACAATAAAAAAATTGCTGATGCTGCTATGGCAACGCTTTTGTTGGTGGGAGAGGAGGAAACGCCGAGCTGCTTGTCGTCTGCTATGCGCTCGACGAGCGCGCGACTGCCTTGTGAGCCGCAAATGGAAAACAACACCGCTTGCATTTTTTATTCAGGTTGTGTTGCTTCTGCTTATATTGTTTTCGACAGCTTTCGGTTGCTAATTTTCTCGGACTCTCAGTACCACAAAAGATTTGTTTGGAAATATTTCTCAGTTGAATGCGCGCGAGCCAGCAAGCCTTGAAGTGTGACAGTTTTGTTTGAGCAAGAAAAAGGAGTAGTCGGAAAATGTGGTTTAGTCACTGTTTTTATTAGCAAGGTATTGCAAACGGTAAAACTCAATACAGGCCACAATAGCACAGAGCTGTACATCTCGTACAATAAATACAAATGTTGGCATTCTGCATCGGTTACACAAACATAAGAGAATTCTTGACACAATTCATCGTATACAAAATATAGCTGCAGGAGTCACAACGTTCATTGGCTGTACACAATACAATTCTCCAGAAACGACGGCTCATAGTAACACGTTCGTGCATAATGAACTGATCATGCAGTGCAGATGACCAGCACATTGAGCCCAGCACTACCAGCTCTTTTTTCTTTTTTCTATGAAAGTTGCTAGTCGAAACAACCTTCTATAGCAAGCGAATTTCCTACATAACTCAGCTTGTGCTAATGCACCGTTACATATTGAGCAAATTCTATTTACATTTTAACACTTGACTATTTCTCGATACAACGCGTAAAGCCTCGTTCAAAGCTGTAGCATTGCTAATAGGGCATTATATTACAGAATTCTACACCAGTATATTGCACTTATTCCTCGCAATTTGTAATGCACATATTTTCTATCACAGTTTAGACATGAGTATCACAATCCTACAACATCAAACAACAAATGTCACCCTGCAGACAGAGCTTTCCATCGAGAACAAGTAAATGCAGTATAGGCAAGTGTCGATGGTTAATCATCATTGGAAATTGGGCTAGAACAGAGTGATGCACAAAGGTATTACGGAACGCGCACCTTCTGGACATGGAGAAATGTTCACAAAAGTAATTCAGATCGACTGCCATTTAATGAATCAGCCTGCGCCCATAGCTCAGAACGGGTCTATTCTGACCGGTTTTCAAGACAGTCCTCCAATACGCCTGAATCATTTAAAGTATACTTTCTTTTATAGAGCTCCTAAGCCCAGCTTCGTGCGTCATGTTGGAAGGCATAGGACAAATCTGAGCTGTACTATTAGTTTAGTAATTGGCTGAAGGTAATTTCTCATTTGACTTTCGAAGACGCCTTAACAAACCGGTGAAAGCCCCTCAACTTTGCTGGTACACTTGCTTGTGGCACAGCGGGCTTTCTTGACTTACTAAAATATTTCTGGCTTTTCTAGAAGGAGCTCCTTCCTCCTCATTTGGTATTAAAATGAAAGTATTCATGGTAAGAATGCCAAGTAGTATTAGTACTTGTGCAACTTCACCGCATCAAGTTCGAGGTCTCAAAATTCGCGTATCGCAGCAGTGCATTATAGCGCAACCATGTGAGCTATGAATGTCTGCATAAAGACAATACCTTGCATGCTGTTTGCGCCGACATCGAAATGCGCTAAAGTGTCTTGTAAAGATAGCCTACTCAGGAGACTGCCCAAAGAACCGCTGCACTTACAAAAATAATAAGCTCTTTGTAAGACAATTTTTTCCGAATTTTGAAGCTTCTGAAGCTTTCTTTTTGCCGCGGACTTTCTCTCACGATGTTTTTTGAGGGCCTGATTTATGCCATTTATGCGCAGCATAAGCCGTGCATAGCAAAACTGCCGCAGAAGGTCCAAGCGGCACTTTTCAGAGCAAAAGATTTCATTGGGCAGACTGCTGTTTAGCTTAACTTTCAGCACAGTAGTTACGCGGCACAAATGCGCGACCACGCCTTTGTGTTCCACAAAACATTTCTCCATGTACTTCACTGCCTCGAAAAAAACAACAGAAGGCAGCGTCGAATTGGCAAAAAGACCGCCTTCCTTACCATGAGACTGAAGCATGGCTATGGTTTGGTGGGAACCTGAGAATGCCGGATCACCACTCCTTAGGAATGACTCACGGATGCAATCTGCTGGCCTATTCTCAAGGAATCGCTGCGCGATGCCACCCGCAAAGCAGTACAAGGCATTCTCCTCCGTGATATCAAGGAGGTCTTCACCCGAGGTCTCGCTTGGGAAAGGCGTTTCTGTTACCACAGCCTGATGAGCTTGAGGCTCACCTAAGGACAACCGTGCAAGTAGGTGCGAATCGACAACTTCGCGATTCCCGCGCGACGACAGGTTTGACAGTTTCCCAACGAAAACGTGTTTCAGCGCAGCGATAAATTGAAACACATTCGGATGTTCATTGCAGCCATGCTTTTGCCTCAAAGTGCCGAATAGGTTCTCCAGCGAGTCTTGCTGCAGGCGACGAGTCAGGAGGCAAGTAAAGTTAAAATTTTTATGAAGGTCTTCCCACAGCATAAGGACAGCCTGTATGGTGACTAGCCAGCCACGGATGGTGTGCGGCTGCCTAGGTCTGTCAAATCTCGAGCACGATATCCATTTGATTGCCTCTTGTAAAAACGCCAGGTGCTCTGAGGTGGCACTTAGAGCATAATTCATTTTTCCACGAGTGCTGGCAGTGGCAGTTTTGCTATTGAGGCAATCAAATAGCTTGTCCATCTGTTCTATGAAATCTGCAGTAGATTTGGCAGTCGCAGGTAGCTTCCCTAGAGCAATCATGACTGACATAGCTACTGACACAGACTCGCTCAGGACTTGCGCCGCGAACTTGACCTTCATGCTGTTGAAAGGCCTCCTGTAGATATGATCCAATGTTAATTTTCTCACCAATTTTACTCTAAGTGGGTCAGAACACTCGTACAGTTCGCAAATGTAGCTCCAGTCCACAATTTCGGTGCCAATGAAAAGCTTGTGAGGGGCTCGAAGGTTATTTCTTGTGCACTTCAATAGGTGTGGAGTGTCGAAGAAGAAATAAACTTTGTTTCCGTTCACTTCAAAGCACGGATTTTGCGGTGTGGCTGCCAATTCATCAAATAATTTAATATTACTTGACCCCTGATCGCACACCACGGCTTTGACATACAGCTCGCATTCTGCAAGCTGCGCTATCAAGGCCAGTAGCACTCTCTGGATCTTTTCCGCACGCAGAGCAGTTTTGGCAATAGCGAACGCCACTGGCATCACCCACGATCGCGAGATTCCAGAAAGGAGTGCTACAAACGCTACATTTGCCACCGCTGTTGTCCTCTCTGAGCCATCATCTGAAAATCCAATGACTACGTCATGTTTTGTGTCATACTGTAAATTTGGTCTCACTCACATTTCGTCAAATGCAATTATGCATGCCCGATCTTCTGTTGGCCAATTTTTTTGCTGCATCTTTAAGAATGTCCAATACATTAGAAATAATTCCGGGTGTCATTGGAATTTCAGATAACCACCTTCGAAGGGACCTCGGTGATGGCAAAGCGAACACTTTAGCGAGTTGGCGGTAAGAACTTGGCACATGAAAATACATATTCAAGGCGAATTCCTTCACCTCTCGAGACCACCTCCTTCCTTTCCTCTTGCGACAATGGAGCGCCACTTGGCTACCCAAGAGTTTGTATAACTCAGGGCTCACATGAAGCTTTAACTTCTCGAGTGCTTCCCGTGTAGTAATTTTCGGCGGCTTTTTATCCTGGCTGACTTCCGATACCTTTGCGCATCATTATTTAGTCGCTTGATGACGGCGGCGGTCTTCGGTGAATACACCTTTCTCTTTGAGCCTCGGTGAGATCGTGTGGAAACTGTAAAGAGAGATGCATACAATATAATTTGTCTCTGGGTCAGCATAGGTACACAGGGCGAGCACAGCGCCCTCTCTATAAGCAAGTGTCAGGTACTTTGGTAAAGGGGATTTCGTTGGCGACAGATGAAGACTAAATATCATCGCTCCATAATATTGATGCGTATAATAAAATGTCTTTCACATACATAATTCCTAATTTTTGTGAGTGGTTCAGCTACCTCTAAGAATTTTACGCTTAATTAGATAGATAGTTGTGGTTATCAAAACCAGTGTTGATATTAACAGCGCTTCATGATATGGCATCTTACATGAACGGTAGCATAGGATGGTAAGTGTTGGCAGATATCATATTTTCATTCATAGTTTGCTCGGACTTCTCTTTATATATTCGAGCTATCACATGTGGAACATGTAATGTCGTTGCAAATCAGTTTTGCGTAATCCCGCAAGGTGGCGAAATAGTTAAGAAGAAAGAGAGAATAGATAACCACACGATTGTGTCACGAAGCTGCAACTAAGGAGCTTTCTTTCTGAGAAATCCGTATGGGTTTCGTTGCGGCTGTGTGCCACAATCGGGTGTTTGTCTATGTTCCCTTTTTTTCCGTGTAATGTCGTTGTATACAACACTCTAAAAAAAGTTCAGTAAAAAGGGCGTCTTTTTTTCCCCACAACAATAATCGTCATCCGGACTTGCTCGAGTTTCCTTTATCGAAAACTCGGCGCTGGCCACCTTCCTATGAAGAATGCTATGTCACGCTGATAGCGCGCGTACCGTTAGTGACCAGGAAGTGCAGGGCGCGCGGCTTTAATGCAAGGAAAGGAACGCAAGATAGATGACGATTATCGTTGTGGGACAAAACGACGCCGTTTTTACTCGATCTTTTCTTATAGTGAACATTGTCATTTAAATAATTTCCTAATATTCCTTGTTTAAAAAGAAGGACCCACCGTGTTTGGTTTAAAAAGATTAAAATGACCAAACATTATTAACACGTAAACAAGAAAGCGTCAGCAAAACGTGTCTTCTTACTCGGTTTTTGCCTGGCCGGATGTTTCCGGGCACGGCGCACACTCATCCTAACGGCCACACGTGGAAAGGCCAGATGGTCCAGGCATTGGGGATTCAGGGGTGAACCGGTGTCTGGCTGGAATCTGTAAACAGAAATAACGTCGAGAGCAGGGCATTTATATTTGTTCACACAACTATCTATGGTTCGTGGCCACAGCACCGGCATGCACACAAACAACCATTATAACACTTTTTGCTTACTGCACAATTATGGAATCTTAAAGTATGCAAACTGTTGCCGCAATACAAAAACAGAATGAAGGAAAGAACACACAAGGGCAAGCGCATAATCGCAACTGGCAATTTTATTGAATCAAAGGCACATGAACAAGACGGATACTTATTTGTATTTCTTTTAAATAACATGTCAGTTGCGCGTACGCACTTGTTTTTGTCTGTTATTTCTTCAATCTGTGGGTGTTGCACTACCAAGCAATTCCGACATGGAACCCTACCAACTCGCACAAATATTTACAGTGCTAAAGTATTTGCGGTTCATATATGACCTTCTGAATAAGTGCTAACATCTCTTTTCTTGAAACAAACTCTGCTTGCAGGTTCTTCCTACACAGTACTTTTAGACTCGTTACTTTCTTCTGGTAAATAACTAAAAAAAAAACGAAATCTTGTGACTTCATCTGTTGTCCTCTATTCCGCGGCACCCGGAATAAAGCAGCCCTCCGGGATCGCCCGCTGAAGGCATCCAAGTAGCAAAAATTAAGTAATGCTCGTAGTATGCAAGAAAAAAAAATTGCATTTATTGATATTTATCATTACTTTTAGCGTACACTTACCATGACCGAGATGAGACGGTGATTCAGGGGAGGCTGAGCTGGCTGTTGTGGGACCGCCTTCTGGAAACAAAAGAAAAATGAGTGGCATTTAAGTTCGCATGTTTTAAATAGCCTCAGCACGTTTTCCGTAAAATGGCGCTTTCTAACTCAAGCGGTTCAGCTGCGATTGTACATCTTTGCATGACTTCTACTAAAAACATTCCTCTGAGAGACATTACGCATTGCTCCAAGTTTTATTGCTGTTGTACATTCACGTAACATGTTCACCATTGGTGTTGTCTCATTAGCTGGCTCAGATTATTGTAGTATTGCAGAGTTTTTTTTCTATTTACTTTCGCTTTACCATTTTGTACACTGCCCACGAGAGGTAATTAGGTCCAAACAATTTAAAAGCTGCTGTTTACCGGCACGTGCACACCTGCTCCTGTAAAATTTCTACTACACAGCGCCAATCAAACTTATGGAGATCATCGCAGCGCGTACGTACGTGCGTGAGACATGCCGCAATGAGCGACTGCGAACTATTTCGACCACCGGAGGTGTGCGCGAACTTCGCCCTTATCGAAACGCGATTTAATCCCACGACATGGTGTTTCCAAGTGCAACATCATGTCCGATACGCGACAACAGCGGGTGATCGATGTATCGTTTACAGCAAGGCCAAGAGCGCTGCGTCTTCTTACGAGCGTGAATTCTGTCGTGGTGAAAAGAAAATATTCTCATCTTTCACTGCGCCAGGAAGCTGGAAAATACTCGCTTCGTTAGCTACACGAGCAGTTTGGAACCCCCTTCACCACGCATGATCTTCCAATAGAAAAAAAAAACAAACGAAAAGAACGCAATTCCCTGGCGCACGCGGAACAAATTTCGCTACCAAACGTCACGCGAAGCCGTGGCAAATGACATAAAAAAAAGCGCTTTGTGCAGTTGACTTTTGCGCCGTACCCTGTATACTTGTTCTACACAAAGAAAGAATACGCGCCTTTTCCTTAATGCCCAAAATCAACAAGCCGGCCTGTGCATACCTGCAATCTGGGTGATGCTCTTTTGGCCAGGGTGGTCTTGAGCCAGGGTGGTCCTTTTGGCCAGGGTGCTCTTGGCTTCTGCCAGGGATGTTCCTTGAAGATAGGGTAGATATCAGTCTCGTTTAAGTAGGTAGCGAAGGAAGGCAATTGTACATTAAGGTGGTAGCATGAAATACAATGTAAAGGACACACCTTGAACTCATGCATAAATATGGAACGTTAATTATGCATCAGGCGATAAGGTGCGCGAAGACGAACTACAAAAGCGCACATATTCGCAACCGCTAATAAATTGTTTTTATGACCTTCGTCGATCGGGGGATCCCACTTCCACTGCAACAGTGGGAACAGCCGTCCACAAGAGCCGTGTTTTGGCAGGGTTTGCGAAGGCACTTTCGGCGAAGTGGTCCGAGCAGAGGCGGTAGCCGTTGTACAGCTGTCATTTTTATGAAAGGGAACACGCGAGCGCGTGGCCCGCGCGCTCGGACGGCTGCTTGCAGCGCGTTCAAGCGGGAGCGAGAGGAACCACAGCCTCTCTTCGCGTCACCTCGTGGCGAGCAAAACAACCAGTCACTGGTGATATGGAACTGGCGGCAAGATTGCAACCCCCTCCTCTTCAAGACGATTACGCAAGATTATATCACCAGTGACTGGTTGTTTTGCTCGCCACGAGGTGAAGCGAAGAGAGGCTGTGGTTGTTCTCGCTCCCGTGTGAGTCCCTCGAGGTCTGCCCTTTTGGTGTATTTAAGCCATACGTCACACCTAGAAAATGCAACAAATGAACAACATGGATATTAAAAAACAACATGTAAAAGCGACACAAATATAGAGAGTGCGAAAAAGGGCAAAAACAATGTTTCACAGGTTCAAAAGCGAAGCGCAGCTCGGCCTTAGCGCAGGTAACACGAACTTCTCGTAACACGGAATGCAAGCAGTCACTGCTACGTAAATAAATTTGGGGGGTTCTATCTAAAACATTGAAATGTGGTAATGTCACTACAAGCAACTGGTCATCGGAATGCTCTAAAGCCGAACCAGTTCGTCGAAGAAGCACATTAGGCAAACACACTTTGCAAGATTTCTTCTCGAAGAAAAAAAAATATTACGAGCTACCGCTAACAAAACAGATACTGAAGCGAAATTTCCGTCTGCTCGTCAGCTGGCATCAATCGGCTCACGATAAACTGCCCACAAGAGATTTACATGCTTACAACATTACTGACAAATGCGCAGTGCCAAAAAAAAAGGGGGGGGTTCACTGTAAAGCAACAACAGATATTTTTCGGTTCGCCCTGTAGCTGTTTTGATAAGGATAGCGCTTGCTTCTTCGTACCGAACAAAAAGTGCACGTGCTTACCTGTCGTCCGCTGGGAAGCGGAAAAATTTCGCTGCGCTGTATCTCCCCGAGTTGTTGCACCACAAAGCAGCGCAGCAGGCCTTGTGTCCTTTTCCTACTTTCGTCGACATTTTGTGCGCGTTCGCACTCACAAACACCGAAAATTTTACCTTGAAAGCATTCTCAAAAATTTCACACGTGCACAGGGAAAACGGCAGGAGCAGACGAGCGGAATGGCAGCAGAAGAGATAAGAGCGAAAGCGCCGCCCGTCGGCGCAACGAATGCAGGGTCTGGATAAATATATAGGGTGTTAAAAAAAGAAAATAGCCAAGAACACATTTTATTTCTACACATAATTGCATAGCTTTACTTTATTGATGCGTAGGTTGGAAAGAAAAGGGCACACATGCAAAAGTTGCTGAATTTTTGCTTCCTACCAAAACAATGGCGGACACCTTATTTCGAATACCGAAACTAGTCGAAGTGTCCGGCCCCTGACCATACCCCCCTTGAGCGGCTGCGATGAGGCGCCCCTGCCGGGAGGGTCTGTTTCTATAACATACTTGGCCTGAAGTCTCGTGACCAGTAAAAAGTATTGAAGGACTATGGTATTACCAAGAGTTCGATATCTATTTCAACATCCTATTTTCTTTGCCATTCACACACTCACGCTATTGGTGGGTGCAAGATCTTCACCCTACGCACATCTTGCAAACAGGTGAAATAAAGCGGCATATATCAGGAACCGCATATCATGTATGCATATCATTGTAAGGAATAAGTAGCGGTGCTTACCACCCGAAGGATAGCACTGGGTTGCTGTGAGGATCTGTTCTTCAGTGTTGTATAGTGACTTGATTTGAAGTCTGCAATTCAAAAGACACAATTTTCTGATAGTGTAAAACTGGGAGCACTTGGTTATTAATAAATGCTATATTCTTAAATATTATATTTCGTGGCATGCATGCACAAGAATGCAATATAAATCGCTACTTCATTATTTCCTTTTCCTTTTTGAGGGAACTGTGGCCGGATTTTTCACAACAAACATAGCTGCTTCAAGCGCAATTGCGCGGACAAAATATAAGTTCCATATGAACTATCACATTTCATTTGCAATATGGCATATCAATAGATGCAAGGGCTCGCAACAAACTACAAGCTAGGATGACCAGTGCATGACAAGAGTGCTAGGCACTATACTGACATTTGGCATAAACTATTACTACAATAAATGAAAACCGTCTGGCTCCGAGACGGGAATTTTGAGAATGCACATCTATGACGAATAATACCTGGGTCAACAATTACTGGACCAGTCACGAGAAACGACAACTCGTTCAAAGATGAATATTTATTGGCGAAATATTCCATTCAATGCTGCCAAACGCAGCAGCAACTGCTTATTTTTTATCGCCTTTTCACTAGCTGACTTACTATTATTTTCAACACTTTGCAATCTCCGCACACATTATATTTGAGAACCCTCAATACGGCGCGCCATTTATTAGGATCTAGCCTCTATGTGCATGCTTTAAGTTCATATTACTGGAACTTGTATATCTGTGAAGCAAACATGCATATTGAAGAAAAAAAAGTTCGGATTGAAACAACGATTACCTCTGGCATATATATGCATACTGCTTTCCATCGGCCTACGTACTGGGTTACGGGGTTCAAGGAGGTAGTCCACCTCTCCCCCCAACTGTCTAAAATAAGGGGCTACTTCAGACGGTGGTGGTCCCCAACGGCAGAACACTGACAAACCAAATACGGAGGCAATTTTTTCTTTCAATACGGCAAGCACGTAATCACATTAAGGCGGAAGCCTTAGATGCCTCATCAAACAGCAAATTTTCCGTCGGCGGCGACCGTCCCGTGAAGACGGGGACGAGTGATGCAAAAAGTCATCATCACGTGATGATGCCACCATATGGCGTCATCGCAAAGTCATATATGGAAAAAAATGGTGACATGACGTCACGTTACGTAACGCCACATGATGTCGTCGCAGCGCACTCCTTTGGGCGGCGAACAAAAGCGGAGAGCGCGTGACCTGAAGAGAAGAAAATGAAGACGGCGCTTTGTAGTGGCACGTGAAGCCACAGCCCCTGTTCCCTGCTGCCTTATACATCGACTGAAAAAAAAAAAGGATGACTTTCGCCTTCGAGTCGTCTTCAATGAATGAACAAGGAGCACTGTGAGTTAGTTTTGTTTTGTTACATGATTAGGGTTCATGCACGGCCTCCGAGATATGCATCCGAAAGCGCACCTCTGTGGACAGCATTCGTTGCGGCGAAACGCATTCCGTCCTTCTCATTTGTGTCGAGAGCTGTCAATGCAGCGTGACGTCAAAATGACGTTGCGGAAGAAAGACCAGAAACGGGCGGCGTGCTGTTCGCCGAGCTCCAGCCAATCAGTAGGATGCCGAAGGGGACAGTCGTGAACACCACGAGAATCGCGCCCCTGGCCTACCGTACAAGACGCCTTCAAAGGTAGCGACTGCATATTGCACTGCTTTCAGGTGTCCTCAAGCGGTCGCCGGAAGCGGGAAAACGCACGATTGACTTGTAATTAAAGCGTCGGTGGCATTTTAAAATATCGTATTCAGCGCGCATCGGTACTCCCGAAGCAGATGTGTCAGCCGTTGATCCTGCCTGGCACGCCACACAAATGATGGCGCCTGCTTTTTAAGTGGTGGGCCTCGCGCCTAATACTGCTTTGCAGTAATATAGCACCGTGGGACGCCTGAACACCTACCAGTTATTGCATGCTGCGCAGCTAACCTGCAGTAGTGAGTGGCTGCAGCGCTTCCGCTGCGGTCGTCCTCGCAAAGGGCACCAGCCGAAGGGGCTAAGTTGTGCCACTCGACAGCTCTATAGTTGACCCTATCGTGGTGCTCTGTGGTTTTCTCTGCGCAAGCTTGCTATCTAGCATTTCTTTCGTGCAGCGTGTGTGCAAGGTGTGGTGGTGCAAGTTTACAACAGGTCACGCGGTGTCTACACAGGCGAAGCTTCCCGCGCGATCTGGCCACTTCTTGCGCTGTGGACGTTTCGCAGCACCATGTGGAGGCGCGCCATTACGGCAGGCTGGCTGCTATAGGCACCGTGCATACGTAAGTAGCCGCTACACACGCGGGCTTCCTCTAGCGCCAAGGCGGCCACGGCAGCAAATTTGACGGGATACGGGAGGAGACGACGCAAGCGGAGGCAAGTCCACTGCGCCGTGCCTTGGTGCTTCGCTTCAGGCGCTTTCGTTTCCCTTCGCTTCCAAAAGACGCTCAATTGTTAGCAGCCGTCCCAGAACCGTAGTGTTAGAACATGTGCTTACTTTCGCCAGACGTCAGGCGAACGCGGCAACGTAAAATGCATGAGCCGGGGCAAGACGGAGGCAACGAGCCCGTTGAGCGAAACTGCGTGCGTGTAGTGCGGGCCGCTTCGCTTACTAAACGATGGCAGCTTATCACCCTCGGGCTGACGCGACAGCAAGCTCGGCGGCAGCTTGAAAAAACTGACGACGCCAGCGATTTCACTGTCACGGTCGCTGAATGAAAAAGCGCTTTCCTTCGAGCGGCCGTGACACTGCATTCACTGCGCCGATTTCAACCAATGCAGCCGAGCTTGTCGTCACGGCGCGTGTTTTGCTAGCCACTGGTCAAGCGCGAAAAGCTCGTAAAGCATTGGCATCGGAAAAGGCACCATTCCGCGATTGCAACCTAGTGCGAGTGGGTGAGAGTATCCCGTTAAGTCTGAGCTTGCTGCCGCTAGAAGTGGCTTCATCCGTGGCGGAGTTTTTAAATGCGAAGCATTTCTTAGCGAACTTCAGCGACTTTGAGCGTATCTATCTATCTAGCTATCTATCTAGCCGCCTACGACTTTGTGCTCTCCTGGCCGTATTTATGGGATTTATACCAAATTTAGTATGGCATAAAATGACTGTATGACAACGTAAATGGCTGGTCACATCATGCAAATCATGATTACTTGTCATGAAAAGTATGATTTACATGCCACGCTCATGGCACGCTCGCGGCCGTTTCGTTAGCTTGATATACACCAAATTTGGGATTGAGTGACGTGACTGTATGACGAACGTAAATGACAGATGGTAATATGCAAATAATGACGTGCATGTCATGAACAACATGACTTGCATGCCACGCTCATGGCGTGCGCGGCCGTTTCGTTAGCTTGATACACACCAAATTTGGTACGAGTGACATGACTGTATGACGAACATAAATGACCAGTGGTAATATGGAAATCATGACTTGTCATGTGCGACATGACTTGCATGCCACGCTCATGGCGCGCTCGCGGCCGTTTCGTTCGCTTGATATACACCAAATTTGGTATTGAGTGACATGACTGTATAACGAACATAAGTGGCATGTGGTAACATGAAAATCTTGGCATGCATGTCATCTACAATGCCATTTACATGCCACGCTCATGGTGCGCTTGCGTCCAGTTCGCTAGCTTAATATACACAAAAATTGGAATTGCGCGACGTGACTGCATGACGAACATAAATGACAGGTCCTAACATGTAAAACATGACATGCAAATTATGTAAAGCATGATTTGCTCCTTCCTGGCTGCTTCGTATTACATCGATTCCCACAGTGCGTGGGATCTGCCGGCTTTTTCGCACGCAGCCTATACGTGGCATGTAGGGTAGCTGCTTAATATTACAGCAGTATTTAGTATTAGTACAGTTACACCTAGTGACGGGCGGACACGACCTTCACCGTTTGGTGCACCTAGAATGAACACGTACGAATGCCTGCTTCACACTCTGGATTCAGTTATTCTAGTCTTGTGTCTTCTAGTTGTTTATTCTTCTTTTTTGTTGAGACGTGGCTTCTCAAGGGCGATATAGAACACAGCGCCAGTTTTTGCCTGTGTGAATACCCTATCCTCCTAACGCAAACCATAGTCTCTCTTTCTACGCCGATAAACAGTGTGATCACGTGAATAAGGGGGCGCTCTAATTGTCCTCTAATAGCCGCCAGAGCTATTCGCCCGCCTTATGCAGCTGTCACCCCTGTCGACTTCTTCACCCTTTCAGGTGCTTGCAGACCCTGTCGATGCGGTTACATAAGCGTTTCGTCTCTTCTCGTTCCTTGAGCTAACTGGAACGCTTGTGTATTAGGGGCGAAGCACCTTAGGGTCTAGGCTTGCCCGTTGTCCGTTGTCCGGCACAACACATGCAAGGTACCCACTTTACGCTATGATGATGACGATGACGCTGATGACGATGAAGAATAGCGCGTTAGAGATCACACATTCTCTTTCTGCCATGAATGAAAAAAACGACCATCAAAGAGCTCTCGCCCTGGAATGGCAAAGCGGCAATGCCGACAACCTGCTATTGCGGAGGCGAGAGAGCGGCAAGTGGCGGCTCAACATCTACGCAGACAGCAAGCTACGCCACCGTTAAGGCTGCTACCCCGAAATTGAGGGCGCGGGAAGCGGTGGCTCAACGGCAAAAACACATTGTATATACTGTACACACACGTTGTCACTCATTTACAAGCGCGAGTGGGCAATGTCACGGGTAATTTACGGTAAGAAGGATCCCCAGTGCTTCACCCACTCGTCATGATTCACTTCGTGGTGGTGGTGGTGGTGATGAAAAACGTTTATTTGGACTATCTACAAGTGAGAGATAGCGGCGGCCTTAAGGGCCGACCCTGTACCAAACTCTAGGAGGAGACCCTAGTCCGAGACCCCTGTGGCTTCCGCGGTGGCACGCGCCCTGGCCACGAGGGCTCTTTGACCCTCCAAGGCCGAGCAGCCGAGCAGGGCAGCCTCCCAGCTCTCTCGGGTAGGGGGTGAAGGGTAGGTGATTGGCGGACCGCCGGGTTAGATGGGCATGCCCACACCATGTGGAAAGTATCCGCAAGCGCGGATGATCACAGTGTGGGCATTTCCCGGAGAAGGCCGGATTTAAATGCTTCGGTATCGCCGGGCACCAAACTGCGTTAGTCTATAGGCGTAAGAGCCAGCGCCCGTCAGCCTCAGTCAGGCCCGGCGGCGGGGGGCGCACATTCGGAGCCTGTTCGATTTGTACATCGCTGTGATGTCGCGAAATGAAGTGACCGGATTACGTTCTGGATCGTCAGGCGATGGAGGACGAGAAGGTTCCCGGAAAACATGAGCGCGGGCCGAGGCATCGGCAGCCTCGTTACCACCTAGTCCTGCGTGAGCTGGGGTCCAGATGACTAAACGTGTATTTGGGCGGTACCGGGAGATGCGTAGATTTTTATACCAGGCAAGAGGGCGCACAAATACCGGGTGTCCCAGCTATGTTTAGCCACCGGTTGAAAAATACAATATTTGAGGAAGGCAAGTGAAATTAGTTGAATATTGCTTACAGCCATCTTGCGCACTACAGGCAATTTTTTGTTTCATAATTAACTAATTTATTAATTAGAATCCCCTCTCGAACTTTGCAAATCTAATTTCTTGCCTGAAGTCAATATTTAACAACTTCAAAATTAGTCCCTAATTAACAAATTAGTTAATTACGAAACAAAAAATTGCCCGTAGTGCGCAAGATGGCTGTTAGCAATATTCAACTGATCTCACTGTCCTTCCTCAAATATTGTATTTTTTATCCCTTGGCTAATGATAGCTGGGACACCCTGTATAATCAGGCCCACGTTATGACAAGGCTGCTAAGCTGGAAAATGGAATTTTACTATATGGTTGCGCTAATAAGCACATGTTAGTTCACCATTTGACTCTAGCGCATTCTTCGCGCTGAGTCACTGAGTCAACGAACCATGTCACGGCACTTACTGAGCTCTACAAAGTGGAGGAGTGTAGTGCCCTTTACTATAAACCTCTGGGTGGGGGGTTGAGCCTAACGCAAGCGCATCGCCGCTAGTGTGTGTTAAAAACAATATATAGAAATATATTTGTTGAAGTTATGCAATAAAAGTCAACTTACGGCTTGTCTCCTGTCAGATTGTACCATCGTGTCCTATACTCCGCTCGATGTGAGGAATTGTCAAGCGCCATCCGTGTAGACATAATACACGAAGAGTTGCTGCTATTGAAGTTGCGGTACCGAACAAACATATGTTCACCCACTCCTGAAATAAACTACAATGATATTAAGGTTTCATGTGTACGCATATTAATATGTAGCATTTCATAATTTCCATGTGCACCATATATTATTCAGCGTAAACGTAATATCTGAATCCAGATTGGCCATGTAGTCATCGTTACAAGTGTGCGATGCAACATGCAGACAGACCCTAGGCCCGTATACACAAGTAACTTGGAGCCATGTTGACTAAACGAATGGCCACAGCTGTATTTTTCTACCCCATGTATAGAACGCATGGCGCGTAGCGCCCCCTACATCTCTCCCCCAAGAGATGCACACAACGAAAAACACACCACATGACAAAGTCTTCTCGGAGTCTTAACTCGGTGACAAAACGTGGTGCCTCTAACTCCGCCTTCATTTGAGATTTGTGGCCATCGCTCTTCCCGTGGCATCTGTAACGGTGGCTTGCTCTTCGTATGGTATGGTATGAATAACTTTATTGTGGTCCTGAGGATCAGTCCGGGACTGATGCTAGCTGCTCCCACGTCGGGACAGAGAGGCCAAGCCCCTCTGCCTCCACACGGGCCCTCTGGACAGCCCTGAGTTGGTCCACCAGCATGTCATTGTGCAGCATCCGCTGCTACCACTGTTCACTTTGCGAAGCATCACCGGCCATCGCCGAGCAGCGCCAGTGCATATGGTCTAAATTGAGCAGACCCCCACATTTATCCACAATAGACCGAAATCCCACGGTCCGGATTAATCTTATTCATGACGACCGGGTTTGGGTACGTCCGCGTCTGCAGAAGCCGTAGTGTAACCCGCCTGTGGCCTGGGTTAATCTAGAATGTGGCAAGGGGAATGCCCTGCGCCCTAAGTAATAGTGCTTGGTGATCTCGTTGTAAGTTAACGGTTAACAGCGGATTCCTAAACTCAGGAGCGGGACATTCAGCCCCCCTCAGGGAGTGCACGGCCCACGAATCCTCGTGCCTCCCTGCGCGCCACTTTGTTGAGGTTAGGCGGGGCTCCCTCCACTGACCCCATGTGCGCCGGAAACCAAGTAACTGTATGCGAAGTGATGTCCCATCCTGCAGCAGTCTGTAAGCCGGTTCTGCAACAACTACCCTCGAAAAGGCTTTAATCGCAGAGCGAGAGTCACTAAAGACTGAAACTCTGCCCGAATCAATGAGTGCTAGAGCAATAGCCACCTGTTCAGCGACCCCCGGATCCTTGGTATAAACGGAAGCGGCATTTTGAACACTTCATTTGCCATCTACTACTACCACCGAGTAAGCATCTTTCGCATTAATCCATGCCGCGTCAACAAACGCAGACTCTTCCTCCTGATTCTTTGCCTCGCGCAACAAAGCCCCAGCTCTCGCCATGCGCCTCCCTACATTGTGCACAGGGTGCACATTCCGCGGAAACGGACGAACCATGATGTTAGCCCTCTAAGGTTCTCGTTTAACTCGCATAGGCTCGCTCCATCGCGCGGCATAACCACCGATTCCCCAATTGACTGTAAGATATACTTACCCGTCGGCGTACCTAGAAACCGCTGTCTCTGTGACGTACGCTGAGCCTCGGCAATTTCATCTAGAGTATTATGCAAACCCAACCGCAACAACATATCATTTGAAGTACTCACAGGCAGACCAAGTGTCGCCTTAACGGCTTTTCTAATTAAAGCTTCCAATTTGTCTTTCTCCCTTCTTTTCGAGTTTAGCATAGAAGCTTTACTGTTTTCTCCCGAAGCTGGCTCGTTGAGTTGGCTCGTCGTTGGGTCCGAATAGGGCACTAGATGCACGCTATTACGGACAAGCACCACGGTGGGTGTTTCCACGATGTACGAGCCGGGCTTGGAGGCTGGGCTAAGAACGCTTGCCTGTTTCCTTGATGTCTCGAACCCACACCGTGTCTCCCGGCTCCAGAGGAAGAAGGACGGTCGCGGCATTCTGGTGATCAAAGTCTTTCTTCTACCGCCTTCTCACCTTCTCGTCGTGGCACCTGACAGCATCAGGCGCCGGCCACTTCGGTTCGAGGCGATCCGCTGGCTTGGAAAGCCTGGTTCGCAGGCTGCGGCCCATCAGGACCTGCACTGGCCCGGTGACGCCTGCAGTGTCTCTGTAAGACAGAAGGGCCAGAAAATGATCTTCTGCCTTCTCGAAGAATTATTTGACCGTGTGCACCATTTTCGCAACTTCCCCGTTAGACTGCGGGTAGTTTGGACTTCAGGGGATGTGTTGAAAGCCATAGTGATTCGCAAAAGCTGCAAATGCATGTAAGCGAACTGCGGTTCATTGTCGCTTCGTACAGTATCGGGAATGCCGTAACGAGCGAAAATGCTCCTGACAGCCTTGATGATCCCCTCAGAGTCCTTGCTTCGCATGAAGATGACTTCAGGGCAGCGAAAACGATACTCAACCACTACAAGGTAGTTTTATCAGGAGGGTGAAAGAAACCCACGTGATTTGTAGAGATAAAAAATAATTGTGGCGCCATCAGTCGGCTGGGATCACAACTAAAATGTTCGTTTTTTTTCACCTTCCCGAACATCTCCCGACTCTCTCCAACCCCCTCTATCCTGGGACCAACCTCTTCGCTGGCGGGATGGCCCGCTCTCCGCCGCCTTGCCGTCGCCGCCGGCTTCGAAATCTGTTAGAAAGTTTCGTGTTGGGCGTTCGCGAAGCGCGCGCTGGCCCATCTCCGTTCGTCCGTTTTCATGGCGCTCGCTCGCTTTGTGCTTGTGCGCCGCGATGTTTTACGACTCGCGCTGTTCGTGTATCGTGCTTTGTTGCTCATATACTTCCAGAACAAGTCCCCGAAGATGGTGCCGGCCCCCCGAAAGAACGAGAGGTGAGCGTACCCTTTGAGACGTAATTTTCATTGTCTCCATTTGAATTCACGTCCATACCGATTAGCATTTTTTTTTGCAGCGGGGACACACTTAATATTTTCAAAAATGACTGACTTGAAAAGCGCACGATGCTGCGTTTACCTCGTTGTACGAACAAACAGTGGACTTATTGCACATATGCGACGTAACTATATTTACAGTTTTACGACTGTCATAAAGCCACGTGCTTAAATGTGTGCTGTCCATTTGTGTCCGGCTAATCACTCTTCATCGCTTATAACCGCGTTTCTGAGGCTCTAGGTAGATGTACGAAAAGTTGTACTGCTAGAGACGAAGAAACAAGTTCGCTTTTGCACGAGTCAACAGCGCTTTTTGTCTCATTGATTCTTGTCACTTTTCTTCAGGATGGAAGCGTTCTTGAACTATTCAGGAAGGCCACAGCGGATCGGTGCGCCCTAAAGGTATGCTGAAGAATTGCAGTACCGGCGCATTTCAAGTACAGATGGCATGAATCCTTCCATGTCATATGTTCATTTGCTCGTCTTTTTTTATATCACTAGTTTTATGAAAGTCGACGTTTTTGGAAATGTAGTCAATAAAGTGCGACCAATATTAGTTATATGTGGAGTTCATTTTCACATTTAAATATTTACATTATTATTCTTTTTTAGGTACTTCAACTGATTTCACTGTTTTTGCTATGCGGTCAATGTTCACGTTTGTTTGTTATAATAGTGTCAAACAAGCCCAATTTTCTGCAATATCGTGCGCATTCAGAAGGTCTTCTGCACTTTCGTCAGTATAGAAATTGTTTTTTTTAATATGTGCCCAAGTGTCGTGTTCCGTTTTTTATACCACTGTTCTGTAAGTTCTTAACTTTGCTGGGAACTTTCGTGTTCAGTGATCATGAACCTGTGTATGTTAATCTCCTGTTAAGCTATTGATCGCTTCTGTTACTCTCCCGAGGTTGTATCGCTCCAATTTGATGAAAATGCTGATTTTTGGAAACGAGGACAATAAAATGAGGCCAGAGACATATTGTGTTTTGAGTGGATTCATTTGTTTTCTGGCACATGCTGCATGGCTGCAGTGTTTACGAAATGCATGATTGCAGAATGCTTGGATTCAAACGCGCAAAGAACGCAAGGCGCAGCACGAGTGACCGGATTCATTAAAACAAGCGCCGTGCACCCCGCACGGCGCAGCACGCGCGAGCGGCTTCATCAAATATAAAAAAAAGCGCCCCGCGCAAGCGACAAGAAAAAAAAGCCGGCAGATCCCACGCACTGTGGCAATCGATGTAATGCGAAGCAGCCAGGAAGGAGCAGATCATGCCTTACATAATTTGCATGTCATGTTTTACATGTTAGGACCTATCATTTATGTTCGTCATACAGTCACGTCGCGCAATACCAATTTTGGTGTATATCCAGCTAGCGAACTGGACGCAAGCGCACCATGAGCGTGGCATGTAAATGGCGTTGTAGATGATATGCATGCCAAGATTTTCATGTTACCACCTGCCACTTATGTTCATTATACAGTCATGTCACTCAATACCCAAATATGGTGTATATCAAGCTAAGGAAACGGCTGCGAGCGCGACATGAGCGTGGAATGCAAGTCATGTCGCTCATGACATGTCATGATTTCCATATTACCACTTGTCATTTATGTTCGTCATACAGTCATGTCACTCAATACCAAATTTGGTGTACCTCAAGCGAACGAAACGGCCGCGAGCACGCCATGAGCGTGGCATGCAAGTCATGTCGCACATGACAAGTCATGATTTCCATATTACCAGTTGCCATTTATGTTCGTCATACAGTCAGGTCACTCAATACCAAGGTTGGTGTATATCAAGCTAACGAAACGGCCGCGAGCGCTCCATTAGCGTGGAATGCAAGTCATGTCGCACATGACAAGTCATGATTTTCATATTTCCACTAGTCATTTATGTTCGTCATACAGTCACGTCACTCAATACCAAGTTTGGTGTATATCAAGCTAACGAAACGGCCGCGAGCGCTCCATTAGCGTGGAATGCAAGTTATGTCGCACATGACAAGTCATGATTTTCATATTTCCACTAGTCATTTATGTTCGTCATACAGTCACGTCACTCAATAGCAAGTTTGGTGTATATCAAGCTAACGAAACGGCCGCGAGCACGCCATATGAGCGTGGCATGCAAGAGTCATGTCGCACATGACAAGTCATGATTTCCATATTACCAGTTGCCACTTATTTATGTTCGTCATACAGTCAGGTCACTCAATACCAAGGTTGGTGTATATCAAACTAACGAAACGGCCGCGAGCGCGCGCCATGAGCGTGGAATGCAAGTCATGTCGCACATGACAAGTCATGATTTTCATATTACCACTAGTCATTTATGTTCGTCATACAGTCAGGTCACTCAATACCAAGTTTGGTGTATATCAAGCTAACGAAACGGCCGCGAGCGCTCCATTAGCGTGGAATGCAAGTCATGTCGCACATGACAAGTCATGATTTTCATATTTCCACTAGTCATTTATGTTCGTCATACAGTCACGTCACTCAATACCAAGTTTGGTGTATATCAAGCTAACGAAACGGCCGCGAGCGCGCCATGAGCGTGGAATGCAAGTTATGTCGCACATGACAAGTCATGATTTTCATATTACCACTAGTTATTTATGTTCTTCATACAGTCAGGTCACTCAATACCAAATTTGGTGTATACCAAGCTAACCAAACGGCCGCGAGCGCGCCATGAGCGTGGCATGTAAATCATACTTTTCATGACAAGTTAGCCATGACTTTCATGATATGGCCAGCCATTTATGCTCGTTATACGGTCATGTTATGCCATACCAAATTTGGTATAAATCCCATTAACGATACGGCCAGGAGAGCACAAAGTCGTTGGCGGCTAGATAGATAGATAGATACGCTCAAACTCGCCGAAGTTCGCTAAGAAATGCTTGGCATTTAAAAAAAAGAAAAAACGGCGCGCACCAGAGAGCTAGGGGAGGCGGCGCGGCTGGTGTTAGTGTTGCCATGACGACGCACACCGTGTGCGCCGCCATTGATGCAACTTGTAACTCTGAATCCCCCCTCGCCAGGGGAGTAACTGAAAAGAAATTTGGCGCTGCCAGCGCTGACGTCATGAATTAAGGCGTCCTATGGGAGGTATACGGAGTAAGCGACTCCTGGTTTTATCCCCAGTGACTGAATAAGTCTATTCCTACTTTTTGCCATGGCTGCGTTGGAGTTTTCGTTACAACCAGAGGGGCTGACATCATTGTGCTCGAGTGGCTGCGCACTGCTTGCAGCGACTGACGCCGTTCTGTATTTGCTGCGAAATTCCGTACCACCACGCGGAGTCTGTGTTCTCAGCCCCCGCATCGGTTAATACCCTGGTGACCTTCATGAATAAGTTCGAGAGTATCCTTTTGCAGCGAAGCCGTGGTGACAAAGCGATTGTACTCCATACGACTTTTAGGTGTAATATATAACTAAAATCTAACTTGGACACCTCACGTTAATCACGTATGTTCTAAAGTCTCTAGTTCAGTCGGCATTTTCTACAAACTGGGAAATTTATTGCCAGTATGGTTTAAGAAGCAAATGTACTACGCTCTTGCGCTATCATACCTACATTACTGTCTATTGGTCTGGGGAAGTACAACGCAATCTAACTTGCAATCACTATTTGTTTTACAAAAAAAATAAAAAAGCCGTTCGCGCCATTAGTAATATCATATATCAAGACAGCACAAATGACTCTTTGAACAAACTGGGTATACTAAACATACGTGACTTCAAAACCCTGCGGTTTGCTTTTGAGACACATCACTTACTTAAGAACGACACTGCCTTTTCACTCACTTTACACGACCCTCAAAAACATCTGCCTTATACATTTGGACATGCTAGCTATAGGAATAACAGCATCAGGACAAACTATGGTCCACAAACGCTGGAGTACCAGATTACGACACTCTTGAACAACAACAAAGGTATGAAAAAAATAATAAGAAATCACAAATCAGGAAAAATAATAAGGCGCCAAATAGGTCAACTACTTCTTTCATAGCTTTTTATCTTACTTGCAGTCCATAATGTTTGCTATTTGTGTTTAACGATTTCCGTTCCCAACAATGATACGTTTGAAATTTTATATTTACCTGCAAAATGTTATTTTATCTTCTATAAGTATTCAAAGTTGTACGTGAACTTTTTTTATGTAAGTTTTCAGTCACTTCCGTTTTTGTTGCCAATGCTTGTCCGCAAACTGTAGTTGTTTCAGGTGGGAGTACCTCGTCAGGCGCCAATGCCTTTAGTCCTCTCTTTCCTAAGTGTATCATTGTGCAATTGAATGAAATCAGTTCAATTACCTTTTAGCAAGACGCAGTTGCACAAAGAGAGATCACCGCGATGGTTCGAGTACTTCTTGGTGTGATCCGGAAGCCTGTCTCGATGAGGCCAGCCCTGGGTTCAGTGCTTGACGAGCTGGTTGCATTCCCCCTCCAGTTCTTGGTGCCTGCGGACATCATCTGCAGTAATCAGTTTCGTGTCAGCGACCGTTGCAACTTGCAATTCCGCATACTCCTCTACCACATCATCCCGACGGATCGGCGGCTTCCCGTCCGGAGCCCTTGAAAGAGTATCAGCAGTGGCTAGCTGTTTGGCCGGAACGTAGACCATGTGGAATTGGTAGCGCATAAGTTTGATGCGGATCCTTTGAATACGTGGAGACATCATGTCCAAGTTAGCGTTTCCAAGTAATGTCACCAGCAGCTGGTGATATGTTTCCACCGTGAAGTGGAGGCCCCGAACGTACTGGTCAAAACGGCGCACTGCCCATGCCACCGCCAACGCTTCTTTTACGGTTTGGCTGTAGCGTTGCTCCGCGTCAGTTAGCGACCGTGATGCAAACGCTACCAGGCGTTGCTCCCGCGATGGTTGTTACTGCAGAAGGACAGTTCCCAATACAAATGAGCTAGCGTCGCATGATGCAGTTATACTGAGACCAGGATGATACTGCGCGACGCAGAGGTACGAGGTGAGCATCGCCTTAACCCGATTAAATGTTGTCTCTTGAAGCGGTCCACAGTCCCATAGATTCGGCTCGCCTAGCAAGGAGCGAATAGGGGCGGTTGTCTGCGAAAGGTTGGGCAGGAAGCGAGCGATATAATTAGCCATTACGAGGAAGCGTCAAACACTAGCAACGTCCTTGGGTGCCACTAAGTTGCGTAGGGCTTCCAGTTTACTGGGCCTCGGCAAGATACCGTTGGCAGCACTTGGACTTGCTCAGTTTAACTCCGGCTCCGCTGAGACGTTATAGAACCTCCACAAATTGTTTGTCGTGCTCTTCATGGTCTTTTCGAAAAAAAAAACAGGATATCGTCGATCATGTTGACGATGTTCGGTTACCCTTCAAGAATGCGATCCATGTCTCGCTGAAAATACTCGGGTGCTGAGGTTAGGCCGAAAGATAGACGGCAGGGGCAGCAGCGCCCGAATGGCGTGATGAATGTTGTATACTCTTTGCATTCTTGGGAGTATCGCACTAGGTGAAGTCCTGGTGTCGCGTCGACTTTTGAGAACACCTTTGCGTCGCCATGTTGCCCGAGAACTCTTTCGGCCGTCGGAAGCACGTGTCTTTCACGGAGAACTTCCTTGTTAAGCTTTGTTAAGTCCACCCATATCCCGGTGCCGCCTGATGCCTGCGGTACTGCGACCAGACTGGCAAACCACAGCGTCGGCTTCGTAATGCGCCTGATGACCCCTGTTTTTCCATCTGGCGCAGCTCTTGCTTCACTTGGTCGTACAGAGGAATTGGAAGTCTTCGACGTACACTGAGAACAAATGGCTTGACATTTAGCTTGAGACGAATATAGTACCCCTCCCCTACTTTACCACATCCATCGAAGATATCCCCGCCAAGGGTGGCGTAACTTGCAGAGCTGGCTGGCTTGTCAGGTCTCTGTGCGGCGTCGATGAATTTCACGACTCCCAATGCGAGAATAGCAGGGTCGCCCACCAGAGACGTAGACTGCGAAGGCATCACGTACGCTGATTGTACGCAGCTGCGGCTCTTCCACTCCAACGTCTGCAGCCAAGTCCGCATTATTTTCTCTCAGGTTGGTTTAACCTGCTACAACAAAGCTGTTAGCTCCAGCTCTCGGGAAAATCAGCCCAGCAATCGCTACTACATGATATATGCAGCGCTAAAAACGAAGACGAAGGAACAATAGTGCACAAGGAACAATAGTGAACAATAGTGCTTCGTTTTTAGCGCTACATATATCATGAAAGCTTTCCAACTTGCCCAACTTTCCATTCTACTGCAATCGCTACTACCTTTAGTAGCCGTGCACGCGTCCTTCAGCACACGCCATTTGGTCACCTCCGATGTTTTGGACTTGCTGCTCCTGCCCGGCGATACTTATTTAATCTTTTACAGCGAAAGCTGTTATGATATCACAACAAGGGTCGTTTCTGCGCCGTAGTTGTCCGCCGCCGCCGCCGGTGTCCGTAACCAATATCGCACGAAATAAGAAAAAAAACTAAATAAATAAAAAACACCTGTGACATATTGGGAATCGAACCCGGGTCCTCTACGTGGCAGCCCAGCACTCTACCACTGAGCTACGCCACTGCTTGAAACTGCGGTGCAAAACTGACCCTATACAGGCTTCATGTCGGGTAAGGAATCGCGTTAACGTGTGTTGTAAAGCGTTTTAGAGCAGCAAATAAGAACCAGGCGTCACACAATACGAATTGCGTAACGAGTGGGTCGTTCAATGCTCCAACCCATTACAAAAGCCTGGGGCATAATTCTTCGTCGTCGTCAGCCACAGCATCAACAAAGTGCACATAATGCGTCATAAGAGTGTAGCGGGTACCGCGCTTTTCTGAAGAATGACTAATAATGTCATAGTAGACGCTTCTCCACTACACAAAAATTATGATTTATTGCGTAGTGGGTAACCATGCAAGTGGGCTTGTAGTAGTTTCCCCAAGAGTGTTTGAAAGAGGCTAAAGGCCGCTCTCCCAGCTTTCGCTGTGGCTGTGCTGCGCGTTCTGCGCAGGCCTGGCGGTTTTTTTTTTGTTTGGTTTTCAATATGCTTCGTTTTACCGCTGTAATGGTGTTCCTATATATCCTTGGTTAAATTCGATCCAAACGATCTGCTAAATTTTGCACTCATTGTCAACGTTCCATACACTTATTAGGGCGAAAGCCTTTAATGTATCACGCTCAGGTCCGTCCGTCCGGCGTCCGTCTGTCCGTCCGTCCGTCCAACCGTCCGTCCGCCCGCCCGTCCGTCCGTGTCCGCCCATCCATCCGGCCATCCATCCGTGTCCGTCCGTCCGTGCCGTCCATCCGTCCGAGCCCTGGCACGGAGCCAGGTGGCCGCCGGGGTGCGCGAACGGACGCCGGTCGTGTCGGACTCTACAGAGCTCGCGCTTTCCTTGCGTAGCATCGCTGTGCCCAGCGTTTGGAATCATTCTGACCGACGCCGTTTCAGTGGACACAAGGCGTTCGCGGAATACACTTTGGAATTTACAAAGGGTCCGTCAATTTAAGCACTGGAACGCGGATGGCGTTTGCGCGATGCACAAAGCGCGAGAAAGTACGAACGCATGCGAACGGAGGAAGATTAGTCTCGCGTCTCGCTGCGATTCGCGGTAAAAAAGATTAAAAACATTGCACTCTCACTGTTATCTCACTGAGAGTGTAAAAGAAAAAAGACATGGCATAGACAGTCGAATGGCCACACGTTTTCGCCGTACACACTTTGGAATGTACAAAGTGTCCTTCTATTTTTTGTCGTCGTCATTGAACAACAATAACTCCATGTCCCTGAGTTTCCATTTCATTATAATGTGCGTAATAATTTCAATCGATAAATACCTTGTCTTCTTCCTATTGCAGAATTTACCGCTTTAGCTCTGTCCGCTTTAGTACAGAACCACTTACCGGCTGATGATACATGCTCGATGGCTTTACGCCAACAGCTGATGGGGGGACAGACCTTGACACGCGGGATGAATACATTTTCGTCTCTTATGACACATATTTGCTTTGTTGGTTAAAAAATGAGCTGCCGATCGGCAATGTTTACCATAAGGCCGTATTGAGGCTTCAGGAACAATATGCACCACCTGGTGTTTTCTCAATATGTCTGTGTGCGCAGTCTTTTTTACATTTAGACTCATTAAAATATGGTCCCCGTGCGCATTAACTTAATACGCTTCCTCGAGAATAGGAGTACCACTGCTTACCCTAAACGCTTCCCCGACGTGTACATTGAGATGGCTCTCGTACATGCTAGAGTCGAATGTTGTGTCAACGCACTGTGCTTGAGCGACGAATACATGGTTTAGTTTCATTTTACAGGAACTGTAGTGGGCTAGTAATTACTTCCTCTCAAGCTGCATGGCGTGCTTACATTTCGGGGCAGTTGTAGAGGTTTGCTTTTTGCCCCAGGTATAATTGGTGGTGACTTGATTTCTAGGCTGGTGCTCTTGCGTTTCACCGAACATATTAAATACCTGTCGCGGAAACTATTAGAGCCTACTTTCTTTGAGCCTCGGCTTCTATTGTTATGCCCTGATGCAGTAATAAGAGAACGCAGGCGTTTTCCTTGCATGGGGTTTGTGGTAAAGAATTAATGCGCAATAATATAGATATCACTTATGCGTAAGGCAAGAATTGTATTGAAAAGGTGTGTAATTCACCATAAACATTGCCAGTATATGAAGACATGTGATAACTTCTACCAAACTTTCTAGGCAATCAGTAAAATTCAGTTGGTAAAAATACACCGACGATTACGTACTGCCGAATGCGAATTCTGAGCGCAGCTTTCTAGGTGTTTTGATTTTGCGGTAAGTTGAGGCGCGATTACATCGCTAACCGGGAAACTGCGGAAGCCAGCGCACGGGCGGTTCCACAACAGTCACCGTCGACATGCCTCAGTACATGCAGCGCTTTATTTCCATATATGGTATCGGTGGACGCTGTCGCCGCATACCTTAGAGATAACATAATCGGCGACCGCAGGACGAAGACCATCACTGTGGCGCCATGGATGGCCGCCGCAGAACCTGTCGCGTCGCCACTGTCGTTCCCCCGTCCTTGCGCTCTCCTAATTATCGCTGTCTTTGATCATCCGCTGCGGTCCGCGTTCGCTCTCCTTTGTCCTTCTTTTCTCGGCCGCTTGCGCCGACGCCAGCGTCGCTCAGTGCAGGAACGGGCGGCTTCGAGAGAGAGAAACAACTTGATTTATCCCATTGTAAGGGAAAGGGGCTGCAGGAAAGGTGATGGATCTTACTCGCGTTACGCCTCTTCGACCACCTCAGTCTACTTCAGCATAGCCGCCGGAAGTGCGGGGTTGTTGCTGCGCATGGCAGCCTCCCACAGATCCTCACTACCTAAATGTTTACGAAGACTCGGGGGAGCGATGCGACTTTTACACTGCCACGTAATATAGTTAAGGTCGGCTCTCCTGATAGAACGTTCTGTCCGAATTATGGTATAACTGCTGCACCCGAATACTTGTTTATTATGGGTGAGCTTGTGCCCGGACAACCATATGCAAAATCTAAAAATGCGGTAAAGCGTTACACACACAAAATGTCCCTTCGACCAACGCATGTCTTCTTCTTTTCCGAAGACTCGCAATTAAACCTACTATCTAGTGCCCGTGCACGAGAGGCATGAGTTGCGCTGTTGTTTGGCAAACATAGCAAAGACTTACATCCCAGGCAGAGCTTGAGTTCCACTTCTGTCCCTGGATGAAAAAAACAATGTTTAATTGCTGCGCAAGACATACATTACTGCAGATCACAACGGCCAAACAGCACATTATCTTAGAAAGCCAGACGAATTTGAAACACGCAGACAGAACTTTTTTTTTTTTTTTTTTTTTTTTTTTTTTTTTTTGGGGGGGGGGGGGGGGGCACCGCCTGGCTACGGGCTTCTAGAAAATACTAATAAAGAAGCACGGCATGCGATGTAAGAAAAGAAAGTGATGAGCGATTCGCTTGACGAAGTAGCATCGTCTCGGAGTCAGCGCACTCTGTGAGGAAACAACCGTGTCATGTTGAAGCTTCTGAAGGCCACCGCGGAACTTCCGCCAGCAATACGCCACCGAATCAGACGGCAAGAGTGATCCTCACTGCCGACAAGAGTGACCGCACTTCGCTAACGCAACGCCGACTGTACCTAAAGTGGATGCACCTGCGCCCTTTCTGCAGCGCCTCCGGTCGGACCGCCTCTGTTCTTTCTTCTCATTCACTCTGTCACTTTCCTCGCCAACCGTCTAGGTTGTGGTTTAAAATAAACAGTTCCCAACAGATCCCAACGCGTCGAGCCGCTTCCTTTCGAGGGTCCCGCGCGTGCGCGGTCCGTGCCGCCCTATCATACACCAGGGCGATAGAAATTAGACCTAGCACAAAATTATCGCGCGATTATTCACTCACAGGCAACAAACACCTCAACTACTACCAACCATTGCTTTCCTTGTAATGGGGTTTCTCTCTTTCCTTGAGCATCACTTGAGACCATATTACGAACTGTCCCGTGCATGCATTTATCCTAGTTTCCCAATACAATGTAGCTCTGCCGTCACGAACCAAAATGCCTTGAATTCGCATACAGAGCCTCGCCATTAGTTCGACCAGAACCACTGACCGCAATACAGGGGCGTGCTGTTGATGGATGGATGGATGCTATCAGCGTCCCCTTTATAACGGGGCGGTGACATGTCTGCCACCAGGCTCGAAAAAAAACTTTCTTTTTATGTTGGCCTAATGCCTTATCTACATTGATTAAATCTATGTTATTTTAGCAAAGAAAAATATAAATTTATGGTCGATCTCTTTGCCTCTTAAGGCAGAATGACCTTATTTTTCCCTATTCTTCATTTTTGTCCTTTATCTCTACTTTTCTGCCTCCAATACTCTAACCGTCCCTTACTTATTTCCTATTGCGGATGTGTTCAGCTTTCCATTGTTGTCCCTAAAACCCAAGGCTTCATGTAGACTCGTGCCCACACGTATATCTGGGTGGATATCGCCACATTCAATTAGTACATGTTCCATCCTTTCCTTAGTTCCCCCCACAGCATGTACATTGTTCTTCTTCGTTACAGAATCTCGCTTTATAGCTGCGCGTTCTAAGGCAACCCGACCTTGCTTCAAACAGTAAAGCGATTTCCCTTGAATTATCATAAAACCTCTCCCTCCTTATTTCGTTTTTTCGCTTTCGGTAGTCACTGAGAGCCGGCTTCTTTTCCATCGCTGTCATCCAATAAGTCCTCTCCGCCTCTCTGACTTTTCGCTTAATGCTCTTTGTGGTTTGAAATAAACAGTTCCCAACAGATCCCAACGGGTCGAGCCGCTTCCTTTCGAGGGTCCCGCGCGTGCGCGGTCCGTGCTGCCCTATCATACACCAGGGCGAAAGAAATTAGACCTAGCACAAAATTATCGCGCGAGTCTTCACTCACAGGAAACAAACACCTCAACTCAACTGGTGTTTCTACAGCGCCGACTGGAGAACGAATTGCTCATACTATCAAAACAAGCAAATGTGGCAACGAGCGTGGCACAGGTCTTCGTCCGGTTGCTCGGTTGTACGCTGTCTATGTATTAAGCAACGATGCGGCAATGGCCCATCTCTCTGCCGGCGTCCGACAAGTTACATACCGGACGGTATTCTGGCCTTTAATCGACCTTGACGGAGATAGAAAATGTATAGAACGTAATCGGAAAGTTGCTGTTGGCACATCGCTAGCACCTTTGTTAGAACGCTTGGGAATCTCTCGTGGCTAGTGAGTGAAGACGTAGACTATTTTAGTGATTTTATAACGCACGTAGAGAGTACAGAAACTTAACCCTCTATTGCATGGCGTCCCATATTTGGCACATACCGATTAACATTTTTTATAGCGGGCGCAAGAGGACCAGTGGAGAATGTGACACAGTTAGAGTAATCCTTATAGTTACGTGCACTAAATATAAAAAAAGCGCTGCCATCCCTAGAGCAGTATGAAATCTAGACATGAAATAGATTTCACGGTGCACGTGCAAGGTCGGATCATGAACAACAATGACTGCTATATCTTTTTCTTGCAACCATTTTCTCGTTGCAGAAGCAAGAAATATTTATTATGGCATATGTCGTGGCTTTGAAAATTCATGCTCATTCAGGCTCTTCTCAATTCCGTTTTCCACTATGGTATATAGTCAGAAATCGGTATGTGCCATATTTGGCACAGTGTGCATGTGAGTGATGAAATGTGCAATATGATGCCATGTATGATTTGTTGCACAGTGCAAATACAAACAAAAAAAATCCTCTGAGATCATGCAGCACAGCTCGTTTTTGTGCCAGATTACAGTTGTGGCGGTAGGTTTTGAGATGCTTCACGAAAATATCGAGTGTCAGCAGCAGTACCTGGCAATTTTTGTTTTACATTATTGGCGTGGGTGCACGAAAAAATTATGTGAAGTCTAACCAGTGCACGGCGATATTTAGCTTTTACGATTTGTCGGCAACTGACGCTCACAACCACAAGTCAGCGGTTGGAAAATTCGGGCAGGAAAGTACAGCAAGGCGGCACCATGCGAAGAGCCAAACGCGTAAGCGGCCATCTTGCACGTAGATGTCGGCAGTCAGATGCACTAACCAAAATGTTCAATTAATGCCTGAACACAGGAAGCAATTGCTTTGCTTTATTCCACAAATCAAGCGAAAAAGACCGCAATCAGTGAGATTTTGTTTTTCAGCCATGGCAGCAAGTTTGGTCGCCCACTTGCATAATGTGCCATATTTGGCAAAAACCATTATCTTCATTAATACAGTCACAATAAATCTGAAAATTTTGTACATGTTATTCTTCATGAAGTTAATGATAAAAAATGATCAAATAATTTTTCAATTGATTTTCTCATAATTCATGCAATAGAAGGGTTTAAAAAAAACATGAAATAAGGATGACGTTGGTTTGTGAATATGGGATTATAAGTTGCAACAACAATCTGTTGGGGGGATTCCAAAACACCTCCCCTTTGCAGAGGCGGCCGAATACACCACCACTTCTGCTGGAATGACCGCTATTTAACTTGTGTGTTTTCTCTGGCAAAACGAAGGCTGAAACTGTCATTTCTTCCTGCTATTTCGCATGCATTGCTGTATTAGGTACGAAATGAAAAATAGCTCAGCACGAAAACAAAATTGCAGGCGTTTGCTTCTTTTGATACAAACAGAAGGTAGTAGTGGCGATAGTGGCAGCACAGGCGAAAGCACAAATGTGAACATCTTCATCATGTTTGAAAAAAATTTGACGCGTGTTGGTATGTTGGATCTCCTGCCGCTTCACTAGCGCGCATGAGGAGTAAGATGAGTATCGAGTAGGCTCTCGCAACAAATTTGTTGATGGTTCGGGGCTAATGGTGTACAAAATTGCGCTTTATTGAGGGCGAAGATATGTAGGCCGGACTTCTTGGCGTATGAATATATGTCCAGGGGAACAAGGCATTTAGCCAAGCAAAGTGCTTGGGGGCGTCAGGTGTTCCGATGCTATTCATCTTGAGATACCACTGTGGTCTTACATCGAGACTCGGGTGTAAGCTAGAAGCTGAATATTCGAGTTGCCAAGCTGAAGAGGTTTTTTTTTATTCACGTTAACGTTTCTTAGACTTCGCCAACATTCAAGGAGATGAGTTTTTATCATATGTGAATGCTACTGTTACATAAGTTATTGGTATACGTCCTTACGAGTGGACGTAATACCACTCGACAAGGCACTTGTATCGCCTAGACTGTGCTGTAACTGTCCGATGTACTAGTGCAGGTGTGTTCAACCGGCGGCCCGCGCGGCAGTATTATGCAGGCCGCGGTACAATGTCAGAACCCCCCAACCCCCCTCTGCTTGTCGCTTCCGATCTGAAAGCGGATATGGCAACTTCGACGTCAGATTGGGTTAGCTAAGAACAAAGAAAGATCGCGTCCAATTGGCATTGTTGGCATTGTTACACTTAGCCAGATAACGTGTTCACTTCCTTTCTTTTCACAGTTAAGGAAGGGGCGATTAAAATATTCTTTTGGAAATAATAGGTCAGGGAAATAAATACCTCCACCCAAGGAAAAAGGAAACTCGTGTCCGACATGCTCCTAGACGTTAAGGCTTTTCAGATGAAACTCAACCTATTCCAACAGAAGGCTTGTGAGTCTAATCTTTGTCACCTTGCTGCAAAAGTTTTGTGGAAGATACCAGCACACCACTTCCCACAGAAAAACTATGTCAAACGTTACAGGAATTAAATAGGGAGTTTGAAGTTAGGTTCTCTGATTTTTCAAAAAGATTCGAGTAGCACCGAATTCTTTCAGAATTCTTTTAGGGTGGGAATATGTACCATTTGGAATGGGCTCCGTTGCAAACTGACGATGAGCTCAAAAACTCATTTGCTGCGAAAAACAGGCTAAATTTTTGCGCTTGCCTCGCAGACTCAGTTTTCAACTTTGAAAAAACCAGCTGCAGTCATGATAACAGTTTTCGGCCGTATATAAGTCTGGCAACACGCTTTGTCGAGAATTAGGTTCAACAATCAAAGGCGTTTTCGACTAACCGTTGAACACTTCTGCATATTGCTGCGTCTGTCGATCAACAAGCTTGGTGTAGATCTCTGCGAGTTGGCATAAATGTTCAGCACCAAAATTCGCATTGGAAGAGTTTTAAATGCGAAGCATTTCTTAGCGAACTTCGGCAACTTTGAGCGTATCTATCTATCTATCTATCTATCTATCTATCTATCTATCTATCTATCTATCTATCTATCTATCTATCTATCTATCTATCTATCTATCTATCTATCTATCTATCTATCTATCTATCTATCTATCTATCTATCTATCTATCTATCTATCTATCTATCTATCTATCTATCTATCTATCTATCTATCTATCTATCTATCTATCTAGCCGCCTACGACTTTGTGCTCTCCCGGCCGTATCGTTCATGGGATTTATACCAAATTTGGTATGGCATAACATGACTCTATCACGAACGTAAATGGCTGGTCATATCATGAAAATCATGAATAACTTGTCATGAAAAGTATGATTTACTTGCCACGCTCATGGTGCGCTCGCGGCCGTTTCGTTAGCATGATATACACAAAATATGGGATTGAGGGACGTGACTGTATGACGAACATAAATGACAGGTGATAATATGCAAATAATGAGTTGTCATGTGCGACATGACTTCCATGCCACGCTCATGGCGTGCTCGCGGCTGTTTCGTTAGCTTGAGATACACCAAATTTGGTATTGAGTGACATGACTGTATGACGAACATAAATGACAAGTGGTAATATGGAAATCATGACATGTCATGAGCGACATGACTTGCATTCCACGCTCATGGCGCGCTCGCGGCCGTTTCGTTAGCTTGATATACACCAAATTTGGTAGTGAGTGACATGACTGTATATCGAACATAAGTGGCAGTTGGTAACACGAAAATCTTGGCATGCGTGTCATCTACAACGTCATTTACATGCCACGCTCATGGTGCGCTTGCGTCCAGTTCGCTAGCTTGATATACACCAAAATTGGTATAGTGCGACGTGACTGTATGACGAACATAAATGACATGTCCTAACATGTCAAACATGACATGCAAATTATGTAAAGCAGGATTTGCTCCTTCCTGGCTGCTTCGCATTACATCGATTCCCACAGTGCGTGGGATCTGCCGGCTTTTATCTACTTCTAACCGATGTTTTTAAATTGCTTCTGATGGGTGTTGTGTGCTTACAGTAAATATGGTTTCTATCCCAGTTTTGTACGTTATTGTCAATTCGCGAATGTTTTCTATTTGCCTGTCAAGCAGCCCCTCCCCCCACCACCGCTTCGCCGTGCGTGACCCGTTTTGTCGGCTTCATGCAACTTAAAACGCTGCCGAACCCTGTATTAGCGCATTGAAGTAGCAGGATTAACACACCCCAAAAATATGCTAGCTTCAATTATAGCTTGTTGGCAGTTTACACCTCTTGAGCGATTTATGTTTTTGCAGGCTGAGTTGATCTCAAGAACGTTCCCTTCCAGAGAACCGACCCTATAAATAAAGCGGCTTAATATTATTTCAATGCGCCATTTTAAAACTGTTTAGATTGCTTGCTTGAACCTAACTGTTGTTGCCAATGAGTATGAAATCGTACCTCTTGCACAGGAATCTCCACGTCACCGGCGACTTGACGCCTTGCAAGGAATATAGCTGTGGTAACTATAACTTCAAAAATTATGGCATGACGAATGAAGAACATTAGCATTTCGCAACTGTGGTGCCTTCAAAGGCAAATAATAGCCGTACTGTGAACAGTGCAAAACTTTCTGTCTGAGCGTCAACCGGCGCAGTTGTTGCCGCGCTAACCGGTTCACCTCCTGTCGGATGACAAAAGTCACATCAGCAGTGCTTCATTTTCTTTTATAACGCTGTTTCTTGGCATTTACATACCCAAAGGGCAAATTTGTAGAATTTTGACAGTTGTACATTAATCATCGTATGATCCTGAAAACAATCTACTGTAGTGACAAATACGGTGATTGGTAGAGAGACGATGACGAAGACGGTTGTTGTGGTTGATGCTCGAGCTAGTTCTGCTGTGGCCACTGACTGCTGTCTCATTGCCGCTCGTCACATAAAACGGTTGCCTTACCTCGACTGCTAAACGCTTTCTATCAATTGGTGGAGAGTGCTGGTTTCCTCACCCTGGAACTCCGATCCCGAACTCTACCCCAACCCCCCGCCTCGCCAATGCCTGACGACATGGCCCAGCCGCCTGCTGCCCTAATCCCATCTGTCACCTGTTCCGGCATGCCACGACAGCGAGACCCGGTGATTTTCAACGCCACCGACGACCAAGACGCTGAAGACTGGCTGTCCCAGTATGAAATAGTAAGCGCTCACAATAAGTGGGATGATACCGACAAACTTGGCTACCTTCACTTCTATCTCGCGGGTGTGGCACAGCTCTGGTGTAACAACCATCAAGCTGATATTCCCACTTGGTCATCCTTTAAGACGCGCTTTGCAGAAGTCTTCGGCCGACCCGCTGTTCGCAAGCTCCGCGCCGAACAGCGTTTGCGCGGTCGTGCACAGCGCTCTGGCGAGACCTTTACCTCTTATATTGAGGATGTTCTGGACCTCTGCCGTCGTATCAATCCCGAAATGTCCGACACTGACAAAATCTGGCACATTATGAAAGGTATCGAGGACGACGCCTTCTACATGCTCGTTGCCAAAACCCCACAAACTGTCGCCCAGGTGACCCAGTACTGCCAGAGTTACGACGAGCTGCGGAGAGAGCGCATTTCTACGCGAATTCCGAGTCTCGACGCGACCACCACATCTGCATTGACCGTTGGCGCTGTTTCTACCGATCAGACCACGCTAATGCATCACATACAGCAATTCGTCCGCGAAGAAGTGGCGCGACAATTGTCTCTTGTGCCCTACGTTCCGACCAGTGCGCACACGCTGACCCCAACTCTACGAAAAGCGATAGAGGAGCAAGTTTCTGACGCTCTGCCTTCCACCTACCATCCTTCGCCTATCTCCGCACCTCTGTCTTACGCTGAGGTTGCCAGACGACTGTCGCCGTCACTACCACCCTTTGCGGACCCTACTCGACAGCCTAATGCCTTCTACGCAGCGAGTCCGCCTGTCCGCCCGAACCCACCCTCTTTTCGCCGTCCCACCCCGCCGTCAGCTAATGCTTGGCGCACACCAGACAACAGGCCAATCTGCTACTTCTCCGGTATCCCTGGCCACGTCGCGCGTTACTGTCGTCGTCGTGATTACCACCCAGGCGCGGGTGAAGCAAGTTACGGCTACTGTCGTCCCGAGCCACCGCACTCGATTTTGTCCCAACCCACATCGGCTCAGTCGTCGTCAGGTCGCCGCGGCTTCGACAGGAGTCGGTCGCCCTCACCGCGGCGCCGTTGCCTGTCTCCGATGCTTCCTCGACCGCCACCCGCGCAAGCGGAAAACTGACCATCGCAGTTCCCGAGGCAAGAGCTGCGCACATATCGAAAACTTCAAGGCCTCGATTTTCACCCGCTAACGAAATAACCGTGCATATTGATGGTGTAACTGCACAAGCGCTCGTTGATACTGGTGCTGCCGTGTCTGTGATCAGTGGTGAACTGTGCCGCAAGTTAAAGAAGCTTACGATACCACTTTCCGACGTCTCTCTCCGTACTGCAACTGCGCACCACATCCAACCTTCTCTGGCGTGCACGGCTCGGCTCGTCATCCAGAACGTTTTGTATAGAGTCGAATTCGTTGTCTTTTCACCATGTTCGCACGACATCATCTTGGGCTGGGACTTCCTTTCCGCTCATCATGCCGTCGTTCACTGTGCGCGTGCCGAACTAGAGTTGTCGCCGATGTGTGAACTGCCCTTATGTGAAGCGCCGATGTCTGACAGGCCCTCCGCCCAGGCATTAACTCCTCGAGTCGTCGCCGCTGTGGACATCCACATCCCTCCGCTATCCTCTGTTCTTGTGCCACTCTCTTGCGCCGAAGCGTCCTCGGTCACCGCCCTGTTTGTAGCCTCCGAAGCCTTCGGCTCTCACAAGAGCTTCCTTCTCCCATTCGCAGTTGTCACTATAGAAAACTCATGTGGCGCCATTTATATAACGAACCCGTTTTCTTCCCCGGCCACCTTATTCTGTGGTGAACTCATCGGTCGCCTTGAGGAAATCGATTCTGTTTACTCCAGTCTCCTGCCTCATGGATCGCCACCTCACGTCAGCAGCATTACTCCTAATGTCACTACCGCTTCATCTCCCGAGGCATTCCTCCCATCGATTGACTCGGAACTCCCCACTGCCCAGCGTAACCAACTCTTGGCGCTACTCGATCGCTTCAGAACGTCATTCGACCATAGCCAACCTTCCTTGGGCCGCACGTCTGCCATTGTTCACCACACTGACACCGGCACCCATGCACCTTTGCGCCAGCGTCCATATCGAGTCTCTCACGCTGAACGCCGTGTCATTGACGAGCAGGTGAACGAAATGCTTCAACGTGGCGTAATACAACCTTCAAACAGCCCTTGGGCATCTCCGGTAGTACTGGTGAAAAAAAGGACGGCAGCATCAGATTCTGCGTTGATTATAGGCGTCTTAATAAAATCACGCGAAAAGATGTTTATCCTCTGCCCAGAATCGATGACGCTCTCGACTGCCTGCAAGGAGCAGAGTTCTTTTCTTCTTTAGACCTTCGATCGGGCTACTGGCAGGTCCCTATGAATGAAGCCGACCGCTCCAAGACTGCGTTTGTAACTCCAGACGGATTGTACGAGTTTAACGTGATGCCCTTCGGCCTCTGTAATGCGCCTGCCACCTTCGAACGTCTCATGGATAACGTCTTCAGAGGCCTGAAATGGAACACATGCCTGTGCTATTTGGATGACGTCGTCATTTTTTCGAAGGACTTCGGCTCCCACCTCAGCCGCCTCGCAAGTGTCCTCACTTGTCTTGCGGACGCTGGACTCCAGCTGAATTCGAAGAAGTGCCATTTCGCCGCCCGCCAGCTTACCATCTTAGGACATGTTGTCAGCAAGTATGGTGTCCGTCCTGATCCTTCCAAGCTTCGCGCTGTCGCCGACTTCCCCAGGCCGTCTACACTAAAAGAACTCCGTAGCTTCATCGGCCTCTGCTCATACTTTCGCCGTTTTGTGCGCAATTTCGCCACCATAATCGCCCCCCCTGACACAGCTACTTGCCGACAACCAAGACATCTCGGCGTGGTCTCCTGCATGCGACAAAGCATTCGCCTCTTTACGCCATCTTCTGACATCCCCACCTATCCTACGCCACTTTGATCCGGACGCTCCAACCGAAATCCATACGGACGCTAGCGGAGTAGGCCTCGGCGCTATTCTTGCCCAGCGCAAATCTGGGTTCGATGAGTATGTAGTTTCCTACGCTAGCCGCACCCTCACTAAAGCCGAAAAGAACTACTCAGTCACGGAAAAAGAATGTCTTGCCATCGTTTGGGCAATAACGAAATTCCGACCTTACGTATATGGTCGCCCATTCGACGTCGTGACTGATCACCACGCATTGTGTTGGTTGTCGTCATTAAAAGATCTATCTGGTCGCCTAGCTCGTTGGGCGCTACGTCTTCAAGATTATGATATTCGTGTAGTCTATCGGTCAGGCTGTAAGCATTTGGACGCCGACTCTCTCTCTCGCTCGCCACTTCCCCATGAGTATGTTACTGCCTCTCTTTCTGGCGGCGGATGTTCATCATTTGAGCTTGCCGACATGTCCTCTGAGGAACGCCAGGGTCCGTGGATAGCGTCTCTTATAGAGTACCTGTCTCAGGCGTCTCCACGTACCGCCAACCGCTCACTTCGACGAACTGCTCGCCACTTTGCAATCGGTGATAGAGCTGTGCACGGGCCCGAATTTTAGAGCCCGAGCCCGGCCCGGGCCCGCTGACTGCTCGAAGGCCCACCCGAGCCTGACGCTAAAGGACTGCGAGCCCACCCGGCCCAGCCCGACGAAAAAAATTAAAGCCCGGGCCTGGCCCGGCCTTACATTATGAAGGTTTGCTGTGGAGACAAGATGTTTCCCGATAACGTGGCATTTTATTCAACATATCAAAGTGAAACATAAGCAAACAACACATGACAGTCACTATATGCAACCATTACAAGTTGTCGGGTAAAAATAAGCTGTCCAATGATTCGGGCTTCAGTTAAGTGCGGCGCTCCTGCGTCCCATATATCCCGCCCACCTGAAGGTCCTTTCGCAGCTCGCACTGGTAGCCGGAATTGCCAATATATTTTTCGGAAGCATAGCAAGCTTGGAATATTTAGACCGCTTGTTCTTCCAGAAGTTTAGTATCTCAGATGTAGCACAGGGGATTATTCGGTGCATAGATAATCACAAAGCGCATCTTGCGTGACTTCACCCTCTCCCCTTGCGTTGAAGTGGTTAAAAGAAAGGAGAAGCGAGAAAGGGGGCGGGGGCGGTCGCGGAGAAGGCGCTACGCAGTGGAAAACACTTCTGGCACAACGTCTATATTTTGGGCTTCATTCGGAATTTGCATCTGCCACGGCCCGCCCGACAAAAACAATGTAGCCCGGCCCGGGCCCGAGATGAGAAGACGTCGGCCCGCCCGAACCCGGCCCGCGGGCCGGGCCACGCTCGGGCTTCTGGGCTACCCGAAGCCCATGCACACCTCTAATCCGTGAGGGCCTTCTACTACTTATCCGATGGCCGCAAATGGTTATTGGTAATCCCTCGCCACCTACGTTCCGACGTATGTGCCTCCTTCCACGCGGATCCGCAATGCGCCCATGCTGGTGTGGTGAAGACGTATGCCCGCCTCCGGATCCGATACTACTGGCGCGGAATGTACCGCTTTGTTCGGCAATACGTCCGTTCATGTTCCCTGTGCCAACGCCGGAAGAGCTCTCCTCACACGACTACAGGGCCACTCCAACCACTGCCTTGTCCTTCTCGGCCTTTCGACCGCATCGGAATCGACTTGTACGGTCCCCTACCGTACATACCAAATGGAAACCGCTTGGTTATCGTAGCCGTGGACCACCTTACACGCTACGCTGAAACTTCGGCGCTTCCTGAGGCCACCGCGCTTGAAGTCGGCTGGTTCATTCTTCGCAACCTCGTTCTTCGGCACGGTGCACCTCGCGAGCTCCTCAGTCACCGAGGGCGTTCCTTCTTGTCCGAAGCCGTAGAAGCCTTCCTCCGCGAATGCAACATCGTGCATCGAACTGCCTCCGCATATCACCCCCCAAACCAACGGGATGACCGAGCGCTTTAATCGCATGCTAGGTGACATGCTCTCCATGTACGTTTCCGATGACCACACGAATTGGGACCGCATACTGCCATTCGTTACGTATGCTTAAAACAGCGCCATTCAATCTACTACTGGATTCTCCCCGTTCTTCCTCCTCTACGGCCGGGAACCTGCCTCTTTCTTGGACACTATCCTTCTGTACCGTCCAGATCCTTCAGAATCGACGACTCTAGCCGAAGCTGCCACTTATGCCGAAGAATGTCGGCAGCTCGCACGTTCCCTTACCACGCAAGATCAGGCTCGCCAGAAGCACTCTCATGACCGAAGCTTACCTCCTTCGCCATACTCCCCTGGAACAATCCTTGTGGCTCCGTGTACCCTCATCTGCTCCCGGCGTTTCTTCAAAGTTCATGCCTAAGTATGATGGTCCTTATCGGGTCCTGCGCCAGACGTCTCCAGTCAACTACGTTGTTGAGCCTGTTCAGCCACCTATAGATCAACGGCGCCGCGGTCGCGAGACTGTGCACATCGACCGACTGAAGTCTCACTACGACCCACCAGTCCTACCTGTGCCATAGGTCGCCAGGATGGCTCCTTTTCCACCGGGGAGTGGTTGTAGTGACAAATACGGTGACTGGTAGAGAGACCACGACGAAGACGGCTGTTGTGGTTGATGCTCGAGCTAGTTCTGCTGTGGCCACTGACTGCTGTCTCATTGCCGCTCGTCACATAAATCGGTTGCCTTACCACGACTGCTAAACGCCTTCATTCACTACCATGGCTTTCTACATGTCCCCTAAAATTAACAATAAGCACGTAAGCGTCATCCTGCGACGTCAGTGTACGGCAGGCATTTTCATAGGAAAGCCATTGCAAACTGGAAACAGACAAGACGCATATTGCAGTTCTGTTCACTGTTTCGTTTTTGCAATTACACCGTTTTGAAAAGCACTGCGAGTAAGCGATGGAAAGCACATGCGGTGCTCGCCGCGAATGTAGCTTAATATTTAGTTTTACAATGAAGGTAGCCGTATTCCCAATAGCAGTACGACTTGAGCACACGTTACCGAATGAATACGTGAAATATAAGATAAATCTAAATACTTCATTTGTTACAGACCGGCGTGGGAAATTTGTACTGTGCGTAGCTCTTTGTAACGTAAGTATTTGTAGCGACATTTTTGGCAATAGAACTCGAAGCCCTTCTCCAAGTTCTTGGTGCGGCGCTACAGAGTCCGACGGCCGCTGGTCTTCTCTTCAATGCACCTAACATCTGAAGAAGCTTGATAGGACATTAGCGGACAGAGTTAGTGGCAATTTCTTGCTCTGTCAAACACTTAACCTTTTTCTTGGTAGATTGCCTTTAAATTCGTACCCTACCTTCACCCTTAACATTTGTGTTCACCAAAAGCATAGTTTCGCATTTTCTGCGGACAAATGTGACATCGCTGGGAACGATACGAAGGTAGTGTACGTTCAGTCTAAGATTATCGCTGGAGCTGCTGGTTCTTTCAATTTCTCAGCCCCGGCCGCCGCGAAGAAAAACAATCTCGACCTTCCCAATTTACCCGCACTACGCTCGTCCCTCCACTTAGCTTAATCACATATTAAGGCGAAAGCCTTTAATGTCTCATGCTCACGTCCGTCCGGTGTCCGTCCGTCCGGCGTCCGTCCGTCCGGCGTCCGTCCGTCCGGCGTCCGTCCGTCCGGATGTCCGTCCGTCCGGATGTCCGTCCGTCCGTCCGGATGTCCGGTCTCTCCGTCCGTCCGGATGTCCGTCTATCCGTCCGCCCGTCCGTCCGCCGGATGTCCGTCTGTCCGTCCGGATGTCCGTCCGTCCGTCTGTCCGTCCGGATGTCCGTCCGTCCGTCCGTCCGGATGTCCGTCTGTCCGTCCGTCCGTCCATTTGGATGCCCGTCTGTCCGTCCGTCCGTTCGGATGTCCGTCCGTCCGTCCGGATGTCCGTCCGTCCGTCCGGATGTCCGTCCGCTTGGATGTCCGTCTGTCCGTCCGTCCGTCCGTCCGGATGTCCGTCCGTCCGTCCGGATGTCCGTCTGTCCGTCCGTCCGTCCGTCCATCCATCCGGATGTCCGTCCGTCCGGATGTCCGTCTGTCCGTCCGTCCATCCGTCCGTTTGGATGTCCGTCTGTCCGTCCGTCCGTCCGGATGTCCGTCCATCCGTCTGTCCTTCCGTCGGTCTCTCCGTCCGTCTTTCCGTCAGTGGAATGGCCACACGCTTTCGCCGAACACACTTTGGAATGTACAAAGTGTCCTTCAATTTTTCCCTACAAAGCAACTTCCGCGATATGTGACACGTTACAGGTAGTCTTTTTGCCCATTGACGCCTCATCAAGTTTCGTGCATAATACACGATTCCGCGTAAAATCTTAGCCATCCAAGCCTTCGGGCTTCGTACAGGTTTATCGCGAAAAGCTTAGTTTCGCATAAACAGGATATTCGAATTCGGGCAAAAACATTGGAAAGCTTTCGACCCCTCACTGTGGTGCACCATATATGGTGCAGCTGCTGCGACCACCAGCAAGCCATGTTAATCACGTGTATAAAAACATACTGGGATGTCTATCTTTTGCATTAATGGTACATATATAATTGTAGTCCATGGGCATGTGTGTCGACTGGTACTCAATGTGTCGTGAGGAGTCCCTCTGCGATGTTACCAAAATAAATAATGACATTTCGATTTTAATGTACGCAGATGACACAAGTCTGTTCGTAACCGGCCATGATGTAAAGGATGTTTTTACGAAGTCTCAAAAAGAGCTTTCAGATCTTTGGGAGTGGTCGTGCAATAACTTCCTTGAAATCAACGCTGGCAAAACTAAAGCCATCTTATTTAGGGCCAAAAACAAACTTGCCCGCCAGCCAGCAGACTCGTGTCTTGGTGGGAGTCAAATTGAGCTAGTATAAACGCACAAATCCACTAGGCTTCATCTTTACTGCTAATATGACGTGGACAGCTCACATTGTCTATCTTGCGAGATCACTGTCTTCAGCTACGGGAGCGCTATCGCAGTGCCGCCGTATTTTTCCTAGCAAAGTAAAAATGTTAATATATAACGCACTATTCAGCGCTCGGGTAAACTTTTGTACACTTGTATGGGGAACAACTACGCTGACAAATCTGAGCAGAATCCTCGTGTTACAGAAGAAAGCATTTCGATGCGTCGCTAACGTTTCCTACACTCATCCCACTCGAGAATTCTTTCTTCGCTATCAAGTAATCAACGCTACTTCGATTTATCAATACCGCCTATTGTACTCGTTTTTCGTTTCAAATGACAGTACTAGGAGCTTTTTAAGAAGTAACTGCAGTTTAAAAAAAAACAAATAGGCGATCCTCGAAACCAGAAGTCACGAGAAGTGGTTGGCGCCGCGATGGCGCACAACTTATGGCAAACAATCACTGGCTTTTATTGTGTACCATATATTTTAAACAAAGATCAGAAGCAGGGTATAGATTTTAGGAACGTAGGTAGAAAAGGTTGCACGATTTTTTACGCCTTAATTTCACTAAACAGAACTATCAGTTCCTACCATTACACATTTTGTTCACTGCATAGTGTTATAACTTCCTTTAAATACTTGTTCTATAAATATATGTACCAATATAGAAATGTTAAAAAGCAAGCATGTTTATAGATACTTATCATGTTTCAGACATCATTATTTTCAGTTCAATTATTTTCTGTTTATGTATGCACATGTTTTAAGGTAACTTGAAAGGATGTAAGAATGGGCTTGTTGGTGGTGTTGCATGGTGAAACTTAAGGCGCACGAAAAAACACGGACGAAGAAAAGAGACGACAGGACAAGCGCATGGTCCTGTCGTTTCTTTTCTTCGTCCGTGTTTTTTTCGCGCACCTTAAGTTTCAACATGTTTTAAAGTGCATATATGTATGTCTTATGTTTTTTCAGTATTTCTGTCTCCTTAATTTGTTGTTATCTTAGTCTAAATATCGTTTGTTTACTGTGTATGCGTACGTTGACCAACATTTATGTGAACACTGCCCTCGTGTACAGGCCCCCCAGGCACTTTCAAGCTGCATTTTCGCCGTTTTTCGCCTGGGGTGACCCCCCAACAACTACTGTTGGAAATAAACGTTCTTCATTCTTGATTCTTTCGTGATATTACGGCGGCGACCGTCGTGAAAGCAGTTATTGCGACGTGAGGACCGCGGTTGCACTGCCAACTACTAACCAAGGCTGCAAGTTCCAAATATCGCCTTTGTCTGCACCTCCCCCCCCCCCCCCCTCCCGCCTACAGTTCTAAACGCGCCTTCGCAACACTACGGCTTTCCGCCCACCAAGCAACAGTATTGCTCAACGGTGTCAACCGTCAACCGACGACAACTTATGATAGAAAGCACCGTGGTGCAAAAGTCTCTCTAGTCCTACATGGGCTACCCCAAACAGTCAAAGGCGACCTCGGAGTTAGGGCTACCAAATGTCATCTGGGCGCCAGTCATAAATCCGCGTCCTAGCCGAACTGTTCGTCACCTAGCAAGACATTGTGCTGGCGTCTTCAGCATTATTCCTTCCCTGACAAAACGGGGAGCTTTTGGACTCCCTATTGGGGCGATGTTTAGGATTTATTCCGCTTCTGAGTTCTCCGCTTGATGAGAAACAATTAGTAATGTCTGCGGTGATTATTTGTGTAGTAGGAAACGAAAAAGTGCGCATACGGCTTAAGATAACCTACGTAATCTGACCGACCTTGTTCATAAGCATCAATTTTGTCGGTAACTAGTGAATAATCAGTAATAGTGAAGTCATCCGCGATAATGCTTTATAATAGTGTGACGACCAGATTCTTGAGTTTCACACGCAAGACTTCTTGCGTGGCACATTCATATTCTGCAATTTCTGTGTCGTCATATACGGTGTGTGAGGTGCAATGATCTGGGTGTTCTCTTTGATAGCACCTTGCGCTTTTATTCTCGCGCTAAGAGCGTTGCTATGCGGGCTGCTCGTTCTCTAGGCTCTGTGGGCAGAATACTCAGACAATTGAGTACTCCGTACAGGCGTGCTGTAGTTACCTAAGCATTTTATTTTCAATCTCTCTATGATGCCGTTGGCGCGAGTATTGAGATCTATCCCTGATCTTAGGTATTCGCTCTACGCCGACGATATCACTCGTTCAACGAATGGCGGCTCGGATGAAGTGCCGCGGCCAACATGGTCGTATCACTTGCAGGGGCTATGAATGTTACACGCTCTCTTAAAAAATCTGAGCTTCTTCTCCAGCAATCTCACCGAGTGGCTGAAAAACACTTATGAAATATACAAGTCATCACATACCACATGCCTGTTACTAGACTGAATATGCTCCGTGGGCTTAATTTATACGTTCAAGGCAACCAGCCCAACGCATACTCACTAAATACAATTCACACCACAGTTGATCACAACCTGTACTTTAAAGGTCGGGTCTCAAATAAACATGGCCCACTAAAAGAGGCTAAATTATTCCGCTGCAAGCCATCGTTATGAGTAACATTACATTTGCAACACCCTACCTACATTTTCATTGAATCAGAATCCAATCAGATTGACAGTTTGGTGGTACTCACACGGACCCCCACTGAAAGACTTAAGCGTACTTGGCGCCTTAAGCGTACACGCCCACACAATATACAACTGTTCCTGTCACTCCGGCACCCGTCACCAAGGCTAAATTCACCATTCCACACCACATACACGCGAACCTATTCGTCGTGTCAACGCTGCCGATGTCAGCTTTTCCTTAACGCTCTCGCGTTAAAATTATCACTGTCTGTACTTGCCGTTCCTGGGTAGATATAAACTGTCCGCTGTGGCACATACCTACCCGTTGTATACGAGTATCTACCACACGTGTCTGGCGGAAAGGGTTTGACGACGTACGCGACGGGATTGTCACATTATTCATGTCATGACCAGCGAGTCATGTTCGTAAAACTATCTTACCCTTCCATACTAATTTTGGTTCACCCCAAGTTCAGGGGGTGATCACGAGAGCACCCAGACGTACACGGCTAAATAGATCGAAACGTAGATAGGCACGCTATAAGTGCTCCAGTACGCAGAGAAATGCTTCGCATTTAAAACCACTTCAACCCCATATCTACCGGCGACGTTTTTCAAACCATAGGACAAGGCATGAACGTACTGTACAAATGCAACTCATTTTCTTTTTTCTTTTTTTCCAATAGTTCTTTTTTTTGTAGGGCAGGGATGCAAAAAAAGAACTATTCGAAAAAAGAAAAACGAAAAGGTGTTGCACTTGTACCGTATGTTCATGCCTTATCTCATGATTTGAAAAATGGTGCCGATAGATATGGGGTTGAAGTAGCTTTTACAGCGAAAGCTTATATGAGATCACAACAAGGGTGCTGCAATTGTCCGCCACCGCCGGTGTCCGTAGCCGCTATCACGCGAAATAGCAAAAAAAAAAAACTGAATAAGAAAGGAATATCCAGGATGGAACGGGATCCGAACCTGCGTCCTCTCCGTGGCAGCCCAGTATTCTACCACAGAGGCATATCGGTGCTCGAAACTCCTGGGCACAACAACCTTATAAAAGCGTTATGTCGGGAAGGAAGCGCGTTAATATACGTAATATAGCGTGGTAGAACCCAACCCGGCGTCAAAGAATGGGAGTTTAACCATGAGTCACACAAAATAAATTGCGTAACCAGTGGGTCATTTAGTGCTTCCAACCCATTACAATGGGCTCAGCCATAATTGTTCATCATCATGAGCCACCGAATCAATTAATGTAGTAGTGGGTACCTTGCAAGCGTACTTGTATTAGACGCCCCGGGAGAGTTTGCAACGGGTTCTAGAAGTAGCGCCCTTCGAGCTTTCGCTGTGACTGTGCTGCGCTTTCCGCGCAGTCCTGGGTGTTTTTGTTGCGATAGCAATTATATGGACACTCTCGGCTGGTTTTCGCCGTCGGCCGTCGGCGTTGGCGTCGCCGTCATGTACCATATATGTATATGTATCTATATATTTGTGAAAACCTCAAAGAAAAATAATTCAGAAAATTGTTTCCGACGCGCGGTATCGAACCAGGGACCACACGCTCTGCAGCGCGCGGCGCTAACCGCTCAGCCACGAATGCGAACGTCCTTCCAACGTTCAAACGGCGAGCTATTTATATACAGCGAGATTTCACCGTGTTTTCAGCATTACCAGCGAGATGGCGCAAAGGCCGCGCTCGGCGGGGCTTAGCTGGGACGCCCCGGCGTTCGTCGCGACGCGCGCTCTCAGGCGCTCCTAGCTCTCCGGCGTGCACTTCACCCGAAAGTGGGGGGGGGGGAGGGGGGGGAGGGTAGAAGCCCGTGGGCGCGCGCGCTTATGTCGCGGTGGCGGAGAACAGGGCTTTCGGCGGAACGATAGCGTTGTAGTTACCGGGCGCGCGAAGGTCACATCGCTCGCTGCAGTCCCCCCGTTTGCGAAAAGAGCACGCTTTTCAAACACATCGAAGTGACAACTGTGACACTTGTTAGTTCGCGCTCGTCTGTACCTGTGAATACGTTTCGTGCGTCGTTTTTGGTTGAGCAGCGCGTTAAGTGTCAAGCTGTGAATGTTTTTAGTTGGCTCTCGTCCTGTGCGTGTTGTTTTCGTGCGTCATGTGTGCGTGAGCAGCGCGCTGCACGTTTCGACCTGCTTGCCATTCGTCGCTTGACATTCCAATTTTTTTAGTACAAAACAAAGTAGGGGCAATTTGCGAATGTGTACGTAGACAGGCAGAGGCCAAAAAGGAAAAGAAAGAAGGTTGTGCTGTCAAGCACAGAACTCATGCTATCAGTTGTTCCACAAATGTGGTTTACAATGTGCCGTTGTCTTGTGGCTCTGCATATATAGGCCAGACGGGCCGATGTGTAAATGTGAGATTAAAGGGAGCATGAGGCTAAACTTACGTTGTGATAGTTTATCGCACATTTCTCAGCACTGTGTCTCAGCAACTGATAGCCTGAGTTTCGCGGCGCACTTCAGTTCAACCTCACAAGTATCTTTTCAAGCATCATGACAAGACAACTCGCGACATAATCGAGGCATGGTACATCCAAAATAAAAAATGATTCATGGTATCAGCTGGCCCTTCAATCGCGCTACAGGATAAAGAAACCTTGTACCTCAATGGATAACTTGCTTTGGCTTTTGTTTGTTCTTCTGAGTTGTGTGTAGCGACGTGTGTGTACATATCTGCTCTGTGCTATTGAATAAACTTCAGTTGTGAGTCCGCGCTTGTGTTTCTGTGATTAATAGTATTTTTGTCTGTTTTGTCGCGCCGTTCAAAATCTGTAAGTGATCCCTTCTAATTTCTAACGTTATGATCGGGACTTCACTACCCCTGCAAATGTGTAGTCTCATGAACTCCCTACGCTTTTCGCACGCTATCATGCTAAAATCATAGAAATTTTTCACGCATTACTTAACATTGATATAGAAATTTCCCACCTCTCAGCGTAGTACTGAATTTCACCAGATCTAAACGTTTGCGCTAAGCGTTGTCACGCTTGCTGAACTTTAGTGTCGGAATTTGTTACGACTCGAATCTGTCGTCACTGATGGCATTCATAGCTGCTTTCGGCACAAGCTGGCATGCCCTTTTCGCTGGATGTTTATTTGCCAATGTGTGTTTTTACTCAACACCTACAATGATCGCTTTGAAGGTTGTTGTCTGTAAATGTAAACATATGTTTGTAAGTATATGTGTCTATACTATATGCGTTTTTGTGTGTGTTTATTATTGGAAACAAGAGTGGGAGGAACATTTTCATCAGACTGTCGCATTTAGTTTCCCATTGCTTGTAACTAGGGTACTTTGGGTTAGTTAGCTGTTCATGACCATCAAGCAATGCATTCGTAACGCGTGAGCAGAAAACTGCTTTTCGTTGACTCTCAGCCTCATCTAGGGAGCATACGAGCCGCACTGTAACTTCGCATTCTACTCGGCCGCTTTGCGAACGTATGGAGCTGGCGATCAGGTTGTCCAGCTTCCTGGTGGAATCGACAGAGTTGTTGTGGTATTTGCAAGTCAAGTGCACTTCTTCTGTCCCTCGTCTTTTTTGTGAGCGCTGCACAGTCCTAACCATGAAGTCAAGCCGTGGCTCGGTGTAGTGAACTTTCTAATCTACCTCATCTGCTAGGCGGTATTAGCTATGTAGTGGTCGCCTACGTTCCCGGCCTCGCATTTTGTAGGCATTAAAACTTGTGGATGGTAGCTTTGATGGATGCATGTCCAGTTCAGGATCGAACACTGGCAACTTAGAGAAGATCACCAGAAATAGAGGAACAGCAATAGGCTGCATTGATTCGCGAACAACAAAACTGTCCGCTAAGTTGTCCGGTGCACCTTAAGACACCGTGCATACTTCACCGTGGTTGGCGAGATGCCACGTGCTGTAGAATCATCCGTGGCAACCTTCCAGAGCCCGACATTGAAGCAATCTGCGCGCGCACTCATGCCACTCGTCGCGTGCCAATATGTCACGAACACATAGAGCGCTAGGGCGTACATTTTCTGCATACTGCAGATAGAGAATGGGATACTGTAAGGCCATTCTCTCACGTGGAAACGACTGCTGCTACCCTTTGCAACCATGGATATCAATCGGAACTTTAGCAAACTTTCGTTGGGAAACTGTTCCCAAACCAAATGTCTGCGGGATGCTACCCACACTGCGTTTCTAAACATCTTTTGTTAGCTACGAGATGAAGTTTTTCATGTTTCTTTTCTTTTTCTGTCAGATGCGTGGTATAAGATAGGATGATCAATTCAGCCAGTACACAATTCCAGCCTGAGTCATCGCGATCATCATCCTATGTTACTCCCCCCCCCCCCCCCCCCCCAGAACGAAGATCACTCCAAAAGGAGCTCTAACATACCCTGTAGAGCACGGATTGATTTCATTTGATGCCTCCAAATATTTTAATTTCATGGCTTCACTTAACCATTTGCTGTCTTGAACTGCGTATCTCATAACTTGACATTCATTCCGACGCTCTAACTGATCATCGGCTCATCATGCGTAAAATGCAGCCGACACGGGAACGACGGACGAAAGGGAAGAAGCAAACAGGACTAGCGCTGATCACCGGTAGTCTGTGCTTTCCATGCCGTGACGTGCCCAGCTCAAATTTGCCTCTTTATATCTACGGGCGTACCAGCTACCCATGTTTCTTATCTGACCGAATATGCTGTCTTCCTCTCACTTAGAGTTACGCGTATTTTTTTCCGTTCAAGGTGAACGTATTGGCATAGCTAGGGGTGCGGGAAGGGGGAGCGGCTGAAACACGCCCACCCGAAACTTTGCAGTTTTGCGTGTGTTTATGACACCCATACACGAAAAAGGACGCCCGAACATACGTAAAGTATAATAAAGCCACCCCCCCCCCCCCCCCCAATCCACACACAAAAAATAAATTCTGGCCATGTCCCTTGTCAAGATCTACCAACACGCCCATATTGTATCTCGCTCTTCATTACCAGGCAATGGATCATCATCGCCTCTTTCTATACTACTGCACTGCGTGTCCCATTCATCGGATTGGAGCATCTAAGCTATCAGTTAGGTGAGACCTGTACCTCCTTCTTCCTCACCAGTTTATGAAATTATAGTTCAAAATTCTTCTGGAACGCGTAACAGGCTCTTATCTACCTCGGAAGACCCGACTTTTTAGACACCTCGCAGCATTCAAACTTCCTGATGGGACTACACCGCTACATTTGTCTCGTAGATTACCGCAAATCGGCACCCGTGACATTACTGCACCTGCAACGTGAAGTGCTCAAAGCCTTTCGCGATTACCCAACGGCTGGTCATGCAAACTACAACGCAAACAATAGAATACGAAGTCTCTACTCCTGGCAGGGTCTTTCTTTATATTTCGTCCACTGTGCGCCGTCATACGGTAATTGTCACAGCCGCAAATGTCTCGAAATTGTTCCTTCTGCTCTTTTGCAACGTCTTCCTCGTGCTGCTTCGTCTTTCTGTATTGTTGGAATAGACTTGTTCAGCCCTTCTCCAAGGACCTGATTTGCCAATCGTTTGATTTTCGAAGCGGCGCAAGATCAAATTCACTACTCGGGGACAGCCTACAATCAATCTTGGACTGCTTCTAAAGTCGCAGATTTCTTTGTACGCAACATAATTTTTTCGCGATCGATCTCCACGCGTTGTGAGTGCCCGGGACAATGTCGCCCTGTTTGTATTGTTATCATAGTTCTGCGCGCCTAAAAACCATTCTCAAGACCACTCCGAGCTGCCATTCACAAACAAATGCATGACAGAGCGTTCTCATCGTACCCAGTCAGACCTGATCACAATGTACTACGTTATGCTGTGTCAGATGAAATGGAATATGATCGTGCCGATCCCGGACATTCGACTGTAACATGGCAACACAATGCAACATCGTGTTTTCAATCTTTTTTTTTTTATGGCCACTCACCAAGTTTTGTTTTGGATGTCGCATTTCTTTCGGCTCCGTTATCCTTATAAACTCATTCCTCCGAAAAAGGTTTGGCTCGCCTCGCGGACTACCGTCACCGCGCCTATATTTACCCCGGTTTTACCCAAGAAGCTCTGGAATTCTCGCGACGACTATGTTCTCCGTGTTCTGACCTACTCCACTGTAGACAAATCGCTATTAGCACTGCTGTCCGTGTTCCAGGACTATGCCAAAAATTCACCTGTCGTTTCCTAGAAACTTCCGTGGTCAACGAGCAGTCAATGAGAATTCTGACGAAGGCCGTGCCGACGGCCGAATCGTCACTGAATCTTCTTTTCGCTTGAGTGTGAAACACCCCATTTATGCTATATATATATGTGTGTGAATTGTCCTGCCTCAAGAAAACTCTCAAACAGCTCCATCTGAAATGGACCGTCATTCTCATTCTTTTTCAGGTTCGCAGTGTAGCTTAATGTAATTGAAGAGCTGCACGGCAGCTGTTCCTTTAATTAATTACGTGTCCATTCATTACAGTACATTGATGATGAGTGCAGCTCTGCGGCACGAGCTGGACACGGAGAACAAAGACGAAGATGGCACAGAATAGAACCAGCTTGCCCGAAGGACGCGTGTTGTCTCTGTCTCGTTCATCACAATGGCGCAGCCGCTCAACACACGTGCACTCAGAAACCATGCTACACAGCGGGCACACTCTCCAGCCTCCCGCTACTTCCGCTACCGTGGGCACGGTATTCGACTTTGCCTCCGCGGGTATCAAAGCCAGCCAGCGTGCTATCTGCTGGTCAGCGACTTAATTGACATGGCTTTGCAAACCCCTTCACCGCAATTGGACGCCGTACACGCTCCCTTGGAATTCACCTGCTGCACCGCAACTCAAGCAACCTGAGTTATGTCGCCAGAAGGCACGCGTACTTCCTCAACTACGGCCTCCAGCAACCTCACTGCGCTCAAGCAGGCCATCGCTACTCTATCAGAGCAGCTTGAAGACGCCACCGTCTCCTACACAGCAGCGATTGTACGCCTTTGTCGTCTTTCGGCGAAAATTTCCGAGGTTTAGGGGCATCGAACAAGAACTCACTGTCGGGCTGCAAAAGATCAACTCGTTGGTCCAGCGACATGCTTGCCCTAATGACGTACATAAATTAAAGGACACTTTGTAAATTTCAAACTATGTCATCCCTAATGACGTACACAAATGAAAGGACACTGTAAATTCCAGCCTGAAGCCGTTCGGCTGACTATGCGATGTCCTTTTTTTTACACTCGCAGTGGAATGGCACACAGAACAACGTGTGCGTGTTTTCTTTTTTAATATTTACCGCAAATCACAGCGAGGCACAAGACTAATCTGCCGCCGTTTCGCATGCGTTCGAATTCTCGAGCTTTGTGCATCGTGCAGACGCCATCCGCGTTCCAGCGCTCATAAAGCTCATTTATCCTCCCACGTGAGGGGGAGACACCACAGGTGGCACCGTGCCAGGGGGCTGGACGGACACCGGTCACCGCAAGTGTGAGACATCAAAGGCTTTCGCCCTAAAATATTGCTTGCCGAAAGCAGACTGCGCGATTCCACCAAGGTATTGCATAAATGCTTTGGCTATATGTACAATTCCTGGACCGAGTGGAATATAGCCTTCGTCACTGCCTTCAGCCCGCATTTCTCCGCATACGGCGACAATTTTAATGCGCCTGAGTATCTGTAGGAAGGCTCCCTTTGAAGGCGTTCGCCAACACGTCTAGAATAAGCTCAAGCTTCTTGAAGACTGTGGCAATACAAGCATCTATCTAGCGACCCGTCAGTACGCCGTTGATGGGGTGGTCGACACTACTTATGCTGCCATCATATCTTCCAAGTCAGGTGAAGCGTCACCCTAGGTTTTCGCTCAAGAGGCAGCCTAATTACAGCAGAATACTGGCCGTCGTCCGAGTTTCGACTCATTACACTCCGAACGTTCACCGCCAAACTAAGCACAACTTGAATAATTTACTCGTAGCCCTTATAGGGCCGAAAGCGAAGGAGTGCCATCGCAAATTTGAATGCATTAGCAGGCCTGTCCAATTCCTAGCTTATCAGTCCACATCAAGGAAATAGGCGACTTCACTGCGAAAAAAAAATCGCCCCTAGTTTATGTACAAAGCTGAAGGCAAAAAGATGTTGATCGCTTTCCTGTAGCCAAAATATAGCTGTCTGCTTAAACGGAGTCTCCTTAGAAAGATACGTAATTTCTCCTATAACCGTTGTACATAATGTCTCCTTTGTCATACGTAACGTCTCCTAGAACCGTTGTACGTAATGTTTTTAGGAATGTCGTACGTAATGTCTTAGATACGTTCTACGTATTGTCTGCGTAGAAATGACGTACGAAAGATCTCCTAGAAACCTAAGTAATTTCACCGTAGGAATGTTGTACGTAATGTCTCCTTAGAAGCTTCGCACGTAATTAGGCATATGACATGCGCCACATAGTGCATCTTCTTCCTTTACATTCACCAGTGCACACAACTTGACACCACACCTGTACTAAAAAACTTCCCCATCTCCCGCTAAAGGGAACCATGTGTGGATGCGAAGCAGCGGGGAGATGGTTAGCTTGAGCGTGAGAAACGTCGCCGCTCTCGTTTCGCGGCAGTGGCCCGGGCGCTCATCGCGGCGCGCTCCGTCATTTTTATACCGCAGAACTACCGTGGTGCCCCCCAGCGGAGTATGCAGCTGTCGCACCACCTGTCGCGCGCCGCTCCGTAGAGGATTCCTTGAGGAGAGAGAGAGGGGACGCACATGCGCTGTGGGGGGTGTGGGCCGCGGGAGCCGCTCCGTAGAGTAGACGATTCCTACAGCAGAGAAAGTGGCTGAGCGTAGGAAAGAGGGGGGCAGAGGACGCGCATGCGCTGTGGGACGCGGGCGCCGCTCCGCAGAGTAGACGATTTCTAGAGTAGAGAAAGGGGGGTGAGCATGGGGGGAGGAGAGATAGGGGAAGGGGACGCGCATCCGCTGTCGGGGTGTGGGACGCGCGGGCCGCTCCGTAGAGTAGATGATTCCTAGAGGAGAGAAAGGGGGTGAGCTTAGGAGAGGAGAGAGAGGGGGTAGGGGACGCGCATGCGCTGTAGGGGTGTAGGACGCGGGCGCCGCTCCGTAGGGTAGAGTATTCCTAGGAAGAGAGAAAGAGGGTGAGCGTAGGAGAGGAGAGAGATAGGGGGAGGAGACGCGCAGGCGCTGTGGTTGTGTGGGACGCGGGAAAGAGGGACGGACACCGTTCGTGGCTCTCGTCGGTCTGCTGCTCTCCTCCGTCCAGGCTCGGACCCGGACTTGGGTTTTGAAAATAAATGTTTTCTCTCTCTCTCCGTCGACGCGTTCTTCATGGCTGCGAAGCTCCTTTTCCGCCTTTTTTGTGTCCATCGAACAAGGATTCGCCGTGCGGGTGACGCCGTGCGTTGGTATGTGTCAGATTTTTTTTTGTAGATGTAGCGTTCTAGCTCCGGCTACGCAGCCCGAGCGCAGCTGGCACGGCCCTCCCGAAATTTGCGCCTTTCCTAGGGCGAACGACAGGTTCGGCGGGGACAACTTGCAGGTGTCCAAAAAACGTTGTGCGTATCGTCCGAGTTGACCTCGTTGACTTTTCTGGATATAAGGGGCACCGTGCTGATCTCGGCGGTACTCTGTCCAGTCAGCGAAGCAATTTGAAACGGGCCCTCGTAGCGGGCATTTAACGCGACAGGAACACTCAACTCTAGCAGGACGAGGTCACCTGTTTGAAACGCCGATGCCCGCCGCTTCTCGTCATACCGGGCCACAGATTCACGCTGGATTCGTTGTAGCTTTTCTCTCGTGTCTATCGGTTCCCTCGCCAGGTCGTGCAGCCTTTGGTACTCATCGATGTATCCCTCGAGGGATGGGATCTTGCGCTCTCCTGGCTGTTTCGGATTGTAGGCGTGCATAAGTCGGAATTGAGTGTCACTGCCGTGACGGTGCTTCGTGGCGTTGGTAGCAAGTACGGCTTGAGCAAAATGGCACGGAGCTTGTACTATCAGCCTCAATGGCGTCTTTTGACACCTTTGCGCGGCATCATCCTCTGGTCCCTTGAAGCCGTCGCCAGGTGCTGGGCATTTTGTGTTGAGCCGCACGAAGCCGTCCTCCTCAAAAGCGCGGTTGTTCGTTTGCCGGCAAAACAAGGCAATGAGCGTTTCTCCAGTGCGACGTGACGTGCTCCGTTTCCTTGGCGACGCTTTGAGCGCTGACACCTTTTCACCAGGCTCCACCGGAACGCTGTTGACATCATTCGTCTGGAAGGTGATGTCCATGTGAGCGATTCGTCGCCAGTCTGAACGAAGAATCAGATCGACGGCGCTGGGTAGCTCTGTGACGACGACGTTCTCGGGGCGCACGCTCGTTGTACCCAAGGTATTGGCCAAAGTCGCAGCACGTGTCGGGCATATACTGTAATTCTGCACCTTGATTTCCTCGTGCGAAGCCCAGGCGTGTGTTCGGACGTCATCAGGCAGAAAGTTTGCGGTAAGGATGCTGACCTTGGCGCCACTTCGAATGCAAACACGGACGGGCCTTTTGTTGACGTCACCTGTCACAATTGGCAGTGAAAACATTGGCAGCCCGTCGATTGCGGAAAACAGTTTGCTTCCCAGGATGTCGTCCCGTTCATGCGGTTCCCGTTGCCTCTCGCTGCACATCGCTCATCCGGCCGAGTCGTTGCCGCAGTTTTGGGTTTACTAGACTCGCGAGACAGATGACCGATCTCAGCGTAGTTGAAGCACAATCGTGCGGATGTTTTTCGTGGTGCGTGGTTCCCGGATCTTCCCTGCGCGAACGGTCACTCGGCACGATGTTTGTGTTGCAGGGTCGTACGCGTCGATGAGAACCTTGCGTACGGTGCGTTGATGAAGGTGGTGGTACGTTGTCGTTTTGGGCACGTAGTGTCGCTTTGCGTCTTGCGACGAGCAGAGCGGCTCTGTCTATGAGTTTTGCCACACTGTAACAGAGTTGTGCGGCCAGCGGATTTGCCCAAGTGTCGTCGTCAGTGCCGCTATAAAAATGAGGGAGATGCGCTCCTCCTCGGCTAGTCGGTACGCGCCCCTTGTCGACAATGGCGTTCTTCGCGTACATGTAGGTACTCGACGATCGTCTCGTTGTCCCCAAGGCGTCGCTTTGCTGGGAAGCTCGATAAACTCCTGATTGGTTAACCTTCGTCTGAATCGTTGAGCGACCGCGTCTCTCCATTCCTCCCACTTGTTGTGTCAACAGCAGTAGGCGCTGTGCCAGTCCCCCCACTGATCACGCGAGGTGGTTTGCTGCGCTCGCTAGCGTGAGCGACGGTGTCCAGTGGGCGAGCGCCGCGACCCTTTCCACCTGCGTAATCCATTGCCGAGCGCTTTTCTGTGGTATGCCATCGAAAACGGGGAGGGTTGATGCCATATGACTTGTCGAGTGGGTATGCAAGGCTCGTCGTCGATGCAACTCTAGCCAACCAGTGTGCGAGCACCCGTTGACTCGTTCTGTCGGCGTATGAACCTTGAGACTGGCGTTCTTCGGAACCTCCTCAATGACGCTCGTGGTCGTACCTAGTAATTGAGCTCGCAGACTAGCAATTTCTGCGCGAAACCTTGCGTTGTCGGCGAACAGCGTCTCCAGGTGCGCCTGCTTGTCGTCATCGTTGGCAGCCTTGTTGAGCCTTGTTGAAGCGTCCGTCGGCGCGGTGGCTTGGCGTCTCCCGTTATATCGGACGAGTCGGTCGACAAGGTAGCCCTTGGGACCGCGGCTCTCAGCTCATCGACGAGTTGCTTCTTCGTAACGGAGGCAACCATGCTACTGTTGAGAAAACGTCAGCAGGTTTTCGATGATCATCACCTCCGAGAAGCTTCGGCGTTGCATCTTGTGGTCTGTTCCCCGATGTATTCCCGTTGAGTATTCCCATCCTGCCGGCTGCGCCATGTCAGAGGGGTGACCGAGTGGTAAATAATATTAAAGGGGCCCTGCAACGGTTCAAAACACCGGTGCTGACCGCATCAACACGCAGTGGCGCTCGCCAGAACTATTGCGGGCGGAAATGACGATGGATGGCACAGGCCTGTGAATGGATAAATGTAATGTTAGACGTAATTCTGGCGTTGCATCAAAATAACGAATATTATTGCATTTCTTTTTTCTTTAGCGTACTGTTTTACTGTACGCGGAATAGACTAAAGCTCTCCGAACTTTTCAACTTGAAAACTGCAGCGCCGCGAAAGAATGCGCAGAACGCCACGGTGCTGGAGGAAACGCGCCCGGAACGCTCCAGGCGCCGTTGTTTGAAGAAACTGAATGTAAAAGCGTTGATTGAGACGCCGTCGCAACAAGATAGATCACTAAAACTACAAAAAATTATAGAGGCATTCGCGAGCTGCCTTGTTTCGCACGTGCGGTTCTCTTCAAGCACCATATTTTAGGGGCGAAGCTCCTTATGGCATCACCTGGGCGGTTCTCGATGCATCCTGAGTAGCCAGTAGCGTCTCCCTTAGCATACAATAGATGGAGCTGTCCCATAGAGATGCATGCAAACTGCAGTTGGGTGACGATATACTAGATGGCGTCAGTGGTTTTTCGTATACGTTGATGATTAAAGATGATAGATGTCGCTGTTATATTAAGACAATGCGCTGTGACAGTACGTGATATGTATCGCCCTCTTCTCTCCTACGCTTCCCCCTCTTTCTCCTCTCCTAACAACTTATCAGCAAAGTAGAAGCTGGCTCTAGTATCTGTCAATAACCACTGCGGTAGCTGCATGTAAAGCGTCGTAACTTTGTTCACCAGACAACACCTATTTTACTACAACTTTTAAGTACATTGTAATGTCAAGTTGTGCGCATTGGTGACTGTAAACCAACAAAATGCACTATTTGGCACATATCATGTTCCTAAGCAAGTGTTTTAGCGTGAACTGTGCTTCTTACAAAGCGTCAGACAGTGCATAGCTGTGGCAGGAAGCGTGCATGCATAGTACTTCTTGCCAAGTAAACAGTAAACATCCAGCTGCTTTTAAAGCGCAAAGATGGAGTTTATTTTTCTAAACTGTACGAATATACTCCTCGCACCCTAGCTCATCCGAAAAGAGAAGAAACAAAATATATCACGACACTTGAACCAAAAGAATGAAGGTAATCTGTGCCAAAATTGGGTTTTGCATCTACCTTGAAAAAAGAAATGAGCCACACAGCACTGTGTTTTAAATTCGGATCGTCCACAGCACGCGCAAACTCATAAAATATGAAAGGGCATGTGTCTCCAAAACCTCTGCACGATTGAATAAATGGAGTGCTCACAGGGAAAATCCGAATGACTTTTGTGCAAACGACATTAAGGAGGGACGGATAACAAAGACAGGTGTAGAACTACTACTGCCCATCGCTCTGTTATTTTTAAAGCAAACTCTACCAAATTTCGCAAGGTGCTTGAATGGGGGGCTTTGCTAAATGTTTTATGAATATGGCGAGAAAATACGAAGCCATTCTAGAAATATTAAAAAAATATATTATTTTAATATCTTTATTCGTGAGAGAACATTTGGGAAAAATGTTTTGATGTAAAAATGTGAAAACTCTTGACGTTATTGTCTCAGGCTGTCCTTCTAAATAAAGAAATTAATTGTAGGCATGGTTATTGGTTTGTGAAAAATTTGGTTCTTTGAATACTAGAATTTTAAGGCTCTTTTCTTAAAGAAAAGCTTTCGTAAAAAATAAAATTCTGGTGGCAACACCATTTTTTTTGCTTCAGGAAGGACGCATGTTATTCATGAACAATTTATACAACTTTTTACTTGATATCCGCTGTATTTATAGAGAAAGTGTTCCTTCACTGACGAAAAGTAGTGCTTTGGAGAAAACGCCATTTAAAGTTTGAGTTGCCGTCAAGTCAGAATATGCTCCTGCTGCATATTCTTCGCCATTCACACAATATTAAAATTATTGCCATTATTCAGAATATCCACCAAGAAATGTCTGTTATGAAATATTGAGGTGAGCTTGCACTCGCATAATCAAAAAAAAACAAACTCGATGAGCACTTCAAAATTTGGCAGCACTTGCACTGACTGGTGGCATCTAGGTGTGTTGACTGTACACTTAGAGGTACTGCTTCCCAAGAATTTTCGTTTCTTGCACGGATTTGCTGAAAACTAAGGCATTAACGCGTCCTCACTGTGTTTGTGAAACAGATCACAGCTGTGAGCCCTAAATGGCAAGTCCTGCAGAACGCACGAGCACAACGTGGATTTGGTAAAGGTGGAAATGTGGACGTAAACAAACTTTCGCGCGCAAACTTCAGCGACTATCCCGACTCCATTAGACCGATAACTGAACTAACGAAATAGTTTATTTAGCCAGATATACTATCATCCTAAGTGATTATGCATATAAATTCAATGGCGCGTCCTTACATTCACAACAAAGCAAACGCTACAACGCCTTCCAGAACTCGCGCTGTAAGTAGGCGCAATCACGGGAACAGGCGCGTTTGGTGACATTTTCAAATACTCTCTGTAGCGCATAAGAACGCGCCACTTCTGTTTGCCACGAATGCTGGAATATTGTGCCATGGGAATTGAAAAATCGCATTTTCAGTCTTTTTTGCCCTCCATTTCCCAGCCTTTCTTTGAGCCCATTCTGCACAAAACGAGGCTCATGCAAAATGGAGTAAGTAAATCAAGATGTACGCAATGAGCCATTGCAAGGGTGCGCACTTGAAACAAAGTTTCCATTTCCGCTCCTACATCACGCCTTGTAGTTTCAAGCTGCTCCAACGGAAGCGATAGATGACTGGCAATGCACGCACCAGCGAACATAGCCTTCTGCACGTTGTGGACAACTACATCCTGCAAATCACGAAAAGACTGCAAATAGTCACACGTGACAGAGAGATGAAGATGCACCCACATGGCAAATACGTGCAAGATGAAAAAAAAAGCACACTTCTAAAATATGGCTACTAAATAATTTTACCGTGGTGTCATATATCGTCAAAGACGCATTTCGAGCGACAAAGCGCCACAGCTCAACTGCGGCAGCAGCAGCCATCACGCCGAGGTGCCGCCAAACACCGTGCCGCCAACCAGTCGGTGAGTTTTCTGTGAGTGGCGTGGAACAGCTAGAGCAAGTGCATCAGCCGCCGCTGTCTCTTGTTGATGTTGATGCCACTGGTACGTAGCATAACCCCCGGCGGCGGAAGCACCGTCCCGGAGCTTTAGAGGTCGTTTTCAGAAGCAGTGTTGTAGGGCTTGAGCCGTGAGACGTGAACAACATCACTCTACCGAAGAACAGATGATGATGGACAGATGGGCGCAATCTCATAGGTGACGGGTGTTACTTGCCGCAGTACACGGTAAGGTCCCGTGTAACGAGACAGGAGTTTTTCAGACAGGCCGACCTGACGATGAGGGGACAAGAGTAGCACAAGGGTTGCGGGGACGAAATGTGCGTCTCGATGGGAGGCACTGTATCGTCGTCGTTGGTTGCTCTGCGACGCCGTAAAGCGTGCGCGGGCGAGCTGACGGCATGGTCGGCACGCGCGATAGCGTCGCGAGCGCACTCGCTTGGTGGACGATGTATGGGCTGTGATGATTGTGTCCAGCGGTAAAGTCGGCTCTCTTCCGTACAACAGATAGAAAGGTGAAAAGCCTGCTGTGTCGTGACGCGATGAATTGTACGCGAAAGTTGCGAAGGGTAGGGCAAGATCCCAGTCTCGGTGGTCCGGCGACACAACATAGCGAGCATCTCCGTAAGAGTACGATTAAAGCTTTCCGTGAGGCCGTTGGTTTGAGGGTGGTAAGGAGTGGTCAGTTTGTGCTGCGTGGAACAGGAACTAAGGATGTCGGCGATGACTTGAGAGAGAAATATACGGCCACGGTCCGTGAGCAGCTGTCTTGGGGCACCGTGAACCAATATAACGTCCCGTAACAGGAAGTCAGCAACATCGGTTGCGCAACTCGTCGGTAGAGCTCGCGTAATAGCGTAGCGTGTAGCGTAATCAGTAGCCACGGCTATCCACTTGTTTCCCAACGTTGATGTGGGGAAAGGACCAAGCAGGTCTAACCCAATGCGGTAAAATTGTTCCGTGGGTATGTCGGTGGGTTGAAGATGGCCAGCGGGTAGCAGGGATGGTGTTTTGCGACGCTCACATAACTCACACGTGGCGATGTATCGGCGTACCGAGCGAGCAAGACTTGGCCAGTAGAAACGGCGCCGCACGCGCTCGTTACGTGCGAGATACGCCAAGGTGTCCAGCAGTGGGCGCGTCGTGAAGTTCAGCGAGGACACCGCGCCGTAAATGTTTAGGCACAACAATGAGAAGGTCAGGCCCGTCAGGTCGGAAATTGCGGCGGTATAGGACGCCCCCCTTGAAAGACAAAGTGACGGACGGAAGCGTCGGTTGGGGAAGATTCCGTACGGCTGATGATGTCAAGCAGCAGTGGATCCCGCTTCCTGTTCCTCCCCAATGTGAAGGAAGTCGGAAACTGACAGGATAGAGTGTTCCGTGGTCGCGTCGGTGTCATCAGAATCGTCGACAGGGTAACGGGAGAGGCAATCGTCACCACGGTGCAGGCGGCCAGATTTGTAGACAACCGAGCAGGGAAATTCTTGCAGGCGCAAAGCCCAGCGACCAAGGCGCCCTGAGGGGGATCTTTAACCCTTTCAGCCCTGGATTTTTTATTTTGATCGGAGACTTCATTTGTGCGTGTTTTCATAATATTTAGGAGCCCAGAAGACCACAACCGAAAAATTGAGCCACTGGTGCAAGTATTTGTGGATTAATTACGATGGCATCAAATTAGGTCATCAGGGCTCAGTGCCTGTGAAATGAGAAAAATGGCTTCTTTATTCATGCTAATGACTAGAGTAGACAAAATGGGAACTAACGTCATATTTTTCAGTGTGATACTCATTGAAATAGCTTCGCTACGTCGTCCCGAAAATGGCGCTTACCCGCCTGAGCTTCCGCGCCTCGGCTTCACCCAAGACTTCGGTCAAGCTTCTTCTTCTTTGTGGCCCCCCAGCATCGCAAATATGCCACAATATTGATGTTAATTGCCGTGGGGATGATTGAAGAATTATTCCCCAAAGAATGAGCAGTTTTGGTTTCATTTCCGAGGTGCTAGGGGCAATCTTGTGTGGTGGTGTCAATTGACACCGCCAGGGCCGAAAGGGTTAAGAGAGTTCAGCCAGCAGAGCTCGTGGTGGTCGGTAACTACCGAAAATGGGCGTCCGTATAGGTAAGGCCTGAATTTCGCCACCGCCCAAACGAGGGCTAAGCACTCACGCTCTGTGATTGAGTAATTGCGTTCAGGGGCAGATAGGAGGCGGCTGGCGTATGCGATAACGCAGTCATGGCCACGTTGTTGTTGAGCTAGCACTGCACCGATGCCATGTCCACTTGCATCTTACGGATCTCCGTAGGGGCCGCTGGGTGAAAGTGTGCCAGAATCGGAGGAGTAGTGAGGAGCGCGATGAGATTCGAGAACGCAGAAACCTCTTCTGAGCCCCATGAAAACGGGACGTCTTGCTTGAGGAGCTGCGTAAGAGGTCTCGCTATGTCCGCAAAATTTTTCACAAAGCGTCGGAAGTACGAACATAGTTCGATAAAGCTGCGTGCATCCTTCGCAGATCGTGGCACAGGAAAGTTTTTGACTGCGCTGATTTTTGCCGGGTCTGGTTGTACACCGTTAGCGTCCACTAAATGGCCAAGTACTGTGATTTGGTGGCGGCCAAAGTGACATTTGGACGAGTTCAGCTGCAGGCCAGCGCGACGGAAGATGTCTAAGACTGCTGACAGGCGCTTTATGTGGGTTTCAAATGTTGGTGAAAAAACGACGACGTCGTCCAAGTAGCACAAACAGGTGGACCATTTAAAGCCTCTGAGCAGGGAGTCCATCATTCGTTCGAAGGTGGCTGGAGCGTTACAAAGGCCGAATGACATGACCTTGAATTGATATAGGCCATCGGGGGTGATGAATGCCGTCTTTTCGCGATCCATTTCATCCACCTAAATCTGCCAGTACCCAGAACGGAGGTCTATGAAGGAGAAATAGCGGGCACCATAAAGGCAATCCAAGGGCATCATCTATCCGCGGCAGAGGGTACACGTCTTTTTTGGTAATTCTGTTTAAGTGTCGATAATCGACACAGAAACGCCATGTGCCGTCCTTCTTGCGGACTACCACGACAGGAGATGCCCAAGGACTGCTGGATGGCTCAATGATGTGCTTGGCGAGCATTTTATCGACCTCACTTTGGATAATCTGACGCTCAGTCGCCGACACACGATAAGGACGCCTATGAATAGGAGACTCATCACCAGTGTTTATGCGATGGGTCACACCAGTAGCTTTCCCGAATGGACGGCCGCTGAGGTAAACCTTACTAACTTGAAACCCACCTTACTAGAAAAAAGGCTAGAGACTGCGCAGGTGCTACAAGAATTTAAAAATATATAAAAAACTTCGCCAAGAGCAGAGTAAGTGAATGAAGCAGTTTTAACACCACCATAAAAACCAGAAACAAAGCTTGATCACAAAATTGCCGCGTGAAAACCAAAGCGAAACCAACAAAAGATTGGTAACAATGCTTAAACAACAAGGAGCTGCGTCAGAAACAACTTGAAGTGATCATCAAAGGTAACATAGCTAACAGCCCAAAACATCATGTCAAAGAATGGAGGCTTACAGATAACCTTCTAAGAAGGCGACCTCCTCGTCAAAAAGTGTGATAGAAGGAACACTGATACACTTATCACCAGACTGGTGGGTGTGGTAAGCTTCTATAATTTCCCTTTCGGTTCTGTCATGTGAACGCTTGATGCACTCCGGAGTTCGCGCGCACCGCTTTCCTCAAGCGTTCACATGACAGAACACGATGGTCACTTCGCTCGCTGCAGAGGCCCGGTTCACGAAAGGAGCGCGCTGTTCACACACAGTGAAATAACAACTGTGACACTTGTTAGTTCGCGCTCGTTCTGTGTATACCTGTGGGTAAGTTTTGTGCAGCCTTTTTCTTTGAGCAGTGCGTTAAGTTTCGAGCTGAGGACGTTGTTAGTTCGCGCTCGTCCTGTGTGTGTTCTTCCCGTGCGTCCTTTGCGCTTGAGCAGCCCGCAGCACGTTTCAATCTGCGTGCTATTCTTCGCATGGCATTCCAATTTGTTGCTATAGCATTCATTGCTTCGCCTTTGCGCCGAAACTGTGACTTTGCTACTGCCAATGTAGTCGGGCCTGCTCCTCAAATTTTCGCTAGTTTTAACGCTATGTTGCATGAATTATGAGAAAATCAATTGAAAAATTATTTGATCATTTTTTATCATTAACTACATAAGAATAACATGTACAAAAATTTTCAGATTTATTGTGACTATATTAATAAGATAAAGGTTTGTGCCAAATTTGGCACACTATGCAAGTGGGCGAGCAAAATTTCTGCCATGGCTGAAAAACAAAATCTCACTGATTGCGGTCTTTTTAGCTTGATTTGTGGAATAAAACAAAGCAATTGCTTCCTGTGTTCAGGCATAATTGAACATTTTGGTTAGTGCATCTGACTGCCGACATCTACGTGCAAGATGGCCGCTTACACGTTTGGCTCTTCGCATGGTGCCGCCTTGATGTACTTTCGTGCCCGAATTTCCAGCCGCTGACTTGTGGTTGTGAGCATCAGTTGCCGACAAATCGTAAAAGCTAAATATCCCCGTGCACTGGTAAGATTTCCCATAATTTTTTCGTGCACCCACGCCAATAATATAACAAAAATTCCCAGGTACTGCTGCTGACACTCGATATTTTCGTGAAGCATCTCGAAACCTACCACCACAACTGAAATCTGGCGAGAACGAGCTGTGCTGCATGATCTCAGAGGATTTCTTTTTGTTTGTATTTCTACTGTGCAACAAAACATAGAAGGCATCATATTGCCAATTTCATCACTCACATGCATACTGTGCCAAATATCGCACATACCGATTTCCGACTATATACCGTAGTGGAAAACGGAATTGAGAAGAGCCTTAATGAGCATGAATTTTCAAAGCCACGAGATATGCCAAAATAATTTTTTTCTTGCTTCTGCAACGAGAAAATGGTTGCATGAAAAATATAGCAGTCACTGTTGTTCATGATCCGAGCTTGCACGTGCACCGTGAAATCTATTTCATGTCTAGATTTCATACTGCTCTAGGGATGGCAGCGCTTTTTTATATTTAGTGCACGTAACTATAAGGATTACTCTAACTGTGTCACATTCTCCACTGGTTCTCTTGCGCCCGCTACAAAAAATGTTAATCGGTATGTGCCAAATATGGGACGCCATGCAATAGAGGGTTAAATGCGGAGCATTTCATTAGCGAACTTCGGCGAGTTTTAGCGCATCTATCTATCTATCTATCTATCTATCTATCTATCTATCTATCTATCTATCTATCTATCTATCTATCTATCTATCTATCTATCTATCTATCTATCTATCTATCTATCTATCTATCTATCTAGCCGCCTACGACTTTGTGCTCTCCTGGGCGTATCGTTAATGGGATTTCTACGAAATTTGGTATGGCATAACATGACCGTATGACGAACATAAATGGCTGGTCATATCATGAAAATCATGATTAACTTGTCATGAAAAGTATGATTTACTTGCCACGCTCATGGCGCGCTCGCGGCCGTTTCGTTAGCTTGGTATACACCAAAATTGAGATTGAGTGACGTGACCTCCTGACCAACATAAATGACAGGTGGTAATATGCAAATAATGACGTGCATGTCATGAACAACATGATTTACATGCCACGCTCATTACGCGCTCGCGGCCGTTTCGGTAGCTTGATATACACCAAACTTGGTATTGAGCGACGTGACTGTATGACGAACATAGATGACAAGTGGTAATATGGAAATCATGACATGTCATGAGCGACATGACTTGCATTCCACGCTCATGGCGCGCTCGCGGCCGTTTCGTTAGCTTGATATACACCAAACTTGGTATTGAGTGACGTGACTGTATGGCGAACATAAATGAAAACCGGTAATATGAAAATCATGACATGTCATGAGCGACATGACTTGCATTCCACTCTCATGGCGCGCTCGCGGCAGTTTCGTTAGCTTGATATACACCAAACTTGGTATTGAGTGACGTGACTGTATGACGAACATAAATGACAGGTGGTAATATGGAAATCATGACATGTCATGAGCGACATGACTTGCATTCCACGCTCATGGCGCGCTCGCAGCCGTTTCGTTAGCTTGATATACACCATATTTGGTATTGAGTGACATGACTGTATATGAACATAAGTGGCAGGTGGTAACATGAAAATCTTGGCATGCATGTCACCTACAACGCCATTTACATGCCACGCTCATGGTGCGCTTGTGTCCAGTTCGCTAGCTGGATATACACCAAAATTGGTATTGCGTGACATGACTGTATGACGAACATAAATGATAGGTCCTAACATGTAAAACATGACATGCAAATTATGTAAAGCATGATCTGCTGCTTCGCATTACACCGATTCCCACAGTGCGTGGGATCTGCCGGTTTTTTTTCTGGTGTCACCTTAATACTTGAAATTTTTATTCCGGTTAAAATCTATATAGCCATCAGTCTTCGGTATTCAGAAATAAAATTTATATTTGATTCTTATAGATTGGGACACTTCTTTTTGGTTTGCATTGGCTACGCGAAAATAGTCTAAATGACACCAAATGCAAAATTTTGCGACAAATCTGACACCTTCCTTGCGCTTCCCTTGGTGCCCTCCTTGTTGCATGGGCGTAATCGTTATTACTAGAGTTGAAACGGGTGTGGTCTTTCTTGGAAACATGCGCACAGTCCTGTACTGTCGGTATCATTTTCTTGTTTCTACTATGTATTGAAGGTCATCTGGTTCTTCACTTGTTTTATGCCGCGACATTTCGGATCACTTCTTTAAGAAATAGATCGGTGCCCAGTATCTTCATTTCAGTTGTCTTCTATTTAAATGGATACCGTCTAGGGGCAAAATAAGTGCGTGATACTGTAAAGCAAAACTCAGAAAGAAACGCTAAGCGGCAAAAAGAAGTACGAAAGTGGGTCTCTTAAGCCGTGTTCAGACTACGTGCGCAACGTACGCATCCTCGGTAAGGATTGTAAGCGTAAGCGCAAGCGACGTAATGAGCATGTTCAGACGTTGTTAGATTTAGCGTAAAGTACGTAACGTAAGGGACGTAAATGTTGCCGGGCCCGCGACTTTTACAACTACAGATGCGACCGTTACGTACGACCAATGGGCAAAGTAGTTTTCGTTTTCACTTTCCGTTCGCGGGGTCTTCTGGCCTCCCCCGATTCCGCGTCTCATGCGCGTCTTGAAAGCCATGCAGTTGCGTGTCTGTGCAGTTGGTTTGCCGGACTAAAGCGCAGACGCGATGTGCGTTAATGTGAGCGCACGTAGCGTCTTCCCTTTAGCCCAACCAGGCCAGCCATGGCAAACACGCGAACCTTCCTAGGCTGAAATTGTAGCGAGGACGCAAAGCACATTCAGAGTGGTGATTGGCGCGTCGTAAAAAACGTATCGTACCGTAAAGATCAATGTGAACATACGTGGTCGCTAGCTACGCAAACTGACGATACAGCCGTTACGCGATACGACATTTGTGAAAGCTGCGACTGCAGTCTGAACGCGGCTTTACTCTTTCTAATCGAGTTTTTCCCTACAACACCATATCCTTCAGTAAGCGCCAATTCACCCAAGAAACAGTAATTGTGGAACTAACCCCGTATTCAGGAACGCTCCTTAACTTGAACTTGACGTGCCACCGTCTTCAGTGCAGCGCGAACGCGTTTCGAACACGCTATTTTTAGTCGGTGCCAAGGCAGCACAAACGCGTTTGAAATGCGCTGCCTTGAGGTGGTAGCAGATCAAGTTCATGGGTACGTTTTTGAGTACGGGGGTAAAGCACGATAGCAGAGCAACTAGGACACAAACGTAACGTATTGGACGCGGCCATGTCGCTTGTTTCGGTCAACGTTTTTGGCTCAGCGCTGCCTTAAGCGATCTAGCTTTGTCTAATTCAAACAGGTGCAGGATTTCACTCATTTTTTATTCGAAACTGCCTTTTGCATTTCACGTTACAATGAGAATTTGCCCCATTTTGATTACAATTGTTTTAGAAGCTGAAGGCACTCAGGCTCGCTGTACGCTCCTGTGAAATTTAGCTCAGTTTCAGTTTCTCTGTTTGTATCATGAAAAAAAAAAACGCCACATGTATACTATAAATGCTTGACATTTTTCCTTCGATGACAAAAGGTGACGCAGATCACAGTATTCGTAAGTTGTAAGTTTGTAGAATACCCTCTGAACTCGAGTCTATTGGTGACGCAAAAGCGTAGTCTATATTATAATGACGAATGTAATCGTGGCCCAAGTACGTTATCTCATCTCTCTGTCCCCAGTAGTACGAGTCGGCTTTTCAAGAGCAAGCAGTCGGGCGGTATTCCTGCTTCATTGATAGTTAATAATAGAAAGAAAAGCTGTTAATGTCCTTAGGGGATCTCAGTAATGCTTCAGTCGAGGTACACCATCAGAGTACTGCGCTGAATGCGTGATAGCGAATGCGTTTTGTGGACAACATAGCATGTAGGCTGATCCCTATAAAGTGAGCGCACTTGAAGAAGAAAGAACATTCTGCATACAACGCCCCCTGTCATTATAATAAGTGTTCGTCAACCGGTTGTTGAGAAAATGTATTTCAACTTAATCAATCAAACTATGTAATCTTCGTTTATATAAGTGGCAACTCCAATTACCCTATGAAGAGCTTGCGGATTTTGACTAGCCCTATGGAAGAGAACTGCATGGTCCGCAGTTCTAGTCCCGTGGTGTACTGTACCCATGGATACCACATTTGAGCCAGTAAAAACGCTGCTGTGTGTTCACTGATTTACAAGACAACTACCAGCAAGCAGTATACCAAGTTCAATATAGCACTGACCCCGAAAGAATTTGTGGAGCTTTTCCTGACGCTGCTTGGTCGTAACCATAGGGAAAGTAACAGATCCGTTGTGGCCGTTCAGGAAAGCAGCAAATTATCAGTAAAAGTTGTGTTCTCAGTTCCTAACGAAGTACTCAGTGTGACCATCAATCCAGGATAATGTAACGCCTTATCGAAGGTTGTGCGAACTTATGAACATGTGAAAAAAAATTATCTTATCATCCTGTATTTGCTGCACGAGGACTTGCCAACCGTGCAGCCACAAGGCAAGAAGATGCTGAGGTTTCGGACTGGAGGGGTCACCTCCTCTCTTACAACGAGCTTAGCGAGCACTTCTACCTAGCTTACCTCATTCAACAATTTGGAATGTATGGGTTACATTTTTACAAACTTTTTGAAGTTACTTCAAGAGTATATATTAGAGTAGAGATTCAAAGTGTGTACGTTTAGTGGAATAAAACTGCAAAACGCATCAACTAGGTCCCTGTGGTAATGTTCCAAAACGGAGGCACCGAAGTTTAGCACAGTATCCGCTGTTAAACTTATACCTACATTCAAAAACGAAATAACTAGAAGTATTTTTCGAGTAATTAATGAGTACCTGCGACATGATAAGAAATAATGTCCAATAGTTTCCGTTTCTTTGCAGGATGGACAAAGGGGCGATATCGGAAGACCAGATCTGTGTAAAATAGATTTAGAGGTTGAAGGGACACTAAAGGCACATAAGAATTTACGTCAGAGTGAAAAGTCAATATTTCAGAACGTCTGAGACGTTTATATTATCAACAGCAGTATTCTATTAATCGAGAAACTAAGGTAAATGTATGACACCATATGCGCCACGAGTGGGACATTTTGAAATACTCCCAATGACGTCAAAAGGCCCGAGTACAATCAATCACTAGTGTTCAAACCAGCTGCAATAAAAAATGTTGCAGTGGCTTAGCTCGGCTATGCCAGGATATACGTAGCGTTAGCAAAGGTTCAGCTGATTATTCTTAGCTTTCCTGATTGTCTAGATTGTCTAGGATTAGCTTGATTATCATGCTTACTGCTGCTCCAATGACACACAAACACGGTATACGTATTATGTGGAACATGTATATTTTTGCTCAACGTCAGCTTGCTTCTCTATTGCCACAAAGACGGCTTGGTGATCAGAGAAGTAACACGCTGCCGTCTCTATGGCCCCAACACAGTATTCTGTTCTTTCTTCCTACCCTCAACCGCTAATTGCCAGGCAACTACTTCGGGATCCGATGAGTCACGCTTCTCTGCTCTTCTGCGCCGTTGAGCAGCATTTGCGCTCTCCTTCTCTATGGCTATACCACACTGGCAAACGCCCGTCAGAAGCGCAGCGGCTCCAGCGCAGTGTCAGACGGCGACTGCACAGCGAAGGCGAATAGCTGCGTGCGCGCGCCGGCGCCAGTGCGTCTACCACGCTACGACGTCACTCCTCTGGAATGCGCAGACCAGCGGCGGTGAGTTGCGCGCGGCGGCGGCGGAGTGCGCGGGAGATGCTGGCTCCGGTCCGCCAGCTGTGTGACATCACTGATCCTCGCGCATGCGCAGCACGGCTCTTGATGTACCGCGCAAAACGGGTTTGGCTAGGCCAGTGTAGCTAACGCTACAAAAGAACCTTCCGTGCATTAAGACACAGAATAAAATGCAGCTTGTCCGTTTCTGTTTGATTTATAGAAAAAAGAACCGCTTGGCATTACCATGGGGAATGGCGCGAAATAGTTCAAAGAGTCTCTTTTCGCTTGGTTAGGCTGGATAGGCGGTGCCATCTAGTGGGGCCCAGTTGAACCCGGGAAGCAGAAAATTTTTATTGTGGAAGTGTTGAGCGTTCTACTTGTGGTGAGAATCCCTTGCAGCGGCGTAATTACGAATAAGTTGCCTTTTGAATCATTTTTTCGCTCAATACCCTAAGCAAATACAAACATGTCCATGACATTGTCTGCACAAAGCGTCACAAGATGTCGACACCATCGTCCGGTAACCATGCATTCCTACAACCCTTTGCGTATGCCAGGATACTGTGCACGCAAAAACATATCTTACGCTTTCGTAGCGGTGATTCACTCTTATCCTAAATTAAGTATAGTTCAAGTGCAGTAATCATCACCATTTGATGATTTGCGCAAACATAAAGGTATACGTTTACGTACGTACGTAAACGTTTACGTATGGGGTGACAAAGCTTTGCTAAAACAAGCGTTTCGGTACCACGGCAAACGCAATCCTGTATTCTGGCAACACTGTAACGTTAAAAAGTATATGTACAAGCTAAAAGTCCCTAATGCTCCGTGCATGTGATGTTGCCGGGTGCTCGAATGGTGTACGCTGCTTGAGCTGCAGCAAAGACACTGTCATGACTTTCCAATGGGTGCCGCAAAACGAACCCCTACGCTCGAAGCAGCTGAGTGCCGTGCCTCTGCCCCAGAGTCGCGAGCCAATTGTCTCGTTTTCAGGTTCGCCGACGACATCCATCGCGGCAAGCTTCAATGGCCGTCGTTGCTGCTGTGGCTCTGCTACTTTCTCTCTGCTGCTACTATAGAGTCGGCGGCCGCGCAGCAAAAGCCGGGCAACTTTGGGCATTGCAACTGTGACGTCAAAAGGCCCGCTTTCAGGCGGGTGATTTTAACCGATTAGGGCCCTCTGTACTTTTCACAGTACACTTCCTTTTTCGGGAATAGCACATACAAAACAGAATATTCTGATCTTGCTCATTAGAATTTTTGATGCCAAAGGTTGCAGCAAGATAATCCCAATTTAGAATATTGACTCGGTTATATCTTTTCTGTTTTATGAGTCGTCAAACTTTCGAAAAATGAGAGCCTGTTAAAACGCAAGTGGTCAGTTCTACTTTTTCCAAATGGATTAGAAGTTTAATATTTTATATGTTGAAAAGACGGACTGCTTCTGCTTCAGCAAGAGAAATTCAATCCCTGCAAAGCACGAGAAGCTGGTACCACGGCAAACATAGTTGCCGTGCATAGTTTTGTTGTGAGTGCATAGTTTTGTCGTGAGGAGTAATCAAATGTTGCTGTACTTTATTTAGTACACTGGGACTTCGTGGGAGCATACATGTAGCTCTTGTTCTGCGTTGCATCATAGATTGAACAGGCTTTTTTTGTTATGAATGCCGTTTTTTCGGTTACCTCAGAAGGTTGCGAAAGATGTCGCTGTGAATATACGGGAGCATCTTCGTGTTTTAATTGTCGATTCTGACCCTAACTTGGGAACTTAGGAGGAGGAGGAGGGGAATGACGACGGTAGGAATGGATGGTCTCTGCTAACGATAAAAAACATGGAACGAAAGGAACGTGGGTAAGATAACTTCTGTTTTGACTCAGGAAAGCAGCTTTGTTTCGAAAATGGCAGACAACAGCATAGTTGCTATACTGACGAAAGACTACACAGTTGAGTCAATATGCTCTCTATCGTGGGGGGCCATTCACTGAAAAGAAAAAAAAAACGTAGTGCCACTGTCCTTCTTCATCCGCAGTAACAATGCCTTTAGCCATATAACAGCAAAACACTGACTGCGCCTTGTTGTACCTAACAGAAGTATCAAAGATCTCTATCGTTCACTGTGCTTGCTATTACCCTCTATCCATACTGACGAAAGACTACACAGTTGAGTCAATATGCTCTCTATCGTGGGGGGCCATTCACTGAAAAGAAAAAAAAACGTAGTGCCACTGTCCTCCTTCTTCATCCGCAGTAACAATGCCATGAGGGGGTTTGAGCTCTACGATGAAGCTGCGAATGACTAGAAAATTTTCGTCCCTGAGAAAAAGTGGTACCAGCCCCACAGATGATCAAGATAGCCGCAGACAACGCATAAAGGGTCTGCTACCACACTGGACGTTTTAGCAGACCCTCTACGCGTTGACTATCGTCCTTTAGCCATATAACAGCAAAACACTGACTGCGCCTTGTTGTACCTAACAGAAGTATCAAAGATCTCCAGCGTTCACTGTGCTTGCTATTACCCTCTATCCATACGTACATTTTCACAAGAAGCTGGCAAAACAGTTGAATTCTGCCACAATACACCAAAATGGTGTCGTCAAAAGCGTGACTTTACGCTTTTCATGAAGCACTGATCCTTGACTAAGTTGCGTGGGCCAAGATAACTTTGTCATTCGTTTGGCAAAGGCCCAGCGTACTCGCAATTCTTGCATCAAGTCACCTTGCCGATTGCTATATCGAAGGCCCAGCGTACTTTTTATGGTACAGTATCATAACTCCTGAAGAAATACACGTGACTCTATGAAAATTTGCACGTGTGGTTGTCTATTTTGCATATTAAATATGCAAAATGTCAATAAAATCGGACCAGTAGTTCTTCCGTGGGCCTTAATTGGTTATGTGCGCTGACGCGGTGCGGACCACTAAAACGTGATTTTATTTCAAAATAAGCACTTCCTTGGCACAAAAGTAGAACTACGAGGTTCCTAGACCGCTATTTCAACAATGAACATCGATTTAATATTTGCCTTTAGTGTCCCTTTAAGCCTTGAGAATTACCGGTGAAGTGTACAGCAAGAAAAACGCAGTGTCGTCAGTACTATTAAAGTTTGTTTTAGTGGCAAGAAGCTGCATAACCTTTAGAACTTAATAGTATTATAACAGGTAATTATTTCAGCAAGGTGGTGGTTCATGATAAAGGTTGACAGCGCAAAATAAAAAAAAAAACACACGGCCTGAACAAATCTGTTCTTCATTCTTTTGTCCGTGTTTTTTTTTCTGCACTGTCAGCATTTATCTTGAACATTGCGTTCCCCTGAAATACACTTTCTTAATAACAAACATAAACATCTTAAAGAAAATAGTACAAAACTTTATTAAAGGCACTAGCCCTTGAGAGTACAAAGTCAGGAGTTTGGTAAATCTCCAGAACAAGCTCTTTCTAAGCGCACTTGCGAGCCGGCCCGAACGTCAGCATTGACTTATGAAGCATGCGCTTGTTGTGCTTGCTGTATATTTTTTTTCCAGAAATTGACATGACGCCTTGCGGTAAACATCCGCTGCATTTATACACTGCGTCAACGCTAAAAACAAATACTATAAATTTTAAATTTAAACAATGGCCTACATTTACTGGTGGGCACAAAGACGACCACTAAACGACTTTGATCATAATTATATGTGCGCTGTAAACAAATTAGACGGCACTCAGGGTTAATATAGGCGTGATACGAAGGTAAATGGAAAAAAAGTGGTTGATCCCTCCGTCGTAGGAATCGGTATAACACGAAAGTGAAGCGCCTGCCTTACAGAAGTAGTTGAATGTTTACTGTATATAGATGTAAGATAGCTTGCACAACGTCTATTAGTGTTCGACATGTTATAGCACCGTTTAACGTAGGTGCATGCACGTTGACGCTTGGTGGTAGATCTGTATCCCGACGACTGACGTCCATGATCAATGGTTAAACAGACCCTTGTGGGCATAGTTGCTTGTGGTAGCTGTACGATGAGAGCGGAATTAGAGAAAGCGGTGCGACAACCAGAACAGCGTCACTGATTGGACGCCGAACTTGGGCTAATGTCGCCTACTCGCGGCATGTTAGGATTTATTGAACACCACTGCCTGACCAGAGGTGAACGCAACGCGCGTCGTGCCTTCCCCGTTGGCCGGCTGTGGTTTTTCGCGGGGCGAGCTTAAGTTGGGAACGCGGAGCTTCGGCCAGGCGACGCACTCGCTCGTTGCAGAGCTATTTTTTGGTATGGACGGATGCTCTGATACAGGCCGATGCTAGGGGTAAGGTCGCCACCTGGCAGTGTGTTAATGCGTTGACAAAACTGCACTTTTCCTATTCGAAACGCACAGAATGAAATGGACGCGTAGAAACGACGCTTTGAGGGAACTAATCATGCATTTCACGGTCATAACGCGTTACTTTACTTTAGCAAGAGCACTGTGAGAGGACAGTGGTAGATATAAAAGACTTTTTTAATGCCTACAGAGTATGTGACCATGGCGCAGTGGATAGCGTGCCCAGCAGCTGCTGGCGCGGACCAAGAGGTCGTAGGCTCGACTCCCGTTGACGGAACTTTTTCTTTGTCTTCTGATCATGCGTGTTTTTTCGACGTCATTTCTGTGACGGAAATACGTCACTCAAATCTTGGTGGACCCCGGCATAAAACACTTTCGTGTTAAAATTGTATTTTCCAGTATTAGCAGAGCTTATAGCTATAGAGGATGCGGGAAATGCATCTGTTGCCGCTACCCGTATCTCAACACGTTGATTAGAGGTCGTGTCCTAGTGCAACAACCAGCACTGCGCGAATCCCTCCAGCATTAAACCAGTAAATTTTCATACAATGGATGGCCCTGGGAGCACTTGTGCACTGGCACAAGTGCTACCAAACTCCCTTAGAAAAGAGCTGAATCACACTCGGGATTTCCTCGGAAGCTCTGAAAATGCTAGAATTTTCACAGGAGTTTGCTGGCGTATACTGGAGCCTTCACTTATTATGCTAGAGCACGAGAAAATCTTGAATTGTCTATTTCATCTTACCTATACGTGGCATCCTGAAATGTCTCAAATATTAGTCACGATTTGTTCCTTGGAAAATAGGGAATCATACGTGCGGTATTTTATGGCGTGCGTAATACGGCCATGACGTGTGAAAATGACGTGTGAAAATACGGTCACGGATAATGCTATCCTCTCGCATTTACATCAAAATAAGGTAATAACCGCTGTACCCAACGCATTTGATACGACTTTGTAGCACGCTTTTTCGATTGCTATTTTTATTAATGTGGCGCCCATAACAACCTTCCATTTTTGTGGAACACTGCAGCCGTTGACGTACGAACTGCTTGAACACGGACATGCACAAACTGCTACCGTTCGTGCATGTACCCATACATAGATTAGTTTCATATCCGGGATGTGTTGCTGCAATGTTTCGATTGTAAGTCTGTAGTCGCCATTTTCGAACAGTGACAATATATCGTTATATGATCGCGCAGTAGACAAATACTAAACAAACTGTGGCTTCGCAAGACCTTCTAACAGCGACCAGAGAAACATAAGCCGCTCCGTATCGCCACACCGAAAACATATATCTCGCAAATCCTGCAATTTCACTTACCTCAGCTGCATTTTGATGTAACGATGAAGATGCTTCCGAAGCCAAAACGCATGAACTGCGAACTTAGCAAGCCATTAGAGCCGTATCGGTCCCACCCCGTATGACTCGCACCGAAGGTAAGGCCAACCGTACGCCTTGCGGAGAGCATGCAATCTAAGGCGGATAGGAGTTGAGCGAGTGTGTGGTTCATTTGTTTTGCGACTAATGGGGCCGCAACAACCATTAATCTCTTTAGGGGCCTCGTTTATATGTTCGTTCCCTTCTAGTTAGTGCTGAACAAGCTAACTGCAAGTCCGTAGGTTGCACTTCAATCGGTCAAAATTGAGCCGTCCCCTTCGCACCTTACCTGAGCAACCGTTACTCCCCACAGCTGCACCTCACCAGACTAACAGTTAGTCTACTCAGGCATCCTATGAGATTGATCTATTGATCCTCCGTTCAGATGACCACTTCATTCGCACGCGCAATCTGCCACAGTCACTTTCCGCTAGGCTAAACGTTTTTCTCGCATGTTTTCGCACCACCTAATGGCGCAAAAGCACACGCAAACGAAGGACACATTCTTGTATGTTTTACTGCTTTCGCAGTCATCGTTAAAGGTTCGTAACAAAACGCGGAGAGGACACAAATCAATCAGTCAATAAATCAATCAAATCTTTATTTCCAACATTTCGCTACAATTTCTTGGGGTCCTTCAGGCGTAAAGCTGTTGGAAACAGCTGAAAGAGCCTGAAGGCCTTTTATGACAGCACTAGAGACAGCGTACAACAAAATAAAGTAAGTATATAAGCGTATATTGGTTGTATCAGTCAAAACATATTAGAGTTTGTGTACAACATTGGTCATAAAACACAATTACAGAATAGTAAAAATCAGTGAAAGAGCGATACATTATGTCATAATTCAAAACTAGAATAAATACCATATGTATACCAAGAAAGAGAGCGATACATTAGGAACAGTTTAATAGATCGATTCACTTGTTTTCACACACAGGCGTCATGGATCCATTGAAAAACAAAAATGCTGTCTCATTTCTTTCAAAGGCTTGTTTATTCTACATAAATATAACATTCAGGCTGACTATCGATGAAGATACAATCAAATGTTCTATACAGGACAGCTACGTTGACATCACATCTTCTCGTGTCATTTCAACTTCTGAAGCCGCTCCAGAGAAACCGGTAGAAGAATGGTAGGTAGGTGGTCGGATCGGCATACGATTATCACACACAGCAGTTCGCACATTGGACACTGTGGCTGTATGCCTGAAAAGCCGTAAGATACTAAAGAGTTAGTCATACGTGTTCGTCTTTCTTTTTTATTTATTTTCGTTACCGATTTGTATTTTTTTTGTGTGTGTTTCGGTGCCTACATACTTGCAAGACGATGTTCGAGCTTGACAGGATATCCTAAAGAATATACAGCTGGATAGCCATAATAGCGTGACTGATGCAGCGCAGTTGGACAGATTACCTGCAGCTTTTCTCTTTTTGTATACAGGCATGCAAGCACTCAAAATGCACATTTTGGAAGAGTGTTGATCTCTGTTCTTGCGTCGGCAGGCTTGTTCCTGCAGAAAAAAAAGGGGTAATAAATATTGAAAACATAATGGCAAATCAAAGCTGCATTTTTCTTTGCTTCTCGTTGTACACAAATTCAATAATATGTTTCGCCTGCGAGAACAGATATGTCTATTATTGACTACAGGACCTTTCAATATTTTGGTGCATGTTTAGGCCAGGCACCTGAGCAGCAAACCAGACGTGTGCTATGTGATGTCCATTCATTTCATTATGCAATGACACAAATGCGCCAATTACACTGTGTTTTCTTTTCTCTTTTTTGACGATTTGCAGTCATTGCTTTTATTAGAACCACTGTCCTTACTAAGTTTAAATATTCACAATGCACTATAAAATTGGTTCTCTGCTGTATAGCTATTATATGTATTTTGTGTTGTGATACAATATTTCATGAATTTGTGTGTACACGCATGTTTTACGCCACATGAGCTTCTGGTTGATTTCCTAGCCGGCTTGATCGTTCATATATACTGCGAGCTACATAAATGCTCTACATCGAATGTATGACGTATTTACTATAACATTCAATACGACTAACAGCCCCCTAGCTGTGGCCTGTTAACGTATATTGTGTTTGCTTTCTCTGAACCATCGCAAAATTGATTTTTTGTCAAACAGAGGGGAAAATGTGAAAAGAAAATAGGAGAAAGCACGTTCTTGTTCATATAAAAGAACGCCTTGCGGAGGTACATTTCGTGGTATTTCGGTTAGGGTGGCGAAGATTTACTTGAGTGGAAGGTCACTCAGGTATACGGCGAATGCAGGCGGACGAATAGTCTAGTACGCGTGCATGAAGGTAGCACTAATAATTGACCCATAAAGCGGAGAACAGTTTGCTGTTGCGTTACCTTTCCGCTGGTTCTTAAAGTCTTTCACAGGCGGGCTTGAAGTGATGCGGCGTGTGATCGTGGTCGTAATATAGTAAACACTGGCGTCCATTGTAAGACTTAGAGCACTCGCAGGACGACTGCCGGAACGTAGGTAATCCACTGGCTCATGCACGGAACACAACAGTGCACAAATGAGCGGTCGCCTTGAAGTTATGACCGTATATTTCGGCGCCACAGCGTCCACGTGTGTGAGCCGTTGCCCAACCGCTCATCGTAGCGAATGCGCAGCTTCACTCTCGGAAAAAAGATGGGACGAGAGCTTGATTCACCGGGACATGTCCGCGAAGCGAGACACGCTCCGCATCGACGTCCCACCGACGGAGAAACTTCACTCCCTCGAGGAGCGATTCAACGTAGCTCTGAGGCTAACTTGGCTATCTGATGGGAAACGATCAAGATTTCCTCCATTCCGGGAGCGTTTCGAGCGAAGGGCGGTCTGTGAATTGGAAAACAGTCATCTAGTAGCGTTTTGAGCAAAGGGTCGGGTCGTGGAGCGTTTGTGAATACGGGCGAATACGGGGGTGAGCGATCAAGCACCGGCTAAGCCGCTGTTAAACCTTCTTCTAGCCAAGGGATACTGCAGCGTCCTCTCGATGCTGAAGAACGGTAAGCAAGTAGCGCTGTCGGCATACATTTGCATCGCACAGCGCTGGCTGAAGTGGATAACGCTGTGCCGGTCTCTGCTACAGCAAAAGTCACCACAAAAATGCCGTTCACCGATTTCTCGGTTCATGTGCCTAATATAGACCTGTGCTTTGTCTAGAGCTTTTCCCACATCACCGGGACACTTACTAACCTGATCAAAACAGCCGTAGAGTTGGAATGCGAACGTCACAAATAAAAAGAAACGCAGTTGTGTCGCAACGTGAAGCAATGATGCGATAGCTATAAATTGGAAATATGTACGAACTCGGGCTGATGGCTAACTGCTTTGATCATATCTCGCATGAATCTACAAAACACTCCTTTAAATTAATCCGATCACCGAAGTGGTTTTTGTGAGCGGCGAGATTGCAACACGCATATGATCCGTCTACTGATGTCTGTGGAAATAGCGCTAGTGCCAGCGCACGCGACCGCACCCCTATGACTCAAGTTCTCAGTTGCGTCTCTAGCGACCCAGCCCACGCCACGGCGCGCCTTTGTGCTCCTTCGCCCCACAAAAGGCCGGCAAAGGAGCATCTGTGCCTGATGTGCCCTCGACAGCAGGCGTCGTCCACGCCGTTCGTGCAATGCAGATGGCCAGCTCGTTTCATCTCTTCAGCCGTGTTAGATCCCGGAACTCGCGCCCTTTCGATATTGCGTGAATACACGAGCGGGGGCCGATGTCGATTTGGCTTTATACGGAACATGATCACGACGCCGATGCCGAAAACCCGCCGAGAGTGTCCAGATAATTGCTACCGCAACACATGCGTTCCAGGAATTGAAAAGACGTCTGCACTTACCGCCAATACTTGTGCATTTCGATGAATAGTCATGTGCAATAGGCAATCAATATTGATGCAATCATTATATAGCTCGGCGCTGTGTTAGTTCAGCTGTGCTATGAGGTCCGCTGTCAATTACAGAAGCAAATGAGTTGGTGGCAGAGAAGGGCGCATTGTCATAATGTTGACGTCATCGAGTCTTGACCGCCATCTACACAGCAAGCAAAAGAACTGGCAGTTGGCCGCGTTGGTTCTGATTCGTCATTCCCTGCACAACGCTAAACACTGATGAAGAGGTAACCGAAACGTCTTCATCAAGGCCGCAAATGTGAGGTCTGTCAACACTGGACTGAGGAAACACGAGTCGGCCCTTCACCATTCCACACGTACACAACTTGTCGACCATTGTATTCTTCCTGATGCACTGCAACTTTTGCGAACAGACGCATTCTGACGAAAATTTACCAGAAAAATAATGAAGAAGATGTTTAATGAAAAGAAGGACGAGAGGTCGGCCTGGAAAGCGGGTTTCTGGCCTGCTACTCCTCACTGGGGTAAGGAGAAAAAGGAAAGAAAGAGAAAGAGGGGAGGCATAATGGGAGTTGACTACGGTATGGCACAATGAGTCACTGCACACACTGTCCTGTGCGGGGTAGGAGACGCACGAAAGTCTGTCTACATTAGTTAGATTGGCACATCCTCTAAAGACGAGCATCTAAGCCTGTCTCGTTCAGAAATCTGAACAAGCACTTTAAGATGTGTTGGGCGTGACCTACACGTTCCCAAGCACTCAAAAGCTTCCCCTCCGAAAAGGGTCGACAGTCCAGACGATCTATGAGGCGCTTAAGTGACTGTCTTTCTGTTGCGTATTGAGAGCACACGCACAGGATGTGATCAATAGTCTCTGACGAGTGACAAACACTTCAGTTAAGGATTTGCTCCTGTCCGATGTTGCGAAGATATTGTCGTGTATATGCAACACCCAGCCGCAGTCTATGTAGTAGTGTTTCCTGGTCTCTCCTTAGTCGGCAGGGAAGACGGAAAGCACGACCAGAGAAAAGTCTGTAAAGGCGCTCGTGCCGATAATCAGGGTCATTCCATAGTCGTGCAGAGATGTTTTCATAGCCTTAGACAACAAGGCGTTGATGTCATATCGGGAAAAGTGAATCGATATGGACTTCGCCGCTAGTGTGGGCCATTTTCGCTTCTGCGTCAGCTTGTTCATGCCCAGCTATGCCACAGTGACTGGGAATCCATTGTAATGCAACGGTATGTCCAGATTGAGACGCATCAGTTAACATAATCACTAAATCGTACACTACAAAACTGTAGGCGGTTCCTTGCTTCATGTAATTGCTGATTATGTTAATAGCCGGCTTGGAGTCGCAAAATAATGTCCACTTCGCTGGACTTTGCTCTAAAATGTAGCGGGCAGCTTGTCGGACACCGGTCAGCTCAGCGGCAGAAGACGATGTTCCGCTGCGCTATCTTGAAGCGTTTCGCGATTCCCATGTGAGGCATAGTGAAAGCTGCTGCTGAGGAGGTCTGCGTGACGGAGCCATAAGCAAAAATATGCACCGTATATCCGTACATATAAGCAATATACGACAAAGCGAAATGCCTAAGTCCAGCAGTTGGTATTTTTGACTTACGAGTCGCACGATCGGCTTAGGCATCGTCCAGAGAGGTATGTCGGATATCACTTGTGGTGCATAATTTGAAGGCAGCAGATCTTGGGGCGACATCACAGCTTCTGAGTATGCAGCATTGGGCCGTGTGTTAATAACGTCTTCCAGTGGATGGTCTCGGTTGCCATGTCAGTAATATGAGATGCACTCGCAGTGGCTCGTGTTGAAGATAAACGCGAGCTGGACAAGCACGTGCTTCTGCAGTAGCGCCTCATGTAGAAGTACATCGAGGTACTCCTAGGCAAATTCTGAGGGCACCAGCTTGAGCACCCTCGAGTATACGTACAGCAGATGTGCAAACACGGCAAAGAACCGGAGCACTGTAACGGAGGTATCCAACAAAAAGTGCCTGATAGTTGTAGTAGAGATGATTTGGATGGCCCCCCATGATTTTCCAGACATATGGCGAATGACCTGGACAAAGCAGTCTAGTTTTTTTTCTTAGCGCAGAGATGTGCTTCGACGAAGATAAATCATGGTCGATGATAACTCCGAGGAACTTGTGGTGAGTTACCGAAGGTATGACCTTCCCATCAATCACTACAATAAAACAAGCCATGTACTTTCTCGTGAATGCCGGGGTTGCACTTTTTGTCGGTGACAGTTGCAGTCCGCAGCTACTGAGGTATGCGGACGTTGTCAATACCGCACATTGTAGCTTCGTTTGTACTTGCAAACGCGTTAGACTCGTGGTCCAAATGCAGATGTCATCACCGTACACTGAGACCGAGATTTTGCTTTTAACTTTTTAGCGAGGCCAACAAGTACGATATTAAATAATGTTGGGCTCAAGACTCCACCTTGAGGCACGCCACGATAGACCGGATGCTTTTTTGTGTGACCGTCTGCAGTAGACATGAATATTGTTCTTTCTTGAATATAGCTGGCTATCCATCGTTGCCTACGGCTGCCAATACCATAGTCCTTAAGAGCATTTACAATGGCGCCATGCAGAACATATTAAAATGATCCTTTGATGTCTAGGAAGACTGCAGTCGTCAAGCGGTGGCGCCGTTACTGATGTTCAACGGTCGTTACTAAATCGATCACACAGTCGATTGATGACCTTCCTTTTCGGAAGCCATTCATCGCGTCGGGATATACTCTTTGCTTCTCCAGGGTACCATTCTAAGTGCAACAGAACCATTCGTTCTATGAGTTTGCCTACAGAACTTGCTATCGCCACAGGTCTGTAGGATAGCATACCATGGGGAGACTTGCCTGCTTTCAGCAATACCACGATCTTGCTTGTTTTCCAGTGTGCCGGTGCAGTTGCCAGATGCCCAAGAAAGCTTGTACAACCCTACTGAAAAAATCCGCATACCGTCATACGGAAAACATACGGATTCCGCATATTTTCCTTATAAAATATATGGATTTTGTACGGACGTATACTGATTCTTACGGAAATTGTAAGGAACATACGGAAGCATCATATGGTACATAAGGAATTCCGTATGGGCGTACGGATGAGGCCACAAGGAACATGCGGATGCCATATCTGTTATACGGATAGACTCATACGGCGATACGGAATATACGGAAAGAACAAACGGAATCCGTATGGGCTATACGGAAAGATCCACGTGGCAATAGTAGTAGACGGAAAGCATGGTGTTCTACGTGAAACCATGACCATAGGCGAGCGCACGGGTGGTGGGGGGAGGGGTGCCCTCTTTTCCCTCTTGTCACTTAAGAGGGAGGGGCCGCCCTCCCTCATAGCCTCCTCTATACAATTCTGTGCCCGTCAAACGCTCCCTCGGCGACCGTCGTCTTTCCCTCTCACCCACCATGGTATTACGCTACATTCCACCGCGGCGCGGCGCCACCTACGTTGGGCTTGTGTTTCGTGGCTTGAGGCGCTCTTTCTGTCTCTTCTTGTCTCTTCTTTGTAGTAACCTTGCGCCACGTATTTCTAATAACGCTCCTGCTAGTGTATCGGACGCTGCCGTGTGTGTGTGTGTGTGTGCCTGCAGGAAAGGTTTATAATCTGCAGGATCTTGTAACGCCTTGGGAACCCGGAAGTGCATGACGCGACCTGCCAGAACGCTAGTTACATCGGAGAACCACCTATTTTTGTGTCACCATGGACTTTGCTTGCTCGACCACGTTTCCCGCTTGCGTGGCATTACAGCTTCGAAGGTCTACCCGCCAGTGAGAATGCCATGCCTTCATTGCAGTTAAGGATGGCGGGTCAATGCGATTACCTCGCAACGGCAGGACCTGTGTGAGAGATTTTGCTATTTCTACAGCCTCATAATATTTAGCATGGTCAGTGGTGGCAGACGTGAAGAAGTGCGTATGTGGTGGTGCGTGCCAGTACAGTGGTGTCGTGTCGTTTCGCATACAGTGCAATTGTTTGTACTTATTCTGCATACGTAGGTACGCGTGCAGAATAAAGGTTCAGTTTTATTGCCAGTGTGAATGCCAGGCCTTCATTGTAGATAAGGGTGGAAGATTAGTGCGATTCCGTTTGCAGTGCCGCGTGAGATCTGCTGCTGTTTCTACATTCTCGTCATATCTGGCATGGTCAATGGCGGCAAGTGTGAACAAGTGCATGTGTTGTGGCGTGTGCCAGGGTGTCGTGTCATTTGGCAGTGTGCATTGTTTATGCTTATTCTGATTGGTGTGTGCCCGGGTGTCGTGTCGCCTGACAGTGCTCATTGTTTATGCTTACTCTGCGTGTGAGAACTGCCACTGTTTCTACATTCTCGACACATGGAGCATAACCAGTGGGGGCAGACGTGAACAAGTGTGTGTGTGGTGATGTGTGCCAGGGTGTCGTCTTGTCTTACAGTGCGCATTGTTTGTGGTTATTCTGCGTGGTGCATGCGAGGGTGTTGTCATCTGACAGTGCACATTGTTTAGGCTTGTTCTGCGCGTACATGTGCAGAACAAACATTATTCAGTTTACTTTGATCTCTCGATTAAGCTGTCCTCAAACAAGTTCTGACTTAATGGAAGACCTTGCCTGCATTTTATGGACTCGCTAAACCAAAATGACTATGGTATTATGGCATCCATAATACCACATTTCCGTATATATGGAAGCCGTATATAGGGAGGATATGGATTCGTATAATCCATATATATGGATTATGTGGATCCGTATCATGCGGATCCGTACCATGCGGATCCGTATCATGCGGATCCGCAATACCATAATTCCATATGTACGGATCCGTATCTTCCGTACATACGGATTTTTTCACTAGGGAAAGATATAAGTTCTTCGATCGCTCAAGGACCAAGGTGGCACAGGGTAGCATAGGTGATGCCATCAGGTCTAGGTGCACTGGAACGTTGCGAAGTTGACATCGCCGCACGAAGCTCCTGCAGCGTGAAAGGATGATCGGCACGGGCGTCTGCTGTAGGGTGTGCGCATCGAAGCAGTGAAACAACCGTTGTTGCAGAGCCAGCGAGGTGCATGCAGAATTTTTCCTCGATCTGCTTCTCGCTACATGTCCTGATGATGGCCAACGCGCGGAAGAGACGTAGTTGGTGAGGAGAAGATGGTAGAGCTCGTACAACGTGCCATATCTTAGACAACGGTATTCGTGGGTCGCGGGTGGTGCAAAATGACTTCCAGTTTTGTCGGCCAAGCTTTTCTAGGTACCTCTGAATTTTTGCTCTCTGCGAGAGGTCCTCAGGTCTGAAATTGGATTTGTTCGCCTGTGTTTGCGTTCCGCTCGACGACGAACTGCCCGCAGCTCTTCGTATACCATATCAACCGGCTTCCTGCAATCATATTGCCACGGGCATGGAATGAGATGGAGCTATGCCAATGTGGGTATGTGCCATTGTGCAACCGAAGAGAGGACAAGGAAGTTGAGAAGACGATGGGGTCGTGTTTCTTGTGATCGATTCGGCTCGACGTATAGTGCTCCTGTAGACAGAGGTTGTGTATTACTCATAATCACGTGACATTTTCTGGTGGAGGTGCGGGGTAGTGTTGTATGCACTGCAACCAGCAGGAAGATCCCGGCAATAGTGACGCCTTGGAAGAACCAGCTGACTTACGGCGTAGCCAGCGGCAACTAGGCCTACCACCTGAATTCGGCCCTCTTCCACAACTCGACAGAAGTATAGCAAGTGCGGGAACACAGACTCAAGAGACATCGACTCTACCTCCTCCATGGTTTTTGAATGCCCCGTCAAACCCCGAGGCCGTTTAATAGGTGACCCTTACGAGGATGTCGACGACTGGTTTGACCACTACAACCGTTGTGCCAGCATCAACGAATGGGACGAGCACCGAAAGCTTCGGTACGTCTACTTTTCTGTCGAGGACTCTGCGCGCACTTGGTTTGAAAACCACGAAGCCACTATGGCAACCTGGCCAGAGTTTTGCACCCAGCTGCAGAATACCTTCCGAAGCTCTGACCGAAAGGAGCAAGCAGAAAGTCTCCTCAATTCCCGAAATCAGCGCACGAACGAGAGTGTTGCCATGTTCGTTGAGGACATGTCCCGGCTGTTCCGGCGAGCTGACCCATCAATGACAGAAGAAGGTGCGCCTACTGATGCGGGGCGTTAAAGAGCAGTTGTTTGCGGGACTCGTGCGCAACCCTCCAAGCACTGTAGCGGAATTTCTCCACGAAGCCACGACAATGGAGCGAATGCTAAGGCAGCGATCTTCTCAGTATTAGCGCCCTGGCAGTCTTTCATCTGTGTTATCGCTCCTGGCAACACCTGACGTCACAACCATAAGGGACCTTAAGGAGCTCGTACGCAGTATTGTGCACGAGGAGCTGCAAAAGCTGCACACAGTGCCTTCTCAGCCCCATGTGGCTGCTCTAACGGTTGTCGTCCGCGAAGAGGTCCGGCACCTGGTTCAGCCCTTGGTGGCTCCGCCCCCCAGCTGAGGCTCCGCTTTTAACGCACGCGGAAGCGTTGCGTACTCCTGCACCGGCTGTCGGCTATCCGTCCCGTCCGTCCACCCAGCAGACGACGCCGTTCTACCCAGGCCCGCCGCAGTACGGGAACGCACGACTTAATGTACGGAAATCCAGTGTATGGCGCGCTCCCGACAACCGGCCCCTCTGTTATCATTGTGGTGAACCAGGTCACGTCTACCGTGAGTGTGAGTACCGGCACATGGGCCTTCCCGGCTTTCGTCCAGATGCTCGTCGACCCTGGGATGGTGAGCGGCCCCGCGCTATCACCGAGTATTTGGCAAGCCAGCAGTCATCAACCCTTCAGCCACGCCAATCCCGCTCGCTGTCTCCACGGCGCTCCATGTCACCTGGCCAACACTCGTCCTTTGGCCGACGTCGTTGCGGGACGATCGCCTAGGTCCCCGAGCCCGCGCCGGGGAAACTAAGAACAGCGACCCCCGGGGGGTGAGGCCGCTGTTGATCGACTGTTAAAAGACCCTCCTCCGAACTGCCTGCCGACATCCGACGTCTTGCTTTCGCCGACGTATACCATAGACGACAAACGTGTATCTGCTCGCATATCCGTTCTCGTCGACAACCACCCGGTAACCGCTCTGGTAGACACGGGCGCCGATTATTCCGTGATAAGCGCTGACCTCGTTTCTCAACTACGAAAACTAACGACACCTTGGGGACATGGACCCGACCTTCGGACAGCGGGAGGTCACCTATTGACACCGCTGGGAAGATGCACCGCACGGCTTGAAATTCGTGAATCAACGTACATTGCTTCTTTCGTCGTGTTGTGCGAATGCTCCCAAAAAGTTATTCTTTGGAATGGATTTCCTCCGCGAGCATGGCGCCGTTATTAACCTTCGAGACCTGCTTATAACGTTTTCTGACGACCATGCGCCCAGACAAAACGATACCGATGTGCAGACCACGGCACTTCGAATTGTTGACGACACCATCGCACTTCCGCCGCGAGCCAGTATGCTGGTAACTGTGGAGAGCGACTGCGATAACAACAGTAGCGGTATCGCCGAAGCTAACCTATCGGTGCTCTTGGCTCGCCAAATCTGTGTCGCCCGCGCTGTCGTCCAGCTGAAACATAGGAGGACTCAGCTATTGATCACGAATTTCAGCGGCGAGTACCAACTCTTGGCAAAGCGGACAGCGATCGCGCACTGCGAAGCCATTGGGGACGAAGCATTTTCTACTATCGCTCTGATTGCCACAGCCGCCGAATGTGACACTGCAGTGGCCAGCACAGTTGATGTGAATCGGAAGCTCTCCTCCGCGCAGAAGGAGCAGATACGCATGATTTTGCGCACGTTTAGTGACTGTTTTGCGTCCACTTCAAAAATCAAGCAGACTCCAACCGTGAAGCACCGCATTATAACGGACCCTACCGAACGGCCAGTACGCCAGCACGCCTACCGAGTGTCGCAAAAAGAACAAGAGGCGATACATTCTCAGGTGAAGCAGATGCTCGACGACTATGTAATGCAACCCTCGAAGAGCCCATGGGCGTCGCGCGTCGTACTTGTTAAAAAGAAGGACGGCACTCTTCGATTCTGCGTGGATTACCGGAAACTCAACAAAGTGACGAAGAAAGACGTCTACCCTCTGCCACGCATTGACGACTCACTGGATCGACTTCAACATGCCCGATATTTCTCATCAATGGATTTGCGAAGCGGCTACTGGCAGATCGAGGTCGATGAACGGGACCGTGAAAAAACAGCGTTCATAACTCCTGATGGCCTCTACGAATTTAAAGTGCTACCGTTCGGATTGTGGTCTGCTCCGGCGACATTCCAAAGGATGATGGACACCGTGCTGTCAGGTCTGAAGTGGGAATCGTGCCTCGTCTATTTAGACGATGTCGTTGTCTTTTCGAAAACATTTGAGCAACATTTACAGCGACTTCAGTCTGTCTTCGTTGCAATTCGATCCGCGGGCCTATCAGTAAAACCGGAGAAATGCCATTTCGGCTACGAGGAACTAAAGTTCCTCGGCCACCTCGTCAGTCACGACGGCATTCGGCCTGACCCAGAAAAGACAATGGCTCTTGCTGCATTTCCCCCGCCTTCGAACAAACGGGATGTGCGGCGATTTTTAGGCGTCTGCGCATACTACAGGCGCTTTGTGCAGAACTCTTGAACATCGCCGAACCCCTCACCCGCCTAACGAAAGAGGATATTCCTTTTATCTGGGGTCCAGAGCGAAGAGACGCTTTTTCCGAGCTTCAGCAGCGCCTCCAGACTGACCCCTTACTAGGACACTTTGATGAAGATGCCGCCACCGAACTGCACACTGACGCAAGCCACATCAGCCTTGGTGCAGTGCTCGTCCAGTGGCAAGACGGCGTCGAGCGTCCCATCGCTTATGCTAGTCGCATTCTGTCATCGGCGGAAGCTAACTGCTCGACCACGGAGAAGGAATGCCTTGCTGTTATCTGGGCGATATCAATGTTCCGACCATATCTGTATGGTCGTCCGTTCAGAGTCGTTACAGACCATCATGCCCTGTGCTGGCTGGACAATCTCAAGGACCCTTCTGGCCTCCCGCGAGATGGAGCTTGCATCTTCAAGAATTTGACGTAACAGTCGTCTACAAGTCTGGCCGCAGGCACACTGACGTCGATTGCCTTTCGCGCGCTCCACTTGCAACGACATCAAGCGATGACGATTCTGACGGCCGTTTTCTTTGCTCTGTCAGTGAATCTGACTTGGCCCAACAACAGCCGAACGACTCAGAGCTTAGACAATTTATCCAAATACCTTGAAGGCCGCAGCTCGAGTCCACCGCGGGCATTCGCACGTTCAGGGTCATTTTGTCTTCGTAACGACATCCTCTACAAAAAGAACTTGAAACCTTATGCGACCGAACGCCTGCTCGTCGTTCCATCAGCGCTACGTGCTGACATTTTATCTGCCTGCCACGATGAGCCTTCGTCCGGCCACTTGAGATTCGCGCGTACCCTTGCCCGGATTTGTACACACTACTACTGGCCAAAGCTCACCCAGGATGTCAAGCATTACGTTAAAACGTGTAACGATTGCCAGCGCCGTAAAGCCCCACCTGTGCGCCCCGCTGGTTTATTGAAGCCGGTTGCGCCGCCATCACAACCATTCGAACAAATCGGCATGGACTTGCTCGGGCCCTTCCCGAAGTCACGTGATGGCAACCGCTGGATCGTAGTCGCTACTGATTATTTGACGAGGTACTGCGAGACGAAAGCCCTACAACGAGGTACCGCCAATGAGATTGCGTGCTTTTCATGAACAACATCGTCCTCCGCCATGGAGCGCCAACAGTTGTCATCACTGACCGTGGAACAGCCTTTACAGCCCAACTGATGCAAGATGTCATGAGGCTTAGCGGAACCCCTCATCGCAAAACGACCGCATACCATCCACAAACCAACGGTCTGACGGAGAGATTAAACAAGACGCTCGCTGACATGCTATCCATGTACGGTGACCGCGATGACAAAAACTCGGATGACGTTCTGCCATACGTTACGTTCGCTCACAACACGGCGGTTCAAGAGACTACAGGGTTCACTCTTTTCCGGTTGCTTCACGGCCGAGAAGCAATTACAATGCTGGATGCAATGCTTTTACCTGACATGGATGACATTACCACTGATGCAAACGACTTTATCCGGCTCGCAGACGCGGCCCGCAAGCTTGCACTCGAGCGGATCCAAAAGCAACAACGCATCGACTCGCATAGGTACAATTCTCGTCATCGCCATGTTATTTACCGACCCGGTGATCTAGTGTGGCTGTGGATTCCCATTCGCCAAAGGGGTCGCTCGGAAAAGTTACTTCACCGCTACTTCGGTCCTTACAGAGTACTACGGCGCCTCAACGACGTCAACTATGAAGTCCTGCCTGAAAACACAGCTCCGCGATGCCGTCGTTCACAGCAACAGGACATCGTTCATGTGTCGAGAATGAAGCCGCACTACCCCCGTTGACAATTCGTCCAGTCTTGTTGGATGATCTTTCGAACAACTTGACACTGTTGCATCATGTGTGTTTGTGCCTGTGCGCGATTATTTTCCGTTCTAATAAGCACTGAGCATCAGACGGTGCCTTTTTTTTGGAAGGGGGGTAATGCCACGGGCATGGAATGAGATGGAGCTATGCCAATGTGTGTATGTGCCATTGTGCAACCGAAGAGAGGACAAGGAGGTTGAGAAGACGATGAGGTCGTGTTTCTGGTGATCGGTTCGGCTCGACGTATAGTGCTCCTGTAGACAGAGGTTGTGTATTACTCATAATCACGTGACAATATGTTGAGACAACACGTGTGGTGATCTGCATTGCTGTGGCAATTCTTTCTTCAATCTCTATCGGAGAAACTATGGAGCTACACGACTTTTTTAGCTCATCTTGAAAAGCGTTCCCAATCTGTGCACCGCCTTTAAATACTTGCAACGCCGGTATACCACCGTAGCTGTACGTAAGTAAGTAGGTGACCACTGCCATATGTTTCAAGGTCTGCACGCCAGGCAGTAGATGGTGAAAGGCACCGATAAGCGACAGCTAAGCCAAGACAGCTGCTGTCCGTTGCGCCACGGAAATATGTCGGTGATCCGTCGTTAAGAATAAGAAGGTCATTCTTGCTTGCGAGAAGTTGTCTACCCCGAGTACTTATGACACTGCTGCCCCAAAGATGGGGATGTGCATTAAAGTCGCCTACGATGATGTGAGGTCTTTGGCTCGAGTCGATGACAAATTTCAGGTACCCAGCGTCAAATCTCCCGCCCGGTGAAATTTAACCACCAATCACGGATATCGTACGTCTTTTTTAGCTTCAAAGTCATGGAAACGTACTCATTACTGCTATGCAAAGAGATTTGGTTATCGGGAATACGTGAGGTTACAGCGCACAAATAGTAAAACTTTGCTAGGGTTTCCACTCGTCTGAGACGTGAATTGTTCATATCCAGATAGTCTGAACGGTGAAGTCATATTCGGCTCGCATATCACCGCAGCAGGAAATCGATATTTCAAAATTCTTTGTTTAAAATCTGCTAGGTGACCTCGTAGCCCTCGAGCGTTCCATTGAAATATAACAGAACGACAAGTCCTTTCAGTCAGTAATGACGATGAGGCTGCTGACGCCATGATTTTGCTGGTTTTTATATGGCACCAAGCACCGCTTTCAGCCCATCTAGACTTTGTACTGCAGCCTTGGCAACAGGCGTCTTGACACCAACAAGCAGCATTCGCAAGGCACGGATCAACTGCGTAAGCATCGCCTTGGTTTGCTCATCCGATGACGAAGCCTCACGTTCATGTTGGCTTTCTGGCGCTTGCATTTCAGCTCTCCGAGATGGCAGGGAAGGCCATGTGGTATTTTCTTTCGCGTTCTTCAAACAAGGCGCGGCTGGAGGTAGAGATACCGATTCAGATATAATAGGATCTCGCGATGCCTCTGCAGGCAGTACAGGCTCTCGTACCCTTGTGGATGCTGATCTCCTCCTGCGGTTACGAGAGCGCCTCTGGCGACGGTGCCCCTTAGTAGCCGCTTCTCTGTGCGTAGAGTGATCTCGTACAATGTTTTTAAGCACGCTCGTTTCAGTTTATTTTAGGACATTCTTTCGACCTAGACTCATGCGGGCCATCGCAGTTAGAGCACTTCAGGTTCCATCCCTCGCATGTCGACTCATCATGATCTCCACTGCAGCGGGGACAAGTCAACCTGTTCACACACACAGCGCTCACGTGCCCAAGTTTTTGACATTCGGGACACTGTAATGACCTAGGAACATATGGCCAGACAGGATGCCTCACATAGCCCACTTTCACAGGCGATGACAAGTTGTCTCCCTCAAAAACTATCTTCACACATCTCGACCCGTCCAAATGGCGTATGTCTGGGATATTGGCAGTCGAGCAGATCAACGTTGATAGATCGCTGTCATCGATATCTATATCCACATCAGATATCACACCTGCAATGGTGCAGCCTTGATGTACAACGAATGAGCGCATAGGCACGTTACCGAGTTGAGTCACAGCCTTCAATGCGTTGAGGGTCGTTCGTGTACACACATCAACAGCGAGTATGTTCCTTCTGGGATTAATACGGACCTCTCTTATTTGTCCTGGAGCTATCCTTCTAAGATAGGCCGTGAGAGCTTGTCTACAGGGAATTCAAGTTCCCTGTAGCCGCGATGGGGATGTAGGCGATTGTGCACGTCTGCGGAGAGGACGACGCATTGTAGTTGAGGTCACTCACGCTTGAAGTCCTGCGAAGCTTCCTCTTCAATCGGCGCTTTGTGCCCTCAACATATCCACCGTCGGATTCCATGTCATCCACGTCAGAGTAGCTCAAAGACCTTGGCAATGACCAATCCGATTTGATGCTTGGAGATCATCCCCTGGTGTTGGCGGAAGAGGGGGGCGGAGCGTCTGTCCTTGCCTTCGACATCGTACCCGCCATGGAGGCGTCAGTACGAGTGAATTTCAATAAAAACCACAGACGCAGAGTAACAGGCGTTTCATATCGGAAATATGAGTGATAAAGCGTGAGCGAGGGCTCTATCTCTGTTTATCAAACAAAGAATTTGCTTTCTTGCGCAGCACGTGTAGTTGACGTTTCTGACACGTATTTTAAGGTGAAAGCCTTTAATGTCTCATGCTCACGTCCGTCCGGCGTCCATCCGTGCATCCGTCCGTCCGTCCGTCCGTGCCCATCCGTCCGTCCGTGCCCGTCCGTCAGTACTTGTCCGTCCATCCGTCGGTGTCCCCGTCTGCCCCTGGCATCTCAACGTCTCGCCCTCCAGCCGCCGCTCTATCGTCGTCGCCAGCGAGCCCACGTAAATTCGACCAGTCAAGCATCCGTGTTTTGGTCAGACTGAAATCGGGTTCTTCTCCGCTCGGCCGCTCAGCCGCGTTAGAGCTAAACTATCTAGTTTAGATAATTGAACTTACGTTTTGGTTGTAATTAGGAGTGGTTTACTGTGTGCAGTGAACTTCTAAGTGTAATTTTGTGTACATATATAGTTTTCACTTTAATTATTGATTAAATGTTTAGTGTGTTGGTTTGTTAGATCCGCTGCTTTGTCATTAAGAGTCAGTGGCTCAGCCGTAGAGGGCCGTTACGAACCAAAAGAAGAATTTGCATCACAACACCCAAGGTGCACCTCTGCTTCAAGACTTGTAGACTCGCTTCTTCAAGACTTGTAGAAGTTTCGTAGCATTTAAGGCGAAAGCCTTTAAAGTCTCATGCTCACGTCCCTCCATCCTTCCATTCGTCCGTCCATCCATCCGTGTGTCCGTCCATGTCCATCTGTCCATCCGTCTCCATCCATCCGTCCATCCGTCCGTTTCTGTCCGTCCGTCCGTCCACCCGTGTCAGTCCGTCTATCCGCCCGTGTCTGTCCGTCCCTCCATCCGTGTGTCCGTCCGTCCGTCCGTCCGTCGATGTGTCCCTCTGTCCGTCCGTCATTTCGTGTCCGTCCATCCGTCCGTCCGACTAAACAAAAAGGCATGGCATAGTCTGTCGAATGGCCACAAGCTTTCGCCGACCACACTTTGGAATGGGCAAAGTGTCCCTTCAATTTTTTTGTTGTACATGATGAAATGTATATTAGAAAGCGTATCACGGCGTCCCCACATATCCGCGCGTTTAGTAGCCACCAGGTGTGCTTGCGATGGATTATGCATGTAAGTGTCATTCTAGTTTCTAATATACCACTTGCCAGTTTGCGCCCGTGTCGTTTCGTTGTCCACTTTGTCCGTGTCTAGAGCTGCGTAGTGCAGTATTCAGCAGTTCCATCATGCTGGCAAGCGACCAGTGGCCTAGGCAGAAATTTGTTTTGGTGGGGGGCACGCCCTTATTCCGAAGTGGGGGCCGCGTAGACAAGTGTGACAGAGTGTCATTTGGCGCTCTGTGTCTCATAGCAGAAAGAAATTTCGGGAGTGGCACGTGCCCATTGTGCCACCCCCTGGCTACGCTACTGTAAGTGACCACCGAACATGAAGGTTTTTCCGCATACGCCTCGCACAGTGCAGTATTAGACTTCGAGCATTCGAGAGCACCTCGGTTTAAAAGTCCGAACGAAAGCACTCTAACCCCAGATGTCGTGTACCAAGAACCTCTTGCTGCTCAGCCGCATCACGATCTGGATGGAGAGAACTTCTCGGGGCCCATGGGCGCCTAAAACTTTACTAAAGCGGAGTTATCCGCAAATGAGAAGCCTGGCCGAATACATAGAAGGCAAGACTACCGTTGTCCCTAAATTATATGGGCGAGGATCGACGTCATTTTCCTTATGAAACAACCTTTACCGAAAGAAGAACATACCGCCGGTTTTATCCAATTACTTGCTCGTCACACCCACAGGTCGGCGAACTCACTCATGAGTCGACTCGATCGGACTCACTCAGACTCAGATCGAGCCGTGAGTCTAAGTGAGTCCGGGTAAGTAATACTTTGGTGAGCTTGAGTCTGACTGAGTCCGGTTGAAGAAACTTTTCGTGAGTGTGAGTCGGAGTGAGTCCGGCTCAAGGAAATTTTAGTGAGTATGAGTACGAGTGAGTCCAAAGCGCAAAATATATTTCTGGAATAATTCTGACTGAGTTCCTCTGTTTGGGCCGACCTAAGTTCCTATGTACTCATCTTCAGCATTACTACAGCCTTACCGGCCTTCACGTTTATACTCACGTCTACTCACAAGTATTCCAAAGATGTATCACTCATACACCACTTCAATATTTATTGATCACAGACGGGAATTATGTAGGCGGGTGCCTTGTCCTGTCCCCCCCGACAACTCTTCCAGGGAAGTTCTTGATAAAGATATCTTATGTTGTCACATGTTTCAAGAAAAGTGTCCTTAATCGTTTGCAACTACTCATAACTCGTATTCCAAGGCACTATATAAAAAGCCGGCCAATCCCACGCACTGTGAGAATCAATGTAATGCGAAGCAGCCAGGAAGGAGCTAATCATGCTTTACGAAATTTGCATGTCATGTTTTACATGTCAGGACCTGTCATTTATGTTGTTCATACAGTCACGTCGCGCAATACCACTTTTGGTGTATATCAAGCCAGCAAACTGAACGCAAGCGCACCCTGAGCATGGCATGTAAATGGCGTTGTAGATGACATGCATGCCAAGGTTTTCATGTTACTACCTGCCAGTTATGTTCATTATACAGTCACATCCCGCAAGACCAATTTTGGTGTATATCAAGCTAGCGAAACGGCCGCGAGCGCGCCATGAGCCTGGAATACAAGTCATGTCACACATGACATGTCATAATTTATATATTACCACTTGCCATTTATGTTCGTGATACAGTCACGTCACTCAATACCAAATTTGGTGTATATCAAGCTGACTAAACGGGCGCGAGCGCGCCATGAGTTTGGCATGCAAGTCATGTTGTACATGACATGCACGTCATTATTGGCATATTACCACCTGTCATTTATGTTGGTCATGCAGAAATGTCTCATCGTACCAATTTTTGGATATATCAAGTTATGAAAACTGCCTCAGGAGCACTACGGCCTAGGCGTGTAAATCGTACTATTCGTGACAAGTTAGTCATGATTTTCATTATATGACCAGCCATTCATGTTCGTCATACAGTCATGTTATGCCATACCAAGTTTGTGTAAATGCCATTGACGATACGGCCAGGAGAGCACGAAGTGGTAGGCGGCTAGATAGATAGATAGATAGATAGATAGATAGATAGATAGATAGATAGATAGATAGATAGATAGATAGATAGATAGATAGATAGATAGATAGATGCGCGCAAAGTCGCCGAAGTTCGCTAAGAAATGCTTCGCAATTTAAAAAGGCGTCAGGAAGAGCACCGATTACGTGAGATATTGGTGTTAAAGAACATGTTACCATTGTCGAACTAGGTAATTCTTCTTCGCTAACGCACTCATTAGTCGACTCACACGGACTCACTCAGACTCAGATCGAGCCGTCAGTCTGAGTCTAGGTGAGTCCGGGTGAGTAATATTCTGGTGAGCTTGAGTTCGAGTGAGTCCGGTTGAAGAAAATTTTCGTGAGTCTGGGTCCGAGTGAGCCCTACGCGCAAAATATATTTCATGAGTGAGTCTGAGTGACCTCCACAATTTTCGCCGACCTGTGGTCATACCTGCGGCATTCAGACAAGATGTATTACGGGCCCTGCATGAAAACCTGACGGCCTGACACCCCTATCTATCGCTGACATTCGCGAGATCTGAGAAAAGTCCCACTGGTGGTGCCTTATCGCTGACGTCGCTTATTAGGTCAGAACATGCGGAGACTACCAGGAATGAAGACACCGCCTAAAAGGCCAGTAGGATTTGTCCAAAAGATTTAACCCACCTCGACGACTCTTCCAGTAGATCGGCATGGATTTACCTGGCTCATTTCGGATGCCATCGTACGGCAAATGGTGAATGGTAGGTACGGGCTACTTTATCTACTATCATGAAACAAGGGATCTGTCTCAAGGTAGCGCCACCAAGGTAGCGAAACCCTCTGTCGAAGATATCTTGCTCCGCCACGGTGCTCCAGAAATGTTTATCGCTAAGCGGGTGTGTGTTTTGCGACAGACCCAATCCAAGCGATTCCGCAAGAGAACCAGAGCATTCACCGCACGACATCTACCTTCGACCCGCAGTCTAGTGATCTCAATGGGCGACTAAATAAAACGATAACCGGCGTCCTAGAAAAGTGCGTCAGCGTCAAAAAGAAGACTTGGGATAACATTGTTCCTTCGCTTGCAACACGGTGTGCAAGAAACAACGCACACGACACAGTATAAGCGGCTTTATGGAACGTACCCTGGCACGACGCTTGACGCCAGCCTGCCTACGGTCAACCACAAGGAGAATTTACACGTTGCAGTTGACGTTCTGCACGCCGACCAAGCTAGACGATTCACCCGTCTGAGCATGAAGAACCAGCTGACGACCGACAGGCGTCGCTACAACCGTGGTTAACATTACGTAGTATACCAACCCGATGACCATGTTTCGTTCTAGACACCCGATACGGCGACGTTGGCTGTACGAAAAACGTCTTCAAGAACACTTAGGGTCTAACAGGGTTCTACGACACCTCAGTGCACTGGATTACGAGGTGATCTACGACGACATTGCCGAATCCCATCGCCGCCACTCACGATGCGAGGTTGTCAATTAGTGTGCCTTAAGCCATTTTATGCGCACTGGAGAAATTTTAAAACTTCATTTTTTATTTGATTATGTCGTTTTTCCCATCTACGATATTACACAGAATCAAAACCGGCGTCAATTCTATGGTATGATGAATGGTATGTCTAAAAATGAACACATGTGGGAAAGAATCTTGCTCCTAAAAACAATGCTGGTTTTCATTTGGGTGTTAGAGTTGAAATTATGACATTGAATGAAGTCGGAGTTAACCGCCTCCGCAGTTAAAGAGGCCCTGCAACACTTTTTGAGCATGCTCAGAAAACGCTGCCGATCGGCAGTCTAGGCTGTCGAGAACACGCGAGCCAAATAATATAGCGCAGCACGCGGCGTGGAATTCACAATTAAATTCTCAACATCAGCTAAAAATTGCTTTCTCTTCTCTCGACAAATGACGTTGCGTACTCAAAAATCACTCGTCACCGACATTGTATCAGCCATTGGCTGATTTGAGTATGGCGCGCTCGGTAGTTAGAGAGGCCGCCACGGGAGGCCGCGACTTGTCCACGCGTGCGCGCGCGATCGCAATGAAAATTCGCGTATTCGAAGAAAAAAAAAAGAGAAAAAGCGCTCAAGATCACGAGGCGCGCGTGGCGCATTTTCTTTCCCCGTGCCATCCCTCCCTGCTTAGTTTCCAGCGCTTTCGAGGGGACGAGAGAAGAGAGAATGCAATTGCACCGTGCGAGAAATCTTTGTAACTCCACTCGTACTGGACGGATTCGAAAAATTTTTGCGGCGGTGAATTCGTGAGGCAATAAGCCCCTTTAGTGAATCCATTCCATGGCTACTTGGAAAAGTGTTACAGGGCCCCTTTAAGGCCTAGATATATTCCGGCGTGTTCAGCGTATCAGGTCGCGCGCGCCGAGGTCGGATACGTTGGGTACGCGCAGCCAGCGACGGCGGCCAATTCCTCACTCTAGAGTCGGGCGCGCGCACCATGGCGCGGCGAGCCGCTTCGGAGTGGTGCATGCGCACTCTCTTCCCCGAGCGCGTCCGCGGCTCCGCGTTGTTCGGTTGACGCGTACACAATTTTTTCACTCTCTGCTTTTCTACACATGCTTTATGGTTGACGCGCGTGCTTTTTCTCGCTCTGTGCGCTCTTTGACTTCTGCGAAAACGTCTTTCCTCACAAGCATTGCGTTAAACGCTCAGGGAGCCAGAAAATAGCTCCATATGTTACATCGGAAACCAAAGCGGATCATGTATGTACGTACATATGAATACGCATTCCGAAGGCTTCCCAGACGTTTCCGTTTCCCTCCGTGTCGCAGCAGTACACATGTTGCTGGTCTACAAGCAAAGTGATCTATAATCCCTTCGAGCACACAAATAATCATGTTGTCGTCGATCAAAGTCGAGTAAACCACGGCCGCACTTTCCAAACGCGGCCCACACGCCGCCATTTTGCCGACCACCGCTGCCGCGCGCAGTGCATTGTGGTCTAACGCAAGCCGCGTGGAGCGCGTGAAATAGGAACATGCTCTATCTCTGCGCCGGCGTCGCCAAGCCCGCCAAACGCTTTCGGGCGCGCCGGCTACGCCGTGACGCTAGACTATAAGTTCTCCACTTTTCGCCGGCGTAGCTTAATCGAGTTGCGCGTGGTCGCGCGTACACGTTACGCCGGGCTATATCTAGGCCTTTATGTCTGGCAACGGTGCGTTGGCGGAGCGAATAGCGGAGGCCAGGGCCGATAGCCTCAAAGCCACGGCGTGTTACGGTATGGGGTGCAGCAGTCCAGTATTGCGTATCTCTGCCACGCGCTGCAGATCCCGCAAAATTTTGAGGCTGACAGCACCTTCATTTCTTTTAAATGTTATCGCCTGCTACTCACCACAGCTCGGCGCAGGCCAAGCCAAAATGCGTGATCTTCGCGTTTTTTATTGCGATATCAATTATATGGACACTCTCGGCTGGTTTTCGCCGTCGGCGTCGCCGTTACCGCCGCCGTCATGTCTGGTATATGTATATGTATCTATATATTTATAAAAGCCAAAAAAAGTAATTCAGAAAAATGCTTCCGACGCGCGGCATCGAACGAGGGCCCCTCTCGCTCTGCAGCGCGCGGCGCTAACCGCTGAGCCACGAAAGCGCACGTCCTTCAACGTTCAAACGGCGAGCTATTTATATACAGCGAGTTTTCAGTGTGTTTTCAGCATTACCAGCGAGATGGCGCAAAAGCCGCGCTCGGCGGAACATAGCTCGGTGCCCGCCCCGCTCATCGCGACGCCCGCGCTAATGCACTCATCTCCCTCAAGCTGCCTCGCGCACTTTGCTCAGTGGGGGGTAGACGCCCTTGCGCGCGCGCTTATCTGGGGCGGACCAGATCACCAATGCCATGATTCGCAACGATCACCAAGGCCATGATTCGCGCGCGCGTTGTAGTTACCGAGCGCACGAAGGTCACTTCGCTCGCGGCGGTCCCCCCCGTTTTCAAAAAAAAAACGCTTTCCAAACACAGCGAAGTAACAACTGTGACACTTGTTAGTTCGCGCTCGTCTGTACCTGTGAATACGTTTCGTGCGTCGTTTTTGTTTGAGCAGCGCGTTAAGTGTCGAGCTGTGAACGTCGTTAGTTCTCTCTCGTCCTGTGCGTGTTGTTTTCGTGCGTCATGTGTGCGTCAGCAACGCGCTGCACGTTTCGACCTGCTTGCCATTCGCCGCTTGACATTCCAATTTGTTGCTATCGCATTCATTGCTTCGCCTTGTGGGGAGAAACTGTGACCTTTTTAACAAGAAAGTGTGTTTTATGCCGGGGTCCACCAAGATTTGAGTGACGTATTTCCGTCACGGAAATGACGTCGAAAAAATACACATGATCGGAAGACAAAGAAAAAATAGTTCCGTCAACGGGAGTCCAACCTACAACCTCTAGGTACGCGACAAGAGATGCCCGGGCACGCTATCCACTGGGCCACGGTCACATACTTTGTATGCTTTAAAAACAAGCCTTTTATATCTACCACTGTCCTCTCACAATGCTCTTGCTGAAGAGAAGTAATGCATTATGACCGTGAAATGCACGATTAGTTCCTTCAAAGCGTTGTTTCTACGCGTCCGTCCCATTCAGCGTGTTTCAAATAGGAAACGTGCAATTTTGTCGACGCATTAACACACTGCCAGGTGGCGACCTTACCCCTCGCATCGTCCTCACTCATAGCATCCGTCCATACCAAAAATAGCTGTGCGACGGGAGAGTGCGTCGCGTGGCCGTATGCGTGGCCGTAACTCCGCGTCCCTAGCCATGTTCCTAGCTCGCCCCGCGAGAAAACGCAGCCGTCCAACGGGGAAGACACGACGCGCGTTGCGTTTGCCTCTGGTCGGGCAGCGTTGTTCAATAACTCTAACACGCCGCGAGTGGGCGACCTTAGCCCAAGTTCGGCCTCTAATCAGTGACGCTTTTCTGGCTGTCACACCGCTTTCAATAACTCCGCTCTCACCGTACAGCTACCACAAGCATCTATTACCACAAGGGTTTGTTTAATCATTCATCATGGACGTCAGTCGTCGGGATAAAGATGTACCATCAAGCGTCAAAGTCGGGCTATATCAGGCGCATCCGGCGTTGTCCGCGGCGTTGTCCGCGCGCCTCTCCGCTCTCACTGCCTCTCCCATAGCAACAGCTGCGGGAGGGCGCGCTTATCCTCGCCCCTAGCAACCGGAGCATGTGGTGCGAGAGAGTGTAGGAGAGGGTAGGTGCAGTGCTTCGCCGCTCCTTCTCTCGCCGTTCGCTCTCTCTCCTCCCTGCGCCCCACTGTCCCGTCCGCTCGCGCCTCACTCTCGACAGTTCGCTGGCTGGGCGCCTCTCAAGGCGATGGCAGAAGTCGGTGAAGGCGAAATCTCTCGGCGCAAGACATGCATTCGCATTTCCTCACGATTCCCTTCGGGGAGGTGGGGGGCATTTTTTTTAATGTCCTGATACACGGTGCGCACACAAGTTCATTTGACTTTTGAACACACGCGAGCGCCTGTGATAAGGCTAGAATGTACAGTGCCGTCCACTCTTAGGGTGAACAGGGCTCAGCGTGGCAGCGCTCTGCGGAGCGCCAGTGCAGCCGGCGTGGCCGCGCATCGAATCGACGCGGCGCCGCTCTTGCTGTACTAGAGACAAGCAAGACCGGCGACTGGCTACCACGGAACGTAATCCTCGAGCGATGTAGCTGACGACGTAAGACATCTCCTGTGTGTCCGTGGGCGCATGCGCCGCTACGCTTCGAGGCGCGGGCGCGCCGGCTGCACTGGCGCTGCGCGGAGCGCGGCCACGCTGAGGCGCGTTCACCTCAACAGTGGACGGCACTGTACGTTGCCACATGTAAAAATGCTGACGCAAATATTCCTGATCAGCTTACCCCCGATCGATGATCGGGGGTAAGCTGATCAGAGTCGATCGGTAATGAGAGAGAGAGAGAGAACAAAACTTTATTTTCGCATAAGGTGGGGCATTGCAAATGGTCGGGCCCATATTCCAGGGCTCCGCTGGCCCTTGCCATCATCGCTGCCCGTTGGACCAGCCAAAGCTGATCCTCAAAGGCCGAGCTGGACAGCAGCGCCTCCCATTGTTCCTCCGTGTTGTTCATGTTATGGTGTTCTTCATTGTGTTGTGTACACTCCCACGTGATGTGAAACAGAGTTGGTGTGTTCCCACACCACGGACATATATCTCTGTATGCTGTGGGGTAGAATACATTTAGCCCGTGTAAGTTGGTGTATGTGTTTGCCTGGAGTCTGCGTGACGCCGCGGATTCCATTGATGCGAGGTTCTTATGCAGTGCTGGATACATTTTTTCTAGTATCCCTATAACACTGAAGAATTGTATTAAAAGTAGGGTCTAGGGGCGTTGGGTCCTCTATTGCAGTGTGCAAGGAGGCTTGGTGATTTGTGAAGCCTCGAGCCGCCTCATCCGCAAACAAGTTTCCGCTGACGCCCTCATGCCGTGGAGCCCAGATTATGGTTTGGGTGTATTCAAATGGGAGGTCCTTAGGAGCTTTGGTTAGGATTTGGTATGCCTTCATACCTATTCTACTCCTTTGGTAGTTCCTACATGCAGCCTTTGAATCCGTAATTATTGTCAATGGGGCTTTTCGCTCCCTGCCCTCCTTGATTGCCAGTGCGAGCGCTATCTCCTCCGCTTCTGTAATGGAGGCACAGCTTGTAATGTTACATTTTCGGTCTGTGACCACGGCCACCATGTTCTTTCCGTTTGATTGATATGGTGCAGCGTCTGTGAATCTCGCCGTATTCAAATATTTTGTCTTTTTATCTATGTAAGCAGCTCTTGCTTTACGTCTACCATCATGTAGAGTTGGATCCATGTTCTTCGGTAGGGGGGGATGTCTTGTACCAGTCTCTGAATAAGCAGGACAATTCCTTGGTTCTTTCGTGTGCTTGTACTTGTTCACCGAGGCCGATTCTATGGAGAAGTGCTCTGCCGGGTGGCGTTTGCAGCAGGCAGTTAATCTGGGTGGTCACTTGCGCTTCAGCCAGCTCATCAAATGTGTTGTGGAGTCCAAGCGCTAATAGCTTCTCAGTGGAAGTACTTTGGGGTAGTCGCAGAGCCGCTTTATACGCCATCCTTATTATTTGGTCCGCCTTTTCTTTTTCCTCCCTATTCATGTTGTGGTGGGGTAGCGAATATGTTAGTCTGCTGATGACTAGGCTGTTTACCAAACGAAGCGCGTCTTGCTCTTTCATTCCAGGACGATTGTTCGTTATTCGGACTATCATACGAACAATTTGTTGCGCTGTTCTTTCAATCATGTTTAGTGTGTGGAGGCATCGCTGATTGGACTGTAGCCACATCCCTAGGATTCAAACGGTCGTTTTCTCCGGAATAATATTGCCATCTAACTTGACCTCAAGATGAAGGCTTGGGTCTGTCCTTTGTTTTTTTACTTTTGGAGAATTGAATAAGTTCCGATTTGTCTGCTGAGCACTGAAGTCCTCTTTCTCTAGTGCACTCTTGTATTATTTTAGCTGCGAGTTGGAGTCGCTCCTTTTTTTCTGCCAGGCTACCCTTGGCTGTCCATATAGTGATATCATCCGCATAGAAGGAGTGTCGGATGTCTGGAATATCTTCGAGTTTTTTGGCTAGACCAATTATGGCTATGTTGAATAGTGTAGGCGAGATCACAGCACCCTGTGGTATGCCTTTGCTCGGTGGGTGGAATACTTTGGATTCCTCGTCTCCTACTTTGATTACTGCTGTTATTTTACTAAGAAAGGTTTGGACATATTGGTACGTCCTTTGACCGCAGTTCGTCTCTGCTAGCCCATCTAGTATACCCTTATGGCTTACGTTGTCAAAGGCTCCTTTGATGTCGATGGCCATGACAATATTTTCTCCTGCTTTCGGAACATTTGTTAGTACTTCCTCCCAGTGGCGTAGCCAGGGGGTGGCACACCGGGCACGTGTCCCCCCCCCCCCCCCCGAAATTTTTTTTTGCCATGGCATACAGAGCGAAAAATGTCCATTTCAAGGAGGTGCCCCTCCCGAAATCAAGGCACCAAGTTGTTTTGTTCAAGATGCCGTTGAAGCCTGGCATTTATTAATTTCTCAAACACCTTGCCTAAGCACGATGTTAGAGAGGTCGGCCTGGGGTATTCTATTGCCAGTTTCTTCCCTGGTTTTGGTATCATGATTATTACAGGATATTTTCATTGCTGAGGTATTGTGCCATTGACCCAGTGTTTGTTTATGAAGTTTAGAAGCGCTGTGATGGCTTCGTCATTCATGTTGCGAATAATGGCATTGGTGATCTGGTCCGCCCCAGGCGCTGTGTTTCGTTTCATGCTGGTGATTGCCGCTCTGACCTCTGCTTGCGTGAAAGGAGCATCCAGTTCTGGGTTTGGGAGCCCAGTGTATTTAGCCTAGTAAGGGGCTGTGACGGCCAGGGCTCCAAAACACTTGGTACAGATGCCTTGAAGGAGGTCGTCTCGTGTGCGTGGATATGAGTGTAATAATCTTTCTAAAGATTTTTGTCCTTCGCGTTTTCTTTTCAGTGGGTCTATCATGGCTCTGAGGAAATTCCATGTGTTCGCTGTTCCTAGGGTTCCATTTAGCGAATCACAGAATTGCTCCCAGTGGGCTGACGCGAGTTGATTGGCATACTCTTCGGCTTGCTGAGTTATTTCTTTTATTTTTGCTTTGATTTTCAGATTTCTTTTTTTGCCTTTTCCATCGTTTAGTGGGGTTCCTTCTTGCTTCCCACAGGTGGAGGAGGTGAGGGTCTACTTCCGGGGTTCGTTCTGTTCTAGCCACTGTTTTGTCGTGCCTTTGCTTCTTAATTTCGGATTAGCTTGCACCATTCATCCAAGTCGTCTTTGGCAGTCGTGTGCACTTATAGCGACTTTCTAAATGCATGCCAGTATGTTATGTTTAACTGTGCCGATGGGTTTACGGATTCGACCCGTGCGGATTGTGGTGCTTAGTATGTAATGATCGCTGCCGAGGTTTGATGTTGTACCACCCCGCGCTTTGGCAGTTTTGTACTATCGTCAAGTCCGGACTTGTATCCATGGATATGCTATTCCCTGTCCTCGTTGGGTTTGCAGGGTCCGTTAGGAGTGTCATTCGCAGTGCCTTTATTTGTCCTGCGATATTCTTGCCTTTGGTGTCTTGGGTCTTATATCCCCAGCTTGCATGCCTGGCATTAAAGTCCCGAACTATTACTAGTGGGTTTTCTTTCGCCAGTTTTGCTGTCCCCCTGAAAGAGGTTGTCGAACGTTGCTATATTTTGTCTCGGGGGGGCCATAGATATTAAGTACGAAGGCACTCTTTCCACGGCTCCATTTGTAGGTGATTTCTGTGATGAGATGCGGGATATCCGTCGCTTCTATGGGGTTATGGCATATTGCTGTAATTGCTTTATCGACAATGTTGCAACTTTTCATTCTGCATCCCCAGTGCTATAAGTCTCGTAGCCCCGTAATTTTTGGGTGTGTTTCCGGCTTGTTTCATTTTCTCGAAACCAGTTAGTCCACTGAAGAGAGTGGTTTTTACCAGTCTGACAGCGGTCTTTTTTGCCGCAATAACCGCGCGACAATATGGTTAAATAAGCCAGGCAGAGGGCTGGTATTATTTACATAAAGCATTATTAAAGACGGTCGTATGACAATTAAACGTGTTTTTCCCCTGCTTTGTTCCTTAGGACCCAAAGACTGCCATCGGACTACGAAAGTGAAGGAGTCCTTCATAGGCAAAACTGAAAGCCTAGCCCAGGGTGAACAACGCCTTTTGGTCCTGCATGTGGTGAGTAAAACAAACCTATTAGAATCGGTCCGAGCCAGCCATTATAACACTTTCAGGAACATGTTAGCTACGCTGCGCGTCTCAAAATTGTGCTTGAACGAATATTTAGACCAGAGGTCACCTCGTTCGGGGATCTCGGCGAAGTATCTCGATTTCTCTACAGCGGTGCCAGTCTTGGGGCTGACTCCAGTCAAAGGTTACGCCTCAAATTCGAAAGATTGATGATTCCAAATGAAAGCACTGTTAGACACAGAGCAGAACCCCTTGGTAGAAAATCATGGAGCAAAATGCGTCACCAATCACACGTCAACGCGATATGCGATAGGAAGGGTTTCGAGCAGGAATTGGGCCCGCCATGAGGATGACGAAGCTGTTGTAGAATGTTGCCATGCTCGTTCGAGAGTAGCATGAATTCTGAAGTTGCTGCTTGCTTATACCTGATGAGGGCGTAGCAGCAGTCACACTTTCTGAAGAATATCAAGGGTCTCTTAAAAGCGCCAGCTATCTTTTCACACGACAAAAGAAATGATCGAGAAAATATTATTTTTCCACATAGGCATCATGATGACGGTTCAAAGAAAAAGTTGGAGAGTACGATGGTGCCCTGGAACGTCATGTGTATTACTGTAAAAATTAGCCGGCAGCGAGGAAGTTCGTGTTTCCTGTCGACAAAGGTGAACAGACCACTTAACCCGTTAGGGCCCACTGTACTTTAAAAAGTACACTTCCTTTTTCGGGAACAGAAAATACAAAACAGAATATTCTGATCTTGATCATTAGATTTTTTGATGTCAAAGGTTGCTGCAAGATGATCCTAGTTTGAAATATTGACTCGGTTATATTTTTGTGTTTTATGAGTCGTCAAACTTGAGGAAAATGAGAGCCTGTTAAGCGCACGTGGTCAGTACTACTTTTTCTAAATTAATTTGAAGTTTTATATGTTGAAAAAACGGACTGCTTCTGCTTCATCAAGAGCAATTCAATCCCTGCAAAGCGGGAGAAGCCTATAGAGTGCATAGTTTTGCTGTGATGACTAATCAAATATTGCTGTACTTTATTTAGTACAGTGGTACTTCGTGGGAGCATACATGTAACTCTTGTTGTGCGTTGCATCATAGATTGTTGTTGTGCGTTGCATCATAGATTAAACAGGCTTTTTTAGATGCGAAGCATCTTATGCTCGGGGCTTTGTCTTATGCCCGGGCCTTAGTCCGTCCCTCCATTCCCGCGTCCCGCACCACCACAGCGCATGCGCGTCCCCTGCCCCCTCTCTCCTACGCTCACCCCCTTTCTCTCCTCTAGCCATCCTCTACTCTACGAAGCGGCCCCCCGTGTCCCACACCCCCCCACAGCGCATGCGCGTCCCCTCCCCTATCCTCTCCTACGCTCACTCCCTTCCTCTACGCTAGGAATCATGTACTCTACGTACTCTACGGAGAAGCTCTGGCGTCCCACATCCCCACAGTGCATGCGCGTCCTCTCCCCCCTCTCTCCTCTAGGAATCTTCTACTCTACAGAGCGGCTCCCGTGTCCCACACTTCCACAGCGCATGCACGTCCCATCCCCCCTCTCTCTCCTCTCCTACGGTCCCCCCCCGTCCTCTCCTCTAGGAATCCTCTACGGAGCGGCGCGCACGACAGGTGATGTGACAGCTGCATACTCCGCTGGGGGGCGCCACGGTAGTTCCGTGGTATGAAAATGACGGAGCGCGCGCGCCTCATTCTCTCTCCTGTGCAGCGCCGCGATGAGCGCCCGGACCGCTGCCGTGATATATGAGTAGGGCGACGTTCCTCCCGCTCAAGCTAATTATCTAACCGCTGCTTCGCATCCACACGTTCCCTTTAGCGGGAGATGGGGAATTTTTCGTTATGACTGCCGTTTTTAGATGCGAAGCATCTTATGCTCGGGGCTTTGTCCGTCTCGCGTCCGGTGTCCCACGTCCGGCCACTTTCATGAAGTAGGGAAGCACCCACTATGTGAACCAGAACACTGTAGTGCAATAAGGCCGTCAACCACCACTACAGCCACCACAGTCATGGCCGAGAGCAGGGAGGAGCTGCTTAGCAAAGGCTAGGCAGGTGGTGTCTGTCGCCCAGGTGGACTCTATTCCTTGATCTTGCTTGCATGTGCTTGCGGGGGGCTCAGTCCATCCCTCCTTCCCGCGTCCCACAGCCCCACAGCGCATGCGCGTTCCCTTCATCTCTCTCTCTGCCTCTACTATGCTCACCCCCTTTCTCTCCTCTACGAATCCTCTACTCTACGGAGCGGCGCCTGCTTCCCACAGCGCATGCGCGTCCTCTCTCTCTTCTCCTACGCTCACCCCCTCTCTCTCCACTAGGAATCCTCTACCCTACGGAGCGGCTCCCTCGTCCCACACCTCCACAGCGCATGCGCGTTCCCTCCCCCTCTCCTACGGTCCCCCCTCGTTCTCTCCTCAAGGAACCCTTGCGGAGAGAACAGCGCCCGGGCCTCTGCCGCGAAACGGGAGCGGCGAGGTTTCTGCCGCTCAAGCTAACCTATCTTCCCGCTGCTTCGCATCCACACATGGTTCCCTTTAGCGGGAGATGGGGAAGTTTTTTTAGGGGCGAAGCTCCTCTTAGTCTAACCTTGTCAGGCGTAACGCGTAACCCCCGTGGTATTGCCTCGCCATCTCGGAGGCCATGATAACATGACCATTTCTCGTCTCATTTCCTAGATGGCGTTACTCTGCCGCTACTCTCCGAATTGCCGCTACTCTCCGATTGGTCGCTGCGCGCGCTTTGCCTGAGTGCGCGGCGATCGAGTGCCTCTCTCCGTCTCCTGGATCGTCGCCGTACGTGTCGAATCATTGGTGGGGCATGGACGAAGCGCAGCGGGCGCGGAGGGCCGCCGCGGGCTCGCCTTTCGGGGTCCGCTGCTCGCTGCTCGGAGTGCACGTTGGCGCCGCTAGCTGTGCACTTCTCCGACCACAAGTGCATAATATATAAACGTAACTTGAAATCTCAATAAAAGTTTTCTTCACCGTACCTCACGTGTTTGCATGATGATTTTATCGGGCGAACTTCTCGGAGGGTTAACGGCATCAACCATAACCTCTCGCGTTCGCCCACCTCACCATCATTCACCTCGATATGCTGTGATTTTTTTGTTAACTCAGACTCACGAGGCTGCGAAAAATGTCGCTGTGAATATTCGAGAGCATCTTCATGTTTTAGTTGTCGATTCTGACTCCATCACGGGAACTTAGGAGGAGGAGGGGAATGACGACGGTACGAATGGATGCTCTCTGCTAACGATAAAAAAAAACATGGAACGAAAGGAACGTCGGTAAGATAACTTCTGTTTTGACTCAGGAAAGGAGCTTTGTTTCGAAAATGGCAAAGACAACAGCATTGTTGCTATGCTGACGAAAGACTACACGGTTGAGTCACTACGCTCTTTATCGTGGTGGCCATTTATTGAAAAGAAAAAAAAAACGTAGTGTCACTGTCCTCCTTCTTCATCCGCAGTGAACAATGCCATGAGGGGGGATTGAGCTCTGCGATAAGCTGCGAATGACTAGAAAATTTTCATCCCTGAGAAAAAGAGGTACTAGCCCCTATTTACCCAGATGATCAAAATAGCCGCCGACAACGTAAAAGGGTCCGCTACCACACTAGAGGTTTTTAGCAGACCCTCTACGCGTTGACTATTGTCCTTTAGTCGCATAATAGCAAAACACTGACTGCGCCTTGTATTACCCAACAGAAGTATCAAAGATCTCCAGCGTCCACTGTGCTTGCTATTACCCTCTATCCATACCGACATTTTCACAAGAAGCTGGCAAAACAGTTGAATTCTGCCACAATACACCAAAATGGTGTCGCCAAAAGCGTGACGTTACACTTTTCATGAAGCACTGGTCCTTCGACTAAGTTGCATGGGACAAGATAACTTTGTTATTCGTTTGGCAAGGGCCCAGCATATTCGGCCATTCTTGCATCAAGTCACCTCGCCGATTGCTATCTCGAAGGCCCAGCGTACTTTTAGATGTGAAGCATCTTATGGCGAAGCTTAATCCGGTGGTAGTGGTGGCCGCGTGACCACCCTTACTGCGCATGCGCAAACCCTTTCAAAAAATCAAAAAATAAAAAACCTCCTCTTCCCGCTTTCTCTCCTCTAGGCATCCCTCCCCGCGGCAACCACACCCTCACTGCGCATGCGCCTCCCCTCCTCTCTCGCCTCCTACGCTCCCCCCTCTCTCCTCTAGGCATCCCTGCCCGCGGCGACCACACTCCCCACTGCGCATGCGCGTCCCCCCCTCTCTCTCCTTTCCTACGCTCCGCCCTCTCGCCTCTAGGCATCCCTGCCCGCGTCGCCCACACCCCACTGCGCATGCCCATCCCTCCTCTCTCTCCTCTCCTACGCTCCCCCCCTCTCTCGCCTCGCGACGCCGACGCATGGCAGCGTCTGCTATCGAGTTTCTTGGTTGAAAAAGCGACAGCTCGCGCTGCACAACCGTTCACTGGCCACCCCGTATATATGGCACTGGATCTTGACCTGCAAGGTGGTGCCGGTGGGAGATTTCTCCTGTGCGTTGTTGAACAATAAAAATTCGCAGCGTGCGCGTAAACTAAAAGCGGACTGCGGGTCTCTGTGTTCAGTCGGAGTCTTCTGTCTCTCATTGCCCATTAGCAGCGATTGGCATGTTCCAGTAGGAAACACCGCTCCAACCCCGTGTGCTTTGCGCCTCCCCAGATTTCTCACCTGCGCAACGCTGCGATGAGTGCCAGCGTCAACGCCGCCGCCAGTGTAAGCGTTAGCGCCCGCTGCTTCACATCTACACATGGTTCCCTTTAGCGGGAGATGGTGCAATTTTTATAGTACAGTATCATAACTCCTGAAAAAATACACGTAACTCTATGAAAATTTGCACGTGTGGTTGTCTATTGTGGTTAATTAAATATGTAAAATGTCAATAAAATCGGACCAGTAGTTCTTCCGTGGGGCTTAATGGGTTTAACGACATGACAAAAAGAAACACAATGAGCTCCTATGCCGACAAACTGATATACGTACGTCTGTGTTCTAAGAACTACGTTGTGCTCGGGAAGCAAAAAAGACTGTTACCGGTTCATTTCTAGGAATCGCACGAAGAATGGGAACAAAAAAGCTCAAACTGGAAGTGCTGCTCCACAAAGCTCGTCCCCCCTCAGGCCACCATATTGTTTATTTTCTGGCGCTCAGGAAGCACGCACGCTATATTTAAGATTTCATTTACCAGCAAAATTCAAAGCCGATGTGGCAGCTGTCAGGCTTCCCACATCCGATTAATTCTCTTCTTCATATGACGGCGTTGACATGCAGAATGAGAGCTGCATGGCCGGTGAATGCAATATTTGTGCAGGAGAATCACTAATCTTACACGTACTGCGTCCTTCTACAATAAATACGAATTCGACTTCAATTATTTCAGTCAGTCACTGGGCAAGTGGTGTGCGTTGCCGATTCGAAAAGATAATTTTCAACACTGATGACCTAATGAAATTTGAAATGATAAACCACGCAAAGTCACAGCACTTTGTCAAGCAACCTAGCTCAACCCCGTCGCGATTTGGACAGTGCTATCACGCATGCCAAGGCTTATGTTTTAAGGAATTTCTCTGAAAACTATAGCTGTCGCGTACAGAACGCACCAGAGTTCATTCATTGGTACGACTCTCAGCTGGACCTGGCGTGCCGGTCAGAAATCACCGGCGGTGGCGCGTAAATGGCGCTGGTTTCCACAGATCGGCGGCGGCATCGTGCGGAACAGGAGGGAGGTGGGGGGTTAAGAAAATATTCCCTTGAATTCAGAAAAAAAACGCGGTTTTGGTGAAAGGCCAAAATAATAAAAAAAGATAACAACACATCGTAATGCTACTTGGTGTAAGGCAAGCAGCTAAATTCTTTAATCCGATTTCGCGGAACTATACGAATCACTTGTCTAATCCAATACGTCGCTCCCGGGAAAGAAGCGCTTGTCGTGCAGTCTGTGGTCCCAACGCAAAATGAGATCACAGCCCGTAAAAGAGTATACGAGCCGTATGCTGATGTCTGCCAAGATAGCGCGTGCGCCAGCCCTTGAGACCACGCCATTGCAGTTGCTGATCTAGTGTGCTTGATGCGTGTGCTCCGCTTCAGGGGCGCGCACGCATCGAGGCACGCTAGCTGCTCGAGAAGGCGCAGCCCCCCACCCGCGGGGTCCCTTCATGCTGATCGGCCCAACAATCAACGGGCGGGGCGTTTTCTCTCTGCTTGAGGACCAATCGACGGGAGGCCTCGCACGCGGGTTGATGTTATTGCATGCACTCTCCGTGTGATGGAGACGGCCGGCTCGTTTCATCTCGGCTTCAGCCGCGTTCGTCATCCAGTGCTAGCGAGCTTATCTTCCGTGTACAACATGCGACGCGTGGTGCGATGTTATCGATATGGACTTCAAACGGAACAAGACACCGATGAAAAAAAAAAACCCGTGAGAGTGCCCGTATAATTTGTATCGCAACACAAAGAAATATCCAAAAATCGTGGAAGCATGCCCGCATCTTTTTTTCTGGTGAGCTGCATCTTAGGTGTCAAAAGCTCGTCCGTTGGCAAATATCAATAACCCGGCTACTGATGGGGGGGGCGCTGCGGTCGTCGATGGGAGCGGACGTGCCTCACATCGGCTCTGGCTTTTTCGCAAATTAACGCGGCGTAATCAACAGTTACCGCGGTAATCTTTGATACCATCGTGTGTATGAAGGTGCGGGGAAATCGACCGGTACCATTTTCAACCAAAAGGTACGAATTCTTCAGCGTTTACGAGCAACTTTTCTCTCGGGGGGGCGGCGCCCGCCGCTACGCCAAACCGGGGGTAGGGGAATCGAGGCACCGTTCGGCCTAACCGCTAGGCCTAACTTCGGCGTGGTCGGCAATTATGGCCTCTTCTACGAGGAAGACGGCGTCTCCGGTGGAGGATTTTGCGGCTTCTGGAACCGGAATTAACGGCGGACAGATGCAAGTCGATATGGAAGGAGAAGAAATTACAACGGAGGATTTTCAACAAGTGGGGGGATTCTGCGGCTCCTGGCCCCGGCATTAACGGCAGACAGATGCAAGTCGAAGTGGAGGGAGAAGAAATTAGAACGGAGGAATTTCAAGAGGGCTCCGGCTGGACGCACGTGGTCCGAAAAGCCAAGACTCAAGGCAAGGAGGCTACGCGGCCGCCGACACCCGAGCGGCAATCTCGGCCTCGAGAAAGAGACAAATACGCCAACAAAGTCATCGCCTCTACGACAAGGGCGTCTAAAATGCCGAATGTACTCAAAACATCATCAACAGACATCAAAATCGTCGTCAGGCCTCGGGGAGGCCTAAACATTGCCAAGCTGCAGGCGACCGTGGCGACGGCCATTCGAGAGGCAGCGGGGGTATCAAGGGAAGACGGCAAGGCAGACACGTTCTGCCCAAATGTACACCAGAACATCGTGGTGGTGAGCACCCCGGACGAGGGACGAGCCCGGGCCTACGCCAGACTTCAGTCCATCCGCATTGGAGATCAAGTGCACGAGGCAGGAGCATACCAAACTACGCCAGACGGCATGGTGAAGGGAATAATACGAGGAGTTCCCAGTGGAGGACACGCCGGCAGGAAATCCACCGGAACATCGTCCACCCGCGCAACCCGCTGGCGCGCGGAGCGCAACGTATTGGCAATACGACAACGGTGATCGTGGCCTTTGAGGGGCTGAAGGTGCCCAATTATGTGTGCTACGAAACGGTACTCCTCCGGTGCAGCCTATACCGCAAGCACGTGGACGTGTGCAGGCAGTGTGGTAGGGTCGGACATAGGAGGGACGTATGCCCCAATCCCAGTGCTAAAGTGTGCTTCGACTGCGGCGCCAACAACCCGGCCGAGGGGCACGACTGTAAGGCCAAGTGCAGGATCTGTGGGGGGGCCACACCCAACAGGAGATCGCGACTGCAAGCATCGGTACAAGGTACCTTACGTGGTCACCAGGCGGCAGTGGGAAAGGAAGATGGAGAAGCAGCGTGCAAGACGGCAGCTGGCGGACCCGGACGAGTTCCCGAAACCGGGGACGACAGCGGAGAGAGCAGCAGCAGCTGCGACCGAGCGGAGCACGTCGCGTTCCAGGAAGAACAGCAGGGACCAAAGCTCAAGTAAAAGAAGGAGCGCGAGTCGCCAGCGCGGCAGATCCAAGTCAGGAGAGCGCGTAGGCTGGACGGACGCCGTCAAAGCAGGAATCAGGAAGAGGGAACCGTCGCGGCAGCAGAGCCTAGTGCCGAGCGGTGGAGGTAACAGCGGGGACAAGAAAGCCGACAAGAGGGACGAGGAGATGGAGCTACTAAAGAGAACGTAGTCATGCTTACCAGAGCCAAACGAGGTACTCAACAGAAAAATCGCGGAGCTGGTGGCTGCGCTGGACATGTCCAACAAGGAAGTAATGGCGCTCAAGATGGGTCTACCGGGACGACCCACGCCGACGCAGCAGTTGGCGGAGGAGCGGCAATGCGAGCAGCGACAACAGCAGCCGCAACACCAACAGGCGGAGCGGGCACAGACCTCGGCCCCGGCAGCCCTGCAGGCTATGAGGGAGGAGACTGTGGCAGACGAGACGACGGCGGCGGCAGTGGGACCGGCGCCCAAGAGGAGGGTCACCGAAAGCCTCAAAGAGCGGAGAATCAACGAGAGGCTCAACAGAATAGAGGAGCAGCACAATGCGACAATCAATGCATTCAACGAGCGTTTTGCTAACATTGACAGCGCACTACAACAAATCATGGCGGCGCTGCAGGCGTCAGGAGGACAGGTACCAAGCCAACAACACCACCCACCGCAAGCATGGATAGAGCAGCAACAACATCAGCTACAGCAGTAGGGACCACGCGAGGCCTCCTGGTCTGGCAGTGGAATTGTAACGGCTTTGCCAGAAAGAAGGCCGTCCTGCAGCAACACCTGGAACAGACAACCGTGAGGCCCGACGTCATCGTACTGCAGGAAACCCTCACCGAGGAGGTCAAGTTCCCGGGCTACAAGGCGAGCGTCAGCCCGCCGAGCCTGCGGGACACGACCGGCAGCAACCGGTAGAGGGGCCTGCACCCTGGTGAGGAAGGGCATCACTTTCCTAGAGCACGAGGTACTCGGCGAGAACAGCCTCATTGAGCACACTTTCATCGAGGTGATAACCGGGAAGAAAAGTAGAAAGGAGAGCACATTCATCCTAAACGTCTATAGCAGCCCGGCACATAGGAAACAGAAGTTCAAGGCTCTGCTGCACAAGGCAAACCGCATCGCCGGCCCGAGCAACAGGCTGGTCGTGTGCGGAGACTTTAACGCGCCGAACCAGGCCTGGGGCTATGGCAGGACACTGGTCAAGGGCCGGGACCTCCTGCAGGACGCGACTGACCTAGGGCTGACCCTGATCACCGACCCGGCGGACCCCACGCGGATCGGCAACTCGGTCACCCGAGACACGACGCCGGACCTCGCGTTCGTTCGGGAGCGGCGGCAGCGACCATGCGAACACGGAAGACTTTGGCTGGCGGAACACGGGGCACGAGCTGGGAAGTGACCACTACATCGTGGAGATCGCCGTCCCCCTCAGCAGCAGAGGCACGGTCACCAAATCCAGCAACGGCGTCAGGACGCACAAGGTCACCGACTGGGACGCCTTCCGAGGGTCACTACCGGCCGAGAAGGTGGTGATCGAGGACATCGAGGAGTGGACGGCGGAGCTCACGGAGCGGGCCGCGGCAGCGACCAGGGAGATCGAGACGGACGCCAGTATCGAGCGAGTGGACAACCGCCTGGCCCACCTCATCGAGGCCAAGCAGGCCCTCCTGGCGAGGTGGAAAGCGCAACGTACCAACAGGAAGCTCCGCAAGAAGATCGCGGAGCTGAACCGAATGATCGAGGCCCACTGCAGAACACTGTGCGCCCAGCGATGGCACGAGATCTGTAGCGCGGCGGACGGGCAGATGCACTGCGGCAGGACGTGGATCCTGCTGCGGCACCTCCTGGACGAAACCAAGACTAAGTCCCGTATTCACAAACGCTCCTCGACTCGAAACTCGACCTCAAGGAATCCGTGAGACTTCTCATGTTGCAGAAATCGCAACGTGAAACGGTCCTAGAGGATCCCTTGAGGTCGAGTTTCGAGTCGAGGAGTGTTTGTGAATACGGGCCCAAGTCGCACCAGCGAGACCGGTTAACCAGGATCATGCACGCAGCGGTCACAGAATGCGGGGAGGACGAGGTGCGAAGGCGCCTGGACGCCAAGTACCTGCCGGCCACCCCGCAGGTGCATCACCCGGACTACCAGGGGGAGGTCAACTCGAGCCTAGACAGGGACATTGAGGTATGGGAGGTCAGAGCGGCCTTGCACGACCTCAACACCAGATCGGCGGCAGGCCCAGATCGAGTGACGAACAAGGTGCTGAAGAATCTCGGCGAGTCGGCGATCGAGAGCCTGACGGACTACTACAACCGGTGCGGGCGGGCTGGGACTCTCCCACGGCAGTGGAAGGCGGCCAAGACCATACTGATCCCCAAGCCGGGCAAGCCGCCGGACATTGGGAACCTCCGGCCCATCTCGCTCACGTCCTGCGTGGGCAAGGTGCTGGAGCATGTCCTGATGAACAGGTGGCAGCGGTACCTGGAGGAGTCGGGGCTCTACGCAGACACGGTCATCGGCTTCAGGAGCAAGCTGGGCACCCAGGATGCTATGATCCAGCTCAAGAGCGAGATTTTGAACGACAACACCAGGTCGAGGGATAACCGTGCCGTGCTCGGCCTGGACCTGCAGAGCGCCTTTGACAAGGTGACGCACTCAGCGATCCTGGCGCAGGTGTCGAGGCTGAACATGGGCGAGCAGTCATACAGATACATCAGGGATCTTCTGTCGGGTCGCACGGTTGAAATACACCCGGGCGACCTTCAGCTACCGGAGAGGAAGCTGGGCAGCGTGGGGACCCCGCAAGGGTCGGTCATCTCGCCGCTGCTGTTCAACCTAGTGATGATCGGAGTGGCCGAACGGCTTTCGCGCGTCAGCGGGGTCAGGCACACCATATACGCCGACGATATCACGCTCTGGGTCAAGGGAGGCAGCGACGCCCACATTGAAGACACACTGCAGGCGGCGGTGGACGCCATCGAGGAGCAACTGGACGGCTCGGGGCTGGTGTGTTCACCGAGCAAGTCGGAGCTGCTCGTGGTGCCACCGAAGGGAGTGAGAAAGAAGGAGCGTGACCCAAGAAGGGACCGCGAGAAAATCACGATACGAACGAGTGGCGGCCAGGTGATCCCGCACGTCGAAAAAATCCGGGTGCTGGGCATGCTCCTAGAGCGAAGCAGAGCCAATGGCGAGACCATCAACCGCCTAACGGCCAAAGTCAACACGGCCATACGCCTCATAAAGAGGGTATCAAGCAGAAGCGCCGGAGGCATGAAAGAGGCCAGCCTCACGCGGCTGGTCCAGTCCTTTGCCGTGAGCCATAGTGCCTATGTGGCCGCCTTCCACAATTGGAAGGTACACGAGCGCAACAGGATCAACGCGCTCATACGAAGGGCCTACAAGACAGCACTCGGGCTTTTTGACTGTACAAGCACGGAGAAGCTCCTCTCGCTGGGGGTGCACAACACCCTCGAGGAAATTGCAGAAGCGCAGAGGACCGCCCAGCTGGAGCGGCTCTCGGGCACCAGAACCGGCCGGCAGGTGCTACGCAACCTAGGAATGGAGCCGAGGAGAGCGGACGAGGAGACTGCGGAAGGAGCGGAGGTGCCAGAGTGTGTGCGGAGACACGTGCAAGTGCGCCCGATACCCAAGAACGTCAATCCTGAGTACAACAGGGAGCGGAGGGCAGCAAGGGCCAGGGCCTTGATCGACCTGCACGCCAGAGACAACGGTGCCGTATACGTGGACGCGGCAGAGTATAAGGAACAGGAGGGGAGCTTTCGCCGCGGCGGTGGTCAGCGCGGTCACCGGCGAGACGAAGGCGGCGGCGAGCGTGCGGGCACGAGCGGCGCATCGGGCCGAGGAGGTAGCCATCGCCCTGGCTCTCGCCGACCCCGGATGCACGACCGTGCTGAGTGATTCCAGGACCGCGGTGCGGAACTACGCCAGAGGCAGAGTGTGTGTGGCAGCAGTGCGGGTTCGGCGCGCGGTGAACCTAGCGGACAGAACGGTGACAATTAAGTGGTTCCCGGTCCACATGGGTAGGGAGGTGTCGCCTCGCGGCAGCGCGAACCACAACGAGACAGCCAACGAGGCGGCGCGAGGTTTCACATACCGCGCCGCCCAACCGGCCGACTCGACGGAGGAGTGGTGGTGCGAAGCCAAAGACAGGATGACAGAATACAGTGAAGTACTGAAATGGTACAGACTAGGGCGCAGGACTATGCCCCCCGCCTCACCCGGGCCTGACCCGAAGTGAGGCGGTGACGTTCCGGCAACTGCAGACGGGGTCGTTACCCACGCCGGTGCTCATGAAGCTCGTTTGTTCTAACGTATACGTAAGTGACTTGCGTCGCGTGTGTGGATCGGAAACAGCTACTGCGGCCCACATCTTGTGGGATTGTGAACAGAGTCCGAGGGAGGCAAGAACAGTGACGACGATCCCGCCGTGGCTTGCGGCCGCCGCGGGAAGCGACCAGCGGGAAAGAGCAGACACAGGGCCGTCCAGTGGATCTCGGCTGCCCTCGAAAAGCAGCGCCCGAGCGAAAGCGCCAGGTGCTCGCTACCACCCCAGCACAGGGGCAGGCGCGGGTGCCAGAAGGCGGGATTAGCGAGGACTGCTCGCCAAGTAGAGGACGTCACGCCGAGGTGATGTGTGGCCGCATCACGATGACCCTCCCGTCGCGGGGCTAGGATTGTCGTCCGCCGGATCACCAAATAAAGTCTTTCTCACTCAAACGGCTACTTGGTCATGGCATCTGTACTTCTACATGCATTTATCAATTTGCAGGATTAAAAAAGAAAGCAAGCAACTGCACAAACGTATCGACATATATTTATCTATTTTATTTATGCCCTGATAGTGCACCAGGTCCAAGACTCTTAGAGTGTACTATCGAGGAAGTTCGGGCGACCCCTTTTAACACTGGAGGACGCCGCAGCCTTATGTAGTCCAATACTCGTAAGACTTCTTAAGGAGAGAAATATACTACAACTTCCGGTAAAATGGTGCGCTTTATTTTCAGATTTTCCGTTCAGTTTAAAAGAAAAGACAAACAGGCGGCGCGCCAGAAGTCTTGAACGGCGGCGTCGTGACCACTCTTGGGACTTCCGCTCCGGTGCAGAACGCTGAGAGCAGAACAGGCGGGGCGGCTGCTGTGCGGCGCGACGGCGCACAGGTATACCCGCAACCAGCTGTACATTCAATAGTATCAAATATGAAATGGTAGTATACTCTGATGATGACTAATAATCTTTAATGGCATGAGGGCATCTAGGCCGATGCATTCCATGACATTTATATTTATCATCTAACAAATTTTAACAAAAAACGGTTGATTTCACTATATAGTGGGTCAATAGCTGTAGAATGGGTGTCTAAGACCGCAGTGTACAAGGTAGAGCTAAATATCTCAAGTAACGACACATGTGATTGAGAAAAAAAAACAAGATTTATTTCACCCATCAAGAGCGACATCATTTTGTTTATATTCTTAACCTCTGTAAAGTTTTCTTCTCCGTCAATATTGACATAGGGTAAAAAATAAAAATAAAAATGATGTATACAACACGCTGGCAGGCAGCCTCGTGTATTTACACTTCCGTGCCAAATGTTACGAAACTGCAAGCTCTTAACTCCTGTCTCTGCAGACCCATGTCTCAACGCAGAGAAATGGGCTCCAGGTTTGGTTTAAAAAAGGTGGTATCTTTCGGAAAATGCAACATTGTTTTGCACTAGAACCTCAGCCGAGATGTCCTGCCAACATAGGCACAAGTCCCTCCTTGACGAAGCCACCAGGAAGCAATAACTGAAAAGTTCCCTTTTGCATGCCATGCTTAAGACATTGTATCGGCTCAAAAGGAAGACATTGAATATATACATGATACAAAAACGTCAATGATAAAGGTGCTTCAACCAGAGTGGTGGTGGTTGTGTTTTTATTATTGTTACTATTATTTTCATCACGGCTTCATATATTCCCTAAAAAAAAGTTTCTCAAGGTTACGGAAAGGCATTTCAATTGTCAGGCTTAGTACTGCAGCGACAGCAAATGACAGGACGAGATTTCCAACGAAGAAATAGCCCTGAAAAGAAAGGCCGCCACTATTGAGACATTGTATAAGCGCATGGCGCACAATATGTTTATTCATATGCACAGGTTCTAATAAAAATAAAAGAGGAACCGTCAGAAACGAAACACATGGTAGGCGCAATAAACTGATGTTTTTTTCCTTTCGGACTAGAAATGGTGCCTCAGACCATTTGCGCCCTTTTAAGAGCGTAGCGAATAAAGCTCGAGGTAAAACTTCGGGTGTCTGCAAAGCAACTCTCCGCGCTTTTGCTTATCGATAACCAAGCGGCAGTTGCGCATGCCCCGAGGAGCAGTCGCCACCAAGCCACGCCCACAGATGAACACATTCCGCGCTGCCGCCACGCCGAGTTTGCCAGGCGTGGCTCGAGCCGAGTACAAGCGACGAAAGATCCGCGCTGGTACCGTGGGTGCCACAGCCACATTTGCAGCTTAGTTTCTGACGCTACAGCTTTCACATTCTTGCGTGGTCTGTGACAGGCTCTGGTTCGACTGTACTCTGTCTACGCCTAGGAAAGACCTAGCATCAGCCAATAAGGTCACGCTAAGCCCCTGAAATCCAACAGCTTCGCTGTTTCTTAAAGGGCCAGCAAACAGGCTCCGACTTTTTTTACACCCCCCAAACAATCTCGCTTATTCGTACAGTACACCGCTGCGATCACATTTTGACAATATTACAGCACTGCGTGCCGCACAGACCCTTCATTGCGAAAAACAATTCCCGCTCTTCTTTCCTACACCTGTCCAATCCTCCTCGTACGCGCAGTGGACAAATCTTGCCCATGGGCAACATGACGCACCACTGAGCTTGTCGATCGGTCCTTTGCACTACGAAACGTCACCGCAGGGTCAAGGCAGTTATGGCCTGCAGTTCTAGCCGCGGAGTCCGCATTTTCAGTTTCCTCTGCTGCCTCTTGCCGTTTTGTAGAGCTCGAGACTACCGGGACCAGTTGTAATGGTAGAACGAAAACCTCCGTGATGAAAAGGCGTCTCGCTACTTCGCCGCTAGGGGATGGGTGCATACGTCACCAGTGCCTTGTAAGCGCGCGCATCGAGGAACCCTAGTGCCCTTGTACTCCTGGCACCGCGCTTCCTCCCCGCGCCGCTATGACACGTGCACACGTGGCGGAAGCCTTGCTGGGTCGTTGGCGGCACGCCGACGACACATTGCTGACCTCACGTTACGTTGACGAAGTGGACGTAGTCGCGACGAAGGGCTACGCCTACCCCTCTACGGAAAACTTGTCGGCCGTGACAATTCATGGCATGCCCATTTTTTTTTCAGAAATCGAAAGTAGACGCGCAATTGGAGATACTTACCACCCAATATAAAAACCCCGATTGACGCAGTACCGCAAATAAGCACACTGAGCGCACAGGAAAAGCCACCGCTACGTTACATCACATTGGAGGTTGACTTGACGAACCTTGAAATACGGCGCCTCATAGCAAAACCTCGCCAATTAAAAACAGCAAGTCGCGAGTGGGCCGCTTATTTGTTGCGTCTGGTGTTTAGCATGTCCTTTATGAATTTCTCAGTGCATGACAGAAATTTATAGAAGAGGCACCAAAATTTTTATTCATGTTATTCAGTCTCTGCGCAGAAACCACAGCTTTGTTGCAGCAATACCATAGAGAACTACGTTCACTTTCATCGCTCTTCCTATTTTACTTCAACGAAATGCTGTCTTTGCATATTTAAAGGAAAGAAACGGCATTTCTGATCTATCATTCGAATCATGATTACTAATGTAATATGAAACGTCAAATTTTCAAGCAAAATCTCAAACGTCTGCACTCATATTCGACAGAAACTTAGCGATGCCGCGTGTACACATTAATATGAAAGAATTTTTCACCCTGTTTAAGAGTGCCTCGTGAATATAAAACTGATCAAGCAGCATACAAAAATGCCTTTGTGTTTCCTGCAACTCACTTAGGTGCGCGTTCAAGGGTTTGACATTATAAATGTCACGATGACCCGCCTTTACAATATCGAACGATTACATCGACAAATGTTAAAAGCTCAACATTGCTTATGCCGGGACAAGGACGTCCTTTAATAGGAAAAATGAAAGAGGCAAAGATAAGTTTGTTCTTCGTGGATCGGCTACCGTCACATCTAGATCACAGTAAACGTAGGCTCCGGGACTGTAGCGCTGACATATTGATAATAATAATTATTTGCGTTTAAGGAGCCACACCCACGATATGACCAAGAGGCACACTGGATTAGTGGACTCTCGGTTAACTTTCACCAGCTGGGATTATTTAATGTGAACCTAAATGTAAGCAAGCAAGTGATATTGCATTCGGTACCAATAGAAATGCTGCTGCCATGCAAAGGAATCATCTATAAAAGAACTCGCCTACACGCAAAGCTTTCTATACAATTTAAAATAACGGTTTTTTCCAGGACTTTGTTGTACAATTGGAAAAACAAAAGACACACACCAGAGTTGAATAAACTCAGATATGTCAGAGGAGAAATTGTACGTTTACATGCCGAATAAGTGTATTCACATAATCGAGCAAAAAGATCAAAGTTAACTGCTGTGAAGTTAAAAAAGCTTACCATCAGAAAATAACTGTAGTCGAAGCTTTCCTCTCGTGATGCAAAGAAGACAAACTGAAGAGGATGGTGTGAAATGTATACAGCAAACGCCATTTTGCCGAGTGGCGCAAAGACGCCAGAGGAGAGGAACTTGGTCACGAAGCCTGAAACACGAGCCAGAGATTAGGGGTAAAGTACCGTGGTGCACAAAAAAGGCGGGCAATATCAAAGCCATCCTGCACAATATACGTTGCTTTCCGTTATGACAACATTTCTATCAGCGGAAGAGTACGCTACAGGTCAGTGTGTTTTAGGGGCGAAGCTCCTTAGAGTGTGGGTCTGTCCCTCCTCTGTAGTAGTAGTAGTAGTAGTAGTATTAGTAGTAGTAGTATCAGTAGTAGTAGTAGTAGTAGTAGTAGTAGTAGTAGTAGTAGTAGGTAGGTAGCTAGCCACGTATAGTGGAATGTACCCACTACACGTGATAAAGATGACGATGACGCAGTATAGTGGAATGTACCCACTACTCGTGATAACGATGAAGTATAAGCGCGTTCCAGTATAGTGGAATGTACCCACTACACGTGATAACGATGACGATGACGCTGATGACCATCAAGTATAAGCGCGTTCCAGACCACACATTCTCTTTATGCCATGGATGAAAACGATCGAGCTTCGCCCACTCATCATCATTCACTTCGTGGATATGGCGTGATTTTTTATGAAGGTGAGCAGTAAAGAACAATAAAACAGTGACGTTGTAGTTTATGAAGCAAAAAAAATTCCACGCATCTTCACGAAGTGAATCATGACGAGTGGGCGAAGCCCTGGGTATCGTATGGGTGAGTAACCGTACGTTACTTGAGCGTTGTCCCATATAAGGTAAATTGGCTGACATAAAGTGACATAAAGTGAAATAAAGAGTCGACGACAAAGCTAGGTCCTAAGGTCTATAATGTCTACGTTGAGGTCGCCGACTAGTAGAAAAGGTTTGTGCTTGTAGGTGTTTTATATTGTTTTGTCACAATTATTATTGATGTTCGTCTATTGTAAACCTTTCTTATTCACATACACCTGCGTTTCGACTATAGCAACGGTTTTCTTTATACCTTGACAGCGGACAGTGAGAGTCGACGACAAAGCTATGTCCTAAGGTCAATAATGTGTACGGTGAAGTCGCCGACTAGTATAAACGGTTTGTGCTTTTAGGTGTTTTATATTGTTTTGTCACAATCCTATCGGAAAAACCCAGTGGCACTGTCCCAGCGCCATACCTGATTATGGGACCAGTGTGGCGCTGGATACTGGGACACTGGCACGCTGCACGGGGCACACTGGACGCTGGCGCGCTGCACACTGGGACACGCGTTATGGGCCAAAATCGGGCTTTTAAATTGTTTTAAACCCAACGCGCGGGATTCGAACCTGCTACCTCGACGTACTACTCATTATGAGTTTGACACGCTACCGACTACGCCACACTCGAAAGACAAGCTATGGGTTATTTTTTCTTCATCTTATAGCTAATTTCGGTATCCAATAGCAATGTTTTATCGCTTAGAAACGCAGATTTTCGTCTCTCCGTGCTCGCGCCAACATGACAGGAGATTGTTTGTTTGTTTGTTATGGGCTGCCTTAGATCAGAACGGCTACCTGGTACGCTTTGCACCAAAACTTATCAGCGTAATCGCAGATGTGTTGCGGCAATCGCACTGTCTCGCTAAGCGGTTAGTCATACCTACGTAGCAAACATCGTGCATCTGAACTGCTCACTGAACACATGTACTTTTCGGCACCCGTTTGAACATATTTTCTGTCCCCTTGTCTACGTTCCGCGTACTAGATCTGCTGTAGTTCACTCTAGCCGAAACGAGCATTAGGCCGCACTTCGTGAGCCATGGTCGCTGTGAAGATCGTGGATATATATTCCATTAGAAAGAGTCTAATAACCGCAAAAATGTAGTTTCAGTCATAACTGACTCAAGCGAGGTCATATTTGCGCCTTGGATTACACAAATCAGAAGATGAAACCGCCGAGATTGGGCATTGCAGCGGCTAACTGCTGCCGGTGACGTGCGGCTTTCTGCGGTATGAGCGGGAACAATTGACTGCTAGAGCAGGTTGATCTTGATTATCAGGTTAATACTACTGCCATATTGTGTTGCGAATGATGAGTCCTTTGGATGTGGTTTATAAACTACATTGAGGACACTCGAGCACACTTCAAGGAAAGCGCACGCGCGCTCGACAGATCATTGCTTTAGTCTCCAAGCACATCCGTCGCCTAACTTAAACTAAAGCTATGTATGTGTAGCACACAGGACAGAACATTTTGAAAATATTCGGTAAATTTTACGCTCGACATCTCGCGATCCAATATAAAGTCTTATAGAAAGTCCATCAAGCACTCCCAGTTTTTTTCCAATGTGCCGTCAGACACTGTACTGTGTGAGCAGTGCCTCCCAGCGCGCTGTAAGACACTGGGCGACGCTGCACAGTGTGTCCCAGTGTGTTTCAGCGCACTGGGCGACACTGGCCACACTGTACAGTGCGTCCCAGTGTCTCCCAGCGCGCTGGAGTACACTGGGACACACTGTACAGCGTTTCCAGTGTCACCCAGCGCGCGGAAACGCACTGGGAGACACTGGAAACGCTGTTTTTTTCGATAGGGAATTATGATTGATATTAGTGTATTGTTAAACCTCTTTTTCTCATATGCTTCGATTGATGGGTGCTTAAATGTCGGTGTTTTTACGGTGTTGTGGCCTTTTATTTTGTTCTGGTGAACATTTTGTTAACCTTTTGCACGGTAAAGTGCCGTGACAGACACCGCGGAGGTGGACGGACAAGACTCGGCCTTAAGGTGCTTCGCCCCTAAACATTCGGTAGATCCCCCGCATTTGGGGAATCGATGTAATGCGAAGCAGCCAGCAAGGAGCGGCATACAGGTAAGTCACGGCGCAGATGACAAGCACGTAAATATTTTCATGTTACCACTTATCATATGTGCTCATAATACAGTCGCGTCGCGCGAAACCAATTTTTGTATATATCAACCTAGCGGAATGGTAGCGAGCTTACCATGAGGGTGGCATGCAATCTAGCGAAATGGGCCACCAGCTCACCGTGAGCATGGTATGTAAACCATGATATGCATGACATCCAGTTCATTATTTTCTTATTGCCACCTGTCAGATGTGTTCGTCATACAATCACATCGCGGAATACCAGTATTGGTGAATATCAAGCGAGCGAAACGACCGCGAGCTCACGATGAGCGTGGCATGTAAATCATGTGATGCATGACGTGCAAGTCATTATTTTTTTAGTTCTCGCCTGTGATAAACGTTCGTCATACGGTCACGTCGCGCAACAACAATTTTGGTGTACATGAAGCGAGCAAAATGGCCACGAGCTCAACATGAGCGTGTCACGGCGCACATGACATGCATGTCATTACTTTCATGTTACCACCAGTCATATATGTTCGTCATACAGGCACCTCGCGCAATACCAATTTTGGTGTAGATCAAGCGGTTGCAAGAACCGCGAGCTAACCATGAGCGTGGAAAGTAAGTGATGGCGCACATGACATGCATATCATGATTTTAATTATACCACCTGTCGTTTATGTTCGTGATACAGTCACGTCACGGATTACCAATTTTGTTGCAGGTCCATTAAGTAGAACTGCCGCGAGCGCCCCTAGACCATGACATGTAAATCAGGAATTACATAACATGCGTGACATGATTTTCACTTTAAGACCTGTCAGTTATGTTCGTCCTACACAGTTGTCATGGCATACAAATTTTGCTATATATCAAGTTAACGAAACGGCCGCAAGGGCGCCAAGCCCGTGGGAAGTAAATCCTGCAGTTTATGACTGGCATGTCACGATTGTAATAATATGAGCTGTCATTTATGTTTGCCATATAGTCGTGTTATCCCATGCCAATTTTATTATACATTCCATTAACCAAACGTCCATGAGAGCACAAAGTCGGAGGCGGCTAGATAGATAGATAGATCGCTCAAAAGAGTATTTGATGGAGTCATGAAAGGTGTCGTCAACTGTACTAAGGTAATGCAAAGGCACTGATGGCCACAACTATGCTGCTCCTATTATCTAATTTCCTATGGTATGCTTAAGTAAAGTTTCCGTTTTCAAATTTCTGATGGATAAACTTAGGCAATATTTCTGTTGTATATATTTCTGCCAGCGAACTCTGGGGCGAACGAAATCATCTTGGCGAAGCAGTGAATCTTTTCTAATATCAACGCGATAGCGCGACGCCCATTTCTTGTGATGAGCCTCTTTGTTTGCGCCAGATGGTGTGCTTCATTTCAGATTCATTTTTAGCACCTTTGAGGGTAGCAAACATGGATGAAAGGAGAAAGCACACGCGGACAAGCGCAATCTAACAACTGGTTTGTTCTTGAAAAACATCTGTTCAGGTGCCCAACATGAACTGCGCACTCTCGTCAAAGTACACATCACTCGCGCAAATAACAATCACACGTGGTCACAGTGCCTCGGATGAGCGCGTCCAGAGCTCATGTTGTTACTTAGCGCTTCGAAAAGGAAATGGAGGCTACATGTTATTGCTCCTAAACTTTTCATCATGGCGGCTCTTCAAGATTATGTGCAGTTACATTTGCTGTCACCTGTGAAATGGAGCCCGCTAATGTTTTTCATAATTCATGCAATTCATCAAACAGCGTCCCACATAGGTGGATGAAAAATCGGGTCTATAAATTTACCTTGTTTTCCTATGTACAATGCAGATACCAACTATCGCGTTCATGACATCATCTTAAGGATTAAATACGTGTTTATTGCGGCACTTACCTCCAGAGCCTGCAATGGAGGCGTACACAACCCATGCAATTCCTAGACACCAAAACGTTGGTGCACCAATATGGAAAGCATCGCGCCAGGGAGTTTGCACTGAAGGATTTATAACTCGCAGGCCAAAAACTGCGAACAGCAGGCAAGACACGCAACACAACCAGCCAAGGCGACCATCGAACTGCAAAGAAAACCAATTGGGTTAATGAAATCATCATGCTATATTTTTCACTTGTTCCTTTCATAAAATATCGTTCTAAATGTCGGTCATTATATAATGTCGTCTATGAAAGATTGGATCGGTTCATATTCTCTAATGCGTGACTAGAGGGGTGTTCTCTAAGACAGTTCACATTTATCTTCACCATCAGACGGCGTGAATAGTAAGGCAGGCAGTGTATTTCAGTTTCTTGTGCATTTAAATGGACCAGCTGGCGTTCACTTTTTTTTAATACCCAGAATATGAAACACGAGCAAAACGATTAGCAGATGACTCAGCTTCGAAACGAGGGAAATCAATTCCTCCGGAGTAATCGATCGTATACCGGAGCGAATAACACCTCAGCTTACATTCAGAACTTAGTTGATTGCAATTGGAATATACATGCTAATTAACTTACAAACAAATAACAGTCGCTATTATGTAAAATTATTTTTTTTCTGGCTGACCTGCATGGCCAGCAATGTTTTCTGTACGGTTATACCAAACGACACCCCTCTAAAGGTGGTACCTTGCTTGCTGCATTAAAGCAAATATATTTGCCACTTCTAGCACAATCACTTTATTCTCTCAAGTTCACTGGGGTTGATGAAACCACAGACATTTCGATTGTTTTATTTGGATCTATCAGGCTAGCAGCGTGATAAAGGAACACTGGGGTGAGGGTTCCGTCTGCGTCTCCAATTAGTCCACGTGTCTTTGGCCACTACAAAGTGGATTGCTCCGACGCGTTAAATATAAAACATTTTCATTTTTGGTGAACAAAATGTCAGTATAACGTTGCCGTACACGCGCAGCCGAAACCATCTGCCAACGTTATACCAAACCGTGATATAATCGTACAATTGAGTTCGTTTCTACAGGTAAGTACTAGCTGCCAAAGCTAGAACTATCTGCGGGCAGCCACAGTCTTCCGTTACAAACGCTGCGCTATCTGGCAATTAATTGCACAGGCTAAGCTTAGAAATACCAAGGCCCTATTTAGTGCTTGCACTGAACTTCCCCATTATGGCTTTTGACATATTGTCACGTCCTTTGGGGAACAGGTGATGTTAACATAGCGAAGAAATTGTGAACACTTGTTGGTTAGCGATGGAGGCAGTCTCACGTTTTATGTAATCATAGAGTAGCACCCAGTACATTTTCTTTTGTGGTGCAAAGTTTATGCGCTTTTCGTTAGATCACGTGCAGTTAGCTTGCCTCGAAATCTTTCCACCACTCGTGAAGAGCAAACGGTGCGAATTTAATAGTAAAGCACGCATAATTTTACCTCATAGTATCACTGCTCCGGATCACTTATTGCTCCCAATGGGTGCATAAGTTTGCCTACATGCCTGTACCTTGCACTGCTTTCACCCATGCTTTACACTTGGTGTATAATGTTTGGTATAGTGTCGTTGTTTATACAACCATAGAGTTGGATCAGATGGATGAGTAACCGCTTCTTATGCAATTAAACGTGCTAAGCCTAATGAAACACCATTTTCTAAAAGTCCCAACGAAATTAGTCTGTATTTAAAAAAAAAACATCCAACGCTAGGATTGTACGCAAACGAAATTCGACCACTTTTAAGCCTGGACACGTCTTCAGAGAAGCCGATTGTCCGCTGCCAAACATAACTTGCGAAATTTACACCGGTATGTGGACTTAGCTTATCCGTATTGTGAACCGCATGACGGATTTTCTGTGACAATGCGTTCTGCCCCATCTAAGAGGATTACTGACCAAGAAAGTGGCGGGAACCACGACCGCGGTTCAAGTAATCGGCGATGTTCGTCTTCCAGAAAGTGTATCCCGAGTTCTGGGATTAGGACTGAAATTCGCCGTGGAACCCGGGATGAAGAACTCGGAACTTCAGATTGTTTGATGAACAAATGTCATGGAATGCCCACATTGAAAAGCTGTTTTCGAGTGAATCCAGGATTACCGGAATTTTGTCTAGAGTGCGTTTTCTGCTTCCTAAAAAAAGGTAAACTTCTCATCTTCAAATCATTGTTCTTATCGCACATAGACTATTGGCATCTGGCTTGGGGAACGACAACTTTAAAGAACATTCACAAATTACATGTAATACAGAAAAGCGAAGTTCGTGCCATTGCAGATGTTCCGTACGGAAGTCACACTTCCCCGCTTTTTGATGAAATGAAGATATGACCCTACCAGATTACTACCACACAAGTCTTATGAAACGCTACCACACATGACTAAAAAGTGATAACTTTTTGGGCACACTTGCTCGAATAAACCACCGGACCCTTTTTTATAAGACTCGTCATGTTCACACGTGGTTTCTTCCACGCACGCGCACTAAATACGCAAAGAGATGCTGCGCTTCCTCTTGCCGTTTTATCTGAATCATCTAACAATATGAGAATATTGCTAAAGATACTTTTTTATAACATGTCGCGTAATGCCTTGTGTTTTCTTCGTTTGTACGGTTTCATTGAATTTTATGTGATTATCGAATTAAAATTGGTACGTTGTTTGCCAGGTTTATTTTCGCTCTGATTAGTTGTGTTTCTTTTTTGATCTGTGTATGTGTGTGCATATGTATATATTTATGTATTCATTTACAGTCTGGTTAGAGTTCGAATTCAGCGACGTAGTGTTGTCTGATTTTTGTCATATCATAACTAACTATCTCACTCAGGTTGTGGCAGTGGCGGTTGCGTATATTTACTTTTTTCAAATTCATTAAGCTATTTTTTTCTGTTTATGTCTGGTAAAATTTGAACATGTTGTTATTCACTCCGTACATTGTTGTATTGTCCTGTACGCTTGCCTATTACTGCCTTTTTGTACGGGGTCGTGGTCCTGGTCAAGCCCGCGAAGAGGCTTTTGGACCCCGGCTATCAGCATCCCAAATGATGGAATGTTAGAATGAATAAAGTTTCAAAGTTTCAACGATCTGCTATCACTAGTGAGGCAGGTTTCGAACTTAGCGCCCGACTCGGAAAAGGACAGGTGTGTTGAAGATGGAGTTGACATTCTCATGCACCATAAGCCTGCGAATAGTAAGTTCAGTGTTAGAGAGTGTATCACCCACCTTAAAGAAAGTTCGCTGTCATTACTCGTAGCTGACAAACCTGGTTCTTTTGCTGTGTGGCAAAAGCAAGAGTTTGAAAAAAAAAATGTCTGTCGCTATGAGTTCGCTTTTCTCAAAGAAAAATAACACTTCTCTTGAAAAGGTCAAAAGGGAAGCGTCCAAACTGTTCCAAGATGTTACGTTAGACAAACTGTACCGCGTAAGTAATCGCTAGATGTATTTTTAGCATAAAAACCCCCCAAACCAGAAATGCCACTGAGGGTAATGGTGTCAGAATGGGACACTTGTCAAAAAGTTGTGGCCCACTGTCACGGATATGACGTTAGTAAAATAGACGCCACCAAATAAGAAAGAAAAAAATCACGCCATATCCACAAAGTGAGTGATGTTGGAGGAGCTTGCTCGGAGATGGCAGAGCAGAGAGAGGGGGGAGAGGGGGGGGTACGGAGAGGAGAGAGAGGGGGGGGACGTAGGAGAGGAGAGAGAGAGGGGGGGGGGACGCGCATGCGCAGTGGGAGTGTGGCCGCCGCGGGGAGGGATGCCTAGAGGAGAGAGGGGGGGAGCGTAGGAGGGGAGAGAGGGAGGGGACGCGCATGCGCAGTGAGCGGAGAAGTGTACACGCCACCGCCATCGCCGCCGGACAGGGCGCGAGCTTAAGAAGCTTGCCGAACAAGCTCTTAAAAAACTGTAGGCAAAAGAAACTGCAAGAAATTGACAGAAGTGATTGACTTTTTAAAAACAAGCACGGAGAAAGGGTACCTGGCCTGTTCTGTTGACGTCAAATACTTATATTATTTGCCACCGCAGGATGCCTTACTTCTTTGTATTGAGGAAGATATTGACCAACATGGTATAGTGCCTTCTCAAAACACAACCGGTATGAGAGCTAGTGAGTTCTTAGAACTGCCAGGCACATATCTAAAATCATCATTTGTGTCCCTATAAGGTGTTACATACATCCAGAAAAACGGTTTGTGTATAGGCTCATGCCTAGCACCATTATTAAGTGACCTGTGTTTAGCACAATTCGACAGACAGCCCCAAACGCGCAATGACACTTCAAAAGTTTGCAAACTTTTTCGGTATGTTGAGGATTACTTGCTGTTTTTAGACTCTGGTGCTCTTTTGATGAAAATGTTGCGTAGGCTGTGGGGTTGTTCAAGGAATGTCTACGCCATCTTGATGTCGCTATAGTAAGCCCGCCAGATAATCGCCCAAGATTTCTAGACCTCGAATTGCATTTCATTCCGTCAAATGTTTGTTGGTCCTATGATACGTGAGGCAATAACGCCATACTACCCTTCAATTCAGCTCACTCTAAACTAGTAAAAAGAACTGTTGGCGGATTGTGCTTTACGAATACCCTGACAAAATGCTGTGCCCACACTGTTTGTCCAGTTTCACGAAACAAGTCGCGATGTTTTAAGGTCCGTGGCTGAAAAAGGGTGCTGAAGTCTATCGAGAAGGCTAATCGTGCCACTGTCATTTCCGGTGAGTCAACACAAGTGTGAGAGAAAACAGTGGCAGGAATCCCGTACTTGCATCAAATTAGCCACAACGCAAAGCGCGTTTGCAAGCGAGCCTGTGTAATGGTTGTTTTAACGCGAGAGCGTTAAAGAGCTCGTTTTGCAGAAATTCCGGCGTCGGCGTCGGCGGTGGCGTCGCTGGTGGTGAGCGAAAAATCATCATCTGGTCCATGACCGAAAAATCGAGAAAGATGCAAATAAAATAAATAATAAAATTTTCCGGGTCCGAGTGAGGATCGAACCCAGGCCATCTGCGCGACAAGCAGGTGTTCTACCACACAGCCACGCTTCTGCTTGGAAGTACATTGAAAATAACTTCCTGTGCTTGGAAATGCAGGGAAAATAACTTTCATGCTTTACAAACACACGCGTCCTGCATCCTGCATACAGGCGTCACAATACAACATGTAATATCGCAGTAATATTACGTGGTACAAGCGTACATTGCCATCGGGCGTCAGAACATGTGAATATCATAATGACATCGTGGTTCAAAGCCGGCCACCCATTACAAAAGGCACACACTTTACTGCGCGTATTCCCTTATGACCATGTAGTGGGTACATAGCAAGTTCGAAAACATTTTCCGCTCAAAATTGCTCGGGGTTTAAAGCATGCTACCCATGCATAGTATTCACTAAGTAATTGAAGTACACACTAGGGACAGGATGCGCTATCGCGTTCAACTCTTAAAGGCGAATCTTAAGGGTCCCCCCAATTTTTTTCAGCCCCCGAAAAGCTTCTGAAAATGTGCCGTCAGGTGAATTCTGACGCAAGACCCCGAAAAGTGTGCACCACCAAGCATAAAGATAGGTTCGTCTCATGTGAAGAATGCGTAGTGTACTGTATACCGCTATCTTGCCACCGTGAATATGTCGGACAGAGCGGAAGGTGCCTTAATGAACGTTTTAAGGAACACAGGTACAATGTAGATACGACTATCAGTGGACATTTCGGAATTCGTTGTCGGGATTGTGGGTGCCGGCTTCTCTTCAATCACACATGTGTGCTCGTAAGAAACAAAGATAGGACAGCGCGCGAAATCATAGAAGCCCGAGGAAATCTTGAAACTTGAAAAAAAAAGTGCATCAGTGTAGCTTCGCTTGCTCTTTCGAGCAAGGAAAGCGGATTTTTATCGCAAAACATGGGATATCGATGATGGGTTGTTCTTTCCTTGACTGCATGTTCGTATAGGTTGTCTTCTCTGTTTTTTTTCCTTTTTTCCTGTGAAAAGCGCATATATATTGCTGTGGCAAGAAAATAATTGCCAATTGTAAGTTCAGCCCTCTGTGTGTCTCCTCTTTGTTCGTCCTCGTTCCATGCGCTGTGAAACATTGAAATTACCGCTTTTCAAACATGCCTCCATAGAGAAATTTCCGAGTATTTTATTCTCGTGCATTTATTTTCACTGAAGCGAGTGTCGCAGGAATTGGATGTGACAGTTCATGTAGTATCAGGTAATATTTATCATTGTTATGTGCCATAGGAATAACTTGTGCATGAAATAGTCTTCGCTGCTTTACCTTTTTTGTCTTGATGCTCTCTTCGTTCAGTACAATATAGTGTCCCAAAAGAATGCCAGTCAGATAAGTCGAGATCCGAAAATACGGCTTTACGTAGACGTCTTGAACGTAGTCATAAGCACCAGGCATACAGCTGCGAAAACAGTTTAGAGGACCACGTAATGTACCGCCTAATAGATTTTACTTCGTGAATGCCGAATGCTGACCACGAGTGTCGATCGCAGCGTAACTAAATAGCTATTGCTAGTGACAAGGTGCGATCATGGTCGTCCTAAAAACAATGATAAGTGACGATGCTTAGTACGCGTACAACGTGATCACTCTTACATACATACATCTCGTTAACTTATCATCACCACCATCGCAAGCAATTCGCTGTTCATGTAACCATCACAATCAGGATGTCTGCGCTCTTACAGTGCGCAGGTAGGGTGCTACATACGCATTTTATTTCTCACCTGCAGTACAGGATCACGCGAAGTGCGTGAGGATTAGAGCATATCCATATTCACGGAATTGACTCAGGGCAAGCATTTAAAACAACGTTCCTTTTGCATACGTACACTACTCACGGATTCAAACGCGTCATCAATATTTTTTTATTGCGATATCAACTATATGGACAATCTCGGCTGCTTTTCGCCGTCGGCGATGGCGTCGCCGTCGTTGTCATGCCCCGTATATGTATATATATATATATATAAATATAAAAGCCATGAAGAAAAATAATTCAGAAAAATATTTTCCGACGCGCGCAATCGAACCGGCGACCTCTCGCCCCGGAGCGCGCGGCGCTATCCGCTAGACGACAGAAGCGAATGTCGTTCAGCATGCTCACGGCGAGCTATTTATATACACCATTCACCACTGGCGGTACACCGATCTCGGGGGAATGTCAGCGTGTTCTCTGCCTTACCAGCGAACCAGCGAGATGGCGCGAAGTGCGCGCTGGGCGCCACTCGTTGCGATGCATTGGCTCCTTACCTGCCCTTTGCCCTCGCGGCTTAGTCGCCCGTGTACGCGCGCGCGCGCGCTTATCTTGGGATGGGGGGCGGTTTCACGTCGTGTGCTTTCGCCAGAAAGATTGCGTTTAGGTTACAGAGTGCACAAAGTTCACTTAGCTCGCTGCAACCCCGTCCGCGAAAGAAGCGCGCTGTTCAAGTACAGTGAAGTAACAACTGTGACACTTGCTAGTTCGCGCTCGTCCTGTGTATACCTGTGCGTATGTTTCGTGCGTCATTTGCGCTTGAGCAGCGCGCTCCAAATTTCGATCTGCTTGGCGTTCTTCGCGTGAAATCCCAAGTTGTTGCTATCGCATTCATTGCTTCGCCCTTGCGGCGAAACTTTGACTTTTTTAGTATAACGACTGGTATGCGCAATTTCTTGTGATAAGCACACCATATCTCGACGAATCTGCTCTCTAAAGATAATGTCGGTCGGCTCTGATATACACTTTTTAATTGAGGTTACGCCAATATGGCAGCAACTGAAGATGGTGGAGACGAAAGTATTATCTGAGTTACTTAGCCCTAAATCGTCCTGTTTCAATCCGTGAGTACTGTACATCACAATACTTATGTGGTTATTTAATGTTGCCATGCATATCCATTTCTATTTAATTTGATGTTCCTCATATGAGCTCTAATACTCCTAAATAATATTTAACATCACTTTCTCGCAACGCTTTCTATGTGCTTATCCGTCATCCACTTTTTTTCCCTAATATTGTATTTGTGCTACAACTCGCCTAATCGTTCATTCGTTGTCTCAACTGCTCCGACATGTAGAGCGTCGTAGCAAGTTGCAGAGTTTTATGTAGAGTGAAAAGGAGGCCATCTAGCATCATGTGATCATCTACACATCATGTGATCTCTTTATTCGTAAAATAATGTTCATTGTAATTTGGATATGTTAAAAAGCATTGGTTTTCTCAGTGCCTGTCATCCGTTGGTCAGCCCACGTACAGTAAGGGAAATTTTATATTCCTCACAGACCTACAGGGAAGCCCTGTGTATAAGAAACTGTTACAATAAATCGGAGCATGCTTACTGGTTTATAATATTTTAAAATATGGGGTCACTCCCAGTTTACTCAAACTGGTGATAGAGTCCCGCATTGTTGTAAGAATAACCATAAGAACACCAACTTTCTTTTTTTATATTTTGAATAATTTCAGGAACTAGTTATAGTGTTCATTTCAATGAATGCTTTCCGTTACTACTATACTATGCAGAAACGCTACGCAATGTCGACTACGAATTGCGGTAATCTGTTAGCACATTTGTTTCCTTCATTGTTATCGCTTTCTCTTTGTCTTCAATACGATGTTTCATATCTGATGTGTCATCAATTATTTAAAGTAAATTAGATCCCCACGAGATCATTGTTGCAGCTTTGTGGAAATATCAAGCGCAAGCTGGGTACGATGAAGTTTTACTCGCAGAATATTCATTTCCTATAGGTCAATATCATTCTCGCTATGTTGCCTTGCCTCATACAGTTGCTTTGTCTAACCCTGTCTCATCCTTATTGTTACTATTGCTCGCTGTAATTTCTTTGCCTTATGTATGTATGTATGTATGTATGTATGTATGTATGTATGTATGTATGTATGTATGTATGTATGTATGTATGTATGTATGTATGTATGTATGTATGTATGTGTGTGCATGTACGTAGGTGTGTATGTATGTATGTACGTGTGTATATATGTATTTTGTTCGCCACCCATGTGTTATGCCTTTAGCCTTGAGAGGGAAAATTAATAAAATATATATATATATATATATATATATATATTACATATCGTCAATGATTCTGTACTATTTATATGGTGATATGAGGAATAGTGATACTTATTCTGGTGCTCTTTCACATACTTCACGAAAACAGGTTAGCACAATTTCAGAAATCATGACTGCATTCTTCTTTTATTTCGACTTTCCTTCTCGGGCTCTTCATTTTCTTGGGATAGCAAAATAAAATCACACGGCTGCTTCCTGTGCTAGGGAGGCAGTTCTGTTTATTGTGGGAAAGAAATAGTCATTTGCGTATTGGATACTACCAGTATTGCTTCTGCCATTGCTTAATTACAGCGAGGAAAATCTAGACCGAACTGCACTTAGTCACTTTCTTTCAAGTTAGCAGAAGCACCGCGCGCAGGTTGTGACTAATCTCAATCATGTAGAGGTTTATGATATAACTTTGGCAGAAACTTAAAATTGATGCTTTCCGTAGCAAAGTGGACAAGGTGCTCTGGTTAAAATGTTTTATTACAACGATAACATTTATTAGTGAATTCGATCCGTAGTCCTCCGTTCTCTGTATATCTGTCTTACTACGAACAGCTATGTTTTCGCGCGAATATTGAACCACAGTGTCATGACACAAAACGCACACAGTGAGTATACGAACCCCATTCCATGCAATGAAGTATACATAATGCCAGCAATAGTGGAAGCTACAACAAGCACTCCGCACACAATCACTCCTACACGGGGCCACCTGCAATCAGAGATGAAAACAGACAATTCAAAGTGTAGCGTGGATCTTGAAATAACACATAAAGCGCCGTCAAAAACAGTGAAGTGAGTTCTATGTGCACAGTTTATTTGTGATATTTTGTGCGTGTCGACCTCGAAATTGGAGTATCTTCAGGCTCTGAATTTTCCCAATGTTTTAAAGGGGCGGTGAAATAACAGACGTGATCTTTACAGCAGTTTCGAAGATGTTGGAGCTACAAATGGTAGTGTTGTATGGGCTACCCAGTGACTACTCATATCTATGTCTTGCGAAAATAATTGAGAATGAAGTCGAATAAGCATTATTATGAATAAACAGCTCTTCTTAAACAAAGCTTACCTGTAAAGAAGATAAAGAAATATGGGAGAGATGATGAAAAGTTGGAAGTCCGCTGCCGAGTACCAGGTATGGGGCAAGCACTGCAAGCAAGTTAAAAAAAGCATGCTTGAGCAAAACGAAATGTGTTAAAGACTTACGTGACAGACGATGTTCGATTTGCCTGATGTACTCTCAAGATGATTGCCAATAAAGGGGTTCGCCGCTCCTATGTTCTGCTCTATTAAATGTAACTTAGAAGATCGGACTGTTGGGCGAGTTGGTAATTCATTACAGGGAAACTGCGCGAAAAAACGTGGACAAGGAAGAGACAACAGCACAGGCGCGTTTCCTTGTCCTTGTCCTTGTCCACGTTTTTTCGCGCAGTTTCCCTGTAATCTATTTAATGTGCAGTGTTTCAAATTCTGAAGGCCCAGCATTAAAATTACGGCAGAATTGTGTATTCGACGCTTGTCGAACTGAAAGCATTTCTCCAAGTGAATTAGTTGCGCCTGCGTCTTAAAAACTGTGTGCATGCCTAGTGCACTTCCTTTACTTCTCCCTCTCTCACTTTTCATTCCACTTCGGAAAATAAAGCAATCACATGCTCCAAGTAAACGCTTTTTATGTTGAAGCTATCTGGCACTTTACCTACTCTGACCCGCGTGTCGCGGCTTTGCTGCCCAATGACACAGCTGTACAGCCGTTGAGCAAACGTACAGTGCGCGTTGCCAGAATACTCGCCGCCCCGCTGCCCAGTGCTGGCTCACTTTGACCGCGTTAGGCTTTCTTCTCTTATTCCGATTTACCTACTGTCATTCCTGCAACTATTCTTACCACTTTGGGAAGAGCTGGTGCTGCATTTGTCACTGCACGCCTCCTTCTCCTTTCCTAGCACCATCTACGTCACCCTGAATTGTGACCTTGCTACTGTGGTGCAGAGATTCTAAATCTCTCTAAGTGATTATTAATAAAATAATGGGAAAAGAAGAGATAAGTGCCAAGGCGTCGTTTTCATTTTCGGCCATGGCGTCCACATTGCAATCGAGCAAAAAAAGCTAAATGTGCCCGTGTAGCTACATTTAGGCACGTATTCAAGAAGCACGACGGAAAAAAATTGGTCTAAAGCCTTCTTCAACGGCGTGTTTTGTAATCATTTGTGCTTTTGAGAAGATTAGCCAGAAAATTTAAATTTCATTCAGGCTCGTTATCAGCTTGGAATATTTTACAGCGCAACGGGTTAAGTACGGACAGAGAAGGGACACAGCGCTGATCTCTGTCCGTACTTAACCCGTTGCGCTGTAAAATATTCCACGATGAACATCCACCAACTTGCCCAACTCGCGATTCGTTATCAGCTATTTACTGTAGCAGCATTTGGGTACTCACATGGTTAGAGAGGCGCGCAAAATACTGGCATATTCAAGGATTTCCTGCATGCGGGGGAACAGCCTATATCAACTAACCAACTGATGGGGCGATGGACACTAGAGAATCACCATATGTGTAATGAGGGGAAGTAATCGCAGAGGCTACTCCATTGGCGCTCGACAGTGCGTTGCTTTTCGACTTGCTCGTTTTGAAAGGTCACGTGTATCTTGTTGGCCCGTCGCTTTGTCAGCTTTTTTCGCCGCCCTCGTGGGGGGCCCAAGGCATCGCATACCTCTGATACCTCTTTCATAAAGTTTCACGATTAAGCTGATATTGCGGTTGATATCTTGAAAGAAACAATATTTTTTCAAGGCTGCGAGAGAGTCATGTTTTGGAATTACGTGTGCTATCATTGACTCTATATTCTCCTGCTCAGTAGGTAAAATATAAACAATGCCACAAGACTATCTTATAGTATCTTCATTTTACCGTGCTGAATACACGTCATGAAAGGGGCAGCTGCCTGAACGTTACGTGCTGCATTGTGTACAAAGGAAGATTGATTGTGTTTCGCGGTGCTAACGTGTCAAGTAGCACACCTATCCGAATAAAACATTGCGAAATTTGTTGAAGCGTGCATTGAACACTTATTTTGAACTAAATTTCCACTCTACGTTTGTGCTCCCCTCCCCAGTATCACGCAGGCTTCGCAGTTCCGTCATTTGGGCATTTTACATCTTTAACTGAATAACTGTTTTGAACTAGCTCTTATAGAAATATTTTTTGCTCATACAACCATAGAGCATAAAAATACCGGTCGTTGTTCGGTGGGTCCGGTTGCAAGTCAATTAGGCTATAGGCGGACACAATTTACTAAGTCCGCGGCATTTCCTCGTCAAAGGCGAATGCACACAATCCTGCCCCAATGGGCAGGTGCTGCAGGCAGACGTCATAACCTGGCCGGCCGGTTACCCCGCTTTCTGAGAAGGCGGGGGTCACCGATGGAGTCACTGCCGAGTGAATGAGTGGGACTTTTTTTTTCGGTTGCGGAGCGATTGGCTCTCGGGCTGCTGTGCTCCGGGCGGGGCCTCCCCTGAATTTTTATTGTGAATAAAGAGGTTTAACAATGTTTATATATTTTTTGTGAGAACGCAATCAATTTTTTTCCCTAAAGATATCAAGGTATCGTTCAAGTGCACAATTCTATATGCGCCGATTAGTCATATTCGACATAAAACCTGACTTTCTTCAAATTACATGCTTTAGCTTTGTCGGCAGGTTAAGTTGTACTACTTAAAAAAGCCACTTTTATAAAAAAAATAACTGTGCAGTTGCACTCAACGTGAAAGCTGTAGAAAGTGCAGGGCGGTTATTTGCCTGTCTTTTAGCGACAAACTCACGGAACCTGTATTGGGGGGATAGTAAGACATTATTATGTGAACTCAAACTATGTTTGGGACGAGACACCAGAGTAGAAGTAGACAGGACGAACGCAGCCTGTGAGCGTCGCCGATAGATCTGCGTTCCTTCAACGATGCTCGTTTTCGCGGGCAAGCGCACCCTGGTGTTCCAACCGTGCAGCCTAGTAGGCCTCCACTGCGGGAAAAAAAATGCTTCACTTGCGATGCAGTGGCGCCCTCCCCGCTCCGTTTTCCGCTGCTCCTCTCTTCACCCCTCCTCACCTTCATATCATTTTTCCGTCCTATTGCTACGTTACTCTATACACGGCTATCCTACGATCCGCCCTATCCCCTCCTCGCCCTCACTTCCCTTTCCCACACAGTTACAATACCATACTGTACATGGCTAAGCTATACATGGTTTAGCCTTGCCTAGCGCCATACATGAGCACGCCGTGCCTTGCCCTTTCCTCTTTTCTATCCTCCTCACTCTCAGTTATCTTTCCCGCCTCCTTGCTGTACACGGTTATGCTATACATGATTCTGCCAGCCTAATGCCATAAATCACTATGCTATGCTTTTGCCCTCTCCCTTCTTGCTTTCCTTCCTCCTCCCCGTCGTATCACACCTCCTCACCCTCACTTCCCTTTTCCACCCCTTGCTATACACGGCTATGCTATAATAGTTCTGCCTGCATCACATCATACATGGCCTTGCTATGCGTTACTTTCGCCCTTCCGCTTGCTATCCTCTAACCCTTACATCACTCCACCTCACCCTCATTTTCCTTTCTTCCACCCTTGCTATACATGGGTATGCTTTACATGGTTTTCCCTGCCTAACCACATACATGGCTATGCTATACTTTACGCTCTCCAAAACTACTTCTTTTCGGCTGAGTTGGTGCTTAGTACGTTGCGTAGGTACAGTTGACTGTGGCGCAAAATACATTTCTGAAAACAGGGGGCGAATACAAGAGAAGAAACTAAAGCGCCGACGACCAACTGTTTAATTACAGTCCGAGAAACATGGAGGAAAAAAAATGTCACAGTTTCGCCGCAAGGGCGAAGCAATTAATGCGATAGCAACAAATTGGAATGTCACGCGAAGAACGGCAACCAGATCGAAACGTGCAGCGCGCTGCTCAAGAAGAAAAAACGCACGAGAACACACACAGGACGAGCGCCAACTAACAACGTTCACAACTCAACACTCAACGCGCTGCTTAAACTCAAAGGATGCACTAAACATGTATGCACAGGTATGCACACGATGAGCGTGAACCAAAAATAGTGTCACAGTTGTTATTTTACTGTGTTTCAAAAGCGCGCTCTTTTGGCAAACGGACACTCGGCAGCTAGCGAAGTGACCATCGTGCGCTCCCGAACTACAACGCAATAGCTCCGGTGAAAGCCCAAGACGTACAAACCTCCCCCCACCGCGAGATATGCGCGCGCGCGCACGGGCGACCACGCTCCGTGGGGCAAAGCCGACGTTTATAGGAGCGGGGCTCCGAGCATTACCATCTTCGCGCCATCTCGCTGGTAATGCTGAGAACACGCTAATATTCGCCCCGAGATCGGCATACCGCCAGCGGTTAATGGTTGTATGTAAATAGCTCGTGGTTACCACGTCGGAGGACTTGCGCTTTCGTGGCTCAGCGGTGAACGCCGCAAGCTGCGGAGCGAGAGGTCGCTCGTTCGATTCCGCACGTGGGAAACTATTTCTCTGAATTATTTTTCTTCAGGAATTTTATATATATATTGCCACGCGCGTTTCTTTTACTGTATTCGTTTTTCCGCCCGCAAAGACTATCAGCAGTACTCGGCGCAGACCGCGCCTTATTGTTCCACAAGCTTCTCGCTTGTAGTAGATCGTTCTGTTAAGATTGCACGCAAGACGCTAACACTCAAGATTATTCCAGAGCGTGCGCGACGACTAGTGATAAGGCTAGAATGTTCGACGCGTGAGTTATAAAAGCCGGCGCGTTCCAACGATGTTTAGTTGATCGACGGCCGACGCTCTGTTCGCCGCTATCAGTGCCAACGTGTATTGCTGTAATCCTACTTTCCGTTTACCGGCCACAAGTTCGGCCTAATAAACAGTTTCATCTTGGACACGTCGCCTGCTGCCTTCGTCGACGTCACGACCACGTGACATCTGGTGGAGGTGCTGGGTATTTCGGTGCCGACGGAAATGACGACGCTGGAAAGAGGAGGAACGGTGACCTGCTCTTCTATTACATTCAAGGCATGATTCTCCGGCGACGTGTGGGGCGGCAACGCTTTTTCTGAAGTCAGTGTTATTGACTCAGACCTGAGGTCGATGACGGCGCCGTGTTGACTTAGGAAGTCCATTCCCCAGTATCACATCCCTGGAGCAGAGCTGCAGAATTAGAAAGCTGGCGGGATAAGTCCGGTTATCGATGGTGACTCTTGCGGTGCAGACACCGGCCGGCGTTATTAGATAACCCCCCAGCGGTCCTGATTTCAGGGCCTTGCCAAGCAGTCTTTACTTTCTTTAACTTCGTCGCGAAAGGGCCACTCACGACGGAATAGTCGGCTCCAGTGTCGACGAGGGCGGTGACGTTGTGGCCGTCGAATATTACGTCGAGGTCGCTGGTTCGTCGTCGTGCGTTGCGGTTGGGTAGCGGCGTCGGATCACGGCTGCGTCGAAATGTGGTGCTTCCATGCTGCGTCGTCAGGTTTTCTACAGTCCACGAGGTTTCCTCGGCAGGGCTTCGTCTGCTTCGCGTCGTGTTGCGCTGGTCTCGTCGCGTTGTCGTCGTCGGCGGCCGCGGAGGATCTTCGGCATTTCGTCGAACAGCAACCGCACCTCCATCGGTTGCTGCCCTTAGTTTCCCGGGTACGGGCTAGGTGACCGTCCCCGGTTTGGGCCAGTGTACTGCCGGCGGTGCGGTGACATGTAGCGGCCGGGCGACGGTGAGCGGGAAGGTCGTCGGGGCGTCCACTGAGGTCCTGCGAGGTGGTCGGCGATGTCTTGCGGTCGTTCACCCCGCTGTGGACGAGGCGCGTTGACGGCGAAACCGCGCAGTCCCATCTGGCGGTACTGGCAGCGGCGGTAAGTGTGGCCGGCTTCTCCGCAGTGGTAGCATAGTGGGCGGTGGTCGGGGGGCGCGCCAGGTGTCGGTCTTCCTGCGCGTGTAGCGCTGGCTGACAGGCGGGTGAGATGGCGGCGGTGGTGGCGGCGGCGGTGTCTCGCGACGGTAGTGCGGCTGTGCGCCGTCCTGACGGGGGGCGTGGAGGGGGGTGCACTGCGTCGGGCTGCAGCAGCGTAGCTCATGGCTTGCAGCTGCGGCTCTGGAGGCTGCGGAACGCCCAGTGATTGCTGGATCTCCTGGCGTACGACGTCAGCGAGACCACGTGACAATATATATATTAATTTATGTATGTATATATGCTGTACATGACGGCGACGGCGATGCAAACGCCAACGGCAAAAAGCAGCCGAGAGTGTCCATATAACTGCTATCGCAATAAAACACAATCCGCGTATGGGTGATGAGCCTACGTATGACATGTAGTGATATGGTCAAGACAACGCCTCCTCTATGTTATCAATGCCAGCCAAATGCGCCCGTTCCAGCCGTTCACCACCCTCTCCTCTAGCCCTTTCCTACTCTCACCCATCGCCTAGCCTTCGCGTGTGCTTTGCCTTCATGGGGGAGAGCACCCGTGATGCGGTGCCTCACGACGGAAATTATATGAAGTAATTTTTTGTTCAGTTGTGTGCAGGTCCGTGGGGCGGCGTCTTGCATCCCTCGTGTTCACTATGTTGGCGGTCACGCTGGCTTTGTAAGGGACACGGTGTTTTGAGACAGCGCGTGCCCGTTCGTGGCGCTATGCGGGCAACCAATGGGGACGCGTCACTGCGATGCTGCATTGCATGTGCTGCCTTTAAAAGGTGCCACACGAGCGCTGTGAGGCGGCGGTGGCATTGCTTCGAGCTACAAAGAAGGAGCACGAAGAAGCAAATCTGACAGACGCATGATATTGGAGAGGGAAAACGCGTCCATCGCATCTCCGTGGGAAAGCGCTCGGACGCACCTGTGACGAAACAGCCCCACCCATTATTCAGCGTCACATCACGACCACTCCCTGAACCAAAGCGGACCGAAGGCTCCCTTTGAGGAGCGAGCGTTTGCACTGGCATTGTAAATAGAGGAGGCGTTGGTCAAGATTAACGTGTTAGCGAGAAAGTTCATTTCTGAGGAACACAAAGCTATAGATGCGTCACTTGCACAGCGGTCAGACCCTGTATTTTTTATATAAAAGGATTCCAACAACTCTCTAGCTGTTTGCTGCTTTTGCCGAGAAGCAGTACTTACGCAAAGCATGGTGCACAACAGCGGACGTTCCAATGCATGGGTAGATCTGCACCTCTCCTTTCCATCCTTCATACCATAACTGCCCTTTGCCGCCCCCCTTGCTATAGATGGCTACGCTATACATTGCTTTGCGTGCGTTACGCCAGGCGGCGACATAAGGTGACAGGATACGATGAAAGCATAACGCCTTCCCTTATCCCCCCTCGCTTCCCTCTTTCCCTCCTCCTCACCTTCACGTCGTTCCTCGTCAACTTCACTTCCCTTCTGCGTCCCTTTTCTATACATAGCTATTCTGTAGGTGGCTATGGTGTACATGGTTTTGCTTGCGTTACGCCTAGCCACATGAGACGACTACGATAGCTTACGACAGCATACGATGACAGCATACGAGAGCCCGGGCACTTAAACTGCTTTGCACTTAATGTGTAAAAAATCGTCGTGCTACTGAACTACCCACTAAACTGTGCAGCAGCACATCGGCAGGGCCACTACAACATTGTAGGAAGGGCGTATTTTATTTATTTAGACGTCACCACAACTATGCAGCCCGCACACACTTTGCACAATTGAACTTATAGACTTGAACCTGTTGCCAAAAAAATTGTAAGTATTGTAAGTATAACAGCAGCGCAATGCAAACATTTTGCTAATACAAATAATTTCGCACAGCATCTATGCGAAACGCTAAAAAAAGCAATTGATAATCGGGAAATAGTACTGTAATACACTAAAAAGTGCACAATATCTGCCTATTTTTATTGCTGAGTACTGAGTGAATGAATATTACCGCGTTGTTCGCATGAATGAAATTCTGGAGGTTGATGAGGTTTGTCCACCAGTTGTCTCGGCACGCGTTCTGGTAAGTCCCAACAATATCCATCCAGAGTGGTCCATCACCCAGGTGGCGCATTAGAAAAGCGCAAAACGCGGCTGTTGTCATCATGAGAGGCATAGTCCTGTAAGGGGAATTCGAAAGGTGAGAAAATTACGTCCAGTATCAGTTTAGCAGGAAAATACGAACTATAAAACCCCAACTTTTTTGACACCCACTGATTAATGACATCGACATGCAATTTAGCCAAGGAAGGCCGATGCGACATTATTTGGGGTTTCTTATCAGTAGTACAATGATTTTCACTGAAATTCAAAGAAATTAACCTGAACGAAATATCAACCTTTGTGGGAACCGAGCCTACAATCATCGAATTTCGCGGGGGTTCTGATACCATCGGGTTCGGATGCCACTGGGCGGAAAGGGTGATTTTTCGTCAAACATAATTTGTTTCAGATTTAGTGAGAATAATTACAGTAATGTTAACAAAGCACACACAATGTCACCTCTGCTTTCCTTAACTTAATTGTCTGTCGGTTACAGAAAATGAGTTCGTCGTACAATTCCCCTTCTTCCGTACTTTCATAGCGTGGGCTTCGTGCCGGCAGACTTGATGTCTCCGGTAGCATTCTCATTAGGCTGATAAGGCTGCAATAGGGGCTAGTCGGTACGTCTTCATGTTTTGATGTGCTGCCAGGTGATACCGGGCCGAAAAAACCAGTAACAACACAGGGTGATGCGGTAGAATTCGAGGGTTTAGTGGTCAGCCTTCACCCCGTGCAAGGATGACGCGCCACATGGGCGAGTGTGGAAACACACATCACCCCCATAAATATCCTAAGAAAAAGTGGACGTGGGAGCGCACTTCATTGTAGCTCAAAAGGCGGAGCATCGCTCACGTAATTTCAAGGTTTTGGTTCGGGTCCCACCCCCAGATCAGTTGAGTTTCGTCCACTTTAATTTCTTTAAATTTAGGTGAAAATCATTACACTACAGTTAAGTATACGCAGATAATATCACGTATGCTTTCAATGGCTTAAATGTCTGCCGGTTTCATCCGTCGTGTAAAATGCGGTCACGAGACTCTCGGACAATTCCCCTTCTTTCGTCACCCACTCGTGATATACTACAAAGACGAAACCAATTGTCATACTTTGAACACCCCGTGTAAAAGTTTTAAATAACGTTCATTGAAACCACAAAACGTCATTGACCCCGTCATGAAGTCAAGGTAATGTTCCAGGGCAGACGCGTTAAAGAGACGATGTCGTGCTTGCTGTGACCACGTACAAAATGCGAAAACGACGATATGGGCATGAACAACCAGAATGAAGCTATCCGGCTTTCCTGCGCGAGAAAACCAAAAGCCCTGCTATGGCTGGCAGTGGTACGTGTCCTCTATGAAAGTTAGCCGGCGGCCGTTTCCCAGGTGAAAATCATTACACTACCGTTAAGTAACCGCAAATAATATCACCTATGCTTTCCATGGCTTAAATGTCTGCTGGTTTCATTCGTTGGGTGCCGCCATGCGCCTCTCTGAAATGATTAATGCGGAGCTACGCGCATTAATCATTTCAAGAGACTGGCTACCTGCGACCAGGTTAATTATTTCTTGGGGTTTGACGTCCTAAAACCAGGATATGACTAAGAGAGGCGCCGTATTGGAGGCTTCTGAAATTTTCGACAACCTTGGGTTCTTTAACATGCACTAAAATCTAAGTACGCGGGCCTCAGACATTTTAGCCTCCATCGAAAATGTGGCAGCCGCGGCCGGCACTCAATCCCGCGACCTTCAGGTCAGCAGTCGTGCACCACAACCACTACATCATCATGGCGGGTGCCCACGACAACGTGATTACCCCAAAAGGAAGAATGGGTGTACAGCCGTCATTTTAAAGATAGGGAACAAGCGACCGCGTGGAAAATAGCCTCGAACCGTGCATGTGCCTCGGCTCAGTGGCGAAATGTGTAAATAGAGAGAGAGAGAGAGTGGTATCATTACTCTATTGCAGGGGTCTCAAACACGCGGCCCGCGGGCCGCATGCGGCCCGCGAGGCTCTTGGTTGCGGCCCGCGGCCCTCACATGACTGTCTTCGCCCAACATTTTTTTTATTTACTGATAAAGCTTGTTCATGAGCCACAGACATGACTGGTCTAAGGCATTGTCTCCGTGAGGCATCCCATGTGTTCACCTTGTTTTGAAACATGACCGTGAAACAAGAATTATACTTCACACTCAGCGTCCAGATTTGAGTCATTTTGGAGATCGGTAACTACATGTTGTTGGAATCCTGGCACCAAATCTCCTTCACAAATGACCTGAATGAGAGATATGGGAAAGTTTTCTTTCAACAGCCGGCGTTTGCAAGCAAATTGTACAACCCCCCCCCCCCCCCCCCCCGCTTTTAACTTCTGCACTGTCCCTGCCCTTGCGGGACTAAATTGCGTGACTGCGGCCCGCTGGCTAAGGTGAGTTTGAGACCCCTGCTCTATTGCCTGCAGCCCTTCATGCAGTTTTCTTTCTTTTACAGAACTGCATGCTGTTGCATTAAAAACAATCCGAAACAGTGATAGCGACGATCCGTATCGAAAACGATCCTTGTTCGTTGAAACGTCACAGGAAATGATGGATATCAAAACGAAACATAAAATACGTATGAACACATTTGCGATGGGAGTGTGCGCAGTGGAAAGCGCGACACCACTCTCTGCTTTTATTTCCAAATTTCACAGTTGTGCCTCGCCACATCTTCGGCAAGAGGCTATTTGCCATCTGCTCGCGTCTTCCCTTTTATAAAAATGACGGTTGTACGTTCAGAGGAACAGCGGCTCCAGGTCAACGCTAGCGCCGAATTCACAGTGAACCGCCGGCCGTATGTTAGTGATGTTACAACGTTGGCCAGGCTTGTCTGTTTTGACGAGAGTAATTAAGCAACAGAAATCCTGCTTCAGCCCAGTTAGACAAAGGCTGAAAGATTGGCCTCTTTTCCCATTCTCACAGCTTGACCCCGTACGACTACAGTCGCTACGGGAACTTTGCTGGGCCCACGTGTGCGACGCTCCATCTGAGGAAATATTGTGCCATTGGCTGTCATCCTGGTGGTTTGTGTGTTAGTGTGATTGGCTTACTGATAGGAAGGAGGACCGGTAACTGAAGTGCCACTACGACGGTTCTGAGGGAGAAAGGACTCTCTGGGCCGGCCCAGGGAAGAATGGCTCATCCAGTCGCTTGTCGCTGAGCTTTTTAACGTGACCTTTTAGTATGTAAATCAGTTTTCTAAAAGTGAACCCGAGCACTCTGACGCACTACACGTGTACTATGGGCCCAGTGAGACATCGGCGAGAACACAGCCCTCTTCTCTCGAATATTTTTGGCAAGAAAATTGTGAGACAGCACATGCTGGCTTCTCATTTCTTTACCCGCACAATGTGCCAGCGTAGCATCGATCACCGGTCTTGTGAAAGGTGCGCTGCGCTTCGGCTTCTTTTTACTTTTGGTCGTTGTATTCCCAATAGTTCAACTCTAGTATAGTTAGTGCTACTAAGACAAAATGAGTGAAGGTGACCTAGCGCGAGCATGTATCGCTCCGAACGAGACGCATATTAACCCGTTCGCGTAGCCCCTGATCTTTCACGCGCTTTAATTTTAGTCACTGCCACTCCGGCTGCCGTCAGAAGCTGCTTGGGAAGATGGCGAGAACCAAGCCACCATTCTTCCTAAATCAATCTCCAACCCATTAGTGCTCATTGGTAGCATATAATTACCGTGGACGACAAAATGAATCAATTATCTAACTATATACCACTATGCCGGCGGTGTACCAGACGGCATAATTCTCATACATAGACTCTACAATGAAATGAAATGAAATGTCGTGTCCACCGGATTTAATATTAAACAATGTCTTCTGAATTTTATACGCCTGCAACAAACATATCCGCAGTTCCATCATGATTCACTTAGAGTAAGATACGCTCAACACCGTTCCAATGCGCCAGTGGTACGGGTGTACCAGTGGTGAGACGACTGACTGTAGTGCCACCTTCTGTCTGGTGTAAGGAGTGGTGTTCGGCGGGTGTCGTTACGGTAGCTGGCTCCTGCCGTCGTCAACATAGCCGATGATTTCCAGTGAAGAGATGCGTTCTTACAAGAAGGAACGTTGGTTTATTTACATGATAGATGAATGAGTGAACGAACGAATGAACTAATTGCAAAAGTCTTCGGCTTTTATGGCCCCTCCCTTCTGTCAACCTTGAGGTCCGAAGAAGGCGGTGACTCAGCTCCCGCGAATCAGGTGCCTTGACGTCTCAGCGTTGCGCCCACAAGAAAGGTAGAAGAATTGGGCCATCCGTTGATGAGGAGCATGGCCGAGATGTCCAGAGGGGCGCGCAAGCCCACCACACAAAGATGTACCCGGCCCACGCCTCAAAGACTCGATTCTGTAACGCACGGCGAAGAGGATGAGTCCGAAGGATCGTGGGCGAGAGGTAGATGACCTCTCAGGAGAAGATGGCCGCTGCCCCGAACACCTGCAGGCGCTAAGGCAGTAGCCAGGTGCTGGGTGGATAGGAGCGTCTCCAGCGGCGCCATCCTACGCCATCAAACGGTCGGTGCCCTCGGAGGAGATGCTAGCTTCTGTCACGAACACGTGCAGGCGTTCAGGTGCTGGATCCATGAGAACATCAACAAAGGCGTCGTCTCACGTTGTCCGACCCCGCTCAAAACAATGGTGTTCGTGATACCTCTGTCGGGTTCCTCGTAGCCCGACCACAGCGATCTGCCTGGCCCACCTGACATGTGAGCACAACACGTGCAGGAAAACGCGGGGCTCCGCGCCTCCGACTAAGCGCCGATACAGGGGAGAAAGCATTCCGGCAGCCAGGTTGACGCACAAGGGCGTCTGGCACGATGAGCTCCTGGGCTCCCGTAATAGTGGAAGCTAAAAAAGAAGCGTTGTTGAATGAAGTGGTTTTGTGGCGCACATGATAAGTTTTGCAAGCTCATTTATGAAGAGCAAATAAAGCTGCGTTCAGCGAGGGAATGCCGCCAGAAATAATTGAATGGGCAGCGTGAAGTTGGGTCTGCAGTATTAAATGCGAAGAATTTCTTAGCGAACTTCGGCGACTTTGAGCGTATCTATCTATCTATCTAGCTATCTATCTAGCCGCCTACGACTTTCTGCTCTCCTGGCCGTATCGTTAATGGGATTTATACCAAATTTGGTATGGCATAACATGACTGTACGACGAACATAAATGGCTGGTCATATCATGAAAATCATGACTAACTTGTCATGAAAAGTATGATTTACATGCCACGCTCATGGCGCGCTCGCGGCCGTTTCGTTAGCTTGACATACACCAAATTTGGGATTGAGTGAGATGACTGTATGACGAACATAAATGACAAGTGGTAATATGAAAATCATGACTTCATGAGCGACATTACTTGCATTCCACGCTCATGGCGCGCTCGCGGCCGTTTCGTTAGCTTGATATACACCAAATTTGGTATTGAGTGACATGACTCTATGGCGATCATAAATGACAAGCCGTAATATGGAAATCATGAAATGTCATGAGCGACATGACTTGCATTGCCACGCTCATGGCGCGCTCGCTGGCCGTTTCGTTAGCTTCATATACACCAAATTTGGTATTGAGTGACATGACTCTATGACGAACATAAATGACAAGTCGTAATATAGAAATCATGACTTGTCATGTGCGACATGACTTGCATTCCACGCTCATGGCGCACTCGCGGCCGTTTCGTTAGCTTGATATACACCAAATTTGGTATTGAGTGACATGACTGTATGACGAACACAAATGACAAGTGGTAATATGGAAATCATGACTTCATGAGCGACATGAATTGCATCCAACGCTCATGGCCCGCCCGCGGCCGTTTCGTTAGCTTGATATACACCAAATTTGGTATTGAGTGACATGACTGTATGACGAACATGAATGACAAGTGGTAATATGGAAATCATGACTTGTCATGTGCGACATGACTTGCATGCCACGCTCATGGCGTGCTCGCGGCCGTTTCGTTAGCTTGAGATACACCAGTTTGGTATTGAGTGACATGACTGTATGACGAACATAAATGACAAGTGGTAATATGGAAATCATGACGTCATGAGCGACATGACTTGCATTCCACGCTCATGGCGCACTCGCGGCCGTTTCGCTAGCTTGATATACACCAAATTTGGAATTCAGTGACATGACTGTATAATGAACATAAGTGGCAGGTGGTAACATGAAAATCTTGGCATGCATGCCACGCTCATAGTGCGCTTGCGTCCAGTTCGCTAGCTTGACATACACCAAAATTGGTATATCGCGACGTGACTGTATGACGAACATAAATGACAGGTCGTAAAATGTAAAACATGACATGCAAATTAATGTAAAGCATGATTTGCTCCTTCCTGGCTGCTTCGCATTACATCGATTCCCACAGTGCGTGGGATCTGCCGGCTTTTTTTGTTTGTTTGTTTGTTTGTTTGGCTCTTACTCTTTGTCCTCTCTCATGCCGCGCGCCTGGCGCGCCGTTCTTTTTAGATGTGAAGCATCTTATGCTTGGGGCTATGTCCGCCCCTCCAGCGTCCCGCGTCCTCGTACCCCGTCCGGCGTCCGGCCACTTTCATGAAGTAGGGATGCACCCATTATGCGAACCAGAACACTGTAGTAATATGAAGGCCGTTAACCACTACCACAGTCATCAGAGTCATGGCCGAGAGCAGAGAGAGGCTGCTTAGCAATGGCTAGGCAGGTAGTGTCTGTCGCCCAGGTTGACCCCATTCCTTCATCTTGCTTGCATGTGTTTGGAGGGGGTTTAGTCCGTCCCTCCTTCCCGCGTCCCACACCACAACAGCGCATGCGCGTCCCCTCCCCCACTCTCTCTCCTCTAGGAATCCTCTACTGTACGGAAGCGGCCCCCCGCGTCCCCCCCCCCCAGCGCATGCGCGTCCCCTCCCCTATCCTCTCCTACGCTCACCCCCTTTCTCTACTCTAGGAAGTCATCTACTCTAAGAAGCGGCGCCCGCGTTCCCACATCCCGACAGCGCATGCGCGTCCACTCCCCCCTCTCTCCTCTAGGAATCCTCTACTCTGCGGAGCGGCTCCCGCGTCCCACACCCCCCACAGCGCATGCACGTCCCCTCCCCCCCTCTCTCTCCTCTCCTACGGTCCCCCCCCGTCCTCTCCTCTAGGAATCCTCTACGGAGCGGCGCGCACGACAGGTGGTGTGACAGCTACATACTCCGCTGTGGGCTCCACGGTAGTTCCGCGGTATGAAAATGATAGAGCGCGCGCGCATCATTCTCCTGTGCAGCGCCGCGATGAGCGCACGGACCGCTGACGTGAAATGAGAGCGGCGAAGTTCCTCCCACTCAAGCTAATTTTCTCCCCGCTGCTTCGCATCCACACATGGTTCCCTTTAGTGGGAGATGGGGGAATTTTAGATGCGAAGCATCTTGTGCTCGGGGCTATGTCCGTCCCTCCCGCGTCCGGCGTCCCGCGTCCGGCCACTTTCATGAAGTAGGGAAGCACCCATTATGCGAACCAGAACACTGTAGTTATATGAAAGGCCGTCAACCACTACCACAGCACAGAGAGGCTGCTTAGCAATGGCTGGGCAGGTGGTGTCTGTCGCCCAGGTTGACCCCAATTCCTTGATCTTGCTTGCATGTGTTTGGAGGGGGGGCTTATTCCGTCCCTCCTTCCCGCGTCCCGCATCCCACACCACCCCAGCGCATGCGCGTCGCCTCCCCCCTCTCTCTCCTCTCCTACGCTCACCCCCTTTTAGATGCGAAGCATCTTATGCTCGGGGCTCTGTCCGTCCCTCCCGCGTCCGCCGTCCCGCGTCCCGCGTCCGGCCACTTTTATGAAGTAGGGAAGCGAACCAGAACACTGCAGTAATATGAAGGCCGTCAACCACCACTACAGTCATGGGAGTCGTGGCCGAGAGCACAGAAAGGCTGCTTAGCAATGGCTAGGCAGGTGGTGTGTGTCGCCCAGGTTGACTCCATTCCTTGAGTCATGGCCGAGAGCACAGAGAGGCTGCTTAGGAATGGCTAGGCAGGTGGTGTCTGTCGCCCAGGTTGACCCATTCCGTAATCTTGCTTGCATGTATTTGGAGGGGGGCTTTGTCCGTCCCTCCTTCCCGCGTCTCACACCACCACAGCGCATGCGCGTCCCCTCCCCTATGCTCACCTACTCTCACCCTCTTCCTATACTCTAGGAATCATCTATGGAGCGGCGCCCGCGTCCCACATCCCCACAGCGCATGCGCGTCCTCTCCCCCCTCTCTCCTCTAGGAATCCTCTACTCTACGGAGCGGCTCCCGGCGTCCCACACCCCCCACAGCGCATGCACGTCCCCTCCCCCTCTCTCTCCTCTCCTACGGTCCCCCCCCCGTCCTTTCCTCTAGGAATCCTCTACGGAGCGGCGCGCACGATCGGTGGTGTGACAGCTGCATACTCCGCTGGGGGGCGCCACGGTAGTTCCGCGGTATGAAAATGACGGAGCGCGCGCACCTCATTCTCTCCCGTGCAGCGCCGCGATGAGCGCCCGGACCGCTGCCGTGAAACGAGAGCGGCGATGTTCCTCCCGCTCAAGCTAATTATCTCCCCGCTGCTTCGCATCCACACATGGTTCCCTTTAGCGGGAGATGGGGATTTTTTTTCTCCTCTAAGAATCCTCTACTCTACGGAGCGGCTCCGGCGTCCCACATCCCCACAGCGCATGCGCGTGCTCTCCCCCCTCTCTCCTCTAGGAATCCTCTACTCTACGGAGCGGCTCCCGCGTCCCACACCCCCACAGCGCATGCAGGTCCCCTCCCCTATCTCTCCTCTCCTACGGTCCTCTCCTCAAGGAATCCTCTACGGTAGCGGCGCGCACGACAGGTGGTGCGACAGGTGCATATTCCGCTGGGGGCGCCACGGTAGTTCCGTGGTATGAAAGTGCGCGCGCCTCATTTTCTCTCCTGTGCAGCGCCGCGATGAGCGCCCGGACCGCTGCCGTGAAACGAGAGCGGCGACGTTCCTCCCGCTCAAGCTAATTATCTCCCCGCTGCTTCGCATCCACACATGGTTCCCTTTTTTTAATGGGGTAACGTGTCTTGACTGTGTTACCCACAGAGATCGTTGTCCGTGTGCGACAGGGCCTGTTCATTGTAACGCTTTGAGCGAACATTCATTAGCATCGCGCCCTTGATAGGACTTGAGGCACCATCTAGTCCAAAATAGGGCGACCTAGCGCAAGCGCAGACGAAACATGCCACGAAAACAGTGATGTTTTGTCAGCGGGATATGAGCTGGGGGCTTCCACTACAGAAAGCTGATGCACTGGACCACACTGGACACAACATTAGAGGATCATAGTTGATAGAGCGGAATATTTCACCCTTATGAACGTCCCGTACGGTGCTGAGCCGTGCTCCCGCAGGTGTTCCTGTAGATAGCAACATTCTATTCTTCTTCACCTTCAAAAACCGCTTTTCGTTCATGCAAGCATGGGACATTTTCACAGATGCTTGGCGCTTTTTCCTCAACGCGGACTGTCACTGCAAAATTTCGCTTTTGGAAATGACCGCGTTGACGCGCTTCTATCCGTAGTTACACATCCACCACCAGAAAACAGGCATGTACAGTTGAACCTCTCAATAATGAAAGCCCTCAAGAAGGACACTCTCGCGGCAAGGAAGAAATCTGGCGTCCCTGGCGAACGTCCATAGAGTTCACTGCATTTGCCCCCTCTCGGCAGCGAAAAAAATTTAGGAAGCACACTCGCAAAGCCGATGTTTCAGGTAGTGATCCGCAACATTTTTTTAACGCTTAAGCCAGCTGGATACCTAGAAGTTTGAAGATTGCAGCAGCGCTCATTCGACAAGTCGGGCACACGCGTTTCCGCAAACAAGCATCGGAGCAACCATTGCTGTTTACATTCGGTCGGATGATGATGATAACAAGAAGACTTGTTTCTATCGCTGCGAACAAATTTTCCTAACGCATCCGTTGGCAACCACGCCGGCGCACGACGTTTCAAGTGACGGCACCCGCGAAAGTGACGTCATGTCGACACCCATTCTCTAGATGGTTATGGTGGCTAAGACTGTTAAACTGCTTGTTGCTGCATCGCGTCTGTCCGTCTGTACGTGGAGTACTCCCACGCTTTGTTTACGGGTTGTGTTTGGCTTCTCGGAAAGATGCCGTTTCCTATTAAAAAGTTTTTTACGCTTCATGAGAAGTCTACAATCATCGCCGGAGGGGAGAAAGGCAGAAAAAAAACGCAGCTATCACCCAGGAGTTCACTATCCCACGCAGCTCGCTGTCTACAATTCTCAAATTGAAAGACAGCATAAGATCAGTGACTTCATAAAATAAATTTTGGTTTAGTTGTGTTTGAAGTGAAGCAGTGTCTTGTGGAATCCGTTGTCATACATCCAACGGTCATAACCTGGTCGTGCCACTGTAGTGAAGGCCGCCTAAGAGGAGGCTCCGACTGTGACCATTGGCATGCCAACATAAGAGTGTTCATTCATTCAAACGGTTTTGAAACACTGTGCCTGAGCGCGAAACTATAAATGGATGACAAGCTGTAATCGCTCTGCTACAACGATCATTACCGTCCATTTAGACGGAGACTTTGGCTGCACGCAGGTCAGTACGGCAATGTTGACGTTCAGGTTACGAAGACTGCATTAGGTGATACCGATGCATTTTTTTTACTATATCAACGGCCCAATAAGTCGCACAAGCAAAAAAAAAACAAAAAAAAAACATGGCGGAGCTCTCCATCCTAGCAATCGGTATAACACAAAAGGAAACCGTGTTTTCACAGAAGTTCTTGATTGTTTATTGTGCATAGATACACGACAGTTTTCACAATGTCTATTGGTGTTTGGCAGCTACGTCACCGCTTGACATGACTGCACATACGTTGACGCCTAGTGGCCCATCTTCATCCCAACGAATAACGTCCGTTATCATGATTGAATTGTTGTGGTGGCCGAACTTGTTAAGATATACCTGGACACAGCATATCGTGCTTCCCGCGCAAAAATGGCATTGGTAAGCTCATATTAAACACTTGTGCTCATTGTGCACTTAAAGAAACCGTCGTCAACTGAGGAGAGAGAAGGCAAGGTACACGCTCTCCAGTAATAGGATAACCTATGCCTGCGCGCATGTATACGCTACCGCCTTGCGATTCAGAAACGCGGGAGGCAGAGGTTCAGAGCTTGAGCTGTGAACGCGCGAAGGCGTTCCGCTTCCCCCTGGCGTCTGTCTCGCCCCACCAAGGCATGATATTCGCCCGTACACGTCGTTACCGTTATGCTGCGCTTATTGCAGCAGTTATGTTAATCGGCGTCATCGCACTAGAAGCAGTAGCTGGCGGAGAAATACTACAAGTGTATGTGGAAGCTGCACTACTCTGACGATGAGCCGTCACACCCTAACATGACGCGAAAGGCAAAATCACGTAGCTGCGTTTAGGGCGTCTCCTCGATGCCAGCGCGGCCAGCGTTCCTTCGCTGGCATCGAGGCCCTCAAACCGCCGAATTGCGTCTTTACCGAAGCGCTCACTGTTGTCGCTCGCGAATGTTATGACGCAGTACTTCACTTCACCGCTGCCTGAAGGTGGCACCCCCCCCCCCCCCCCCACACACACCCCGCAAGCACAAGCACCACGCGAGCAAGACTGGGGGGTAAATATCGCCCATTTGTGCAGCCTCGCACAAGCGTATCGGAAGAGCAGCGGTGAATGATTAGTACGTTCACTCCCAGGTCATTCGCGTTAACGAAGCTTTTTCTTCTAGTTTTTCCATGCAACCTTTACTGTGGACTTTGACCAACGCCATATCCGTGACGCAAATACGTCAATGACGTTAAATGGACCCCTCCCCGGCATAGAACACTTTCGTGTTTAAAAAATTTTAGAAAAAAAAATAAGTTTAATTGAATACATTTGATAGTTTGGGTTGGTTTATGGGGTTTAGGATAATCCCAAGGCAACTCAGGGTACGAGAGACGCCGTAGTGGAAGACTCCAGATAGTTAACACCACGTGGGCTTTTTTTAACGAATACCAGCGTCGCACAGCACATGGGTGTACAAAATTTCGCCTTCATGATAATGTGACCACCACAGCCGGGATTAAACCCACGTTTATTGAGTCAGCAGCCAAGCATGTGCAAATTTAATGGCTGTTAAATGCGAAGCATTTCTTAGCGAACTTAGGCGACTTTGAGCGTATCTATCTATCTATCTTTATAGCCACCTACGACTTTGTGCTCTCCTGGCCGTACCGTTAATGGGATTTATACCAAAATTGGTGTGGCAAAACATGACTGTATAACAAACATGAATGACTGGTCATATCATGAAAATCGTGACTAACTCGTCATGAAATGTATGATTACACACCACGACCATAGTGCTCCTGAGACCGTTTTCTTAACTTGATATATCCAAAAATTGGTACGATGAGACATTTCTGCATGACTAACCTAAATGACAGGTGGTAATATGAAAATCACGACCTGCATGTAATGTACATCATGATTTACATGCCACGCTCATGGCTCGCTGACGGCCGTTTCGCTAGCTTGATGTACACTAAATTTGGTATTGCGTGACGTGACTGTATGAGGAATACAAATGCCAAGTGGTCATATGGAAATCATGACATGTCATGTGGAACAAGACTTGCATGCCACGCTCATGACATTCTCGGGGCCGTTTCGCTAGCTTGATATACACGAAATTTGGTATTGTGTGGCGTGACAATGACCAGCATAAATGACAAGTGGTAATATGGAAATCATGACATGTCATGTGCAGCATGACTTGCATGCCACGCTCATTGTACTCCGGTGGCCATTTCGTAGCTTGATGCACACCAACTTCGGCATTCAGCGACGTGATTGTATGACGAGCATAAATGACAATTAGTAATATGGAAATCACGACATGTCATGTGCAACATGACTTGCATGCCACGCTCATGACATTCTCGTGGCCGTTTCGGTAGCTTGATATACACCAAGTTTTTAAGGCGAAAGCCTTTAATGTCTCCTGCTCACGTCCGTCCGTCCGGTCGTCCGTGCCAGGGTGCCAGGTGAGCGCCGGGTTGCGTAAACGAACGCCGGTCGCGCTGGACTCTACAGCGTTCGCGCTTTGCTTGCGTAGCGTCGCTCTGCCCAGCGTCTCTAATCATGCAACGAGGGAGACGCGGGCATCACGTTCCATTCTGACCGACCCCGTCTCAGTGGGCACAGGCGTTCGAAGAACGCACTTTGGAATTGACAAAGTGTCCATCAATTTAAACGCTGGGACGTGGATGGCGTCTGCACGATGCGCAAAGCGCAAGAATACGAACGCATGCAAAATGGAGGCAGATTGGTCTCGCGTCTCGCTGCGATTCGAGGTAAAAAATTTAAGCGCACATAAGTGGCAGGTGGTAACATGAAAATCTTGGCATGCATGTCATCTAGAATGCCATTTACATGCCACCCTTATGGTGCGCTTGCGTCCAGTTTGCTAGCTTTTTATATACACCAAAATTTGTATTGCGCGACGTGACTGTATGACGAACACAAATGACAGGTCCTAACATGTAAATAATGACACTCATAATATGTACAGCATGATTTGCTCCTTGCTGGCTGCTTCGCATTACACTGATTCCCACGGTGCGTGGGATCTGCCGGTGTTTTTTTTTAATGCATGCTTTCTTACCTGAGATAGCGGTGGACACAAAAATGAAACCAGTTTTTCCTGCCATTGTTTCTTCGCAGATGCGTGAGGTTTATGTATCCGACGAGAAATGCCCTAAAACCACGAAAAAACATACAGTGATATACAAGTTTGCGAAGGACTGAATTCGGAAGCAACATTGTAATACAGCTTTTTTTGCGCGAACGCTTTCTTCGGGATCAGTTGGCTAATTGTAATCTCATTATACTATTTTAGTTAAAGGTAAAAATAGAAGAAAAACTCATGTTTTCTTGAAGGAGCAGTGACATCAAATTTCAAACTCGAGATGTGGCGTTCACTCGATTGCTTGGTATGCATGAGTTTTTTTAGCGAAGTATGAATTGCGTCCGTTACGTAGAAGTTATTCTATATCGAGCGCAAAGAGCGTACAAAGGCTCAACGGCGCGTTCATCTCATGCAACATGGACACTATTTTGACGTGTTCAGCTAGCTCATAGGCCACGCCTCAGGCCCTGAGTGACGATGCGCGAGCAGCGCTGACGTCGAGAAGTTTAGTGTTGTCATCGTGGTGCCTACTTGTGGTACCGCCTGGCGGCGACGCCAGGCTGCCTGGCAACGGCGTCGCTTGTTTTGTTTCGCTTGGTTCGTGCAGCGCGTTCATGTGAATCCTGTGTTTTCATTGTGCCGCTTCGGGTGATCTGTCGTGGAGTTGTGAGCGCGAATGTGATTATTCGAAGCTACGATCTCCATCGCATTACGTGCCAGCATGCGACGTGAAACCGTTGTGCGCTGCAATCGTGCTCTTCAAATAAGAGAAAAAGCAAAAAGTTTGCTGCACCATTGCGAAGCGCTACCACCACAACGCGCTCACGGAAACAAAACGCCAGGCCTCCGCGTTTCACTTTTTTTTTAGGAACACGGAAGCTTCGGGCGAGTTTCTAAGACATTTTGTAACAACTTTGTTGTCGCGTTTCAGTCTGTGAGCAGTAAGTATACACTACAATTGACACACATGGCGACATTCACTAACTGACCAGTTATTACGACACATTGGTTATGCTTAGGTAGACGCAAACACGACAATAAGTGATCAAAGTGCACCAATACAGAACGTATGGTTCAGAGAAATATCATTTCACACAAGTAACTTGTACACAACGTTCATATCCGTAGTTGTGACATGTATTGCCAGCCAGCATGGCCCAAGCACGCGTCTCCAGCTGCCTCCTCGTCGCTGCTGGGTCGGGCGTCGATATCATAATCACTACTCTGAAGGGGATCGAACCGCAAATGATTCGCCACGTCGCGAATCGCAGCGATTCCATATTCCTCAGTGTTTTCATCGTCGCTTCTGGACGCTCTTGACGGCGGCGACGACGATGGGGGTGGCGAACACGTGCCTACACGTGCGCGCTGAGCAGACGAAATGTAAGCTGAAACTCGCGTCACCATTTCGTGTGGCCACGTGATCAGATGGGGCGTGACCGCGGGAGGTGACCGCTTGGCAGCGCTGAAAATTGGCGGGCTTTGCCAACACCACCTAGAACTAGAGAAGGCCTGAACAGGGCTTCGTGACGTCATCGCAGTGAGATCAGCCTAAAAGCTGGCTTCACCTTATACAAGTTTTATCATTCCAACATGCAGTTTTGACGGCATAATTTTTTTTCCTTGCGACTTCTATGATACAGAAAATATTTTTACTGCCGGGTATTTTGACGATGCTTAAAAAACGTAGGCTTGAAATAATTCACCAGGCTCTTCATAGCCGAACACAATAAATTTATAACAATGCACAGCTATTTCATGCACTTTGAACAGGCATCAATTTTCTTTTGACACACATTTATTCCATGACACATAATGCATGCAGCCAGAAGACTCCTCATGATATTTTAGTGTTGACGCCAGCCTCCTTGCATATGAGAGGAAAGCATTATCTTGTTGCTCCCTGGATGGGCTAGCATTGTAAGAAGCGCAAATGCGTCTTATTGTTTTGTGATGTGGAAGCTTGAGTTTTGCTGCACTTCTGATGAATCTGTATGCATGTGGCGATATAGTGTACACAAGGCTGCAGAGCACAAGAAAGTCAGCTGGGTAAATTGATGCTTTGGTGAGGAGAACTTGAAGCTGCTGTGTCACAAATTTGATAACTTGCACTTCCCACTCACGTGGAAGAGCTGATAACGATAGTTGCTCCAGGAGTGCGCCAAGAAGCTTCAGCAGAATCTCGAACTCATGTCCATTCTTTGAAGAATCCTTCATGATATCCTCCATGTCCCACAAAACTTTCTGAAGCACTCTGAAGTGAGAGATCGTCGAGGGAAGCACAGATCAACCTAGGTTTTCCAACCTCATTTCACCCCGACATAAACCGCCAAAGAAAGGTCCGAGGACACTGTCACCGCAAAATGCACAACTGGCGCTTCTTGGTTGCGGAAGCTGACAAAAAGTACTTGTGCTTTGAGTGACGACCTTGCTCCAGAAATCAGTAAGAGAGAGACCACCCACTGCTTTCAATAGGTCTCCGAAACTGGCGATGGCATTCTTCTTTTCTTCTGCTTCGTGATACTGCACTGATAACTTTATAGCTTTCTGTAATGCTTCTGCATCAAGACGAGCGCGCTTTTCTTCGGGGCTCTCACGTGCTGCAGTTACTTGTCGAGACAAGTAGGCAGGACAATTGGGAAAGATGCTTGGGATTGCAGAAGGCTTCAATCGCGTCAGTTTGAGGGGTACTTCAATTACTTTTCCAGTCATGCTGTCGGTATAGTTCGTCGAGTTCACGAAGTCACTTTCATGGAAGCGGTGCTCACAGACCTGCAATGAAAGCACAAGAACGAAGTATAAGACGGAAGCGACGTTTTACAGAATTATAAGATCCTAGCAAGCCGCTTGTACAGACTAAGGCAGTTGTTGCTTTATATCTCTGCTTCAGTACGGCAACCACGACACAGCCATGAAGAACGCTGTGCGAATCTCGATTTGGGATGTTAAGCCGCGAGCCATCGTTAATTCTGCACTTGGATGCATGGCGGACACAGGAATCGTAATATCACATTTATCGTAACTACGCCCTGTACATCGTCTATTCGATGTAGTCAATTTTACTGTCGAACACATAGCGCGAAATAAATTTATGATTAGCCAGACCCGCAATTGACGCCTATACGTTGCATTATACACTTAAAAGCACGAACACATAACAAAATTACGCTGAAACTGTGTCTGTACAATTTTCATTCCTTGAAGTGTATAGTGCGTCGTAAGAGATGCAAGTATCACGCAATACAATCAACTAAACCTTGCTCTCACGAGAAGTACGACCGGCGAAAAGCAAACGGGAACATGTGCTTACCACTGTGTACTTCGTAGGTACGAAGTTTTCCCGTCGCACAGCCTTCGTCCACGCTGCATTTTGTGCGGGGTCCGACGGAATCCTGTACACGCGGGCTGGCGGTCCGTTAGGATAGTTTGACCGACAGTTCGGTGCGCAGCAGCACCAAGGCATTTTCGACGGCACGGCAGCAAAGATCTGTGCCGTACCGCTGAGCCTCCTGTGTACAAGGAAAGACACCGACTAAAAGCAGCGCTTCCGCGAAATGGTGCCAACGTTGCCAGACGCTGAGGCTGACGCCGCTAGCATCAACACTCTTTGTATTCGGGCCTGCATTATATAGCAATTCTTACTCGGTACTGCACCACATGATTGGGCGATGATGCGAATAGACGTATATATAATGTTTCTTATGCTTTTCAAAAAAAAAAAAAAGGCTTATGGATACCACATTCAATGAACAGTTTTCCTTTCTTAACGCGCGTGCTGACCACATACGAAAGCCAAGCCAAGTCGTGCCGGTCTTCGCAGGTGCGTGTGCTGCGTCGGCGCTTTGACAGAAAGCCCGCCGATCCGCCCGCATATCTCACTTTGGTGACGTAGCGCCGTGGAGAGGAGGGCTTGCACCGGCCTTCTCTTAGTTCTAGGTGGTGTTGGCTTTGCTCCCGTTTTGTATAGCGTTCGATACTGGTCAAAGTAATCATTATTACATATATTAATTCGTCCCTCTGTTGCATTATCAGTACGGAATCGTTACTAAAGGATCGATAACCTACACGTTGACGCAAAAAACGCGACATGCGTAAAGTTGATGTCACTGCTCCTTTAATTTACCGTAATCGAAAGATGCGAAGACTGTAGTAAAAAGTGCGCACGCAGTTAACATTTTTCATGAAAATAAAGGAATGTCTCGCGCTTAAATTTCATGAGAAGTGAATTATAGCGCAGTGGTGTCGTAGTGACGATTTAGAATACTGCATTACTTGTAATCCTGGCGTTTTTATTTGCTGAAAAATGTTCCTTCGCGCATGAAATGTATGATAGCTTATTTTGTTTCCTTATTGTAAGACCTAGCACACCATGCCACAATTTCAATGTGAAAAGAAGTTCACCAGATTATGTTTCGCGATTTTTTTTGTTACGGTAGTGTGTTACAGACGACGCGTTTTAATGGTGTGGAACAAAGCTGCGAGCTTTCTGCTAGAAACACATAATATCAAGCACAACATTATTTACTTCAGTAGCTGCCGGAAAGTAGAAACGCGGGCTATTTCAGCGCTGCATTTCTCTATAATCACACTGAGTGTTTCATGAAATGTGTGTGAAAATTTATCCGCCCCCCCCCCCCCCCCAAAGAAAAACATACAAATGTTCAAGTTACCTACGTCACTATATTTTGTGGTGGCTTGCATCTAAAGCTGGGTGCAGTCATTGATTACGACAGGAATTAAACAAAGTTAGGCTAAATAACATTTTAATTAGTGAAGACAGGTGGCTGCGTCCAATGCGAAAATTGTAGCCCTTCCTCCAAAGAACCTGTTGCAGCTTTCAGAGCTCACAAAAGCAGCCACAAGAAATTACTAGCGAGTAATGAAGTCTGATCAATTTCTTGGATGAAAATTGAAACCGACACTCGGAAGAGCGCAACTGCTACACTTTTCCGAGGCGTCCGGAATGAGCGAGCGTCGTACCATCCATCTATTGAATTCTGTTCGTGGTTTTGCGGGCCTCGTTTGCGATTAGAGCACGTGTACCGCACGTACCTTAAAGGGGTCCTGCAACACTTTGTCAGCATGGCCAGAAAACGCTGCCAATCAGTGGTCAAGGAGGCTCCTTTGAACATGAGAGTGGTACATAGCGCAGCACGCGGTCTGGCATTTCCGTGTTTTTTCTATTTCTTTCGGTTTATTTATATAATCATCAAGATGCTCGAAGAAGAAGAGGAAGAAGGCTTCTCTTTGGCGTCGGCGCGCGCTCAGATGGTTTTGTGTGCTTTCTGCCAAGCTAAGACAGCATACGATGATGACTGGTGACAACATACGACAGCCCAGCCCCCCTCAAGTGCTCCGCACTTAAAATAAAAAAAAGTGAAGGTCACGACGCGCCCGTGACGCAACTTCTTCCGCCCGGGCCATGCCTCTCTGCTTAGCTCCCATCGCACTCGTCGGGACGAAAAGAGAGAAAAAGCAATTTCAGCCTGCGACAAATACTCCGCTCCCACTTGACAAATTCTAAAATTTCTTTGCCGTCGTTGGTTCGTGAGGCAATGCAAGCTATTCAAGAGTTACTTGGAAAAGTGTTGTGGGACCCCTTTGACAAATGCAGAATAACTAACACCACGGCCATCACCGTTGTGAACAGTGACATTCTGGGCGTGGGGTAGTTAAACTTATCGAAACTTCGGTTTCGGTTTTGCCGGTGAATTAAGGTGAATTTCATTGCTCTGCAATAATTACTAGAGGCAGACTTCTCAAAATCTCAAAGCGGAAAGGGCCTTTTCGCCGGATATGCAGCAGTTCTTTTTATTTGACGGGACCACCTGTCTCTGGAAATTAAAAAAAATCGGTTAATTTATTTTATTTGGTTAATGCCGTAGTGGGATGTCGTGTCGACGGAAGGACGAACTGCAACATTAAAACGTAACAGCTGTGTATTCGCTTAGTAGCAGCAGCTGGTGAGCATATCGACGCTGCACTCGCCTGGCTGGCGAAGGAACAATTATCTTCCAAACAGGACAACCTGTTTTTCTAGCCAGCGCCGGTGTCGTATACCTCGGGTGACGCTGCGGAAACGCTGTGTTTAATGGGAATGCAGTGAAACGACAGCATGTGTTACGCCGGGCTGAAAAATAGCAAGGCGAAGGCTGCACGGGAAAATGGGCAGTCTGTGTCGCCATACCGCAATTGCTTTGTATAGTCCTCTTGAGATGTCTGGCATCACAGAAAAAAAAATTGAAGGACACTTTGTACATTCTAAAGTGTGTTCGGCGAAAGCGTGTGGCCGTTCCACTGACTATGCCATGTCTTTTTTTTCTTTTACACTCTCAGTGGGATAACACACAAAGCGAATATGTGCGTGTTTTCTTTTTAAATTTTTTACCGTGAGTCGCAACGAGACGCGAGACTAATCTTCCTCCGTTCGCATGCGTTAGTATTTTCTCGCGCTTTGTGCATCGTGCAAACGCCATAGCGTTCCAGCGCTTAAATTGACGGGCCCTTTGTAAATTCGAAGGTGTATTCCGTGAACGCCTGTGTCCATTGAGACGGCGTCGGTCAGAATGATTGCAAACGCTGGGCACAGCGAAGCTACGCAAGCAAAGAGCGAGCGCTGTAGAGTCCGACGCGACCGGCGTCTGTTTGCTCATCCCGGCGGCCACCTGGCTCCGTGCCAGAGCTCGGATGGACGGGACGGACGGACATGGACGGACGGACGGACGGACGGACGGACGGACGGACAGACAGACAGACAGACAGACAGACAGACAGACAGACGGATGGACGGACGGACGGACGGACGGATGGACGGACAGACGGACGGACGGACACCGGACCGACAGACGGACGGACGGACGGACGGACGGACAGACGGACGGACGGATGGACGGACGGACGGACGGACGGACGGACACCGGACCGACAGACGGACGGACGGACGGACAGACGGACGGACGGACGGACACCGGATGGACGGACGGACAGACGGACGGACAGAAGGACGGACGGATGGATGGACGGACGGACGGACGGACTGACGGACGGACGGACGGACGGACGGACAGACGGACGGACGGACGGACAAACGGACGGACGGGCGGATGGACGGACGGACTGACAGACGGACGGACGGACGGACACCGGACGGACCCCGGACCGACGGACGGACGGACGGACAGACGGACGGACTGACGGACACCGGACGGACGGACAGCGGACGGACGTGAGCATGAGACATGAAAGGCTTTCGCCTTTAAAATTGGGGGGACCCTTAAGCTTCGCCTTTAAGAGTTGAACGCGATAGCGATATCCTGTCCCTAGAGCGTACTTCAATCACTTAGTGCATACTATGTAATGGGTAGCATGCTTTAAACCAGGAGCAATTATGCGCGGCAAATGTGGGAAATGTTTTCGAACTTGCTATGCACCCACTACGTGGTGTTAAGGGAATACGCGCAGTAAGGGTGTGTGCCGTTTGTAATGGGTGGCTGGCTTTAAATTATGAAATCGTTATGATAGTCTCATATCCTGACGGCCGATGGCAATCTACGCTTGTACCACGCAATATTCCTGGGATATTACATCTTATATTGCGACGCCTATAAAAAGACGCTTGCGTTTGCGAAGCATGAAAGTTATTTTCACTGCATTTCCAAGCAGAGGAAGTTATTTTCACATTATTCCCAAATGGCTGTGTGGCAGAACACCTGCTTGCCACGCAGACGACCCGGGTTCGATCCTCACTCGGACCCGAAAATTTTTAATTTTATTTGCATCTTTCTCGATTTTTCGGTCACGGACAAGATGATGATTTTTCGCTCACAACCAACGACGCCGACACCGACACCGATGCCGACGCCGGAATTTCTGCGAAACGAGCTCTTTAACGCTATCGCGGTAAAACAGTTACGAAGGCAGCGAGCAGATAGCCCATTTCCCTGATGTCTGATGATTTTCGGACCCATTTCTTCAAACACCCTGTATATGCACAAAGGGACTGGTGTTTCAACAGCGCTCATAGCGACATAAAGCATTACGAAGACTATCCATGCAAGCGACAGTGGGTGCACTTGAATGCAAGAAGATGTATCCAATCCAGTATGAGAGCGCTGGTGAGAACGAGCGGACATCAAAATGCGCATGAACCGGTGGCGCTAACAATGTATAGAAACATGTATGAATGCATGTGAGCGGCTCTAAGCAGTATGAGTAATCAAGTCAGCGAGTTGCCGTTAATGAAAGTACACCACTATGAGCGAGTGTGTATCTTGGAGAAATATTGGCGAGTGCGTAAGAGTCAGCATCTGCTTGTTCTGTCGAGATAAGAGTCAGCAGGTGAGTTATCCTGGATTGCATGATGCCGTCAATGTCTGCAACTCTTCTGGCCTTAAAGTGCACCCAAAAATTCTCCATTATGTAGACTGTCTTTCGTTAATGCATCGTTTCGTGCTTGGCGAAACCAAGTATCCAGAGATATAGGCGTAACATAGCATTCCTGACAGAATCTACACGACTGTCCTTTAGATGAATTTCTTACTGCCATTTCACGGCGTCAATGTATGTGTATAATTTTTTTTTATTTTTCCACTCCTGCTATAGCCAACTTCTTGGCTGCAGTACGTACAAATAAAGTCAAAAATATGAAAAAAAAATTATGTAAAAGTTACAAGACTTAAAAGACGCGCAATCTGTGACCTCTGAATTTATATCGAACAGAATGCCCTTCGTTCGTTGCTATAGTTAATGTGAATAACAATTAGGAATCATCAGTGAAAATTCATGAGCTAATGAACTTGAAGAAAATTGAAAAATTCTGGACATCAGACGGATGACAAAATATCCTTGTTCTTGGACAGTTATTATGACTTACATTAAGCGAGAAAACTTCTCTGACGATATGCTTCAGTAGCTTTTCTATCTTTCTTAATAACAAAGCCAGATTCATGCAGTGCTTGTATACAGCTGCTGGATGACTCATTGCTCTCGGTTTTTTTTGCAAAAAAATATAAGCATGAAAATTGGCTGCGCCTTTAATTCATACCGAGTTGAGGCACATCATTTGACAAAGCTATAAAAATTATGCCCGTTCAAATTAAACACCTATTAACATTGGGGGGAAATGCTCTCATATGAATCAGGGAAACAAGCAGTGTGTGTTGGGGGGGCTAGTTGGTAAGACATTATTATGTGAACTCGAACTCGTTTGGGACGAGACACCACAGTACAAGTAGACAGGCCGAAGGCAAACTAACAAAGAATTTACTGAAATCACACAAACTTGCCTCCTGGAAGGAGGCAAGTCTGTGTTATTTGCGCTCGCGCATTGTACCAGGAGGCAAGCTTGTGCGATTTCAATAAACCATGTACTTTTTAGCCTGTGTTGTTCCTCTCTAGACTACCATTGGTGTACTGTCCCAACCGCACTTTAAGTTCACATACTCGCTGCATGAGGAGCATGCTTCCATTTGTATGGCTTCTAGTGAACTCGACCCGTTCGACAATTCCAGCAACTCGTCCTTCGCCTTAAGATCTGGTTATTGTAAGCTTGATGAAGCTAAAAATTAATTTTGCAGACATGATCGATGGGACATAATTTCGAAAGGAATGATTAGTCCAGCAGGAGATATAAAATAGGCGGATGATTTTGATAATCAAGGCGATGATGTCTCTGACTGTAGACAATAAAATGTGCTTGTCACACGGGGAGCATGAATGCGGCATATTTGTGCTCAACGTACCCCATAAACAAAAACGTGTCCACTCCAAGAGATGCTCGATCAATGATGCTTGTCATCAGATAGCCTTTGTATCGGTCGTGTGCATTCCCTAGAGAACAAAAGTTAGACATGTAGGATAAGAAGCCTGTATTGCTGCAACGAAACAAATATATTTTATATTAATAGTCATGGCTAACTCGACTGCTTATGGCGGCCACATGACACTCCTTACAATTATTCATTTACACTGCTCGTTTGCCTTATAGGAAGTACTGTGTCAAGGCTAAACTTACCTTTATCAGTATAACTTATGAAATCAAATGCTGAAAAACTTGATATGAGAAAAGGGTATAGTTGTACATCTTATTTCTATGATGCGCACAATTTTACCTGTAAAAGGGAGCGACAGTGGTTTTTCGGCTGACGTGACTACTTCGCAACTGCAAATGGTTGCTTAGCGTCCCTTTAGCTCCGTGTAACCAGGTATATTTTCTTCAATTTGGTAAGTTGCATTTCTCACGCATTGTATTGGACACAGAAAATGAGGGAAGTCTCGCATATACATTAAAAAACTTATCCCAGGCTAACATAGGTACCTCCTTCTAAGTCACAAATTGCATGGGATTTTGACAGGCTGTGCTTGGACTGAGCAGTGATCAAGGCTACGTCCTCCTGCGGCCAGCAACATTCCTTGCCCCTGCCTGCGAATCTGTTGTATCTGGTATGGTCCCTGTTATGGGTTTTTACGGAAGATAGGATCCTCAGTTATTCCAAGCTCCTAATACAATATTAAAATGGGATTCATAATTTGTTCAAGTTTGTTATAACCCATTCCTGATTATTTTTTGTTGAGCAGAACAGAATATATCCCCGAAAAGGTTTTCAGGTGTTTTATTTCAGCACAATGGCTGCTTAACATCCAAAATTTTTTGTTCCATTTTTGAACGGCTATTTAGCAACTTCAAATTATAAAGAATGATACATAGTGCACTCATTTCAGGCAACACCAGTTACCGATTGCTAACTCAACGCCGTTTGACCTGACCTTGTTCAGAATACGCCCGCACCATTTACTTCTATTTTCACACTGTACTTTCCTCTGCAAATGAAAATATTACGTGGAAATAGGGGTGGCACTCAGCTGTAGAAAATTACAGACACTTTGTGCGATACGCGATGATGTCTTCGTTTTCTACTATGACCTAAAGAAACCCTTAAGTGCTTCTTGGATAGCATGTCTCAAAACATCGCGGTGCTGCAAAAACTTGCAGCATTTAAATGTTTTCCCTCTCGAGAACCTATCAGAAGTACAGCAGAAGAGTCTGCTTAACAGGCAGCGTGGATGATATGCAAGCTGGGCATCTTTATTTTTCTGTAAGCAGCATGTATCTGGATTCGATATACCTTATATGTGCGTACATCTTTACTTTTTGTTTCTCCCATGCCTTACTTCTCTTCGATTTGGTCTTTTGGGTTATCCAATTTTCAGAGTGAACTAGCTTTGGATACCACTTCTCCTGTATCCATCGCAATGTGTGTTATTCGGTTTTGATCTACCACGTATAATTGCCATCTTACCCATGAAAATAAACAGATAAGAGTAACTCAAAATTGCTTCTCTGACTCAGTACAATTGTTTTTGAGAGAACACAAGCGATGTTGAATGCTCGGGTCATCTCAAAAACTATTTTATCTGTTCACGCAATTCTGCCTGATATGGCGGGCGTCGTATCAGTCCGTCATTGTTTTCGAATTTTTGTAAAAGCTCGCCCTTAGGCACAGTAGCACAGTAGAACATGGAGTTATAGGTACACATGCAAATCGGCTTCATGCCGAAAGTGTTTCTTATCGTGTCGTTGCGTAACGTAACATCCGCATTTTATAAAAACCCTGATACATTTCTTTTCATACGTACGAAAGGCAGTGATGTAGTCAGGTATATGTCGATTGTGGATGGAAACCACCCATGCGATGCTGAAGAACCGCAGCCCATTCAAGACGTCAAGTGAGTCTGCCTTCGAACTCTTCCTTCCGAAGAGTTCAGTTCCATTTCGGAGCAGTGAAAAGCAAAGAAGTGATTTGTGGACCTTTTGATGAATACATTGCTCTGTGAAAGAAAGACAGTGCGCTGCTGTTAGCGAAGTGTGAAGCGCTGGTAGTCTTATAATGATAAGTGTTTGGATTTAACGCCACAAAACTACGATACGATTACGACGGACACAGTAGTGTAGGGCTCCGGAAATTTCGACCATCTGGGGTTCTTGAGCGTGCACCTCAAGCATTGTCGCCTCCATCAAAAATACGGCTGACGCGGCCGGGATTCGATCCCACGACCTGCGGGCCAGCAGTCGAGTACCACAAGGAATAGATCACCGCGACGGGTCGCTGGTCATCTTAGTCAATAATAAGTCTCAGGGCCTTTATGCCCCCCCTCCACCCCCCCCCCCCCCCTAAAAATAGCACTGACACCATGCAGTACGTCATAGTGTGGCACTCCATATTAGTCGTTTACAGCACATTCTCGAATGCTCACCTTAATCCAAGTATGCGGGCATTTATCCGCCAAAGAAAAAGTGTAGCTGTGAACATGATCAAGCTAACGCCTGTTCGCTTCCCTGCAGAACAGCGTAGCCGCTAGGCTACACCACACTTAGCCGCAAGTAACGGCAATTAGCTATGCGAATAACTGGCTGGGCAAAGTAGGGACACGGAGGTGAACACGAGCCATTATTGAAGCGATGTACACCTGCATCATGTAGTTGGAACAGAAATGCGGGACCAAGCCGAACTAAGCTTATCAGTCTCAGGTAAGCAATTTTGATAGATTAAGATGACTACGGGAAACATTTACACACACTGATGCTATCGACGTGAGGGGGGCGAAGTCGCATCCATGACGAAATGCTCTGAGCTAAGCTGGAAGCATTAGCGCATGACTAAAAATGTCAGCACAGACTGAGACACCGGCAAGAAAATTGAACAGTACCTGTGCTTCCTATCAAATCAATGCTTTATTACGGCAGAAATTGCACTTATACTCAATCAGGTCACATGGACCACCCCACGTCGGCACCAATCTTAAACGTAACATAGGCCAAAACCGCACACCGGTCTTTTACCTAGCCCCTTTCCCTGAAGGTTATCACTTATTTATTTATTTATGTATTTATTTATTTGTATATTTATTTACTTGTTTATTTCACAGTACTGTAAACTCTCTTGCGAGAGTCCTAACGAACAGGGTAATGCAATAAAGAAAAGAAAAAAATTAAAGTCAGTTTCTCCTCAAGGGCGAAGCAATGAATGCTATAGCAACAAATTGTAATGTTATGCGAAGTGACGCTTGCAGTTATCTCGTCTGGATCCGATCTCACGCAACTCTACAAAACGCTGGTATAAGAGAATACGGCGGCTCCAGACACACTTTTCGCACCGTCTCTTCGCATTGGGAGTGCGGCACGTAGAAGGATATACGGGACGCCCCCTGACAGCTGCCGAGATAGTCAGATAACGCGCACGCCAGTGACGACCGCGCTCGTAAAATCAAAGGTCGCAGTTGCTGCTCGATGGACCCCCCCCCCTCCTCGCGTCTGTTCACGCTCGTTAAAGTCGAGTGGGGCGTCTCCTCTCTGCTTGAGAATTCGACGGCTGGTCCAACAGGCGGACGGATCTTATCGCATGCACCTCGGAGCGACGGAGATGGGTCCGGCTTGTTTCATCTCTGCTTCAGCCGCTTTCGTCACCCTAGCTCGCGCGCTATCACCCGCGGGTAGAACGTACGATGCGCAGGGGGGATCTTATCAGTTTGGACTTTACGCGCGACATGACACCGATGGCGCCACTGACGGCGACGACGGCAAAAACCCGTCGAGACTCTCCACATAAATGCTATCGCACTAAAGGCACAACATTCACAAATGCGCAAATACAGGATACATCAAAATCAAGCGGTACACTCGTACAAATAGTCATAGTATAAGGTGTGTTCAAATTTAAAGAAATCATTCTGTTCCACATCACACATCGGCAATTCATTCCACATTTCAATTACACCGGCAAATAAGGAGTAGCTCAACGTATCGGTATGAGTGCTGTGCGCATGGATTGCCCTCTATTGTGGTTGGTTCTGGACCTTCGTTTACCTGGTGGCAGTATGTATGCTTCTTTGCTTATATTTAGTTGACATTGTAGTATCTTAAATAGTCTCAGGCGATATTTCTGCCTGCGCGTTTAATGAAGAAATATGATTCGTTATTTCAATATAACGCGCTTCAGGAAGTTCACCTGTTCTACCATCACGCTGTTTGAAAAAAAATCCTCGAATTCTTTAACCTCTTCCATATTTGCACCCACGGTCGTCGACATGACTTCATAAGCAATCTTCGAAGCAGCGAACTTCTAAGTGCCACTGAGAAATCGCGCCTTCGTCGGCCAGAGTAGCCTTTGTCTTCACTCCAAGACTAAGCGGCAGGCACCAATTTTAGCGGCTGGTGTGCGCTGAAAGACAAGTCGACGATGAGCAGCTCGCGCAAAGCGAGAATGTTTACGCCCAACTGTTTTAAAGTTTCTCAGTTACTATTTCTATTCATGCATTCTACTGCGAACAAAAGTTACGCTATCGGTCTTTGAGGGTCACCGGAGAGATATTGAAAGCAATGAAAACCAGAACGCACAAATATGGGGGCGGGGTGAGACGGGTACTTCTGCTGTGTTTGCAACTGATGCCGCTGTTTGTGGAAGTCCGTTCTTACAATTTGAAAACTTAATTTTCGTCAGATTTCTTGTGTGTGCACTTGTGAAGCAATTAAACTTTTTTTAAACTGCATCTCTTTTTCCTTGCCTTCCCTTCAAATAGTTTCTGTAGTGAACAGGTTTCAGCGCGCATTATAGCCACACTCAGAACAGTGTAAATTCAAGTACGCCAGTGGAGCTGCTTTCAGCGATTACTCGTCGTCCATAAAGCCCGATCCTTATGTAGCCATATATTGCAACATAGTTCAAGCGTTAAAAAGCACACTGAGGCATTACGCCATGGTTTCGCTGCACAGACCCTCAGGCAAGAACCCAACGGCAAATGCCGTTTGGTCGTCGCATTATTTGCCTGTCCGCATCGCTCACAGCCGGTCATAGCACGCATCAGTGTGCAGGCGGTGCTTGAATGTTCCCTTCGTGCTCAAAACCGGCTGCGGTGGTACAAAATGTTGCATGCGCGAGCACAGAAACGTGCACAAAAATTAGCAGTTGTTCTGAGTACGAATACAACCGATGAGCGAAGCTCCTTAGAAATGGGAAGCAAATGACTACGTACATTTTGAAACGGTTGGCGGCGTCTGGCGCTTAGATTCGGCCGCTCTAGCACGTACGGTAGGATCCTGTCGGCGTAACCTTTGTAGCTCCGCTCGTCGTGCTTTAACCGCAGGACACTGTTGCCGGGCTCATCTTGCTGCCGCTGCTCTGGCTTTGCGTTACGCATCCTTGCCAAGCTGCTTATCGTCTTCATCATATTCACGTTTACGTTTCTGAGGACGACTATCCATATTCTGTGAGGAACCCTAACCCCCGTATTCATAAACGCTCCTTGACTTGAACTTGACTTGCCACCGCCTTCAATGCAGCACAAACGCGTTTCGAACGCGCTGTGTTTAAGCCGTGCCAAGGCAGCACAAACACGTTTCAAACACGCTGCCTCGAGGCGGTGGCAAGTCAAGTTCAAGTCAAGGAGCGTTTCTGAATACGGGGGGTAATTAGACAAAGCGCCCGTGCTGCTCTAGAATGATGGTTGTCATTACACAATTTACGATGGTGAAAGTGAAGACGACCATTATAACCAGTTGTGCACAGAGCTTATTTCTTTTATTTAACCTCGAATTTCTGGTGCGCTAGAAGCAAACCGCTCGGCGTTCGGCGCGCACGGCGTTTCGTTGTCTTTTTGAGCCAGCGACGCATCCAGGGAGCTTCAACGGCGAACGGGTGCCGGCCTAAAGAGCTTCGCTCCTAACAAATGTGGCAGCGCCACCTGAGCGGGTCGCAGCACACTTCAAGCAGCTCCGGTGGCCGGGCGAAAATATTCACCAATGCTACCCATAATGGATCGTTCGTACGCGTCCAAGTTTCGGACGCCGGCCACCACGCGGCTGTCACTGGAAGAAGTTGGCCACTTGGACGCCGGGAATTCTCTCCACGAGGGTCGCGCTTTACGCGCACATTGATGCATGGACCAGCCTGTCCCACATGCCGCCCGCCAGATGAATGAGTGCCTTTAACGCAATGTTCCTAGTTTTTGTAACGCGGGAGGCGAAGGGTTGAAATTGCCTGTGAGGTGCCACTTAACGATTTCGTGACGTTACTCTCGATTTTAAATGCAAAGCATTTCTTAGCGAACTTTGGCGACATTGAGCGTATCTATCTATCTATCTATCTATCTATCTATCTATCTATCTATCTATCTATCTATCTATCTATCTATCTATCTATCTATCTATCTATCTATCTATCTATCTATCTATCTATCTATCTATCCGCCTACGTCTGGGTGCTCTCGTGATCGCCTCCTTAACTTGAGGTCGACCAAAGTTATTATGGAAGGGTAAGCGGATTTGACGAATATGTCTGGCTGGTCGTGACTTGAAAAAATTCCGCAGATCCCAAATACCGTAAGGATCGATGTTATGCGAAACATGTGGAGGCAAGGTGAGGGGTTGTAATTTTTTTATTGAGAGGGACGTTACAAATGACGCTAAAGATATGTACAAATGTTGTACGCACAGACATATGTTGAACAGTCGCATATCTTTCATGTCAGCAGTTCTTTACAGAGCGTAACGATGCTAACAGAAACATGGGTAATACCAACACCGGAAGCGGTAAGCTGATATGTAGCACTTGTGCTTCGTGGACGAACTACAGTGGATGGCGCTTAAATATGCAATTGACGTTAACCCGACCTGACGCCTGCGTTATAAGAGTAAATATGTAATGTTTATAAAATTGGATAGCCAGCACTGCAACCACAATTGGCGTTTCACCAGCATTACGGCTGCATAGGGTCTTTTTCCAAAGCCGTTCCGAGACATGGCGTGGCTCTGTGGTAGAATACTTGATTGCCACGCATATTGCTTGGATTTGATTCCTGCTGGGAACCTGGTGTTTACTATTTGCATTCATCGGGTCAACGCTGGTGACGCAAGTTTTTTTTAACGCTGTCTCATCTAAATTACTAATGTTTGTCCTCGCCGATCCTGGGTAGATATAAATTGTCAAACACCTGTAGCGCATACCCGCATACCGCGGCCCGTGGTATACGGGTATGAGCCACACGTGTCTGCACGAAAGAGTTTGACGACGTACGCGACAGGATTTTCACGTTATTCATGTCATGACCAGCCAAACATATTTGTCAGTACCTCCTACCCTCCGATACAAATTATGGTCTACCCCTAGTTTCTAACTGTAAATACCTGCGTTATATAAAACATATGCCGCTGCTCAACATATGAACGCACGTACAACATATCTACATATCTTGACCGTCATTTCATAACGCTTCGCTTAATAAAAAATTAGTACCCAGTCACCTTATGTCCGCATGCTTCGCATAACATCGATTCCCATGGTACTTGGGATCTGTCGAAATTTTTTTATGCTCGACATGTGCGCTGGAAGGATGAACCACTGTCTGACGAGTCGCCCTTAAGTTATCAATTATTTAATTCAAAGCTACTAAAGAAGGAAGTACCCTGGCGTGTCTCCAATCGGCTGTCACCAGGAGGTGTCGCTATTTTGCGCAACCCAGCTTTAACGAGTACGTCGTCTGTCTCAATGTTTTCGGCTTTCATGGTGCTGTGCCATACGCGGTACGCCACCGTCCTATGAAGAGACTAAGGGGATTTGGGTTTTCGCAAGCAGCAACGTAATTTGTGGAAATCGCGTGTAATCGGAAAATTGCAAGGTAACGTGAGAGTTAGTCTGGAAAAAACGGCATCAGGATGAAACAATTTCGTTTACTGAAGTTCTTTCTGGGCTGGGCCGAGGCTTGTCAGAGTGAGAAAAAACCCGTACGTGGAAGTTTAATTAATTGAAATATGTGTGCTAACCTGGTTTAGTAGTTGCCACTGCATTATTCGTCACCTTCTTGTCACTGGCGACCAACTTCATGGGTTCTTTTTTTCGTGCGGCTTCTTATTGTGGTCCATGATTGTGGCAGCCATAACAATCAGCAGCAGCAGAACAATAAATGTTCTGTCCGAAAAAAAGCAAACATCATTCGTTTACTTCACTGCATCTTATAGATTAGTGGGATTGTTGCTAATAAGAATTATCTTTCCCGATGAAGAAGGTTGGATAAATTAATGGATAAACTTTATTGGGTCCTTTGGAACGCCGAGAAATAACATAGTGTAACAAAGAATGTATATGAGCCCTAGAATGAGGTGTAACGTAAGGCGTTTATAACATATTTTTATCGTTTTTTATCGTTTATAGTATGGTTTATAGTATCTTATAAGCGTTTATACTATCTCATTATAGTACTCCCTTCTGGAATACATTCCTTCACAGCATGAAGGGATGGTTTGCCCGTTCCGAAAACGTCTGCTAATACATTTTTCTAGGTCTTTGTGAACGTTATGGAACTTTAGGCCAATAAGCATATCCCAGTGCTGTATAACCCTACATGTTTCGACCTACTTGGAGAGGCTCGTAAATGTAGAAGGAGTACACGTTTAAATCTCACATTAAAGAAAACTTACGTCCACGGCAAGAGCTGGGATGTCAGACATCAGCGCCTGGCTTTCTCTTCGGCATCTCGTTGATGTTGCATTACCGTTGCAGCCAGGATTCACATAAAACTAAAAAAAAGAAAAGAAAGTAATATTTCAAAAGTAGAGCATTTTATAGGGAGCGGTGTTTTCTGGCATATTCCATGACGACCATTCTCAGTGTTCTCCACAATAAGCGATATTTTTATCCCGCTACACTCACTCACTCACGCGCATGCATGCGGGCATGCACGTACATGGAGGCATGCGCGTACACACACACACACACACAAATACGCACACACACACACACACACACACACACACACACACACACACACACACACACACACACACACACACACACACATATATATATATACAAACACACACACACACACACACGCACAAATATAGCAAACGTGTTTCTTTTTCGACTCGGCGCGAGCGTGGTGATGAGCACAATCAGCATTACATATGGCGGGGAAAGTAAATATGATTCCAAAACTGCTACTTTTAGAGGCTTTCGAAATTTATTTGATCGCAATAGGTGCGTTGCCTACAAGGCCTTTTTTATAGCAAACAAGTTCTAGGGATATGCACATAACCATCATTATAGCGTAGCCGCAGCATCATTATTGTGTAAGATCCGACAGGTGAAAGGCACATAGCACAAGGTTTCCCTCCTACATCGATCAAGAAAATTGTTTTTCTCCGAAGCCATGAGGCCCTCTTACCGAAGGTAGCGATGGCACTGATGTCTTCATCGGTACAAGTAGAAGGTACACACACACCAGCAGTGATATCTGCACCAGATAGCTTCTTGCAGATAGAACCTTACTAAGTCCTGAAATAAAGGTGATACACAATGCTAAAATGATTGTGACAATTTTGCGAAGTCTGCTGAAATAGTAACAAGTAAAAATATTACCAAAAAGTGCTACAGTAAAAACTTACAGTGCGCTTTTTACTTCATGATATGCTTCATTTGTTACATTAATAAACTCGTGCGCACCTTTAGGTCCAGACCTATCAAAATTGAACGCTCTCTTGAGCTGTGTGCGATATAACGAACAAATTATACTTACGAAAAAATGGATGCTTGGAGAAAACGTACACATGTACCGCCACCAAAAAGCACAGTGATTACCGACACATACACTCATGAATATCCAGCTTCGTCCTTTCACCTGCTATTTCACCTGTGTATATGATATCGACATCATATAGACAGGGTGTTTCAAGAAGTGTGTCGAAAATCGTCATAAATTCAGTGAAATCCGATATTAGCTCGATGGCTTCACAATTACTTCTCCTCTAGCCGCAGGCATCTTAAGATGGCTAGAGACATCATTTAGGAATACAATTAAGAAAGTTATTTTAATTAACTCGTTTCACTAGTTGAGTTAGGCAGATTCCGGTAAGTGGGAGAATTGAATTCCTAGTGCGAAGAAGCCACTGCAGCTCTGGGATTTCGAACAAGCGGCCTCTAGTAATGAAAGCGAAGTAATAAAATTCCCCGAATTCCAGCGGCGAAACCGAAACCAAGACGCACAAGAGGGTGATTGCTGCATTCTTCTGAGACGTTCTACATGAGTGAGGGTCGTTATATCAGCCAATCGACCGACTTCGTTGTGTTGGTGCGCGGGCTGCGCTTGCAATTCTAAGAATGCACGCATGGAACACATACGTTAACAAATGCGGGAGAGCTACACCTCTGTAACCAATGTCCTTGAACAGTCACGTCCTTCTAGTCGTCTGCTTGTTGCGCCCCTCGGTGCTTCGTTTCCTGTTTCACCATTAAATTTGGTTGAATTTCATTTCTCCACAATAATTTGCTGAAGTACCTTTTTCGTATAGGCGTGTGAATAATCAATTTTACAGCCGAATCGATTACGAATCGATTAGTAATAACAGCGAATCGAATACGAATATAACTCGAATACTGTTTGAATAGTTCTTGAATAGCAAGGCAACCGCAGACTGGTAAGGTAGCTATGTTCAAAACTGCCCAAAAATTGTCCTTTTTTATTTGAAACGAATATTCACAAGCTTTAATAAATCAACATTACGACTACGACTACTTTTAATAGACAAAAAATATCACTAGTATTACAACTGAGGCAAACTCGTACCCAGCAGCAAATAGAGCCTTCAAAATACTTTATACTGCAGGCTGAAATATAGCGGTGACTACTGTATTCAAGATGGAACTTTGCCAACAGCTTTTAAATAAAACTGATACATAAATAGTAAGGAATTTTCGTGAGTTAACATAATCATGAATGTCATGGTGGAGATAGGAGATTGATGACACTGTCGCTACGGCGACACTGGATATTTAAGCAAAGACGCCTTCGTCTGGAGTCAATATAGCGTCAATAGTTTTGTCAGTACGTGGGCTGCATGCATCTGGGCATTTTAATGATTCAAACGACCAAAGTTAACGCTCGCTGTTCTAGAATCTCGTTTATCTGCATTTTTTTTCCGTTGCTGATTATTCGGAAAATATTCAAAAACTATTCGGCATTTACAATATGCACGTTTCGATTCGGGCACCGAATCTAATAGATTGCTACTCGATTCGTTTTTTTGAAAATTTCGAATAATCGCACAGCCCTACTTATTCAGAAATCGCAAATCTCCAATGTGTTCCGCTCTTCAAGAACTTCTATTCTCCTATTGGACGTAACCGCCTAACTTCATGAATTAAAAAGTCAATGTATTTCTTAATGAATGCCCTATATGATACTTTGACCGTCTTAATATGCCTGCCGCTACAGAAAAAGGCAATTTCGAAGGCCAGCGTGCAAATATCGCACTGTCTTGATATTTCAGGATTTCCGACACATTGCTTGAAACATGCGGTATATATATATATATATATATATATATATATATATATATATATATATATATATATATATATATATATATATATATATATATACATGGGTGTATGTGCCTGTTCGAGCTTGCCAGCTGAAAGGCAATGGTTAACTTGCCCTTGGCTGACCCGTTTTATCTAACTTGACTTACTCGAAGTTAGATTTTTTTTTCAGGCAAAAATGGAAGCTGGTGATGTTTTCTTTTACGACATGCGAACCCCCCACCTCAGTATTCTAAGTCATATTCTAATTTTTATAAACTCAGTGAAGGAGCTAAAGTTAAGTTATGGAATACACACCTGTTCGTCGATGCCCTGCGCGGAGTTCAGGTGTATTGATGTTAGACAGTAAGTGCTTGTGAAGGCGGGGAGGTGTTGGGAGTAGTGTTTCGTAGCCGGTAGTTCGGCAGTTTGTCCCAGTGCTTCTACGCACTCAGAATAGAAGCCCAGGAAAAGTGCGTCCTCCCGTCATCACACCACTCTCCATCTTACCAGTACTGTCAAACACTGAAAATAAGATTCAATATATGTAGGCATAAAAAAGGCGAGCTCAATCGCAGCAATAATTTCACAATGGGGCCGATCGCACCACCTTCAAGAACACATTCAATTTACGGATGATACTTCACGCGAAAACCATGTTACATGGCATTTTATAACGCGTAGAACCTTCCTTTTGTTTGAAATGAGTATTGGCCGTCTTAAAGCTCGCTATGCATTCCAACGGCATTTACTGCTACCTTCGCACAGATGTACCCGGGGGGTGAGGGTCACTGCTCGATATTCTTTTGGCTATGAGCTTGATGAATGGCTGCAACCTGTTTAGCTTGCGATATATGGAAATGGTTTGAACATTAAAGCTGTTGTTGCTAAAGAAAGCGTTCTATATCACCAAATGGGAAATTTTAAATTTTCGTCGGTTCACGGCTGCAGGGAATCGAAGTGATTGCGCCAGGTTGCCGTGAATATTCAACTGCATGCCCTTCAAATACTCCGACAGGATTGAAAATGCTGGGTTGTGTGCAGAAACAAAAATACAGAAGTTGCCAATGGTTCAATCAAGTCTGATCTTTTGGGAAAAAAAATGATGATTATTCGGTACGAGACGACTTACAAGTTGCCAAAAATTATTCCATTTTACTTTTAGAATTCACTGCGGCTTGTTTTAATGCTAACTACGCTTCTCGTAATTTTTTATTATTTTTTTTTTGGAGTGCGAAAGCTTGTTTTTCTTGTCTCAATTATTATTACCGACGAAGTTAGCAGCATTTATAGCAACAAATAAGCATTTGCAACAAAATTGATTTAAACCATTTTCGAAAGACGTAGCTTTTAGCGGTTACCGAGCCGAGAAGTGGTATTTTTGTTTCAAAGTATAGTCATCCATTACATTAAAGTGCAAGACATCCTACAAAGTCAACTTATTACGATAAAGTTCTTAACGCATGGCACTTTTGAAATTATTGCAAATACGCGTTGTAATGAGTGCGAAATGAAATAAAACACGGAAAATAATACTTGGGCCCGTATGTTCAGTGCTTCTACAGTGATCTCAAGGTACTTGATGGAGTCACGCGAATCAATTAAAGCAATGCTATGCGCTATTTTGGGGTGGTTTTTGCGTTAATTAGTGTAAGCATAAACTTAAAGGATTTCTTGACACTCTTAAGCGCTCAAAAAGTAAAAGCACCAAAAAATGCTTACTTCTTAGAGCCCAATCGGAACCACTTTGCAGGTGCGTCACGTACACAAGAATATCGTGCCGACACCTTGGGCTTAGCCTAATTGCGGCCGTGAGCAATTCTTCAGGGAGGCGCTCGAAGATGTTAGAACGCCTCGGTGTGGCAAGCGAAGCTTCAGCGAATATCAAGAAGAAATTGAAAGCCAGTATTCGAACGTGAAAATTCAATAAAGACAGAATTCGTTGATGTTTTTGATGCGTCATTGTCTTCTATCCCTTCTATGCAGAGTCTGGGCAAAACCTGAATGTAGAAACCAGAAGAGCTCCGGTCCCTGGAAAATCATAGCAGAGGAAATAGTAAGAGCGCATATCAATTTTCGATATTCTATTTACATTGCGCTGTCAGAGAGGATGACCGATGTAGCCTTCCCCCCAGTAGGGGCTTGCTAACACAACTTATGTAACCGAAATAACCCTTTATTCGAAGGCTTTGAAAGGTCCGAACTCATTGCAGTAATTTTGAGCCTGTGTCTAACAAGTCTAACAAGTTCAGCACCAAGACTTGACATAATTAGCTGTACCCAAGATCCCGAGAAATGCACAATCGATAAAACGCTGCTTCAAAAAGTACCTCATCATTTTGAGTATGCTGCTTCTTAAGTGTCTAGCACACTGACGTACAACACGACCACATGCCACCCGCCCTCGCTACTTAGCCGTCACAATTGTGTAGAATATGGCACGGTAAAACGCTACCTGCGATAGCACTTGCTATCACAAGGTTGAATCAAGCACAGCTTTCAAAAAGCAGATGAAAAGAAACGGTATGGCAGAACTATTTGTGCAGCTCAAGCAACCTGAGGATGTTGTAGGTGGGCTCGTAGTGGGAAAAAGCTGTCTTATACTTTCACGTAACATTACCTTAAAATTTCTAGATTTCAATTAAAATTACCAATAACTGCGTTCGTCGATGTTTCTTATGAGGTTGCTTCAATCGTCTTCTCCAGGTTCGAAGTATTTGTTCCCGCTCAGCAATGCCCTATACTTTGCCCGGGATTGTAATACGACTTTATCGATTAATGCTCTATATTTTTTCATGCAGTTTAGATTTCTCTGGCATTTTCACAGCCCAACTCAAACATTATGCTCTGTACGTTCGTATTACTTCATGCAATCCGGCAAAATATCAGCGAGCGCACCGCTTGGGCCTTCAAGACGTTATTCGAAAAGGGAACACTACAACCACATCAAAATCATCTCCCAAACTTAAAAGAGTTCTAGCATGGCTATAACCGACACCTTGATCCCTATAAAAAGTCGTTTTCAAGAATAAAAACACTCATATGATGTGGTGTGGCCAGTCTTCTAAACACCATTATTACCGAAAAACAGTTAAATATAAAGGCCAGTCAATGGAATCCAATTAAACCAGCATACAAGGCACAAAAACGCGCCTATATCCCTACATGCCACATAGCGATGTAAAACACCAAAGGAGCGGAACGCTCGCGCTACTCAGCCATACACTAACCATCTGGCATATATAGCCATGGTCTTTTGATCCACCGTTCAATGGTGGGGGGATACGCCTGCTCTGCATGATTAAAAAATACACATGCTCAGAATACACGTGATATTTATGATGTACCTGTAGATAAACCTGAAAGAGACAGTCCTGTTAGCATAAAGCCGCCTAATATTCAACGCTTTTTTAATCAGCAAGTTGCAAATATCAGCCGACACTATGTCGTATGGGCCACACGTGTTTTGATAGCCCATATAACATTTAACTTATAAACGAGTTTTCGGGTAAACATTAGCGCTTACACAAACCAAAAGGCTATTCCAGGAAGGAAAACGATCTTACGCTCCCATTTTTGCCAATTCTGGTGATGCAAAGGAGTGTTTTGCTTGTTTGAAATCGCGTGGAGGGTTCGAAGTCTTTTACTGCGTTTCACTGCCCATGAAAGCACTTTTAACACGATAGCGTTAAAGAGCTCGTTTCGCAAAAATTCCGGCGTCGGTGTCGGCGTCGGTGTCGGCGGCGGCGTCGTTGGTTGTGAGCGAAAAATCATCATCTTGTCCGTGACCGAAAAATCGAGAAAGATGCAAATAAAATAAATAATAAAAATTTTCGGGTCCGAATGAGGATCGAACCCGGGCCGTCTGCGTGGCAAGCAGGTGTTCTACCACTCAGCCACGCTTCTGCTTGTGATTACATATAAAATAACTTCCTCTGCTTGGAATTGCAGTGAAAATAACTTTCACGCTTTGCAAACACGCGCGTCTTGTATACAGGCGTCACAATACAACATGTAATATCGCAGCAATATTGCGTGGTACAAGCGTGCATAGCCATCGGGCGTCAGAAGATATGAATATCATAACGACATTGTGGTTCAAAGCCATGTACCCATTACAAAAGGCACACACGTTACTGCGCGTATTCCCTGAAGACTACGTAGTGGGTGCATAGCAACTTCGAAAACATTTCCCGCATTTACCGCGCGTAATTGCCCGTGGTTTAAAGCATGCTACGCATTACTTAGTGTGCGCTAAGGGATTGAAGTACGGACGTTGGACAGGGTACCGCTATCGCGTTCAACTCTTAAAGGCGAAGCTTAAGGGTGCCCCAATTTTTCGCAGCACTTGCCTGAGCGATCACGAGACATTTCATATGCCACTTCTTTGCCATCCGTGCATTAGGGATCGTAAAATCGATGAACGATTAATCGATTAATCGGTTAAAGGTGCACAGTTTTTTCACTACAGCGCATATTTATACGCTAGTAGAACGAGCCAAAGCTGTCTGCGGCCTTGCCTCATAGCGGCAGAAATGAACTCACCTAGGTTTCCGTCACCTACGGCGTCCACCTCCAAGCCCTCCCCAAGGTTTCAAGCGCGGGCAGGAGGTGGCCCCACCCCGACGAGGCAGAAATGAACTGGCCCGCTTCTCTCCGCTCACAGCTTACTGCATTCACCTCCTCTCGCCTCCCCTTTTTCTATCGTGTGCTGGCTAACCGTCGGCAAAGTACATGTGGTGCTTAACTCTATATTGTGTTATTATTACATTTTGGTGTGTATACTGCTTCCTTTGTCATGTCTTAATAGGCGAGCAATCACAAGAGGAGCGCGGTGTGGACGTTGTTCACAAAAGATTCGAAAACGATAACTGCGATGTGTGATAAATGTGGTAAGCAGCACTCGAAGCCAGAGACGGAAACTTTTAAGATATCACCTGCTCCACGCCAAAGTTATTATTTTGTCGAAGCGTCATCCTCCAAAGACAAATGGTCATGGCTAATATTACAATGTTGAGGTCCCGTTCCCGAAGGCACAGATCCGCCTCCTCAGGTAAGTTATCAGTATCTTGCTACTTAGCCAAGAGCCTTTGTGTAACTTTTCTTGAAGATCAAGTCGCTCTTCAATTAGACAAGCGATTCTTAAGTTTCCAGAGGATATAGTGTTGGTAATACATATTCGTTCAAAAAGCTTAGTCCCCTTCCAAGGACCCCTTCCTTTTTCCCGGTGTTTTCAGCGCTTTGGCTTCATTGAATGAAAGCAGCGACACGGTGCGTCAACTCTCAATATGGAAGTTCGTTGTTTTCGTACATTTCAGACGTAGGAGCCCATCGCCTGGTTGATTATTTTGTTTGTGTTCACTTTCGGCTCCGCGCTGTTTCATCGTGTTTCATCGCAGAAACTCAGCTCTCCTTGCTTGATTAACTAGCGAGTTTCTTCGCCTGCTGTGTCTATGGCAACTTTCTGGGTATATTATTTAACTCTCAGGTCCGCCATGGTGGATCAGTAGTTACAGCTCTCGGCTGCTGACCCGAAGGTCGTGAGCTTATAACCCGGGCACGGCGGTCGCATTTCGATGCAGACGAAATCCTATAGAGGCCCGCGTACTGTGCGATCTCAGTGCACGTAAAGAACACCAGATGGTCGAAATTTCCGGAGCCCTCCAATTCGGCGTCCCTCATAACCATATCGTGTTTGTGGGACATAAAGCCCGACATATTACTATTATTCAACTTCCAGGTTTTATTTTTATCTTCTTTAATTGCACTATACAGCAAGGTTGCCGTTGGCGGCTACTTTGTGCCAAACTGGCTACTTTACAACCCTGTCTAGAGACAAAAATTTCAGATTGTTGCCATGGCTACCTTTTGGCTACTTTTCACTTCTGCTTTGGCGCAATAAATAATCAGCCACTGTTCATACGACTTGTAGATAATACGCACTATTTTCAGGCTGCTTTTTCGTATCGGCTTATGCCCCCCCCCCCCCCCCGACCTCCCGCGGGCTTGTGCGCATCGAGGCACCCCAACGCAATTCTCGGCGAACCTGCTAATACGAAGTGACGTAGTGACATGCATGTTGGCAGGCAAACATGTAACTTTAGCTCGCTGCTCATGCTGCCCGTATTTCAACGCGCAAGTTTCTAATTACGATGCACAATCTCGCATGAAGTTGACGAAAACAGAGGTGGGCGACAAAATTAAGCTAGACTGTTAATATTCACCAGATTTGACTAGTTGAAGCTCTACTGGTCTTATATAAGCTACACTATAATCGTATTGAATCTAGGCTTCAAGTAAAAGCTGCTTCGAAGTGTAATCTTCGTAATGATTTGTTGGCTGGAGTGTTCCAGAGTTACTCTGTACTATATGGCGAGAACTCTATTCTACATAAAGTAGAGTTGCGAAGTACAATATGTTCTTAATACAATACAATATGGCTCCACGGTGGTCTATAGTGGTTGCGGGGCTCTACAGCTGACCCGAAGGTGGCGGGATCGGATCCTGCCAGCGGCGGCCGCTTTTTCAATGGAATCCAAAATGCCTGAGGTCCGTGTACTTAGATTTAGGTGCACGTTAATGAACCCCAGGTGGTCGAAGTTTCCGGAGCCCTCCACTACGGTGTTCCTCATAATCATATCGTGCTTTTGGTACGTAAAACACCAGATTATTATTATTATTATTATTATTATTATTATTATTATTATTATTATTATTTGTAAAGTTTTCATGCAGACAGTGCAACTGCATCGGTTTATTGATACATTTTCGCCTCGTCCTCGTCTTCTTCGTCTGCCTGGCTCTCCTCGCTGGCGCTAGCGATGTGGATCGCCAAACTCTCCCATCCGGCTGTCATTACCCTCGCGCTGGTAATATGGTACCACGTTTCAGATACATGGTGATTCTGTCCTTCCATTTGGTCCATTATAATACACTGTCTTCAGAAGTCCTTGCTGCTTAGCCGTTTTAAGAACGAAGTAAAAACCAGTGAAGGGAACTTTTGAGTCCAATCCTTTCCTAACCAATATCATAGACCCTGGATCGATATCTGGCATCTTCGTGCTATGGCGACGGTCAAAGTTGTTTTTCATGGTACTTCTGTATTTCTTTTGCTGGAGTTGGCTCTTCGGGTGTTCCTTCAAAGCGATTGTTCCAACTAATCCCAGCTCTTCGTCAGCGGGTAACCAAGAAACCGTACCAAAGGCAGCAAAATATGGGCTGCACACGATGCCGGCAGTGTAGGACCTGTTATGATATACCGCCGCCTCTAAAGCACTCTTCCATCCTCCCTTGAATTCGGGGTATAGCTTGAGGTACATCTTCAGGTCTCTGATCAAGCGTTCGGCGAGAGAGTTAGCCTCAGGATGGTAAGGTGCTGGGTATCGAAGCGTAATATCTCTTTCATTTGCCCAATTGCGTAACATTTCACTTCTAAAAGCTGGTCCATTGTCCGCAACAATGATCCTGGAGTTCTTGAAGATTTCTCTCTCCAACAGTGCTATAACACAGTTCGCGTCTTCTCTTCCCACTTTGGCGGCCGCGAAGCGCGTGCACTCATTCACGGCGACCAGGAAACCTTGGGTTCGTTCGACACCTTCACTTTTCTTCTTCAGCGAAATCAAGGTGAATTACTTCGAATGGTATAGTTGCGTATTCTGGCATAACCATTCTGTTTCCGCGTGGTTTGTATTTTGATTTCACCATCTGACAGTCATGACACGTCTTAACATAACTGGCAACATCTGCTTTCATGTTGTTCCACGTAAATCTATGGGTCAGCTCGCGGTAGGTCTTTCAGAATCCATTGTGACCTCCTGAATGTGGACTGCTGTGAAATAACTCCAGGACTTTGGGGCGCTTTAGTTTCAGGGACACATATCTTCCCATTTCGCAATTCCATCTCTTGGGTACCCTCCCAAAGTTTCATCAAGCTAATGCTTTCTTGAGGAATTTCTTGCGGCACGTGAAGACGTGATAGTGCGTCAGCATCCTTGTGCTTCTGACCTGGTCTATGCATTATATTAAAGCTGAATTGTTGAATCTCACTCACCCATCGAGCAATTCAGCCCTTTCGCTGCGCAAGTTGCAACAAGTATGTCAGTGCCTGGTTATCGGTGAACCGGTTGAAATGTTTACCTTCCAGGTAACTTCTGAAGTATCTGAGTGCCATTATGACGGCCAAAGCTTCCTTTTCTGTTGTCGTGTAGTTTTCCTGCGTTTTCGTGAACGTACAAAAATAGTAGCCGATGACCTTTAGCTCTCTCCCAGGTTGCTCGTTTTCGTCCCGTTGATAAAGGATGGCGCCTGCAGCATAGTGAGTTGCGTCTGTGTCTAGTTCAAACGGCAAATCGAAGTCTGGCAGTGTCAATACAGGGTCAGACGAAATGGCTCTGAGAACTTCCAGATAGCTCTTCTCGCAATCCTCCGACCAGACGAATGGAATGCCTTTCTGGGTCAGGGCAGTCAAACATTTAGTTTTTCTCGCATAGTCTTCTATAAATCCGCGGAAGTGACCGGCGAGTCCAAGAAACACTCTTAATGAATGTACGCCATAGGGCTTTGTCAGCTTCTTGATACGCTGCACGCTCTCTTCTTTAGTGCCCTTGGTTCGGCCGTCAAAGGTTCTTCCCAGAAAGACGACTTTTCTGCAGGAGAACTCACTCTTCTTTATGTTGATTTTTAGCCTAGCAGTGCTAAGTGCCTGAAGGACCCTCTCTAGGTGTTCTGCGTGGTCTTCCCGTGTTTTCGAGTGTACAATAATGTCATCCCCATAAACATTACAAAATGTTCCGATGAAGTTCTTCAGTACTCCATTCATCATCTTCTGAAACCATGCTCCCGAGTTTTTCCATCCAAAGGGTAGTCTGTTGTACTCGCACATATCGAATGGAGTAAATTTTTTAGTATTTTCTTTGAGTGGCACCTGCCAGTACCCTTTGCACAAGTCAATGCGGGAAAACCATTGGTATCCTCCAGTCTCGTCAATGATCTCATTGATTCTTGGCATTGGGTACGGGAAAAGGTCGGTCTGTTTGTTTATTAGTCTATAATCTGTACACAGCCGAAATGACCCGTCTTCTTTGGGAAGAATTGTAATGGGCGAAGCAAAGGATGAAGTTGAAGGCCTGATGATTCCCGCTTCCAGCATCCCTTGGAGTTCCTTCTTCAACCAGACTTTCTTGTCGTGGCTCAGACTATATGGCTTTCTCTTGACCATGGTGCTGTCGCGTAACAAGAAGGGTACTTCAATGACCGTTGTGGCTTCCGGGTATGGACCAATGCACAGAAGCTCTGGGAAACATCAACGGTACATCTTCTCCCGAACATGGCTTACGATCAGCCCTATGGGCGATATGAAGGTTATTGCACTCTCTTTCAATCGTGACCACGTCGTTCCAGAGGATATTAACTTTCATCCGTGTCATATCAGGCCTGGATAATATAAAGTCAAAGTGGACTTTCGGAACTACCAGAGCTTCAACCTTTAATTTCTTGCTTTCATACTCCAGGTCAACTTCTATCCATCGATAGTATTCTCGACAAGAGCCATCGTAGCTGCACACACGAATAGATTTTCCATGCACAATGCTGTTGGCATTGACTAGGCTCTCGTTGATTAAACTGACAGAAGCGCCAGTGTCAATCAAAACCGTTAGAGTTCGGCCATTCACTAACACCGGGACACTTAATATTCCCGTCTTCGTGAGAAATACTATTTCCTCAACAGAGCAGCTTTATCGAGTAAACTCTTGACCACGTTCAAGTGATCTCATACGGGAATGTTGTCTAAATTTGGTGATAGTCTCAGCTGCCTCCAATAACGATGTATTCTTGCCACGGTAATCACCTTTGCTGACATTTGTCGCCTTATCGCCTTATTGGGTGTGGGGCTACATTCTGGGGCTGTTGTGTATTTCAGTGCACAGAGTAACTCGTCCATAGACGTGAGGGACCTCGCTTGCATCTGCTTTTGATAATATCTTGTCATACCATGTATGACGAGAGCAACCACTGACGAGTCCGCCAATGCTGGATCAGCTATACGAAGTAGCCGCCACTTTTGGAAAATGTGCTCTCTGATATTAGTACCTCTCTGTCGATAAATAAGGGCACTATTCCAAAGCTCTACACGATTTGCCTCGAAAGCGCCTGCAAAGCTTTTCTTCCATACTGCCCAAGAGGTGTTCGCATGTGATGTTATTTGCAAGTCAAACCACTTCCTCGCGTTCCCACAAAGAAAAGGCTTCATATTGTATATGCGATCTTCATCGCTTGTTCAGTGGTTTCTAGTACATGCATATTCGTAAAAAGCCAGCCATACAGTCACGCTTGATGAATCACCGTCAAAGATGTCTGGTCTCACAAAAATGTTGTTCTTATTCCTCGCATTTGCAGCGCCAACAAGAAGTCCTAAAAGCTGCTCCTGTTGTGTCATATATAGCTTCTGCATTTCTATTAATGCGTTAATGACACCTGGAGGTTCACAATGAGTGATGCTTCTTGGTGCTTGTATTTCAAACGCCGGCGGAGCATTTAGCAAGTGAGACGCCAAATCCTCAAGAGACATGCTCACAGTCACACTACCTTCAGCGACGAGGCTGTCAACCGTAGCTCCGGCGATATCCGCAATCATCTCCAGAAGACTTGGAGCTGTAGTGTCCTCCTGGAGGTCGACGTATCGCTGGCCATCTGCTTGGAAGCCCAGAATGAGAGGTCGCTCCTGACGGCGCGTGACGTCGAACTTGATCTTTATGTGCAGGTTCCTGACCTCGACTGCATCAATGTAAAGTTTTCATGCAGACAGTGCGACTGCATCGGTTTATTGATACATTTTCGCATCGTCCTCGTCTTCTTCGTCTGCCTGGCTCTCCTCGCTGGCGATAGCGAGCGATGTGGATCGCTACATTCTTCTTCTTCTTCTTCTTCTTCTTCTTATTATTATTATTATTATTATTACAGTTCCGGCTGTACGCACGATTTAGGATGTGCGCGTAGCGCCGAGTTAAGGCAAAGACGAGGTGAAATACGCGAAGTACACTTGCGCAACTGCCGTTCATTTTAACGGGGGGGGGGGGGGGGGGGGCACAAACTCATGTTGCTCTACTTCCCGCAGATGCCTGTATACCATGGTCTGTATGAGGCAGGTATGTTCCTGTGAAATCTCGGACGGGTGACCTCAAGGAAGAGATCACGTCAGTTCGCAATTATAGTATTATTGAGGGCTTCCGCAATATCTAACAAACAAACGGGGAAAAGACGCCGTCCCAAAGTGCGAGCGTCTTATTTACTTCCTCTTCCTCCTCGCCTCTGCTTTGCCTTCATCGGGATTCATTCACCCTCGGCCACGCTGCATGTTTCTGGTGTGTCTTTTCGACCAGTGTAGCCGCCGAAAACGCCTCCGATTTCGGTGCGCTCGAGTATGCAGGCTTCGAAGAAATACGACCTGCTGTCGAATCGTCTATGGACGATGGCCACAGATCCTTCAATCCATGTCATCAAACAAAGACGACGGTTCCCCTGTGTCTACTGGCCGAAAGTCAGAATTTTCGTGAAGGCGCAAATGTGCACATGTGTTCTCTAGCGCGTCTGTTAGACTTCGGTCGAGATCAAACATAAACAATGCTTCTCAAGCAATGAAATACCCTTTTTAAAGTGCCCATAAACAATTTCGATTAATCGATTAAAACACCCCATCGAAAGCAATTAATCGATTAAAGGCCAAATCCGATTAACGATTAATTATTAATGGACTAAAATTTTAATCAACCATCCCTACCTTGCATAGCGAGAAGAAAGGGAACGTTCACTTGGGCTGAAAACCTGCTGGTTTTCATGTTAATGTTACTAGCCGCGGTGGTAAGTGGTTGTGGTGTTTGACTGCAGTCCGGAAGGTCCTGGGATAGAATCTCCACCGCGGCGGTCGCATTTCGATGGGGCCAAATTCCTAGATACCCGTGCGCTTAATTTAAGCGCGCGTTAGAAACCTCAGGTGTTCAAAATTTTCAGACCTCCCAACTATGACGCGTCTTAGAATGATATCATGGTTTTGGGGCGTGAAGACACACCATGTAATATGTATTAAGGGCATGGTACGGTAAAGGTAGGGATGGTATGGAGGGTATGGTAGGGTAAACAGCTTTCAGCCTTATCTTGGTTTCACCTTGGCTTCAGCGTTATATCTCAGGATTTTTCCCACATTTTCGTTGTCATATTTTCCGTACTCAATAAAAAAGATTTAGCACTCAGTCTGCGTGATTTCAAACCTGATGCTTCTGTTAATATTTTGTATTTAGTACCATAGTTTTTACTGGGGTGTAAATTAAATGTATCTTTTCTCAGAAACGAAACACAGCATTACCGCAAAATCTGGCAGGCTAATTTTCTATCGCAGATGCATTAACCCCTAGCTCTTAAAACGAGTTCGTACATTTATCTCGCAATAAAAAAATATTGTCGTTACATGTCACGTGTCGTAGCGGAGACTTTCCAATCAATAATATTTTTCCTAATTATAACTCGCACAGTTTTTGAAAGCGATAGATACTGACAGTTTGGAAGAGATTTAAGTGTAACGTGAAAAAATTTCAGCGCAATCGGTGGGATAGTTTTTAAGAAAAAGGGTACGTCAAGTTTCGAAAATTTTCTAAAAAGTAAACGTGAGGAAAACGCGCCTTTCCGTTGTAGGGGTTTCAGCGCTGCGGCTTGCCCGGAACCCCTCAGGGACGAGACCAAGACAGGCAGGGAACCATCTGTACTGTGTCGTGCCTCGGCCGCAACGCGTGTTGCCAGCGGCTGCTAACCGCGTGCCACGAGCGCTCCCATGGTCATAGTTGTTCTATTCTATGAGCGCTCGCAGTCGCCGACCGCTCCCATAACGCTTACAAACACAGGCGGTAACTACTCATCACATAACCTAATGACTACGTTACAAAAGCATTGCCGGTGGGAAAATTTGCAAATCAGCACTTATGAAACTGATCAGCAATAAATAAGTTTAAACGACCTAGCCATATTAGATGCGAGGCATCTTATGCTCGGGGCTCTGTCCGTCCCTCCCGCGTCCCGCGTCCCCCGTCCGCCGTCCCGCGTCCGGCCACTTTCATGAAGTACGGAAGCACCCATTATGCGAACCAGAACACTGTAGTAATATGAAGGCCGTCAACCACTATCACAGTCATCAGAGTCATGGCCGAGAGCACAGAGAGGCTGCTCAGCAATGGCTAGGCAGGTGGTGTCTGTCGCCCAGGTTGACCCCATTTCTTGATCTTGCTTGCATGTGTTGGGAGGGGGCTTAGTCCGTCCCTCCTTCCGCGTCCCACACCACCACAGCGCATGCGCGTCCCCTCCCCCCTCTCTCTCCTACGCTCACCCCCCTTTCTCTACTCTAGGAATCCTCAACTCTACGGAGCGGCCCCCCGCGTCACACACCCCATACAGCGCATGCGCGTCCCCTCCCCCTATCCTCTCCTACGCTCACCCCCCATTCTCTACTCTAGGAATCCTCTACTCTACGGAGCGGCTCCCGTGTCCCACACCCCACAGCGCATGCACGTCCCCTCCCCCCTCTCTCTCCTCTCCTACGGTCCCCCCCCGTCCTGTCCTCTAGAAATCCTCTACGGAGCGGCGCGCACGACAGGTGGTGTGACAGCTGCATACTCCGCTGGAGGCGCCACGGTAGTTCCGCGGTATGAAAATAAAGGAGCGCGCGCGCCTCATTCTTTCTCCTGTGCAGCGCCGCGATGCGCGCCGGGACCGCTGCCGTGAAATGAGAGCGGCGACGTTCCTCCCGCTCAAGCTGATTATCTTCCCGCTGCTTCGCATTCACACATGGTTCCCTTTAGCGGGAGATGGGGAAGTTTCTTTTATTAAAAAGTCACAGTTTCACCGCAAGGGTGAAGCAATGAATGCGATAGCAACAAATTTTAATGTTATACGAACTGGAGGCTGGTAGCTAACACCTTTGGAGCCGATCTCACGCAACTCTAGAAAACGCTGGTTTAAGAGAATACGGCCGCTCCAGGGACATTCTGCTCACCACATTCTCTTCGCGTTGAGAGCGCAGCACGTAGAAGGGTATACCGGCCCCCCGCTGTCGGCCGCCGAGAAGGGGAGATAACGCGCGCGCGCCCGCGACGATCGCGCTCGTAAAACCGAAGGTCGCTCGAGGGACCCAACCCGCCCCTCGCGTCTTTTTATGCTGACGAACGACGGGCGGGGCCTGTTGAACAGTTGGGGGGGATCTTATCGCATGCGCCTCGGAGCGACGGAGATGGGCCGGCTCGTCTGATCTCCGCTTCAGCCGCGTTCATCGCTCCCGCTCGCCCGCTATTACCCGCTGGTGGAACGTACGATGCGCAGGGGGCTCTTATCAATTTGAACTCCATACACGACATGACGGCGACAGCGACAGCAAAAGCCCGTCGAGACTGTCCATATAATTGCTATCGCAATAAAATACACACTTGCAGAAATCATAATTGTAAACAAGCCCTCGCACACATCAAGATGCGCGGTTTTCGGCGTCATTTCCAAATGGCTTGCAGCGCTCCCACGCGTGGCCAATGCATGGTTTTGTTCCTCAGAGTGTGTATTAGTTTTCAGTAATGAAGTAAAAAGAATCCATGTTTCGGTCAATCTCTCCCACCCAGAGCTTAAAGTCTCCCATTATTGGAGGGGGGGGGCCCTCGTCGGGCCGCGACATTTACACACACCTACATATATATATATATATCCTCTTCAGACCCCGTGTACATTACAAAGCACATTTGTACTTTTCCGGTTTTGGAAATTCGCGCAACTATTAAAGCCAACATTTTTGGTGCAATCGCATTCTCGAGGATGTGGTGTCATCCGGCCAGCATTACAGGAAGCACACTACAGTGGAAGCCATGCTTCCCGCTTTGAAACATGGCGGAATTCTCGTCTTCGACGTTCTACTGATAGCGTCCAAGAAAGTCCCAAATCACTCAATAATCATGCAGTAATATTTTTGAATTGTTGTTTCAATCTACTTAGGAAGGCTTTAGGAATAATGTACGCACGTCATGTTACGTTACAGGCGAGTATTTTTTTATCACAAGCCGTTTTCTTCAAATGTGCATTATAATGCACACTCGGTCTCAATATGTGCTTTGGCGTGCGTACTCGTGCCGGTCTCATGTGGTTGGTAGTAAGCTTATTGGCATTAAGCTTTGGCGTTTATTTAATCTAGGAATCTTTGATGAAAAGGCGAAACGTGTTCTCGAGACAATAAGCAGTAATGACCCCTCGGACCTGTAATTGGCTGACAATGAGGCTATTCTTTGCCCATTAACTAGTGTCGAAAAATAGGTGTGGTGCCGAATTTGAACTTGAGCCACCCAGAAAGCTGCCGAAAGCCAAGGTGCCTCCTGAGCGAAGAACCGCGGGAGCAAGCCACATGCCAGAGCTTGTAAATGAGGTATCTTCCTCGAGATGCCGAAACCCTGGACGTTCTCAATGAACAAATTTCCGGTGTAGCATCTTCCTATTGATCACATTTGCGCGAAACTGCTACAAATAGTTTCACAACAAACAAGAGTGCTTCTCACGAGCAAATGTAATATTTTGTTATAGGGGAGTGCTATTCGTTGCCTGCGCATTAAGACCCAGTGTGCATTATAATGCACACGCTGGTGTGCAAAAGCCGTTTGCCGTACAGGCGCAAATTTTTTCTCGACTAATAAACCATGTGTGTGCATTCCAAAAAATGTGCTTTGATTTCACCTGTGTGGCCACAAATTTACTGGGTCTGAGGAGGATATATATATATATATATATATATATATATATATATATATATATGGTCAAGTAGACACGTGTACGAGGCGATTTGTTGCCGTTCCGGCCACGGGTCCAGCCTTTCCGATGAAGGCCGGACCCGCGGCCGGAACGTCAATGAATCGCTTCGTACGCGTGTCTACTTGGCCGTATATATTTACCCGGACACAGAATTACCTTTTCCTCGATATATATATCTATATATATACACTGAAGCCAACCGTCTCTAGCACTAAACAAATGCTTCAGAATGTTATAAAAATAAATATATAACAGTCATAATTTCACTGTACACATGTCAGATGAGTGCGGCAGTGGTACAGCTGACCTGCCAAGGGGGAGGTGGCCCAGCCCCTCCTTAAAAAATGGAAGATGGCCGGGCCTCCCTGGGCCCCCCTGAATTTAAGCCCTGCTCCTACCATACCCTGTAAGGCGAGAGCCTTAGATGCCTCGCTGAACGCGAAAATTGACTGTCGGTGGTGGGCGACGTCGTCCCGCGTCGGTGGCGTCGACAGGGGTGATGCCGAAAAAAATCATCGCGTGATGACGTCATAAAAAAAAGCCGGCAGATCGCAAGCACTGTGGGAATCGATATAATGCGAAGCAGCCGGCAAAGAGCAAATCATGCTGTACATGTTATGCATGTCATTATTTACATGTTAGGACCTGTCGTTTGTGTTCGTCATACAGTTACGTCGCGCAATACACATTTTGGCGTATAACAAGCTAGCGAACTGGACGCAAGAGTACCATGAGCGTGGCATGTAAATGGCATTGTAGATGACATGGATGCCAAAGTTTTCATGTTACCACCTGCCACTTATGTTCGCTTAATTTTTTTACCTTGAATCGCAGCGAGACCAATCTGCCTCCGTTTCGCATGCGTTCCTATTCTCGCGCTCTGGCATCGTGCAGACGCCATCCGCGTTCCAGCGTTTAAATTGACGGACACCTTGTCAATCCCAAAGTGTGTTCCTCGAACGCCTGCGCCCACTGAAAGGGGGACGGTAAGAATGGAACGTGATGCGCGCGTCTCCTTCCTTGCATGATTAGAGACGCTGGGCCCAGCGACGCTACGCAAGCAAAGTGCGAGCGCTGTAGAGTCTAACGCGACCGGCGTCCGTTTGCGCGCCCCGGCACCCACCTGGCACCGTGCCAGAGCACGGCTGGAGGGACGGACGGACGACCGGACGGACGGACGGACGGAGCATGAGACATTAAAGGCTTTCGCCTTAAAAATTTCGTGTATATCAAGTTGGCGAAATGGCTACGAGAGTGTCATGTGCGTGGCATGCAAGTCATGTTGCACATGACATGTCATGATTTGCATATTAGCAGTTGTCATATATGCTCGTCATACAATCACGTCGCTGAATACCAAATTTGGTCTATATCAAGCTAGGGAAACGGCCACGGGAGTAGCATGAGCGTGGCATGCAAGTCACGTTCCACATGACATGTCATGGCTTCCATATTACCATTTGTCATTTATGCTCGTCATACAGTCACGTCACTCAATACGAAATTTGGGGTATCTCAAGCTAGCGAAACGGCCGCGAGAGTGTCATGAGCGTGGGATGCAAGTCATGTTGCACATGTCATGATTGCCATATTACCACTTGACATTTATGTTCGTCATACACTCATGTCACGCAATACCAAATTTGGTGTATGTCAAGCTAGCGAAACGGCCGTCAGCGCGCCATGAGCGTGGCATGTAAATCATGTTGTACATGACATGCAGGTCATGATTTTCATATTACCGCCTGTCATTTATGTTGGCCATGCAGAAATGTCTCATCGTACCAATTTATGGAGATATCAAATTAAGAAAACGGCCTCAGGAGCACTATGGCTATGGTGTGTAAATCATACTTTTCATGACAAACTAGTCACGATTTTCATGATATGACCAGTCAATCATGTTTGTCATACAGTCATGCTATGCCATACCAATTTTGGTATAAATCTCATTAACGATATGGCCAGGAGAGCACGAAGTCTTAGGCGGCCAGATAGACAGATAGATAGATAGATAGATAGATAGATAGATAGATAGATAGATAGATAGATAGATAGATAGATAGATAGATAGATAGATAGATAGATAGATAGATAGATACGCTAAAAGTCCTCGAAGTTCGCTAAGAAATGCTTCGCATTTAATAACGTCATGGTGACGGCAATGTGGCATCACGCGGTGAAATCATCACATGACATCTTCGCTTGGTCAACGGCGGGACCGATCACGGAGGCAGTGCATAACGAGCTGAGGTGCAGTAAGCTGGCAGCGCCTCCGATCCGTGAGGCAGCAAGGAAACCACGTTAGCTGCAGAAATGTCTGGGAGGGGACGGGGGGATGTTCAACACATCGACTGGGAAGAGAAAGAAGATGGCTTTGGCCTTCCAGTCGGCATAGGTGAATGCATAAGGAACTCTGTGAGTTTTAGTTATCATGACGTTCTAACTGCGTCAACTTTTGCTGCTGTTGCTACGAGGAAGAAGAGGAAGCAAGCGAGAAACAGATAGAGAGCGAAAGAAAAGAAAAAAATGGCAAAAAAAATGGAAATAAATACAAATAAAGAGAAAAAAGAACGCAGAAAAACAGGAACATACAAAAATTAAAAAAGCGGAGGAAATAAAGAGAAAACCGACGAGAAACAAAGAAGCCTGCCCAGCTCCGCACTTGCCTCAGGCTTGGCACTACTTGTGCGAAGGTGCCTTAATATTTCGTAGCAAAATCAGCTAGATATTCACATTCTGCTGTTTTCATCAGTTTGGTTGCGAATTTTCCATGTAGAAGTGATCTTGTAGCGTAGTTACTGGTTTTTGTTGTGAGCTCTTTCCGTGCACACTCTTGAACAGAAAACGACGTTTTTTCTCAGCACCAGTTTTTTTTTTTTAATTTTGAACATAGATATAGATTTTATTGTATGCTAACCGACCGATTACGCCAAAGCTTTGCGAGATTGTGCCAAACTCTCTTCCACCAAGTGTGAACCTAAAACTTGCAAGATATATAGCAGCTGTAATTAAGAAAATAATAATTATTGCATAGCTTCTCTTATGATATATGATGAATGAGGGTAATATTTGTCCGTGACATAAATGTAATAACCCCGTGTTTTTTGTTTTTTGTTTTTTTTTTTAGTTTAACGCAAGTTGCAAATCAGTTCTGCGGAATTCCGAGAGCTGCTGAATGGTTTAAGAAAAGGAAATGGATAATCACACACATTGCATAAGCATAAGCAATGCATAAGAATTGCTCAGAAAGATAGAGTCAGAGTTGCAGACAAATTCTTCGTGGTTCGGGGATTGAAGCCGGAACAAACACCTTACCGAGGTGGTCGTTGTAGCAATTGCTAGCTTACTGCTTAGCTCAAGTGGTCGAGCGATCGCCCACAGTATGCCGTGGTTCGATTCCCTGCCCGAACCCTCTCGTTTAAGGCCAGGTTCGAGAGCTCACGTGGGTTTCTTTACTACGGACCATGTTTTTCGAAGGCAGTGCCTGATGATGCACTTAAGGCTTGAGCCTTACTAATAATTACTGTTATGGACATACATTTCTCCAACGAACGCATGTGTGCATGGGATGACATTTAGGAGTTCAGAAAAAATACTGAAAAGAACGAAATCTGAGTCAGACATGCACAAAAATATTCTTCATTCAGTAAAGCGCTCTATACCAAAAACTGAGTCAGCCGTTACCAACGTAAATAAATTTGATTTGTAGAGCCGTAGCGTTTATGAAAACGTGGTAAAAACCGTATTTGCCTGTGCGGTGTAGCAATACCTGTTGCTGTCGATAACCTCATTTCTCTCTCGCGGATACAAGTTTTTTATAAACATTTTTACTTGCGTGCAATAAAACTACGGCTATTCGGGTTCATAAACATTCTACCACCTGTGTGATCCAATTGGCACATCCGTACAGTCGTCATAAAACAAGCGCTCCTATCTGTATAAAACATTACCGAAAGGTAAAAGCTCCTTTAATTTGTTGTACGACGGAAAAGGACCGTGGCGTCCATAAGAAAAGCTGCGGCACAAAAGCCAATTTGCTTCACCAATGTGAAAAACGTACGAGGTTAAGCTGATGTCATGGGGTTTAGGGTGATTCATGCTGGATGATTAGGGTGATTCATGCTGAACAAAGAGGGATGGATAACCATACGCTGGATTATCAGATGGTTGTGACAGCAAGAAAGTGACGAAAATAAGCTAGCACAATGCTCAGCTTCTAAAAGCTCTTAGCTTGTAGAAGCCAGAAATGAGAGAATGTCGTTCGCTTTTAGAACCACAGCTTGCTGCACCCAGTGCGGCAACTTGTGTTTCCTGACCAGAAGACCATTCTGGAGAGAAACAGTAGAAAAATGTAACGGGAGTGCAGATTCTAAGTACAGCATGATTGAAAAGGACCGTGCATGAAAAATATTACCGCACGCTTTCGACACATGTTCCGGACGCCACCACAAGGCGACATGGGAAAGGAAGCACTGCCCGAATTGTTAATGCTTTGCTCATGCGGTACTGCATAATCTTGTACCGTATTATTGCTCAAGCATTGTATCTAGTGTTTTAATAAGGAGGTTAAAATTAAATTTCGAAGCTAATCGCAGAAGAACGCCAGTAAAAATGGTAACCCTTTATATTCCAGGTTGTGTCCTGAAAATTTCACTTGTCAGACCCTGCAGTTTCGCAGACACGTAGCGCCGCCTCTCGGAGCAGTATTGGGTAGGGCAAAGTCCGACTGGATGTTTGACCTAAAACGCCCTGGAAGATTCAGCCAACGCACTTTCAGCGGCCAACACGTACCGTTCTTGAGTGTAACAGCAAATTATTGGCACAGAAAACAATATACACATTCAAAGCGTTTCGCATCGTCAACGCATCACCGGCGCTAATGCTGTGTTGACATCTGTTCAGTTGCCATCAAACCACTTTTACCGCTCGGCACTGCCTTGGTAGTCCTAACAGCATCAAAACAAACGAGCGATCTAAATAATAGTGAAAAAAGATACCTGATGCTTTGCCCTCAGCATTAGATGAGACTTAGCGACGACTTATCATAACACTAGTTTCTTGCTCTCCGGGCTGAGAGCCAGTAAGAAGCACGAATTAGGACGAAAGCGGGCGGCCTCGAGTGTATGGGGGGCTGCCATGTTACTGTGCGTCATCGCGGTTAGGGTGGCTAATTACGGTTACCCGCATATAATATTTTAGAAAATGCGAAGTGCATTCATGAAGGGCCTAATGTAACATCTATCGTTATAACGCATCATGCAAGAAGCACATTAGTATACATAAAATACTCTCGCCTAGTCGGACGCGCCACCAAGCCATCGAGAAGTGCTTGCTGGATCACTCGCAAGAACGACGGCGTGAAGAGCAGACGCGCCAGCTCCGCGCGCTACGAAGAAACGCCGCAGTCGACGCTACTCTCGCGTTGTGAATTGCTACGGACGCAAAGGACTGAACAGTAACGTTGAGTTTTACCGATTTCCGTAGCGGTCGCACGAAGCAGAACGGCGAGAACGCTGGATACGGGCCATTGCGAACGGGATGGGTAAGCGCAGTACTCGCGTTCTCCACAGCTGTTCTCATGAGAAAGTGTGATAATGTGGGTCTCCTATTATTATTTTGTGCAGCCTTGACGGAGAGTCCGTGGTAACCTTGACTATGAAGCTGAGCAGAGCCTTTGACCATGGTGCGCGCCGTTGAACAGGTAAATGCAGGCTGGTGACGCACGCGATAAACATCGCACACACCGCGACCTCATAATCTGGACTGCCCGACCGTCGCCACACAGCATCGCGCACGTACATCTTGAAGGCTCACAGTTCCGGCTTTAACTAGCAAATGCTAACACGTGCGTCATACAAGTACATCGCCGAGTATTGTTCGTCACCACCTTCAGGTTTCTCATGCCCACGGCCTCCGCGATTACCGCAGCTATCTCGGAGGTCGCGGTTTTGCCTTTGGGTGCCTTTGGGAGACGCACTTACCACTATTTGCAGAATATACAAACGGAAGACAAGCGTCAACAGAACATTCGAGGATGCGTAATAAAACGGTCCAACGCACAAGAAGCGAGAGATGGTGGGCGAATGCAGCTGCAAAGGCGAAAATCTTCGGGGCCACTCGGGCCTGATAAAGCAAGCTTTGTAGCACTGATCGTACGATACATTGCGCGTGAATGTACTTCATCGCTTTGACATTCGTGTATACCCAAATTTAACATATTTAGGCGTTACAAAACGCACGTTGGAGTGCTTGCCTCGAACTCGATGTCATGCGATGCTCGCTTGTACTTGTGAGCTGCAGCGCGCCGAAATGAATGAAACAACTTTTGCATTGTACCCGCATTTCGCTTTGATGACCTTCCTACATTTCTGAAGCGTGGGTGGATTGTCAAGAACACATTGAAAACAAGAACACATACACACACACAGAAGATCTTGTGTGTGTGTGTATGAGTTCTTGTTTTCGTTCTGTCTTCATCGCGCAGTATAAACCCTTTTGAAACCATAAAACAACTAGCCCAACAACATGCTTGCTCCATGCTTTATTTCGATGTATTCCGGTTTCACCCACAATAACGGTTCGCAACGCTCGGCGAAGGCCGCGCCGCAATGTTCGGGAAGCTTAGCCAGTGTTTGAGATCATTCTCTTTAGATTGGCACGGAGGACGCGAATAGTCAAGTTTATTCGATAGCATACCCGAGCAGTTGCGATAACGCTGCAAGGTTCGATAATTGATGTAAAAAAGATGATGCATTCTGGTGATAACCAGATTACCGACGGCCGACGCTGTGATCGGCCCTATCAGTGCATTGCTTGTACATCGACTTTTCGTTTACCGCCGGACGGACACCGGACGGACGGACGCCGGGCGGACGTGAGCATGAGACATTAAAGGCTTTCGCCTTAAAACCTCCTTGCCCGCAATGCTTGGAGTACTACCGAGTTACGTTCGTCGCGGATATGTACTCTGTTCAAAGTTGTCTCTACTCTGTGCGCAACGGTGTGTTCAATATGTCTGCCTCTGAGATACTTTTGAGGTTGAACTACCCCTCATTGAAACGGAAATTTATGTATCATACACACTGAAATATGCCCAAAAAAATGGTTTTCTTAAGGCCTGCTGTCTTTAAACTTAAGTTTCCAACCTTATTTTACTTTGATATAGGCCGATTTTGCACAGATGAAATCCGATTACAATGGTAAGTACCGTTTTCTCCAGAGGGCTCTTCCTTTGTTTTATGGCATGATATACGCCAAATTTGAAATGCTAATGACATAAGTTTGGACTTCAAACAGAAGAAAATAATGGTTTCAGTCCTATCTGTTAGGCTTCCATCTAGAGATTGTAATATATATTTTCCTTCACTAAGGCTCGTTAGCTCGAATGGCTCTCGATTAAAACGTTCTACTCGGCTTTGTCCTGTATGGTTTTTGTTTGTTTACGCGTTTTCGAAAAGACTCCAAATTATTTATGCAAGTTCATTTCAATAAAATAATTGGTAATATGTGCTCCGGTGACTCCCTGGGACTCGCCGACAGCGATGGTTAAGAGTTTCGTCGCTTTTTATTATCGATTTGAGTGGATTTAGTTCAGGTGGTCCCACTGTGTTGCATTGATGCTTTGAAGCACACACGTGGTCATACTTAACATCAGTTGTAATGAAATATTTTTAGCCTTCAATTGAACTAAAAGCAGTGTCCTCGTGTGCCGGTGATGTTCCGATACACGTTATGATATCGGCAAAGTTGGAATAAAGAAGACTTACTCACTCTTTTAGCCGAAAAGTGGAGAGCCCGGTACGCGTGGTCCGCTCCCTTGGCCGCCTTGTGGCCAAACTCCTGCGCACGTTACAGAACGCCAGATGGTCAAATTTTCCCGAGTCCTCCACTACGGCGTCTCTCATAATCGTATCGCGGTTTTGGGACGTTAAACTCCACATATTATTATTATCAAATTCGTACATGGAGTCTTCATTATTTCTGGTGGATTTTCATATATCATCTTTCTCAACGCTTCATGATTCTCAATTGAAAACATTGTACTGCACGATTGTGGACGTTTAAAGTAAGGTAATTATTCAGGGACTGCCTCAATCATGCCAAAAAAACTTTTGGCGCAGGGATTGCAACGAAGTAACGAAGTTGACGATCAGAAAGTACCGTTTGTCTTCATCGAAATCTGACTTTTAACATTCGTTTATACTCTGCTTAATCGAAGTATATGTCAAATGCGCAACCACGCCACTACTAAATAACCTAATTGTCAAATTCTTACCTTTAAAAACCGTGCGTGCGGCGGGCAGAAAGATGTGCTCGAGAGCATATGGAGTTACAATCGGAATAACTTCGTGCCATCTAAATAAAGTTCACAGTGGAAATGCAACAGAAATTGATCCCGTAATAATGTCAGTGCTGACGAGTTTTATTTTTTATTTTTTGCTACGCTGCTTCCTCTGGCACATATGTTCACTGCGCGTGGGTTGCCTCTGGTATACAGGCCCGCGGAATGTAGAAGAGAACCTTGAAATGCTTGCCAGTTTTACTGTTTTAGGGGCCGAGGCTTGTCCATCCGTTTGGCGTCCGTGCGCACGGCACGGCACAGCACAATGCACGCTGCCTTTACAATACGCGAGAGGGCCCCTAAAAAGGTTTTACAATAGACTTCAACGTAGACATAGGATAATTATAAGGTAAGAGATCGCTCTTCCCGGCGAAAATAACTTATCCAGAAAAGTATTCATGAGTTGATCTCTACTACAATGTGCCTAGATGTTGAGGCTTCTCAAGGAAACCTGTAACACAAAGGCACACGTCGAGCACCAGTGGCGTAAATACAGAAAACTCACAAGGCGGGACGTATCTTGCCATGGCGGCAATTTTGTTTTTATAAATGTTGAAGGCTTTATTTTTACTTATATAAAAACTATAATCATGCTTTCAATAAAGTTGATAAACGAATATTGGTTCCCAGCTCATTGTTTCAATTTCATTGTTCAATTGAGTCTTTTCTGAAACCGATCGAGCGGCGTTTCATAGTCTCGCACAGCTGAGGTGTATACGAACGCCGGTATACACGCTACAAAAAACAAAAAGAAAAAGCTAAAAGCATTAAGGGCGCAGGGTAGGGTAAAATTCGAAAAAGATCCGTTTTTTTTCTTTAAAATTTGGGAAGGGTGTCCCTTTCTGCATATTTTCCATATTCGTGCTTAAACAGCATTTGTTGTGGCTCAAAACCAGTTTTTCCGAAAGCAAGCAGTGAGTGAAAACGCACCCTAGCGCAAGGCCATTGTATGCGCTCTGTGCTTACGGTCTATTTTTCTAACAAAAAACTTCATGTACGAAAGTCAGAATGCCTGTCAAGAGTCAGCTGTGTATAGGAAATCGTCAGGTAACTTCTAAGGCAGTCCGAAGAGACTGTGCGTCTTTATATATTCACACTTCCTCCTCGGAGTGCATCGGCTCGAACACTTTCAGATCCTACCTTCATTACACTTTGTGTTTGTCGTGCTCGTCGATAAGTTTAGATGCTGAGGGTAAGGAAGGTCTTCAGCCAGTGTAAACTTCGCGGCAACCCATACAGTGTAAATGTGAATAAATGTCAGGGACGTACTGAGGCGCTGAACGCTGAACCAGCAAGCTTTTCATCGTGGAACCTCTCAGCCTTTCCAGCGTCCATCGAAGTGATTCACTTGCAGGGTGACAACGGGTATGCTCTATGGAAATGACTATTTGTGATGCAATTAGACCTAATAGCGAGTGCAAACTGCCCTTTGCAAGTGTTGAGTTAATGGGAATAGATGGTAAGAAAAATCTTGGCGCTCGCGGAGAATTGTGGGCTATGGCGCCCGTCTGCATCGGCTTCCGGTTCGAGCGTCCGCGCCGCCGTACGGGTACTGTTGCCTATGCCGTCGCTTTCTCCGTGTTTCACCTAACAGTCGCGGACATATTTTTCTTGCGAATTACTGCATAACATCTTAGAATCCAGCTTAGTTGAATAAAACAGGTCATCACTATATGGACACTTACAAAAGCTGGGAATGGCTATTCCTTCATTCGAGTGACATAAAACTCACACACGCATGTTGTTCCGCAGTCGAGAATATTTTAGAGCCTGTTTTGGGCGATATAAAGATTCGTTGTACTTCATGGTGTCATGAAATACCCGACCAATGTAAGACGTGTACTTCTTATTCATGTTTACAACTCGTGAAGTGAGTTACTCGCTTTAATTGTGTCGCAACGACGCCATCTCGGGTTCGATATGGTGAATGAAGATAGTAAAATACTGTTTACTCTAAAAGTGACCAACTCTGACACCTTTCTGGTTTTTATTTTACTACTCTGAATCTTTCTTTACCCCAGAGTTCGTTTTCTAGCTTCTTCGAACTTTGTGTTTGAAGGCGTGCCATGTTCTGTACACTCTACATTCATTTTTCTTCCAAGTTCAACTCTAAGGTAGCGGCACTCTAGGCTTGCAAGTGTGACATAGTAGAGGCGTCATATTACGTCGCTCGTCATTTCAAAAGCAACGTCGATCTTTCACGACCAAGCCGATACCAATAATTGAGGAGCTTGCTACATTGGCCGACCTTTTCCGCTCTCCGCAGTTTCCATACATTTGGCATAAAGCAGGCAGTGACAATGCAGTACAGGCAATGCAAGAATACTAAATTGGTGCAGTTGATGGCAGAACACTTGTAATGTTGTCAAAAATTTGTGAACGTATGTTGGCTTTAGGCACATATGTGCTCATGTGTGTGATTCTGAGGTAGCCGTCGTTTGTGTTCGAATGTACATCAAGCTTATTAGGTAAAATATTATTGCGTGTTTCAAAGCACAACCGTATACGCATGCTGGCTGCTGCGCGCGAGACCCACCCACCACAGTTCCCCGTGTTTCATCCCCAACGACTGTCTATTCCTACTTCCCACTTCGTTCAATGAAAGGCAAAATATTTTCTATCCATTCACAAATAAATGAAAGAACACAAGCAGTGCACAAACGGTAACAAACGCATCGCCGAAGGTACGTCTTTCCTCCCCAATAACACTGAACAGTAGACACCTCGAAGCAGCGAAGAGTTAGGCCTCGAATCGGAAGTACCGTTGCAGACAACGCACCGCTTTGCTATCCACCTCTTGCACCGCAGAGTCTTTGTTGCCCTTGTTTAGGTTCAGAGTCTTAAAGATTCCGAAACTGAATAGTGTTCTTGCATTTAATGATGGTAGTATCACACGAACCAAAATTCTGAAACAGTTAGGATTGAAGCCTGCCCAAACTACAGCCAATTTGCTGGAAAACGTTGACCATGCTCGACGATACACTGCGAATAGAGCTGCATGACAGCTCACAAAAGAGGCAAGGCAAGCATTGCGAGAGGCTCCAAAGTGAAAAATTGATTTTGGCAATGATTATCAAGCTTGTAGCTACTACATAAAATAGTTTAACGGTGTTTGTGACAAAGTGTGTTCCCTTTTCAGCCGTTTTCTAACTTTAAACTCGATTATCTCAAAACCAGGTTTTTTATTATACTCTTAAAAGTGTCCGTGAAATCGACAAACAAAGACTACGTAATCTTGAAGGATGCCTGTCTGTTAATTGAAATATACAAGGAACCGCCCTAAATACGAAAAAAACATGTCCCGTTTTTTGAGGTACAGAAAGTGTCTCCGTGTTTGATGGGCCATTTGCAAAAGGTGTAAAAGGTGGCTTCCCTCTGTAATTAATGTTTTAATTAAGTTCTAATTAATGTGGTGGCTTTCCCTTCAAGGTATTTTCCAACCAAAGGGCTCTGGTTACTAGGCTACCTTTCAGACAAAGTTCTTTGGTGGAAAGCAGGGGCAGCGTGTATAGCTATATGTATATATAGTGATTTCTCCGCGTGCCTTTATGGTTTTTCATAATTGCGGAGAACACTTTAGAGGCCCGGGCTGTCGTTATGGCATCCTGTCGTCGTCTCGTGTCGCTTGGCGTCACGCAGGCAAAACTATGTATACCATAGCCATGCATAGTATAGCCATGTGTAGCAAGGAGGTGAGAGAGGGAAGTGATGTTGAGGAGGAGTGACGTGAGGGAGAGGAGGAAATGTACTGTCCTCGTATGCTGCGATCTCATGTCGCGTGGCATCATGAATACAAAATTATGTATAGCATAGCCATGTATCAAAAGCGTGCGGGAAAAGAATGTGAGGATAAGAGTGAGCTATGAGAGGATGATTATGAAGGCAAGAAAGAGCGGTGAGAGTAAAGCATAACACAGCCATGTATGTCGTCCCGCAAGCCATGTATGTCATCTCACAGCCATGTGTAGTGTGGTATAGAAAGGGTGCGGGAAAGGGAAGTGAGGGTGAGAAGGATAAAAAAAATCAGAAGGGGAAAAGAGAGGGTGATGTAAAGCATAGCAACGTATGGAGTCACGCAGGAAAAACCGTGTATAGCATAGTTATGTGTAGTATGCTATAGTAAGGGTACGGGAAAAGGGAGCGAAGGTGAGGAGTGATGCTAGGGTGAGGAGGACGGGAATGAGAAGGGGAGAGGGTAAAGCATAACACAGCCAGCGTTGTATAGCATAGTCTCATGTTGTATAGTATAGCAAAGGGTAGGAGGAGAAGCAAGGGTGGGGGGAGGGAAAGGACGAGGGGTAGAGCATAGCATAGCCGTGTGTAGTACAGTATAGCAAGGGAAGGAGAATGGAAGTGATGGTGAGAAGGAGGGAAAGGAGGAAGGGAGGGGGGTAAAGCACAGCATAGCCATGTGTGTCGTCACGCAGGCACAATACATGTCAAGCATAGTAAAGTAGAGAAAGGGTTCGGGAAAGGGAAGTGAATGTGAGGAGAAAGGAAAAGAGAGGGAGGGTAAAGCATAGCATCGTTATGAGTAGTACAGTATAGCGAGAGGGGAAAGAGAACAGAAAGCGATGGGGAGTGATGTGAGGGGGGAGGTAAAGGATGAGGGGAGGGTAAAACAGCATAGCCATGCTTAGTACCTTATACGAGGGGGGAAACATAAGTGAGGGGGGACAACTAGGGAAAGGAGTGGATGGTAAACCATAGCATAGCCGTTTATAGAACAGTATAACAACTGGGTGGCAAAGTGAAGTGAGGGTGAGGAGGATAAAAAGAGAGGAGGGGAGGGTAAAGAATAGCGTATATTCGTGTGTAGTTGATTGAAGAACAGTGCGATTGAGTGAAGCCGACATAAGTGTCAAAGCGAAATATAGCTCTTAGACTCATTGAACCTTTGTTCATTGTGCAAAGTGCATTCATAAAGAGACTGCCTGTCAAAGACCACCTAGTGGTGGAAATACAGAGAAAACCTCCTATATATAGAACTCGGGTAAATCGAATCATCATTTGTATAGCACTGTTTTCGGATACGACAATGCTTTAACGTCAATTAATATGAAGATCTACAGCCACATCGAACAAAATTAGCCGGAGCATTTGATATCATCAAATACATCAGACAGCATGAAACGGCCCAAGAACTCGGCTTTCCCTCACAAGAGGCTGTCCTTTCCTCACGGGAAGGGACTTTCCCGCGTGTCCTCGGGTGACCAACTGACGTATTTTTGCGAAATCGATGTATGCGGTTTGACTACCCGTAAAGGCGATAAAATGAATTCTCGAAGAGAAATCTACTGGGCCTGCTTTTAAGGGCGTCGGATAAAATGACACCAAGATTTTCTCGCGCATCATCGACGAGACTTCGAACATCTAGCTAAATGTATACGCTACATAAATATAAAAGAAGTCGTACTGAGAGGTACCAACAAGTGAAACAGGCGATGTTCGTAAGCATAGGCGTGCGCAGGGTTCACTTTAAGGTTGGGTGGTTGTGGTTCGAAGAAGGAAAAGGGGCCAAATTTCTGCAGCCCGGTCGGGAGCACGGCGCAGCACCTTCACTTTAAGGGGAGGGGAGGGCGAAGGTTTGTCCGCAGTGCCCCCCCCTCTCTGTTATGCCAACGTATAGGGCTGGCTTTGCGCCCCCCCTCCCCCCCCCCCCCCGGGGCACGCCTATATTTGTAAGTGCACCCGTTCGTTTCTCCAACTACAAATGCACCGGACCTAACCTCACCAACCAACCTTCGCAACTCCATGTTTCGTTTGTAAAAGTTCGCCGTTCTCTCTTTTCGAGCGATCCTTTCTCATGAAACTTTTATCTTTCGCTACGACTGATTAATACAAAGAAAAAATATGGGCGTTGGAGTGGGGTAGTGATTGACATTTCGCGATAAATATGTACCGGTGTGCTTCTCGTTCTCTCCCATCGCTGTTTACGTTCCTTCAGATACATTTGTTTTGTGTGCATGTGCGCGTGTGTTCTTTGCGTGTTTCAAAGCCGCTAGGCTAAGCTCACGTCTTGACGGAAGCGGAGCAAGGTAGCAAGGGCCGAGCGGCGACGATCGTCACAGCCGGTGAGATTCAGCGTGTCTTGAAGCATCGCACAGGTCAGCCCGACAAGGTCAAGAGGGTGGCGAAAGAGCAGGATAAAGAAGGGGGGGGGGGGGGGAAGAGTGAGAACAGAAAACACGAGGAGGAGGCTGCACTCCGCAACTCAGTTCAAATCACCCGCTGCACTTGAGCCAATCACTTTAAATCAAAGACTGCGTGCGGAACCACGTTTAGCAAAAAAAAAAAAAGAAAGTTAAATTAAATAAGGTTTGCTCCATGCTTGTATAATTATAATTTTTGTTGATATTATGTGTGTTTATTACTGCTGTCAGTCATCGACTGGGGATATATTGCAACGTGCGTGATCCAGTCCATGATCCAATCACTTCAAACCAAAACCACACGTGCGGAACCACGTTAGTAACCAAAGCGCAGCGAGAATGCGTGGAAGGAGTGAGGGCCTTTCGCGGTGAACTTCCGCGCCGCGGCGCTGCCGTGCAGGGCCCGTGGGCTTTCTCCGAGGTGGAAGCAGCGTCAGAAGCCAACATTGCGGTAATTTGGGCAATATGTAATACTACGTCATTGCAACATAATACTGCAGCGACTCACCGCATATAGAACGCGTTTGTGTGTTGTGAAGCGGGGATTTTGTATGCTTCCTTTTCTTTGTGTATATATATATATATATATATATGTATATATATATATATATATATATATATATATATATATATATATATATATATATATAGTAAGGAAAGGAGTGTGAACTTAAGGGCTCGTTTGCTTTGTTAAACACATTATTAATGAGAACTAACAGACAATGATGCCAAGGAAAGTATAGGGGACGTTATTAGAAGTAATTGTAATGCAAATGTGAAGAAAGAGAAGTGGACGAAAAGATAACTTGTCACCGGCAGGATCCGAACCTGCGACCTTCGAATAACGCGTCCGATGCTCTACCACTGAGCTACGGTGACGGTCATCCCTCCGTCCACTTTATAGGGTATATATGTTCATTTAAACGTGGGAGCGTCAGTCAGCGCCGCCTGTTGCCATTACGGCGAGTGTAAAACACTCTTTTTGCCAGTAAGGCGTCACGTAGCACGTGATCTTATTACGAGCTGGCAGCTGACTAATAATCCCTCGCATACCACCTGAAGGCAACAAGTCTGCCAGAACGAGACCCTCGTTATGAACTAAGGAAAGGAGTGTGAACTTAAGGGCTCGTTTGCTTTGTTAAACACATTATTAATGAGAACTAACAGACAATGATGTCCAAGGAAAGTATAGGGGACGTAATTAGAAGTAATTGTAATGCAAATGTGAAGAAAGAGAAGTGGACGAAAAGATAACCTTGTCACCGGCAGGATCCGAACCTGCGACCTTCGAATAACGCGTCCGATGCTCTACCACTGAGCTACGGTGACGGTCATCCCTCCGTCCACTTTATAGGGTATATATGTTCATTTAAACGTGGGAGCGTCAGTCAGCGCCGCCTGTTGCCATTACGGCGAGTGTGAAACACTCTTTTTGCCAGTAGGCGTCACGTAGCACGTGATCTTATTACGAGCTGGCAGCTGACTAATAATCCCTCGCATACCACCTGAAGGCAACAAGTCTGCCAGAACGAGACCCTCGTTATGAACTAAGGAAAGGAGTGTGAACTTAAGGGCTCGTTTGCTTTGTTAAACACATTATTAATGAGAACTAACAGACAATGATGCCAAGGAAAGTATAGGGGACGTTATTAGAAGTAATTGTAATGCAAATGTGAAGAAAGAGAAGTGGACGAAAAGATAACTTGTCACCGGCAGGATCCGAACCTGCGACCTTCGAATAACGCGTTCGATGCTCTACCACTGAGCTACGGTGACGGTCATCCCTTCCAGTTCCGTATCCAGTTCCGTATCTTTCCGTATCCAGTTCAGTAATCGTAAGCTGCCATTCGTCTCCCGCGTCACTCATCAATGCAATGTCATCAGCGAATCCCAGGTTACTGAGATACTCTCCATTAACTCTTATCTCTAACTCTTCCCAATCTAGGGCCCTGAAAACCTGTAAACACGTGGTGAATAGCATCGGAGAGATCGTGTCTCCCTGCCGTACGCCCTTCTTTATTGGGAATCTGTCGCTTTCTTTATGGAGGACTATAGTGGCTGTGGATCCGCCGTAGATTTCTTCCATTATGTTTATATAGGCTTCTTCGATGCCCTGAATTCCGCAGTGCCTGCATGGCTGCTGATGTCTCCACCGAATCAAATGCCTTCTCCTAATCTATGAAGGCTATGTATAGGGGTTGGTTGTATTCCGCGCATTTCTCTATCACCTGATTGATAGTATGGATATGGTCTGTTGTTGAGAAGCCTGTACGAAATTCCTGCCTGGTCCTTTGGTTGATTGAACTCTAATGTCGTATTAATTCTGTTAGCAATTACTTTTGTAACTAGCTTATAGACAACGGACAGTAAGCTGATGGGCCTGTAATTTTTCAGGTCCTTGACGTCCCCTTTCTTATGGATCAAGATGATGTTGGCATTATTCCAAGAATCTGGTATCCTCCCTGTCGAGAGACACTTCGTATATATATATATATATATATATATATATATATATATATATATATATATATATATATATATATTAGCGTGTTGCATTTTTGTTCCAGGCAGTTCAACTTCTAGAGCAAGAATGGGGGTACTTGTTACTTTAATGTTTCATATAGTGGTTTTGGGACGTTCAATCCCAACAATTATTATTATTGTTAATATCCGGATATTGGTACAGTATTTTCTATAATATGTCTTTTGATGCACACACTTGAGAAATAATGTAAGTTTACTTGGCAGTGCTTTTCATTCAAATGTCGGAATTTAACACAAGCGTTGCTCTCGGTGAACCTTGTTGTACGCTACCTCAGAAGTGAAAATAAGCCAAAAGTATTGCGGTTGTTTGGCCGTCTCTAGTCTTTCTTTTGTTTTCTTTACGTCTTCCCGATGTGCTCTGTCCATAAGTTCATAATAATATGGTGGAGGCTAACGAATTGTCGAATAAAGAGGTGTGCATAAGGCTAGAAAACCACTGGCGACAATGAGTAAAATACTTGTAGTGGTAATGAAGCGGTCACTGCGCGTGTTTATTTCAGCTGACTGGCGTGTAATTTATTTTTTATATTACTCTTATTTCTTAGACGCTTGATGCTATTGGCCGATTAGCCGCGCGAAAAAGCTTCTTTTCGTTCCTTCTTTGTGCCTGTCCACTTTGCGCGTTTTTACGAACGCACCAACGTTCTCGAACTCCGTCACTGGAACTAGGTCACGCTGATGCCGCTTGACACACGAGTTTTTACAAGCTTTTGTTGCCCCCCGCGGTAACACAGCGCTTAAATATGGGTAAGGTCTATTCCCCACCGAATTATTAAAGCTAAGTAGACTTCTAGTGCCCTGTGCGGAAACTCAGCGCAAAAAATAACAGCGTGTAGCAGACTCCCCTCGCATTCCGCGCGCTCCCCGAGCGCGGAAAGCCTACGGGTCCGGTGCAGCAGCGGCGCGGCGCGGCAGTTCGCCGCAAAAGGCCCACGCGGGAGCCGGCTGAGCCGGACGCTTTGGACACTCACCACACTCACTATGTTCAGCATGAAAAAGAAGAAAAATGTCCGGACGGCGCTGCCGCGTTAAGTTTGTCCCGCGCTTGTGTATTTGCGGTGTTTCTGCATATTATCAGTGGTCATCTTCGTTGTTCGTCGTCGGCTGGAGATCTATCGCGTGCCGGATGGAACGCGCGGCCAAAGGTGTACCTAGATTTTGTGTTTGTGTCCTCTGGTGCTTCGTCGTAGCGGTCGCAGCCTCAACGGACTCGTAGCTTTGTCTGCGCGCTCAGTGCTGCGTGATCGGCGTGCTTACCACGTTTCTTGGATGCACCTACTGATACAGTCCACGACCCAGTGCCTTGTCTGACGACGACGGCGATTGTAAAGCACAAGCGGTCGCCCCAGCGGATACGTAGGTGAGTTCAAGAAAGTCGCCAAATTACGTAACTATGTGACCTTATTGCGTGGCGGCACTCATGCAGGTAAAGGGAGCCCGGGTGGCGTGTTCACACAGCAGCGATGGATTTGCAAGAACAGGTGTCTGATAGGCAAGTATGGATTGTGCTCCAGGTAATATATTTGTTTTTCTATGATGTTTGTTTTACACTTCTAGTGGTTGCTGTGTTTCCGTCATTCAAGCCTTGTGTTGCGCCGTTCTTCCTCGGATGTGTTCTTGGCGAGATCACGTCCGCCGCGGTGGTGTAGCTGTTACAGTGCTCGGTTGTTGACGTGAAGATCGCGGGTCCGACCCCGGTCGTGGCAGTCGCTTTTCGATGGAAAGGAAAAGTTAGAGGCCCGTGTACTGTGCGATGACAGCGCACGTTAAAGAACACCAGATGGTCTAAATTTACGGAGCCCTCAACTGCGGCGTCCTTCATATCGTGGTATTGGCGCGTAAAACCCCAAATATTATTATCGCGAGATCATCGCGTGAAGTAATTGATCGTGCAATAGCCTCTCGCCTTTAACCCTTTCGGCCCTGGTCTCGTCAATTGACGACACCACACAAAATTTCTCCTCGCACCTCAGAAATGAAACCAAAACTGCTCATTCTTGGAGGCATACTTTTTCAATCATCCCCACGGCGATTGACATCAATATTGTGGCATGTTTGCAAAGCTGAGGGGCACAAAGAAGCTTGACCGAAGTCTTGTGTGAAGCCGAGGCGCGGAAGCTCAGGCGGGTAAGCGCCATTTACGGGACGACGTAGCGAAGCTGTTTTAACGAGTATCACACTGAAAAATATGTCATTAGTTCACATTTTGTCTACTCCAGTGAGTAGCACGAATAAAGAAGCCATTTTTCTCATTTCACAAGCACTGAGGCCTGATGACCTAATTTGATGCCATGTTAATTAATCCATAAATAATTGCACCACTGCCTCAATTTTTCGGTTGTGGTCTTCTGAGCTCCTAACTATTATGAAAACACGAACAAATCAAGTATCCGATCAAAATAAAAAATCCAGGGCTGAAAGGGTTAAAAAATTGGCCTAGTTTTGAATTTTCAGCTTACTGGTCGCCCCGTACATTTTCTGTGAGGAAAATTCCACGGTAATGATGAATAACGTGAAAACCAAGTACAAAGCAGTAGACGGAGGCGCAGATAGACAAAAGGCTTGTCAAGTTGCTCAGAAGCGTAGGTATCTCTGGTTGCGTCGCCATCTGCCATGCTGCACATACTTTAGCCATGACAAATAGCATAATTGCTCTATGGTGGGGCTGGGCAAGGTCAGTACGCGTAGATCTTATTTCAGGGGTTTCAAACTCACTTCAGCTGCCGGGCAGCAGTCGCCAAATTAAGTCTCATTATTTAGTCTCCCAGAAATTCAAGGACAATGGAAAAGGTGGCAGTAGAAAGTAGGGGCGGGGGGGGGGGGGGGAGTAAAAAAAAATGTTGGCTAAAATTTCCATTTCACGATGGAACGCATTTATTTACAGAATGGCCCACCAACCCAACTGCCGAGCAGCACGCCTGCCAGCCGAACATCCGGAGTGACTTGCCCGTGTCTGTGTGCACCTTGACACCGCCTACCATGTGCCAGCCTCGGTCACCATCTCCACGGCCCGGCAACGGCTTTCATCTACGCCCCCGGGAAATTAGCGAACAGGTGACGTTTGTGGACGTACTGCTTTTCACGTAAGATTACCCCGCACCTCCACCACAATTGCGACGATCGGAACACGTTTATTTACAGAATGGAGAATAAATGCAGAGGTGTAGGACTGTTTGTTTAGCTGTTAAAGATACAAAACAGTGAAGTGAACAGCCCGATATGGGGCACCAAAACCCATCAGCAATATAGCCTATAGAATACCGAAATCGAGGCGCCGATAGTGAAGTATCAAGTCTTTTTTTTCAGGTTATGTTTAAGCATGTGGTGTCCACGTGCGGTACCTTACAAAAATGTCTTAGACTGGTCTTGCTGTGTACTTCATGGACATGTTTACTAAATAAGTGAAAGAAAATATGGGACGAGGACAGTCTTACGTAAGCTGGGCTGCTGGCTAGAGATACACAAGTCATATGCTTGACCTTTGATTTAGTTGTGCAGGAAACTTAAGGGAAGGCAATACATTTGTGCTAATCATTTTATGTGCTAGTAGTAACAGTAAGTGTGCATATTCAACTTGTAAGCTTAATTGGAAGTAGTACAGCATATATATATAAATCATCATTGACAGAAATGTGTGCCAGTTCAGTTAAGGTTTATTAAGCTAGTGCATGCCTTGCTTGTTGCTGTATTTGCCTGGGAAAAAAACGATGTCAATTATCAGTCCTGGCCATTACATGTCTTTGCTTGATAAACCAAACATGTTCTATCTTATACCAGCTCTTTTAATAGTGAAGTAGCACTATTGCAGAAGCTTCTTATCATAAATGGTTTAGGCTGTGATGGTGTATCAATAACATTACTTGATTGTGTGGTACTGTAGTTCTCGCTTTCCTTTGTGCTTTGCAAAGAAGCCATGAAGCCAAAAGGTGGGTCTTGCAGTATTCACAACCAAGAGGTTCATTTAAGGAAAGTGGTTACAGTGCTGAATTAGATTATGCATTTGTTAATTGGAGAATGCCATTTCTGATATGTCAACACGGTATCTGATCAGAGAATTCTGGACAGTGCGGTTACTGATTTTGTGGCATGCCAAGCACTATGAAATTGGACTGACGAAACAAGGGGAATGGATTAAAGCCTCGTTGTCCTTGTTAGACACAACCTCCCAAAGCGAACAGTTAATGAAGCCAAGGAAGGTATAGGGGAGATTTTTAGTTTTTAACTGTAGTGTGGTAAATATGACAAATTGAAAGGAATTAAAGTAAACGAAAGAGACACTTGCTGTTGCCATGGAATGGATCTGAAACCTCTGGGTAGTGCATCTGATGCTCCACCAATGTGGCTACGACAGCGGTAGATGTCGCATCTATCCCAGAACCTCTATGTGTTTAATCCGAAGACATCATGCTAGTGCCACTTGTGGCCATTGGCAGCTGGCCAATGAACCCTCTCATACTACCCGAAGCCATCAAATCTGCCTTGACGCGACCCTAGCGATGAAAGGACGGAAGAAGCGTAGTGAATTCAGGGCTCATTGAATTAAACACACTTGTAGTGAACAGGACGAGGTATGCGTATGAATGGACTTTAGTGCAACAAGGTTGATTTTTTGAAGAGCTTAAATCTGGGCATGTTGGCAAAACATACCCAATATTTAAAAACATGCAAGAGCAGCAGAGGTGACAGAAAAAATAAGTGTTCAATCTTTCCTGTACCCTCTGGTGTACTTACACTTCTACAAATCCTTGAGTTATCTTGAAATCTTCACATTCATGATGAAATGCCATAAGGTTGGCTCATTACAATCCATTGTGCACATAGAGCACACATTAATTTATTTAATAATGTGATGAGAGGGCTGATGGAGTTGTTTAGGCAAATTACTTTTTGCAAGCTGCGTTTTTCATCAGTTTTTTAGTACTCAAGTGCGGGCAAGCTTGACATAAAATCCATAGCTACATTTGTCTGCAAAATTCATTACACCACTAATACTTGCTTTAATGCATCCTGAGCTCATTATTCAAGGTCAAATTTTCGGTATATCAACATATACCTGTGCTTAGGTATCATGTCTGCGTGTACTACTTGCGTACTGTAAGGCCTCTAATCTGCAGAAGCTGATGGAATGTTTTTTGTGCATGTACCCAGCGCAGACAACTGGCCATTCAAGAGACGGAAGCAGTGGACAGCTTGCTGTGAAAGATCGGAGCATTCTTCCTTAGGTCTGGACAAGCCCATATTAAGTGGTAGGTATTTGTGTCCATGTCTACAAATGGGCAGTTCGGCCATTTTTAACCAATCTAGAAGTGAAGTCGAGAAGGTAGTTCTTGGCTTGTTGCTACATAATGTGAGGAAAACAGGGCACACTTAGACAATGACGGAGTCAGCAGCATGACACAAGCTGTATACATAAATATTTATTTAAAATAGCAGGGAAAGTTACTTGAAAGATGCGACGCAAAGTTAGAAACGAGATGAAACAAGAAGAGACAGAAAGAACGCCAACCAATAAACCTAGCATGGCAAGAAGCAAAAGCGATCAAGCGTGCGTAGTCCTCAGCCTGAGTAGAATGTGAAACAGTCTGGAAAGGGCCCACTGTAGAAGAAATGAAGCTTAATAGGACAATTTGTTGGGCCAGTTGGTGTATCGTTACTTGAAAGACGTGCGCTTGATTGCTTTTGCTTCTTGCCATGCTAGATTTATTGGTCGGCGTTCTTTCTGTCTGTGCTTGTTTCTTCTCGTTTCTAACTTTGCATCACGTCTTTCAAGTAATGATTTCAAGTAACGAGTGGCAAGAAGTTTACTTCACAAATCATCCTATCAGTGCGCCCGCACCATCAAGCGCACTGGCAGGAAACGTAATGTAGTGGCTGCATGCATGACATTGCTCATAATCTCATGAAAATTGCTGGTTGCTTTGACGTATCTGTTGTGTTTGGTGCCCCTCAAGGACTTCTCAGCCTTCGCAAAATTAGTGTGCTTGGGTAGAAGCCACCAGTGATGTGCTGAAAGAAACATAGATCTAAGTTCATTAAATGTCCTGATCACCCAGTGTATCTGATCTCGCTGAGTTGTGGAAAGTTCTACAGCGGCCACTCTATTATATAACTTAAGGATCATTGGAGAGAGCACTGTGGCAATAAGGAAAACACAAAGGCATGGCTCTAGCCGTGCTATTTGACTCATGTGGGTGTCAACATGAATTTGATGAATTTCACAGGATTGTCGAAAATTAAAAAAGTTAGTCGTGAGATAATTCAAGCCAAATTGATTGAACATTGTGCACACGGTGTGTTTTTACACTTTCTGTTAGTTTGTGCGGAAAGGAACTTTCATTCCTTTGTGCCGATATCAGATAGTTTGCTCTCATGCCTGTGTGACATGCGCACTCACTTCACCTATTTCTGTCCATATGTATTTTTCTGTGGTTTCAAATAAACATTTGCTATACTTAGCACTGGTGCCGTGTTGCTTTCTCCGTCTCAGTCTAAATGCGCACTATTTACTATTTTACTCACCCATTCGAGGGACTTATTGCACCTATATTATGAGGAGCTCCAACACAGGAAACAGTATGTAATGGCAAGTGCTTGTCATATTGCTCAAACAGTCGCGCAGTTGGGTACACTTCACGCGGTTGTTCTGGGTGACCTAAAATGTGACCGGTTGTATCAGCGTGATGTGACTTGTACCCAAAAGATATGTCTTCAGAAGGGCGCTCACCATTTACACACTTGAGCTCAAATAAAGAACCAAAGCTTTTGCACTTCATTATAACCTCTGCAATGGAAATCTCACACATTTGGACGTCGCTGCTTACAAGTTGCCTCAGTGGTCACTTGAACCGATCCTGTCACTCTCTTGTCACCTTTCAATGAAGCCAGCTTCTTTTCCGACGAGCCCGGGAACTAACACTGCTAATGAAATCGCCCCCCGAGGCAGTGATTTCGTAAGCATGTTTACAGCCTCGCAGGCCTCTGTGGTGTAGTTGTCACTGCAGTGAAATTTATCGTGCTTCATTGGTTCTCTTTACACAGCACCTTTAAAAGTGTGTGACCTGCTCCTTTTGGAGAATAAAGTCACTTTTTCCTGCATTCAGTACACAAACCCCTAGACAACAAATTTGAAACAACTTACTTAGATATGGTATGTCTTGCCCTCAGAATGAAGCCCAATACATAGAGCGAAAAATTTTTTTCCAGAATGGTGGCAAAAAATACACTCTAAATTTTTTTAATGATATATGATATCAATAGCTTCAACAGTAAAGAGAAGTGGGTGAAAGCATGCCTGAAGCTATGTCCTGTTCATGGCTGCAGCCGACTGCACTTTTATGTGGGACAGCCACTCAAAGGTGGACAAAAAATGACTCAATAAAACCTGATTTCTTGTGTCACTGTCTCTCATTGAGATGCCTTTTTCATTTGCTTTTTTATCATATATTTTTCAGTCCTTCCTCAGTGAAAATAGGCTGATCAAAACTGAAACAAGTGAAAACGTTTTGTTTCCCCATCAAGCTGTCCAACTAAACTTTTTTCATTGTACAGTTCCATTCTTTATGAAGCACTTCAAAAACTTTTCTACTGAAATATACATAATGCAGGCTCCCTCATCCTGAGGAGCACATTGTTTAAAGTCCAGGTGCATATGAGCTTCTGTGGATTTTTGTTCTTTTTAGTGCACGATTACAAGCTTCAGTAGTTGCCATGTCTTAAATAGGTGCTGTTGGTAACATTTTGACTGTTTAAATATTTTTTGTTCATTACTGAGCTCTATCGCTGCATTGGTTCTACCTATATTGTTGAGATGTACAGAAAAAGGGGGAAAAGTTAGCTTTTTCTGTGAAGGTTAACTTTTGGGAGAGTCCTTTGCCTTGTTGGTGGTCAATTAAAGCCTCATTTTAGTTGTAATTATGAACTACAGAAATTAAAATACCTAGCATTAGTGATAAAATTTAGGAAAAAAAGATACTCAGTAACTTCAGATCTTATTGCCAAGGGCCTCTTATGTGCGATGTTTTGTGCGAATCTAGACAAAAGAGTGCCAAGGATGAATACATAAGAAATCAGCTTCAGTTTTCTCTGTTCTGAGGTGGAGTTTTATTTTGTAGAGTCACTCTTAAGTAGGGTTTCAGATTTGACAAATAATTTTGTGTGTTTTTTAAGGTATATGGGAAACAAGAGCTTCCAGCCATTAAGCACCATTGTCTTCATTAGCATACTGCAAAAACATTGCTAGGAGCCAGAGTGTTACTGTGTAATGGCAGCATTTAGGCCTTCATTTTATATTCCATAGCTAGGGCTAGTGCGGCCCTACATTATTTGGTTTTTTTCGGCCATTCATTCTGTTTTCCTTCTTTCTCAGCCTCATTTTAAAAAGTCATATGGCTTCGGAAGTACTTCAAAGGTACCACAGAATGTAAAGTGCACTCTCACTTATGCCCGTGTAGTTAGATGCCTGTACAATCGTGAGCAAGCTTAACACGAACGCTCTGCAGCGTGTCCTGAAACAGTTTGCCTGATGCTAGCGCCACGTAGCTTTGGGTTCTGTTGCTGAAATGTTGCCCATGCATGCCAACATACTATCGAAGCACACCGAAGTATTATCTCCACAACAGTGCCCAGCACTTCGTGGCTGGAATGTCGTCTGCGCTGAAGTCATTTGTCTTTTTTTTCTGTGAACACTACATTTTTTATTCACTGGAGCAAGAGTTTTAGGAACACATGCCCTGTCTTCTTTTATGAGTTTGAGCATGCTGTGCATGCATCAAAACTCAAAACATGCTGCTGTGTGGGTCGTTTGATTTTGCAAGGTAGATGCAAAATTCAATTATGACACAGATTGCCTTCTTTTTTTGGTTCAGTTGTCCTGATCTTTTTCGTTTCTTCTCTTTCCAGACGAGCCAGGGTGCGAACGGTATATTCGTACAGTTTGGCAGAATAAACCCCATCTTTGTGCGTTCAGAGCAGCTGGATGTTCACTGTTTACTTGGCAAGAAGTATGTATGTATGCTTCCTGCCACAGCTCTCCGCTGTCTCACACATAGTAGGAACCACAGTGAATGCTATAACATTGCATTCACAGGAATATATGCGCCAAATAGTGCATTTTGTTGCTTTACAATATGACACCACACTGGGCTTAAAAAGCTGTAATTATAGGTGTTGTGTGGTGAAGAAAGTCATGGGGCTTTACTTGCAGCTACCCTAATCGTTATTGACTGATGCCAGCGGCAGGTTCTACTTTGCTTCTAAGAAGTTGTTAGAGAGAGGATAGATATATTATGCAGTGATGGCGACAAAAATTTCCACTGGATGTTTAACAAAAGTCATCAGGACAGACATACATGCACACATAGCCCCTGTTGAAACGTATATGAAGCTAAAAGTGCCATGATATTTGGTCTACCAATTTATTTGTTATGGCTGAACAGCAATATGTGTTCTTGTATTACCAGGCTATTTGTGATTGGCGTCCAACTATATTGGCACCACTTTCATCCTGACCAGATGAGATTTTGTCAGACCCTCGGCTTCATAAAGCCAAACTACATACAATTAATTTTTATGTGGTGCCAGGTCACTTGAGTTGTCAATGAAGTAACCGACAAAATACAATCTCACTTGTAGCCCGACATACGTGTCAACAGGGGCAGTGTGTACATGTATGTCTTTCCTCGTGACTGTTGTTTTAAGCATCCATGTAAATTTTCGTCGCAATCACTACGTAATGTGCTTATCCACTCTCCAACAACTTCGTAGCTAAGTAGCAGCTGCTGCTGGCATGAGTCAATAACCATTGCGGTAGCTGCATGTAAGGCACCGTTACTTTCTTCACCACACAGAGTTCATTATTACTACTTTTTAGGCACAGTGTGGTGTCAAGTTGTGTGCATTGGTGACTGTAAGCAACAAGATCACTATGTGGCGCATATCATGTTCCTCATAACATACGAAATTTCCAAGGAGCATTGTATACAGCATTCCTCGGGTGACATTACGTACAACATTTCTAGGCGACATTACACAAGGCATTCATACGGAGACATTACGTACGTTTCTACGAGACATTACGTACAACGTTTTTAGGAAAGATTACGTATAACGTTCCAAGAGACATTACGTACAATGTTTCTAGGAGACATTACGTACAACGTTCCGAGGAGACATTACGTATGACGTCTTTAAAGACATCACGTACAAGATTTCCAAGGAGACTCCGTTTAAGGAAATTGTAATAATTTGGAAAAGGAAAAGTATTCGGCGACACTTTACCTTCAGCTTCTTACGTAAACAGGAGTCCAGATTTTTAACAGTGTACTTAGGTACCATTATTTCCTATGTAATCCAAGATAACCAGTAGATTATTTTTCCTTGTATTCTGCATAAATGCATACCGCTACTGAAGCAGAATTTAAATTATGCTCTTAAGAGTTTTTTGTTACAAATTTTCATAGATGCCAATTAACTCAATATTTAGGTACTAATGGTAAAAAACTCTAAAAAATTCTGATATTGATCAGATTTTATTCACTGTGAATATCCATACATAGATATTCACATAATCACATAATGATAATGTGATTATGTGAAGTCCCTGAGAAAACGGTAGCTCAAAATGACCAAAAATGCATGGGACGCTAATAGCCTACCTGTGCCCTTAACAATGTTGAACGCGCTATACATAATTGTCAAGTCATTCAGATAGATGCAGGGGGGGTCAAGTCCCTCCATACCCCCCCCCCCCCCCATGATTTACGCCACGTCGAGCACTATATGTGCCAACAAATTCCCCCATATTAAAACGGTATCTTGCCACCGGTAAGATGGCGGGTTCTTGGATTCACTTTTGAGGCTTATCCTCCACTCAAGCAATTTTATAAATCCTTTTGACTTGCCTAAGGCGACTGGAAGGCGAAATAAAGTAACATTTCTATATACACTTTATGTCACTCAATATACATTATATGGGTGAACGCTCGGGTAACGTACGGTTACTCACCGAAACGATACACAGAGCTTCGTCCACGATACGATACACAGAGCTTTGTCCACAGAGCTTCGTCTACGAGTGGATTTTTTTAAACTGTTTCTTGCGTGTAAGTTAGCCGACACTACAACACATCTCTGTCCATGCATTCGAATTTCAGCTCATTTTCCTAAACCTTTGAAACCCTATGTTCATTCGTAAAGGTTCTTATTTGCTGGTATGCTGCTATATTTTAACTTTAATTGATATGCGTTAGTAAAAAAAATGGGACGCAACTTAACGGGAAATAGTCGCCGCTTGCAATTAAACTTTTCTGAATGGTACAAATACACAGTGCGCAGTCGTTTCACAGTAAAGATATGGATGGATGGATGAACGAACTTTATTAAGGTCCAATCGGTCGCGCTAGTGTCCTAGCCCGAAGCGCGCCGCTCCCACGTTGGGACCGAAAGACCTAGCCTTTCAGCCGCTTTGCGGGCCAGTTTGACTGCCCATAATTGTCTCTATAATGTCGGATTGCGTAGAGCTGCGTCCCACCGTTCTGCATTGTTTTCCTTGTCGCTGCGTGACGAGGAGCAACGCCAGAGCATATGAGTGAGATCTATGGTCTCGTGGCATTGATCGCATGTTGTAGAAATAGACAACTACGGATAAATATTGTTATTTAACAGTGGGTTCGGGTAATTTCTTGTTTGTAAAAGCCAATTTCCAATTCTGTGGTGTAGGCGGAAGCTGAGTTCACAAATTCACATTTGCCCTTGACAAGTACTGTTGTGAAGGCTCGTTTATTGGACATGAAAGCGACGTCGACAAACGAGCATTCTTCAGCCTGATTTTTAGCCTTTTCTAGCAGGGCTTTGGCTCTGGCTTGCCTTCTGCTCACATTATCAATGGGGTTGAACATTCCTTGGAACAGGCATAACGGTGATATTGTCCTTCAGATCGCTGTAGTGTAGCTGCATTTCGCGCAGAATTAAGAAGTACACCAAACACCAATTGCTACACAAGCACATTTTTTTTTGGCGGGGAACGGGGGGGGGGGGGGGGGAGGCTCCGTTACGGGTGTTGGGCAAGGGCTCAGCAGTAGTCCCGGTGGTGGCGAAGCGGGGCACGAATCCGTTAAGCAACGAGTCACGGCACATCTCGCTCACCTGCTCTTTCTCGGGGAAGTGCGATGACACGCAGTGATAGATCGTCCTTACAGGCACGCATCAGTTGGTCAGGCACGCTGGAGGTGGTGGAAAAGCGTATGGCGAACCACAGACGTTCACAGACGCCGCGCGGCTACAGAAACGGATGGCCGACATACTCCCGTTGAAATGTATTCGAGGCTATCTGGAAACGTCCGTCTGGGTTGTATCCAACTCGCCGAAGGACATTTTCGGCTTTGCGACGCTAATGATCCTTACTGGCAATGTGGTTGCGTTTAGCGGCATTTGCTCGATCGTCGTCGGTCACTTTATTTCGGTGGTGTCGATTGGACTCACGTTTCTGTTGCCACTGGAGCTCTAGGCGGACACATGACGGCGCGGTCATGTCATCTCATTGAGGTGGTGCGACATGCATGCTTGCGTGGTGCGGCGGGGGTTACGCGCCTCCTCCGAGAGATGCCGTGACCAACGCCGCGGAGATAGTGTGGTTTTGTCAGCATGTCGGACACATCTTTTTCCACATCCTGCCCATAGACAGCTTCGCTTTGAAGACTCCTCAATTACACTAGCAGTTACATCTTCCTCTAAAGTGCACTTCACGATGTCCAACCGTTTTATCCTAATAAATAAGCAGCAGATTTCATTGCATGGTCCAGAAGATTAGGCAGCCTGAAATGTTGCCCAGCCGAACTTGTGCGGCTCGTGTGTGCCGCTTGGTATGCGCCGCCATTCAATGAATATTTGATGACTACATTGATTCCATGGTTTAATAAAAACAAGGGCTCGTACATACACCCCATATGCTGGAGGGCTGAGATTCATTCCACAGCCGGTCAAGTGCATCTTTAAACTAGCACAAGCGCTCTTTATTCGGTTTAAATGTATGAAACAGATAAGCCATGAGATGTAGAGCACACATGATGTCGTCGCAAATTGCACTGTAAGATGCACGTGGTCTGAAAGGAACAAATTTGAGAAACTACGTCAAGGAAGGGGGTCTATGTAATCGTCGAGCAGAGCACTAGCGATTCTTCTTCTGAGTTGACCTCTTCTATCTCCCTCATTCACGTCCCAAAACAAGCTTCTCGAGGTTGCATATGGGTATCTCAATTACGAGGCTTAGCACCACAGCGACCGCAAAAGATAATGCGAGGCTTCCAACGTAGAAATAACCCTGAAAGAAAAACAACGTCGCCATTCATTATGGTGCTTGAACATCCCAATAAAAACATATACCCTGTTAGTGTGTTACCAAGTCGAGGGGCAAACATGTTAGGCAACGTAAGATACAATAAATACAGCAGGCTTCAATACCTACACCTTTGTCTCCGCAAATTGCTCGATCGAGTACGACTGAGCCTTAATATGATTAAGTACTTGAAAGGTTAGACATATGTAAATCAATTATACCGGTCACATTAGAGGACGAATGCACCAACAATTGGGCTTTTTTTTCGTTCGGGGGCTGCAGCGTCAATACACTGGTGCAGTGGATATGTCGAGATCAATCAAAACATAATTACGTGGCATTACATGCGTACTGAATGTGAGCACCGTCAATGAGTCCCGGGAAAACAAACAGACACAAGTGCTGTGCCAACGTAAAATTGGGAGTATAAAAGAACGCATATTACAGCTTGTTAACCAACTTGATTACTTTCAGCGCAGTAAAACGATATGTCAGCTCTCCATGTCTACAACATAAAAATCTCACCATAAGAAAATAATTGTAGTCGAAGCTTTCCTGTCGTGATGCATAGAAGAGATACTGCAGAGGCTGATGTGCAATGTACACCGCAAACACAAGCTTGCTGAGCGGTGCGAAGAAGCTACAGGAGAAAAACTTTGTCACCGGACCTGGAACAAGAATCATGAAGTACGGACATATTTACAAATTACAGGAACAAGAGGTGTACAGTAAGGATGTTGCTTTGAAACTTAATGTACTTGTTTACGTAACCTAATCCATGATGCAATCGTAGAAGACTATAGGCAACTTTGATGTGCCAAAAGTGATAATAATATCTGGAGTTTTACGTCCCAAAATCACGATATGGTTATGAGGTACGCCGTAATGGAGGGCACCGGAAAACTTGACCATCTGGTGTTCTTTAGCATGCACTGACATCGCACAGTACACGGGCCTTTACAATTTCGCCTCCATCGAAATGCGACCGCCGCGGCCATGATCGAACCCGCGACCTTCAGGGTCAGCGGCTGAGCAAAATAACCACTGCTTCACCGCGGCGGACATGTGCCAAAAGTAAGGAACAAATAGAGATGTTGGCGCTGAACTCTAAAGCAGTAAACGAAAATAAGATGCCGTAGAGAACCGTGTGTTTCATTGGACACTGAAAAACACAAGTTCTGGACTAAACAGTATCGTTTTTTTTTGTCCGGTTTATTGGGGGGTTGTGGTCTCTTTCTCCTTCCCCTTCAAAATTCCACTTGTCTCTGCCCTGTTCATTTTGATTTTCTAATTGGCATTCCTTGCTATATTCTTATGGTGCGGGCGGAGGCTTTATTTTTGATACCTCACACTAAAGAATGTCATACAAAATGTATCCTGTTACTTTGTTACCTCGCCCCGCAGTGGTACCGGGGTTTACGCTGCCTAGGCTGCTGACCCGGAAGTTGTTGGTTCGGCACTGGCCACGGCGATCGCATTTCGATGGAGGCGAAATGCTATAGCACTGTGCACTCAGATTTTGGTGCACGTTAACGAACCTCAGGCGACAGAAATATTCGGAGTCCTTCACTACGGCGTGCATCGTAATCATATCGGGTTTTTGGCGCGTAAAGCCACACAAATTATTACATTACTTCATTTCCCATAGATTCACAGCAGCGGTGTTTCTGTTGTATATTAAGTACCTTAAGCAAACTGCTGGGTTAAGAAAAGCGGCTTTACGAAACATTGATTCTTGCGCATTAGCGTGGCGTGTGTATATCTTAACAATGTCCGTGCTACGTGGAACAAAAGTTTAAACACTCAAGCAATAAAAGTAGGCATCCAGCCTGTATTTCTCACAAGTTGCTTTAGCGTATGACTTTATAGTTCTGTGGATCAGTCGAAGGCCACATAGGGTCAGGTACTCATGCTCTTGGTGTAGCCCTTTACTCCAGAATTTTCTCGCTGCGTGAAATAAAACACGGCATCACGTTTAATATTGTTCTCTTCAAATGTTGAATAACTCCGCATCCTGGAAAACATGCGAATACGGCAACTGAAAATTGGAACACGCTTGAGCTTCGGCCTTAAGGGTAGAACGCGACAGCACGATCGCGTCCCGTTCGCATCACCTCCTCAATCGCTGTCCTCGCTTCGGTTCGGTGAACACCCCATTTGTGCCGCAAGGAAAGGAACGTCTGTGCGCGTAACATTGCTTGGTTAAACTATGCTACAATATCTATGGTATGGACGGTTGCGAAGTGCCCACTAAGTCACAGTTCGTGCTTTTTCGAATTGGCGAATGCACGTTAGAGCACTGCACGGGCTCTGGCCTACCCGAAAACCCGGGCCCGGCCCGGCAAAGTAGATTTCACGGCAGGCCCGGTCCGGGCTCGGGCCTGAAGGCCTGGGCTTAGGGCCGGGCCCGGGTTTGAGGTGGCGGGCTCGGGTCGGACCGGGTCTGAAGCTCTGGGCTTAGGGCCGGGCCCGGGTTTGAAGTGGCGGGCCCGGGTCGGACCGGGCCTGAACTTTTCACAATTCTTTTTAGACTGATAATGTGTGCTCTGAGAACTCGATTGCCACTCATTTCAGCCCCCCCCCCCCCCCCCCCCATAAGTTTTTTAACGCAAGAAAAAATCTAGGTCAAAGTTCCATTTTAGAATTTCGCGCTGAAATCTCCGCGCGTGGCGTCACGGATTTCAAAGTGTATTCGTCGTATTATGGGGGGGGGGGGGGGGGGGGCACTGGCTCTTCACAATTTCCTGAAACTTGGCATGTTATGTCTATGGGCCACTCAGAAATCAATTTACTTCCTTTTTACCGATTAGGGTATACGTAGGCCCCAGTAGACGCCGTGAGAATCTGTGACGTGACGACTTCTGATGCGCGAATTTCAAGGTGGCGTCGCCACCCTCATTTTCTTTTAGTGCATTTTCGCGCTTACCAAGAGTCTTGTCACGGGGAGCGTTGTTATTTTGGAATTGTAAAAGAGTAATGTACTGATAATAGAAAAAAATCACAGCATATCCACGAGGTGAATGATGATGAGTGGGGCGAAGCTCCGGAGGGAATCATCGGTAAAACCGTGAATCTTCCGTGTATCGCCCCACGAATCACCATATAAAGAGTGAGAAACACTGTGTGTATATATTAAACATCAAACTTTTATTATTCTTAATCAGATGATGTTTGGCTTTTCTTGCCCTTTCACGATTACTGCTTTATGGTCTGTGAAGTTTAATGATAAGGGTTCTTCAATGGGTGTTAATGTGATGTTGGCAAACACTATATCAATGCAAGTTCCTCTGATTGTGGTCAGTTTCGGGTGGTGTAATGATATGCATCTGAGTCCATATCTTATTGCCATGTGTTGTATCAACCAGTATTTATTTCTTTCTTGAACGTCGACATTGAAATCACCGACTCGCACTGCTGGATCTTCCCGGCGTCTCCGTGCCGCTTCGGCCTCTCGTTCGCGTACGGCTGAATTCTGCCTGCGAGCGCGCGCTGTCGCAGCCTCGCGCACTCTACGCTCCGCAGCCTTATCATCCATCCGGCGACTCCGAGCGAAAGAGAAAGCGCGCCAAGAGCGAGCCGGCCCAGCGTACGGGCGTTGTCTCTTGTCTCTCCTTGACAATGGCGCAGTCGTCGAGCATGAATCTTTAAGGCAGACGCCACCTGTGCTCGTGCGTCCTCGGCGTTCCGGACAGGCCCTCCCAGGAAAGCCGTCCCACGCTTCCTCGGCCACGGAACCCGCCCACCTGCCACCGCACCAACCACAGTTCGGGGACAGCGTCTATGCCTCCTCATCACCCCGTAACCTTCCGGCTCTGCGAACGCCGACCAGGGACGGCTTCCAGGCCTCCTTGGCGGCTCAACCTTCATTCATCGGCGCCGCGATACCAGTTCACGCTACGGCACCACACGGGCTCCTCTCGTCTGGGAATGTGGTTAACGCTCCCATCGGCGCGGTCCTCCGGTGCTCGACTCCGAGTACCGCGTCGGCCCGACGATCCCAATTATAACAGCGCCATCTATCCTCTTTAATCGTCAACTATACGAAAACCACTAACGCCATCTAGTGATATTATTTCCAAGGACAGATACACACAACACCATCTAGTGAGCAATTCTTAAAACTAACTAGAAGTGGCTACTACAACACACTATTACAGAGGAGGGAACGACCCACACCCTAAGAAGCTTCGCCCCTAAAATTATTCTTCTCTTCAGTGTCCCTTTAAGTTTGTTCCAAAGACGTTTAGTATAGATATATGTTGCACATTTTATCTCGAAAAATGCTTTTTTTATGTGACGCAAGCTATTTGGAGTTTTATGATGGACAAGTACTGAACTTCTTTTGCTCGTTGGATGTGAGGCTACTTGATTTATCTCAAACGGGCGAGCTAAAAGTAAATAGACCAGATGCTTACATAGTTATCATCTGGCTATTCTGAGCTTTATTCACGTTATTTATTATATCCCAAATGTTATTCTGTTATCACAGTTATTAAAGTAATATAAAAAATTATTATCATCGCAAGAGCTCTAAAGCTGGGAAACGATCTTGAATATTCCAGCCCTCCACTAAAACGAAAGGACTGTACGGAGTCTCGTTACATAGAATCCCTATAAAGAGATTTGTCTTCCGTGGCTCCGTCATGGCTCCGAGTGGTCCAGTCATGCGAGATGGACATGTACAGCCTGCTTTGTGCGCCCACATTGTTGTTCCGCTATAGCAGGGGTCTCAAACTCTCATCAGCTAACGGTCTGCATTCACGAAGCTTTACTCCCGCAAGGGCCAGAACAGTGGGTAGGAGGGGGGTTGGGGGTGGGGAATAGGTTGCACCAAATGTCACCTAATTTTTCCATTTGAAATGCCTTTCCCATATCTCATTAATCGGTCATTTCTGAAGGCTATTTGGTGGCGAGATTCCAACAACATATCCATACCTATCTCCACAATGACTAAAATCTGGTCGCCGACTCTGAAATGTAGACTTTTCTTTCATGGTTATGTATGAACGCATGGTGTCTCACAAGAAACTACTTTAGACCTGTCATGCCTATGTAGCTTAAGGATGTACTTATAAAGAAAATAATAAAAAAATGGGACGAATGCAGCCGTGTGTGGGCCGCGGGGCGCGTGTTGGAGACCCCTGCGCTATATAGTGCCTGATATACATGATACTTCTGAAACAGTGTTGGAATATGCAGGAAGAGCATAGGTCCATTAAACAAGGCGTCGGGCAAAGTATATTCACTTGCGAAATGCCTCGCTTGAAAAAAGACATTTGCGAATTCCGTGCCATGTGATTGATGTCATTTTACCTCGAAGCATATGAGTAAGCGTCGAAAAGCTTATTCGCGCCTTTATTACCAAACTGGAACCAAACCCGGAAATAGATCGAGATCTCTTGGTCCACCTCCTGTCAGTCGTATGCCTGCATAGTCCAGTGACAACCTTCTACCAGTATAACATCGTTAGGAAGGTGTTATGTATGCATAACTGTAGTTTATTACCAGCCGACTGGCTGGGTACAAGCGTTGTCAGAACCAGAAGAGAAGTGAGAGAACGCGTCGGTCCGTACTGTCCGCTCACTGCCACGGCAGCGCAGCGGGCGCTCATGGTTGCCGACCGTATTGTCTGGTGAATACACAACATCCCTTCCCCCTTACCGAATGTAGTCCGGGTAACGCTGAGGGGCTCTTCTATCACGTCGAGGGTACCTAGAAGCTTCCGCGGCTGGTGGTTGGCTGGGAGAGCTCTGCTCCTGTGGAGGGCTTCCAGGTGCATCAGGATTGTTGGGTTCAGGTGCGGGACTGAAAGGTGGATTTGAACTAGGTAAAGCTTCACTCACACCTGGCAATGGAAGGTCCTGGCCAACCAAAGAGGGGTCAACATCATCGGCGGTGTCCCCACCAGAATCGCTGTCAGCTCCACCCAAAAGGTAGTGGGCTGGCAAGGCTGCGGATCTGATCAACATGTCGTCGCCATAAGCTACCGTCGGAGAGACGAACCTGGTAAGAAAGGAGCCCCGTGACTGAAGTGATGAACCCGGGAACCCACTTGGCGCCCCCCTGATAGTTCCGTGCATACACAGCGTCGCCAGGATGGAACTGCCGAACACTTCGAGAACCGTCCAGGAAGTACCGCTGAAGAGATGGTCCATCCATGTGAAAATCTGGATGCAGACGGTCAATGGCTGATCGCAGTCGTCTCCCCATCAAAAGTTCGGCGGGACTCTTCCCTGTAGTTGTACTGGGTAAGATGTGTTGGCCGAACAAGAAACGAGACTGCTTGGTTGACCAGTCTCCCTCCGACAACTTACGCAGGACTTGTTTTGTTTCCTGTACCATCATCTCTATCTGCCCATTTGAGGATGGGTGATAGGGCGCGACTGTAATGTGGCGAATCTGGTTGCTGCGTGCAAACTCGGCGAACTCTTCCGACGTGAACGCAGTTCCATTGTCCGACACTAACACCTCGGGAATGCCGAAGCGAGCAAACGTCGTCCGAAGTTCCTTAAGCACTGCTGTGGTCGTCATGGATTCCATCAGGGGAAACTTCCAGCCATTTGGAATGAGAATCAACGACTAAAAGAAATACTTTTCCCTTGAAGGGACCGGCAAAGTCTACGTGCAAACGTGACCAAGGGTTCTTAGTGAACTCCCATGGATGCACCGGTGCCTTACTGGGTGCTTGTCGAGTTTCTTGGCATAATTGGCAGCAGGCTACCTTGCGCTCTATGTGATTGTCGATGCCTGGCCACCACACTGTGGTGCGGGCAAGACCTTTCATCCGAACTACGCCTGGGTGCGTGGTGTGTAGGATGTCCAGCACCTGGGCCTGCGCGGAACATGGAATCACTACACGCGATCCCCATAGCACACAGTTTCGGTAGGTGGGCAGTTCGTTCTTCCTGGCCACAAAAGGACGGAATTCCTCGGGCACCTTCCCGGAAGGCCAACCTTGCAAAATCCAGCGGTGTACACGTGACAAAACAGGGTCCGTCCGCGTCCATGCTGTGATCTTGGTAGAATCTAGAGGAACCTCCGGCGCTGCTTCAAGAAGCAAAATGTCTCCCAATGGTGGCTCGAGCTCATCCTTGACAGGAAGCGGAAGACGACTGAAAACGTCGGCATGTGACAACTTGGAGCCTTGTACGTACAACAGTTCATAGTTCAACATCTGAGGTGGCAATACCGCAGGAACTGGCTTGGCCTGGTGCAGGAGGCCCAGCAATGGCTTATGGTCTGTCAAGAGTTGGAACTTCCCACCAAAAATATACTGGTGGAATTTCCGAACGCCGAATAGCAAAGCCAGAGCCTCTCTGTCTATTCGCGCATAATTACGCTCTGCTTTTGATAAAGTTCTCGAGGCGAAACACACTGGCCTTTCAATGCCGTCTTCTCCCACTTAGCTCAGTACAGCACCCAGACCGCACGGAGACGCATCGCAGGCTAGCTTTATGGAACGTGTCACATCGTAGTGTGCTAGGACGGCTGATGATTCCAGCAGGCTCTTGGCATGCATGTATGCCTTCGCTTCCATTTCGGTCCAACTCCATGCCATGTCCTTGTCCAAGAGGCGATGAAGTGGTTCCAACACATGTGACGCTCCCGTCAAGAAACGGCCATAAAAATTTAATGCTCCCAAGAACAACTGCAGCTCCTTCTTATTCTTTGGTTCCGGAGCTTTCTTGATGGCTTCCACTTTTTCACGCAAAAGACTTACTCCGTCCTTGTTGATACGGTACCCTAAGTACGTCACTTCTTTGTCCCTGAATGCACACTTGTCGGCATTCAGACGAAGCCCGTTGTCTTGGATATGCTGCAGCACCTCACGCAGCCGTTCTTCGTGCTCTGCGACTGTTCTTCCACCAATGAGGATGTCATCCAGAAAACACTGAACCCCTTCAAGTCCGTTCAGCAGTCCTTCCATGTAACGTTGAAAGATGGCTACGGCCACTGCCACGCCAAACTGCAATCGCGTCACCTTGAACAGGCCCTTGTGAGTTGTCACGGTCTCAGCATGGCGGTGTCCTCATCGACACAGAGTTGTTGATAAGCTTGATCTAAATCAAGCCGAGAAAACACTGCACATCCCCCCCCAGTCTTGCAAGAAGTTGCCCTGGAGTTGGAAGAGGATAAGTCTCCCACTTTACCACTGGGTTGAGTGTTCTCTTGTCTCCACAAATTCTCATCTTCCCATTCTTCTTTAGAATAGGGACGATTGGAGTCGCCCAGCGAGAATGCTTAACTGGAACGTAAATGCCTTGCTTGACCAACTGTTTGATGGCTTCCTCAACTTTAGGCAGAAGTGCGAAAGGTACTTGCCGTGGCTTGTGGAACTTAGGCGTGGCTTGCTCCTCCACTTCAATTCGCACTGGAGGACCCGTGCTCTTGCCCAGCCCAGGCTTGAAAACCTCTGAATAGTCCTGCAGCACAGTTTTCACAGTCGTCACCACCTTGCTCTGGTCGCGTACAGCAGCTTGGCCTTCTACCCTGGAACTATTAGAAACTGGAGCTCCGTTGAGCTGCTGCAGTCATTCCAGAGATATGCCCAGTGGTTGGAACCAGTCTCTCCCCAGGATGCTGATTCCACAGCCCTTCGTGATGAGCAGGGGTAGTTTACCCTGTCTACCGTTGTATCTGACAGGAACTTCCACTCCCCCCCCCCACCCAAACAGGCTGCTGCGTATACGTCCGCACTCCCCGGGAACACGGTCGGAGCGCCTTCTTCGAGATTCCCAGCCTGCTCGATGTCCTTAAGTTGACAATGGAACAAACATATCCAGAGTCCATTTCCATCGAAATCTGGCGTCCGTTCATAATGACGGTTGCCATAAAAGCTGGCAATGCACTAGCAATGTGGTAAAGTCCGTACACCCCTGAGCGATCCGACTTGCCTGGGCGCTTGTTGCTGCTCTTTGCCTTGCTTCGTGCTGCTTCCTTTTGATGGCAAGCGCGAACAATGTGACCCTTCCGCTTACAGAAATGACACACTGAATAGCGAAACCCACAGCTCGTAGTGTCGTGGGCGCCGTTGCAGCGGGAACACCGCCCGGTCATGGACTGTTTGCCAGAGTCCTGCTTACCACCTGGCTTGTGCCCCTCTGGTGCTTGATCCATCCGATGCAAGTCGGACGCGCAGGCAACGCAGCTCTGATGGCTGCTGTTTGCCGCTTCGCATACTCGGCAGCGACGGCCTTTTCGTACGCCTTCTTGAAATCCAACGCAGTCTCAGCCAGGAGACGCTGTTGCAACGCCGTCACGAACGCCGCAGACTAGACGATCGCGGAGCACATCTTCCAGGGAGACGCCGAACTCGCAGTGCTCGGAGAGTCGACGCAAGTCCGCAACAAAATCCGCGATACTTTCGCCAGGCTGCTGACTGCGTTTGTGAAAGTAAAAACGCTGCACGATTACAGAAAGCCTTGGAGTGAAATGGGCTGTGAGCTTTGACACAATGTCCGCATACGGCGTCTCAGCCGGCGTCGCCGGCGAACACAATGTACGAAGGATGGCATACATAGCCGCACCACAAACACTGCACAGCACGGCCCGCTGCTGCTCCTCCTCGACCACACCATTCGCAGTGAAAGAGAACTGTAGGCGTTCGAGGTATGTAGGCCAAGCTGCCGCGTTGTCAGGAGAAAACTCTTCCATGTGACCCAGCCGGCCGAAGAACACATTCGAGACGCCAGGCTTAACCTCCGAAGCAACCTCGTTGGAAGCGTTGTCCGAAGCCATCTGACTTCGCGTACTGCCACCGACGCTCATTCGCTTTTGTTTCCTGGTGTGGCTTGCAGTTGCCGTCGCTCCACCCCGTCGGTTCGTGAACTCGTCGCCAAATGTTATGTATGCTGGTGGTGGTTGTGGTTCGAAGAAGGAAAAGGCGCCTAATTTCTGCAGCCCGGTCGGGAGCACGGCGCAGCGCCTTATGTATGCATAACCGTAGTTTATTACCAGCCGACTGGCTGGGTACAAGCGTTGCCAGAACCCGAAGAGGAGTGAGAGAACGCGTCGGTCCGTACTGTGCGCTCACTTCCAGGGCGGTGCTGCGGGCGCTCATGGTTGCCGACCGTATACAACAGAAGGCGTACACCATTAAAATATAAAAAAAGTAGAGCGCGGTGCAAAACATGCATAACGTACAGTGCTGTAAACTGCAAGGACAAGCCCTCAAAGAGGAGTTTTATAGATGACATTGAAGAGCGGCATGACGTTCGGGAGCGAGAGGAATGAAGCGATGAGCTAGACAGTTATGTTCATTGACCAGAAGTCCGCAGAGACATCCTAAATTTGCTCCAGTGGTGGAAGTTAAAAAATCCACGCATATACACGAAGTGAATAATGACCAGTGGGCGAAGCTAGGTCCTAAGGTCCATAATGTCTACGTTGAAGTCGCCGACTAGTATAAAGGGTTTGTGCTTGTAGGTGCTTTATACTGTTCTGCCAAAATTATGATTGATATTAGTGTATTGTTAAAGCTTTTTTTTGTGTCTCACACATGTTACCCGAGCGTTGCCATATAATGTAAATTGAGTTACATAAAGTGACGAACAGTCGACGACAAAGCTCGGTCCTAGGGTCGATGATGGCTACGTTGAAGTCGCCGACTAGTATTAAGTGTTCGTGCTTGTAGGTGCTTTATATTGTTTCTTCACAATTCTTACTGTTGTTCCTCTATTGTAAACCTTTTGTTTATTCACATACACACAGTTTTCGACTATAGCAATGGTTTTCTAACCACCATGACAGCGGACAGTGAGCTTCGATGACAAAGCTAGTTCCTAAGGCCCATAATGTGTACGTTAATGTCGCGGATTAGTATAAAGGGTTTGTGCTTCTAGGTGTCTTATATTGTTCAGTCACAATTATGATTCATATTAGTATATTTTTGAAACTTTTTTGTGTCTTACATCCACGAATCTCCCCGTGACGGACGCGGACAACGTAAGGAGCTTCGCCCCTAAAACAAGACTGGCGACGCCTTCACAATTCGAGGCAGATGTACTCCCCTGCGGCTAGCACAAGCAGTGCGAGAAACTTTAGCGCGGCAGGATATGTGACGCAAAGCCGGTTATCTTTTGATAATTTGATTTTTTTGTGCAATGACATGTGAACAAACAAGCTGTACAATGTGCCACAAAAAGCTGCTATAGTGTACATACATGCAGCAGGGGGTTGGATGAAAAGAATGCTATGACAAATATTTTTTTTCTTCCTTTCGGCAGCTTATACGTATTTCTAAAAGTACACGTGGTGCGCGCGGTTCATTATAATTTTTGTCTAAGTTAGTGTAGTAACAAGAACGTAATGAATTTTGATTTCTTTCTCGACTTCTCTTGCCTGTGGCAAGGTGCTACTATGCTGAAAACAGGCGCTACATATTCAGAAGGGTGTACGAGTGGCTTTGTCGTTAGAGCATGCTTTAAATTTTAATAGACCGCAATGTAAACAAAGAGAAGAGAGCGTTCTGTTCCTTGTGTCCTCTGTTTTTAATGCGCTCTCTATTGAAACTGAACTCATGCTGCAAATCTCTTTCCCTGCTACAATATCTGCAGCGAAACGCTCTTGATGATCCCCGTGGTTGATGTTTCGACACCCAGAACGGGAGCCTTAATTGTTCACAATCATTGTGAACAAGGCTTCCATTCTGGATCCCGCAACGTCAACGCATTTTTATTCTCTTTTGGTCGGTGTCCTCGTCTTTTCATTCAATGATTCCTCCTTACGGGTGTCCGTCGAAGCCTTGGTTGCATTCCCATAGTATTTGCTGAAAAAGTAAGTACAGTGTACCACTGCCAAGCAAACATTCATTGCATCCAGTATATCAGCTCAGCTGTTTCCACCGTGAGCCCCTTTTTACAAGAAATTACCGTGGGTGAAAGTATAATTGTTAGCGAAGCATGCGCCACCAAAGCGTAAATACTTGCCACTTAAAGCACCTTGTTGTCGATTTTCGTGTTCGGGCAACACCACCTAGATTAGTGGATCGGGCCTCTGTCAGGCCTCATCTGCGGTCGGGTCGGGCCGGGCCGGGTAGGCGAATTTTTTGCCCCGGGTACGGGCCGGGTTCGGGTCTCGCTTTGAGTCACCGGGCCGGGCTCGGGCGGATAAGTTTAAACAAGTTCCGGGCCCGTGCAGTGCTCTATTGCACGTAGGATTATACCACAAAAAAAAAAAAAAGCTGAAACACAACGCGTCGGTAAGGCGACACGCTCAGCAGAGTCCTTTGTTCACGCTGTTACTTCTGTGGATGTTTATTTATGCCTGGGCGCTTTGTGATGGGCGGGCTTTTAAACCAGCCACACGTTGCGCAATGAACATCTTTTGACGCCTGGTCCAATCTACGCTTCTGCCACGTAAGCTTACACGATATAAGGAGTCTGCTCACACCACATACCATTTTTATAAGCTTTCTTTTTTCGAAACTGTTTTCAGCACAGGCGTGGATCTGTGGTAGAACACATGCTTGCCACGTAGAATTTGGTTTGCTTTGGTTTGGTTTATTCGGTTTATTGAAGGCAAAATTGTTACAAATTGCCTTGGGGGGACACGACTAAAGGCTGAGTAATCGCCTGACCAGGTCGTGCCACCCCGGCGGCAAAGCAAAAGAAACACCAGGAAGCATTATTAGCACACAATGCAATAGTACATATTTTTCTACTTCGGTTCCAAGATTAGGCAGAATTATGAGTAGAGTGCACAAAAATATAAACACAGCTGTCGTTTGAGCGGTGGCAATACAACAACGCGTGCTTAAAATCAACTTCAGGGAAAAAAAACGATTAAAAAAAAAGCTCCTCGACTCTATTGCGAGTGAAGTGCAGAAAAATAATAACAGAACACTCATTTGAGTTGTGGGAATAATGTCAAATGAGTGCTCTCAAAACGACTCACGCTTTCGATTCTAACTAGAAGCGATGACTTTTACTATTCATTTATTTGCTCCTTTCTCATATTGTTGCTCACTGACAAATTCAGAACGCCGAACTTTCGCTTCGATTATTTGTTGACAACGTTGACGCCGACAGCGGAGTTTCAAACGAGTGATTTAGCGCTATTCTTTTAATGACATGAGGGATAGCAGGATATGATGACAGTTGTGGCTTCATTGGTAAACACGGAATATCATCATTAGCAACTAATTCCTATTTCATTGCTTATAGTCATTTAAAATTTTATTAATAAGATTCTGGGCATATTTATTGGAGCGGTAAGGCTATGTCACGGAAATACAACGTATCGTTCTGTTAAGCACGCAGCTATGCTCACAAAGCAAAATCTGGAACAGTTTCCTTTAGCCACAACGAGACGGTTTACTGCCCAAAAACTAAAACAAAAAGGAATACAACTTATCGTTACTTTCGCTTTGACGAAGATACTACCATGTAGCCCAGGCAAGGTCAGGACATGGAACGCTACGTGAAGCGATCAAAGCCACTAAAAATAGAAAAAAATCACCGCCATATTCGCAAAGTCATTGATAGGGGAGCTTGCTCGGAGATGATCGGGTAACCCGCGAATCCTCCGTACACATCTCCAACCATCATATACAGACGTGACAACGTTGTTATATATACATTTCATACACAACGTGCGGTCGAGGAAGTCACGCTTGAAGCAAGCGTCGGCGCCGCCTACCTCGGGTAGCGACCGGTTTTGGCGCTTGGCCGTGGCATCCGGCGCCCGCACTTCTTCGGGGTTCTCTTGCCGCCGCTTCCGTTTTTTAAATGCGAATGCATTTCTTAGTCGGGCTATGTCAGGCATCCGGCGTTGTGCGGCATTGTCTGGCGGCGGTGTCCGCGCGCCGGCAGGTGTTATCTCTCCGCTCTCACTCCCTATCCCATAGCAACAGCTGTGGGCGCGCGCGCTTATCCTCGCCCCTAGCAACCGAAGCAGGTGGTGCGGGCGGAGTAGCGCAGAGTGAGTGGAGAGGAGGAGCGTGCTCTGGTGCGTGAGGGCGGTCGCATCGCGGGAGCTCGGCGGAGCTCCCGCGATAAAAAAAACAGGCGCTGCGCCCTGCTCCCGACCGGGCTGCAGAAATTAGGCGCCTTTTCCTTCTTCGAACCACAACCACCATATATAAATGGAGTGAAGCGCGCGCGAAATGCATTCGCATTTCCTCACGATTCCTTTCGGGGAGGTGGGGGGCATTTTTCTTCTGCTTCGCGACCTGTGACCGCAGGGTCCGCTTGACGGCGCGCCCGCTTCGCTGGCCCGCAGCTCCGGGTTTGCTTGACGGCGAGCCCTCTTCGCTTCGGCCTCCCGGGCTGTCACCGTAGGGTCTTGGCGGCGAGCCCGAGCTGCTGCTGCATTGCGAGCCCGCCGCGCTGCTGCCTTGGCTTCTGCGGTGTTCATGCGGCCTAGCGGTTACGAAGAGTGTTCACTGCGTGAGCTCCCGGCGAAGAGAGACGAAGCGCACGTACCGAGAGTGGTGTGCGTCGCCTTGAGACGCGCCGCCATTTAGTGAGCATTCTTCAAATCACCGGAAAGCCAGCGCCTTGAGCGGCGGCGCGCCATCTAGTGATCATTGTTGGAATCACCGGAGAAGTGTACACGCCGCCGCCGCCGGACAAGGCGCGAGCATAGGAAGCTTGCCGAGCAAGCTCCTAAAAACTTGGATGATACTTGAGCTTCGCCTTCAAGAGCAGAACGCGATAGCGTAATCGGGCCACGTGCGCATCGCCTTCTCAACTGCTGTCCTGGCTTCTGTTCTCAGTGCGTACCTCAACTGTGGCGTAGAGAAACGAACGACTGTGCATGTAACATTGACCGTTTCAAACTATCCTAGAATGCCCACTGCAAGTACAGTTGTTAAGTGCCGACTACGCCATAATTCTTCCTTTTACAAAAAAGCGAAGGGCCCACTACGCGTCCGTAAGGCAACACGCCAACCTACGCAGCTGCTCTCTTTGTTGAAGATTTTGCAGCTGATGATGATTAAATATGTGCGAGCGCTTTGTAATGGCTGGGCCTTGAAAACTCCCACTCGTTACGCAATTCACATGCTTTGACGCCTGGCGCGATTCTACGCTTCCGCCACGCAATATTACATGCGTAAAGGAGACTCCTTCCACGACATGACATTGATATGGTGTTTTTTGGAAGCAGTTTTGAGCATTAGCGGGGCTTTGTGGAAGAAAACCTGCTTGCCACGCAGACGGCCCCGGGGTCAACTCTCAAACGAAGCAAGCATTTTCATTATTTATTTTATTTTAATCTTTCTCGATTTTTCGGTCACGAACAAGATGATTTTTTTTTGCTCACAACCAACGACACCGACACCAACGCCGACACAAAAATTTCTGCGGAACGAGCTCTTTCACGCTATGGAGTTAACACCAGACGTGCGTGGCACACGGAGCACAGTGCCAGGGAGAGCTGGATGAGCGGTCTCTCTAGCCGTTGTGAACTCCCTCGGGGAAACTCAGAGAAGTGCACTTGCAAGGTACGCACTACGCCATAAATCATCAAAAATTTTGCGAACTAGGGAAGCGCTCACTATGAAATTACGCATCATTCTGCGGAGAAGCTGGGTATCCGCTGCACATCTGTAAGGCGTTATGCTAACGTCGTCGGTGCTGTGGCTGAAGACGATGAAGAATTATCGCTTGGCCATTTCTAATAGCTGGAAGCTTTAAACGACCGACTCGTTACGCAATTCGCATTTTTTTGACGCCGGGTTCATTACTCCCCTATTATGCTATATTACATCTCTTAACGCGATTCCTTGCCCAACATGAAGCCTGCATATCAGGGGTCTCAAACACGCGGCCCGAGGCCCGCACATGGCAGCCTTCTTCCCATACTTATTTTACGACTTTTTTACTGTTCTTGACATTACTAAATGGTGCTTCCATCATTTTCTCGCCTATCGGGAATAATAATGCTTTGTGCGGGTAAGCGACACAGACGCGACTAGTCTTAAGCATTTACTTGGGGAGTCACCCATGCGGTCACCATGTGCTGAAACATAACCACGGAACAAAAAAATCACCGCCCAAGCACTCCGTACAAATGGTTAACCAGCGAAGCTGAAATGTGTGGCCCCGGTGTTTAGCAGTGGGTTCAACCCGACGCTGCACTGAAGCCTTCCACAATTCTCGTTGCCAGGTTGTGGTCGAACCACAGGCGGCCACAGACGTCGCAGCGGAAGCCGAAGTGCCGCTGGAGAAACTCTCGCCCAAAGCGGGCGTTCGCCCCGGTGACCGCGCTCCCGCAATCATCGCGTCGACGCTGGCCCGCAACGCCGCTTCTTCGGCGCGCCGTTGCTGCAAGCGTCGTACCCAAGCTCGCGCGTCAATGTCCACTGCATACCCAAGCTCGCGCGCCAATGGCGCGCGAGCTTGGTTACGACGCTTAGAATGACGTAACTGATAGCACAGCCACTGGCGACCGCTCGTGACACAGATGCCGAGCGGTTTTTCGTTTCTCCTAGCCATATACAGCTTTCGCTGTAAACCTTTACACCTCATGATCGGGATCCACATTTTAGTCATTGCGTAGATTGGCATCAATATGCTTCTCGAAGCTTGACGCCAAATCCCTTGTACAACTGATCCATATATATCAAATATGGGAAAGACCTTCTTTCTAATAGCAACGTTAGCTTACATTTTCTTCAAGCTTCCTCCTCTCCCCCCCTGCTTCCCACTTATTCACTATGCCGGCAATTCGCAGGACTAAATTTGGCGACTGCGGCCCGGTAGTTTATGTGATTCGAGTGTGTGCTCATGTGTGTGGCCCTTTCGTCCCTGTCTTCTTGCGCTGTTTTTTCTTTACAATGCTACCAAACCAACTAGCCCACCGAGAAGCATTAACAAAGTTGATATGAGTTTGAGACCCCTGCGGTATAGGGTCTTTTTTCGACGGAGTTCCAAGCACCACCGTGGCTTTGTGGTAGAATACTCTACGGCCACGCAGAGGGCCAGGGTTCGAATGCCACTAAATCCTGGAGTTTTCTTTCAGTGTGCGTGATTGCCGTTGCGTGCACCAGCGGCGGCGACGAGCAACAGCGCCACGAATATCGGCTGCTGCTGTGATCGTATAACAGCTTTCGTAGTAAAAAGATTCTTTGCCCAGCACCGTATGCCTCCTTAGTCCTCCAGATCAAGTATGTCAACGGGCACAGAAATATAGACTCATCAAAAAGAACGGGGATTAAGCCAGCATGCGACGGTGACGGCTAGCACTAAATTATCGGGACATCAGGTCTACCGATGTCGATATGGCTAGGGCGAAATTATTGGGACATTAGGTCTTCCGATGTTAATTTCCTCCAACAGTTGAGGAGGTAGAAGGAAAAAGTTTGACCAGGTTTATTCTCCAAATCTACGACTATCTGGAAGCACCTGGTTTTGAAAACGTGGCTGATGTCCTGATGTTTTAGCGCCTAAACAAAAATTGCAGTATAGGCGATAAAGACGCCGCATCTTGCACATTACAAGCCACTTTTATTCCTTTGTTGCACAACTTACCAACTATAGTGCTATTAGAGAAACTGATCTCTACGCGCAGAACACGTAAAGCAGTCGTCGAAAGATGTAGAGTTTATGTAGATACCTGTATGCAAAATCAAGTAAAAAATAATAAACGCTACTTCAATATTTTTTTTATTTCCGATCGACTCATTTTTTTACGGTTCTTTTTGTTCTCACCGATGATAAGAAGCCCGCTATTTTTTCTATTACTTCATTTATATTATGCCTTTTGAACTATCTGACGTGGCTATGAACAAATAACTGAGCCCCTATGTCCATCTTATCATTCGCAAATTTACAGAACAATAGTGATGTGATAGAGAGCGCGTTGTGCTTTGAGGACCACTTGTTGAGTGTCTCACTTACCGCCACATCCGGCCATGGACGCGTAGACGATCCAGGAGAGCCCTAAGCACCAAAATGTCGGTGCAGCAGCATGGAAAGCACCGCGCAAGGGACTTTGCAAAGCAGGATTCATAATTCTTAGGCCAAAAACGGCGAACAGTAGACAGAACACGCAACTCAACCAGCCTAATCGACCGTCGCACTAGAAAAAAAAAAAGGAAAGCATAAAACTGGTCATATCACGACAATATAATTTTCTTCGATTCATATGATATATGGCAAAAATTACATCCACATTCACTGTAATTGAGAGATGGTTCAAATACGTGTTTAAGGTATGACTATTAGGCTGCTTTATGAATTAATTATAAAAAAAGCAGTCTGAAAACACGGACACAAGAGAAGAGGTCAGGCCGACACAAACGCCGGTTGTGTTGTCAAGACCTCTTTACGTATATCCGTGCTTCCATGCCTAATTGTTTTTTAAAAGAATTCGTACATTAACAGATCAAAAATGCAGTTTAACTATTTCTCCACTAAAAACAGTTCAACTATTTGTCATTTTAAGTCCTTCATGAAACAGATCATGTTTCTTGGATGGAATCACACCGCTTAGTGAGTACGCTAGACCATGTAGCGCAGTGTTTCGGTGTATCTAATAAAAAAAAAGATGTAGATGTCTGTTTGAAATACTGAGACTCTGAAGTACTATCAAAAATAAATAAACATTACAGGGAAGTCATAAGCTAAACAAATCAAAACAACAGCTCCTTATTACTTCACATCGAAATGATGATTCAAATCATTCAACCTTATATAAAGAGTTTCGTGGCTGGTTTTCGAATAGAGACCATAGTGAATCAAGAATTGGCGCATATAAGCAATAAAGTAAACTGTTTCTTTCTACTTTTTTCGGTCATCAAGTGTTACGCACCACTGATGAAACAACGAGCTGCAGATCATTCTGAAGAGGGCAGGAGAACGGCCTCCTTGCTTACAGGAGTTGCCTTTTTTGATGGATTAAAACAAATAAGTTCGTCTGCTCTGGCACGAATACTTCATTATCTGCGCCTCACTCGAGTCCATGAGCGCCGCGACTAAGGCTTTAGGTTAGCCGAGATCAGGTTGCGAAATTGATACACCGGGAGTTAACGTTGTCTCTGCGTCTTCGAATACTGTACTTTGCTTTGGCCCCCCTTGGTGTCTCTTGCGATGACGCCCTAAATAGAACATACTCTCAGTGATAAAACACCTGCATACCGATACGGTAAGTACACTGAAACGTATCAGGAGCGTTATACTGCCATTAAGAATATTTAAGATGCGCAAATACGCGCATTCTCAACGGCAATTGCGAGCAGCGAACGCTAAAACTATCACGGGGCAGCCATCTTCTGTTGCGTTTGGGTCGGAGAATTCTACAGCTACTCCGAAGAAAGCTTAAGCTTATGAATATGACTGCGCTGTTGTGTGCTTAGATCTCACTTTGGCTAAATGCGTTTCGACGGATTTATGGCGTTACCTGAACGGCAGGTGATGTTGGCGCGGCACAAAAATTTTGCACATGCGTGTATTTTTGCTTAATCGTGCATAGCAGAGATTGGATATTCGTATTCAACTAATAAATTACGGCTGCTTACCTTTCTTTTTGAGATGCTCTGTTTGTTTTCTACAATGTAGTGGCCCAAAAGAATGCCAGTAAGATACGTTGAGATGCGAAAATATGGCTTGATGTAGATATCTTCCGTGTAGTCATAAACACCAGGCACAGTACTGTGAAAATAGTTTACAGTACTAAGCGAATATCCATGCTCACACGTGTCAGAGCATGAGTGCTGAGAGCAAATCACAGCCAATAGGTGAGGGATGCTAGTCTATTGAAACCACTATCGGTGATAAGGTCGCCATGGAACTATTGGTTTTGAGTGCACTGTAATCTTTTACTATTTAGTGTAGCTCACGGGACATGTATCTGGCGTAGATCTCTGTGGCATAAACCTGGTCATTCGGTCATGAAACGCCACAACAAGTAAAGTAATATTCATATAATTGTCGCACTCACGAATTCCATGTTACTCATTACGCGGAACGGTGATAGATAGGAATGATATTAGTGATTCACCGAATGTTTGAAATCACGCAACATTGGCCACTAGAATACGGAGTTGCAACGTCTTGAAACAAGAACATCTCAGAATTTAGTAGCTTGAGCGAAGAGTCTATATTTTCTGCACTCTGTAAGAACAGATCTTGCAAGGTGCTCGTAATATTTGTTCAGGGAAATGGTGAGACGCCGTCTAATAAATTAAAATGCTCACACCTTCGCAATTACCCCGTGCCACGCGCGACTCACAACACACTCAACAATTAATACAGGGAAAGCTGCAAAAACAGTTCAGTGTTCTATATATATATATATATATATATATATATATATATATATATATATATATATATATATATATATATATATATATATATATATATATATATATATATATATATATATATAATGGACAATACTATTGCTACCAACTTACTGATGAAATTCTAGCATAGAAAAAAATGCACTTTAAGACCTTGACAGCCCCACGTGGGAGGCCTAGGCCTAGCCAACTATACTCCTGGTGCCCGTAAAATTTATTCCTGCTCCTTTTTCTCTAAGACTCTAGTACGTTGTCCAGTTTTAATATAGTAACAGTTCATTATACTTCGTTCTGACAAAAATTGTGGTTGGAACTGTGAGGTCTCGAAATAGCCGCACTCTTATAATCAAGGTTTAAAATACCGGGACACAGTTCACGCCGTCGTCCGACAAACACGTGGTCATTTATTCACTGCTTTTACAGCGGCGAGTTCTTCAGCCGAATCTTATACAAAACTGGTAACACGCTAAGTAACCTGGTACAAACATAACGAAGACGACATGGCTCATACATGGTACCGCGATTGCGGCATCATCGACGCTCTTTATCATAAAGATGAGATCTGACTGCGGTTGTCATTTATTCTGTGAATATCGATTTTAGCACGAAGAACAAAGTTTTTGTTTTCGTCATTACAGATCCACATTGGAATCGCACAAGCTTGCACACAAAGAATACAAACCCCAATCCACGCACTGCTGTGTACACGGCGGCGAAACTAGTGCAAGCCACAACGATCATTCCGCACACTCGCGTTCCTACACGAGGCCATCTGGGAAAACAGAAATACAAATAAATAAAGCATATTACATAAGTGGTCAAGAAAAAAAATACAACTGTGCTATTTACGGCAAACTGAAGTCAATGTGTGCTATTTACGGCAAACTGAAGTCAATGTCAAGATATTTTTAGGGGCGAAGCTCCTCTTAGTCTAACCTTGTCACGCGTCAGGCGTAACCGGCAGTATCTCCCGAACAGTATAATAAATGGTGCTGTCTCATAGAAGTACATACAAACTGCAGTTGAGTGATGATATTCTAGATGGCGCTGTACACAATCTGTGTCGTCATCACCATTTCTCGTCTCATTTCCTAGATGGCGTTGGTCCAATAGAAGTGTGTGCAATAGTGCGCTTGTGTGAATCGCCACTAGATGGCGGTGGAAGTGCCGCTACTCTCCGAGTTGCTGCGCGGGCTGTGCCTGGGTGCGCGGGGAACGAGTGCCTCTCTCAGTCTCCTGGATAGTCGCCGTACGTGTCGGATCGTTGGTGGGGCATGGACGAAGCGGAGCGGCGGGCGCGGAGGGCCGCGGCGGCTCGTGCTCGTCGCCAGGATCCCGCGGCGCGAGCCCGAGAAGCGGCGGCGAAGCGAGCGCGGCGCCTGGCGGATCCCGAGACGGTGCGCGCCAATGACGCCGCGGCGCAACGTGCACTCCGAGCTCCGCAGCGGAAAATCACGGCTCACGAATACAATATAAATTTCTTGTATATATACACACAGTGTTTGTCACGTCTTTGATGATGTACTGGGCGAATTTCACGGAAGATTCACGGTTTACCGATGAACCTCCGGAGCTTCGCCCACTCATCATCATTCACTCCTTGGATATGCTGTGATTTTTTGGCCATGTTTTCGGCAATAATACTTTCGTTACTTTCATCTTCTCAAATGGTCAAATGCTTTGAAAAGGAGTGGCGATAATACGGATAATGCTAATGGCGGTCTTATCTTGAAGATTGTGGAGCTACGAGTCCTAGTGTCACATCCACTGCACAACGGTTCTCAAACTCGCCTCAGCTATCCAGCCGCAGTAACAAAATGTAGTCTTCAGCAAGGGCAGGCCCAGTGAAGAAGATCGGATGAAGAGGGCGGGCGTTAGGAGGAGGGGTGGGGGGGTTGAGAAAAATTTTAGCTAACACTGCCATTTTAAAGAAGGCCTGTCCCATGTCTGGTGTATGGGACACTTGTGAAGGATACTTGAAGTCAGGCTTCGAGAAACATATCGATACTGATCTCCAGACTGACTATAACATTAAAAGTGATTCTGGATTATAGTTTCTATGCCACGGCTATGTTTGAACGCATGTGGACCACATGGGGGGCCGCACCGGATGCCTCACGAAAAAACAGATGTTTGAGCCCACTCATGTCCGTGAAGGTCATGAACAGACTTTTTAATATTATACAAAAAATATATGGCACAAAGATAGCCATGTGTGGGCCGGAACTATCTCTAAAGATCCGCGGGCCTGGTGTTTCAGACCCCTGCACTACGCGAACATAAATGAGGCCTAATGTTGTTAAGGTCATTAAGACTGAATTATAAAAAGCCTAAGGAAAGAATAAACAGTGCTTTATAAATACAACTTACCTGTAAAGAAGATAAATAAATATGGGAGCAATAAGGTAAAGTTGGAAATCCACTGCCGAGTACCATGTATGTGGTAAGCACTGCAAGAAATTTAAGCGCATCACTGTTTAGTGAACGGTAACGTATCAAGAAAATCTGACACAGGCGGTGCTAAATATATGCTAAGTGGCTCCTAGATGGATCCTTCTTTGACAGACTAACCTCTTCGATGCGCAGTTATATTTTAATGTGCGTTGTTTTAGACGGAAATGCTTTCCGCGAGGCTCAGTATTGAAATGGGCGTCGAAAGTACCTTCCATGGTTATTTAGCTGCATGATGTTACGCAAATGATACGACTCTGGATTTCGTAAAACCTTTAAAAGGACCATGAAATGGTATTTTAAATTTAGTCAGCATTTAGGCTAGATCATCAGCAAGACAACACACAGGATCCCTTACAAATTTGACTAAGCTTACTCGAAGGCGAAAGCCACTTTCTTCTCTTTCTTCTTAGTCGATGTTTTGATCTTCCCCATACCCCCCTCCGAATGCTTTCTGCACTCAACGCTTTTTAACTCACCTAATGGTGAGAGCTTAAATCTGTCCGCACGTGATCTTAAGACTTCATTTTCCGGCTTAATGCGTTCATACGAAATTGACGAAGCTTTGCTATACGCTAAGTAGCCTTCACCGTTTTACATCTTCTCTTATTCTTCACTTAGTGTCATTGTTCTCAGAATTATCTAAAACGTTAGTAATGCAGATGTGTATGTAGATACCCCTTGTCCTTGCGTATCGCTATTCACTTCACCCGCAGACGTGGTCTGGCTGCTATGGTGTTCCGCTGCAATGACCGATCCCGTGGGGTTGCTTTCCGGCCACGGAGACCACGTTTCGATCAAAAATGCCGAACGTGCCCGTACATTAAGACTTACTTACGCACGTTTAGTTGAAATACAAGCGATTAAATAAATCTTTAGTCTCACGATACGGTGTGCCTTCAATCATGCAATGTTGTTCAAGGAAATAAACCCGAGAGTTAGCATTATTAGTTATATGCGTTATTCATTAGGTGCCGTAACCGCCTGTTCGTACTAACACAGGGAGATATGCGCGAGACATCGCAGTATTCGGTACTACCTGCGTGTAGCAAACAAGCCACATGAACGCATGGCCTCGCGGGAAAGTGGTCGCTCGAGGCATGCGTAAGGAGGCGAGACACCAATCTCAGACTTCACAGACGCACCAAATTCGTCATTGACAAAGTGCTTCTACGCGTCGCTACTTCGCCGCCTTCGGCCGTGCCTCGCTTTTAATGCTAGCATTCCATGGCCAGGCAGATATCTTGGACCCGCCGCTTAGCATATTGTCTCATTACACTCGCGGCATCCACATGCACAACATAGGTCTCTCACTTGTCGCACAGCACAGCCTTGTTTAATGCTTTCAAAGCACCACTCAATTTTGCTACGCTACGACAGAGTCTCAGGGTAACTAATTCAGGAATTATGTGTACTATCAAAACCGCATCATCGAACAGCGGCAGTAGCATATCCCGCTTTGTAGGCAAAATGATGTGTGTGTTTCTGCTTCCCTCCCTCTCTCATTCCTCCCTTCCTTACTTTTCTGTCTCCCCTTACCCCTTCCCCAGTGCAGGGTAGCCAACCAGATATTTGATTTCCGGTTAACCTCCCTGCCTTTCGGCATCCCATATCTCTCTATCTCTATAGGCAAAATGTATAGGAAACAACTATCATACTCTTATTTATCAAAATGACTTTATCTCTCTCACACTTTCACATGCAGTTACAAATCCCCGATTTATTGGACCGGTTTGGTAGCCATTTAGGCTATAGCTCCAATTATACTTCTATGGCGGTTTGTATGCACCAAATAACGTTTTCTTGACTATTGTTTTGAAAATTGTCACTGAATGAAGAAATTTCAGTAGAAATGGCGACCATAATTACCACAGACAGTGTAAATTGTCAAATTGCGTAGTTTAGCTGTAGGTATGATGCAAGTGAATTCGAATCGTTGAGAAAACACACACCTATATATGAAAAAGTGGTCATCTCTCGACAACTGCCTGTTCAGAACATGCGAAAACTGATGACCAGTTGCGTGTACAACCTAATGAAACCAACTATATGAATTTAAAACCATTAGGTTGCACATGACAGAGAAAACAAGTTCCTGATCAATTTCTGTTTCGCTCCTAAGCAGGAGTAGCTAGACGTTGTAGGCGGGGTATCTTTCTGATTATTAGAATTTCCCAAACTAAACAAGCCGAGCACACACAATGCAGCTGAACAAGTGTTTATACACGGAATGGTGCAGTCAAATTCGGTCATCATAATCAGCGGGTCATGCAAAATATAAATGTTTTACTAAAATCCCCTTGTTTTAAGAAGTAGAACAGCTAAACGCAGGAATCTAATATCACGCACTTGTGTAATATGTAACAAGTGCATATAAGAGATACCATTCTTCGTTACACCCAGTGCTCATTGGATGAAACTTACAGCATTGTTTGAATTAACAAAGTTCTGCAGGTACATAACATTCATCCACCAGTTGTCTCGGCAAGTGCTCTCGTAACGCCCTATGATATCCATCCAGAGTGGTCCATCACCGAGGTGGTGCATCAGAAACGCACAAACTGCCAGTGTTACTATCATAAGAGGCATAGTCCTGCAAAAGTAGTCACAAGTTCAACATTACTTCCTCTTTAACGTGAAAGAGAAATATAAAACGTAAGCTTTACGTTACCAACGCGTGATTTTGCTCCCTTACTGATAAACGCGTAATCAGTTGTGGCAATGATTCTGAAACCCTATGTAAACGCACTAAACAAGTTTCAGCTAAACTACAAGACGTCATCGACGCCAGCACATCGTCCACCTAATGCTACAGAACCAATGGACTGAAGCGATGACTCATGGCGTGCTAGCCATGCTGGATTAGAGAATCAAAGTGGGACGATGTCAATATCGACATCTTGAAGCAGTTCATCACCCCTCCGCAATCCTTTTTAACACGAAAGTGTTTTATGCCAGGGTCCACCAAGACCTTCAGTGACGTACTTCCGTCACGGCAATGACCTAAAATACACCTATTCAAACATAAAAAGTTCCGTCAACGGGAGTCGAACCCACGACCTCTCGATCCCCACCATCAGATGCCGGGCACGCTATTCACGGTCACACACTCAGTAGGCTTCACAAACGCGTTTTTATATCTAACACTGCTCTCTCACAGTGTTGTTTGTAAAGTGATAATAATGCATCATGACCGCGATACCCACGATTAGTTCCTTCAACGCGTCGTTTCTACGCGTCCGTCCCCTTCGGCGCGTTTCCAATAGAAGTGCAATTTTTCTACGCCTTAACACACCGCCGGCTGGCGACTTTACCCCGAGCGTCATATTATCCATCCATACAAAAAATAGCTCAGGAACGCGTGCCTGCTTCGTCTGGCTACACTCTAGCCTGGCTGTAACTCCGCGTTCCCCACTAATGCTAGCCCCGCTAAAAAATCCCACGCATATCCACGAAGTGAATTCTGACGATGGGGCGAAGCACCGCGCATCGGACTCACGACGTCCCCGCTGAGCAGCTGCATGGAGCGCCTTACGTGCGCTCTCGTCCATGGCGGTGGCACCGTCTTCGCGGAGCACGCGCCTATATCAGCGACCCCTGGGGCGGCATTGTGTTATCACGGAGTGGATCGATGTAATTGTTTTTCGCGCGGTGCCGCACAGATGGCGCACCTGCGCTTCGACTGTGCACTACGGCGCGGACGGATTGAAGACGGACGGACATTGTGAGGTCTTAAGGTGCTTCGCCCTTAAATCGTGGCCGGCCAACAGAGACGACACGATGCGCGTTGCGTCTCCCTCTAATCGGGGAAGTGGTTTTCAATCACTCTAACATGCCGCGATCAGGCGACCTTAGCCCAAATTCGGCGTCTAATCAGTCACGCTATTCTGGCTCTCACATCGCTTTTTCTTGATTCCGCTCTTACCATTAACTATTACAGCTACGACAAGCATCTATTACCACAAGGGTGGGTTTAACAATTAATCACGGACGTTATTCGTCGGGATGGAGATGTATCACTAAGCGTCAACGTGGACGCATCCACGTTAAACGGAGCTATAGCTGTCAAACACCAATAGACATTGTACAGGCTCTCTCATATCAATGCACAGTAAACATTAAGCTACTTCTGTAAGGACTTGTTTTACATTCGTGTTATACCAACTCCTATGGCGGAGGGATCAACGATGTTTTTATTACGTCCCTTTCAAAATGCCAGCAAGGTACAATGCGGAGACCGTCTATGCTATAGCGTGTGCCCTGTATGTACCCTAGCATGTGGAAGAAGCGCTCTTGTGCTTGCTTTTGTTTTCATTCGCTGCGGTCTATTCAGAGTTTTACATGACGCGTTACAAGTGATCGATTACTTGTAATCAATAACATATTTTTGTGAATTTCTAATACAATCAATTACTTTTTTGAAACAGTAATGTTCTGGGCAGTTGATTTACACTTTGTTCTAATGAATTACGGGTAATCAATTACTTTTTTTTACAGATTCATGTTGTAACCAGTCTCCTATGGCAGCTTTCTTACCGAAAAATATGCGACCGCTCAGTAGGGACCTCCCGTCTGAGAGGACGGGGGGGTCCCTAGAGTGCCTATTTTTCGCTTTTTACTTAGCCTTACAAAGCGCCAGCAACAGCAAAGGGCGACGCTTCCTAAATAACATGAACACTAGCATCAAAGCATTGCGCAACTACGAGCTGGTGCGCAAGTTGTTCCCACGTTACTGTACCGCCCATTCCTCTGCAGCGCGTGCATTGAGAGAGTGTTCAGTGTAGCGGCTGACCTCTTAACAAGGAAACGTGGAAGAATCAGCAACGACCACTTTGAAAAACAATTCCTATTTATAGTTAGGAATGTGTTACACTACATCACAGAAGTCGCATTAAGCCTCCTAGCCTTCACCCGGACCCCCAGCCTTCTTTCTACCATGAGAGCCACAGTAGTTCGTTATAGTTTGAATAAACTTGTGTTATAGTGTTACGGCCATAAAACGTTCAAGGAAAGTAACGTAAAAGTAATCATTTACATTTCTGTAATTGCTCAGTTACTTTTGGGGCTCTAATTGACCGCTCCGATCAGTTACATTTTAAGAGAATAATTGAAATAGTAATCGGCTACTTATTTTCCGTAAAGTGTAGCACTATCATTGGTTCTACCTTGGGAATAAACGGTAGGGATTCATATTCAGGGGCAGTAACCTAGCTATAACCTCAGCGGCTCAATGAAAAAGCAGGTGCGATCTGTATGAGGCTCGTCTGCGCATGTCACGAGCAATAGTTCACCCACCTGGGTGTTCTACTGGTAATGGTGCTCTACTGCTGACCCGAAGGTCGCAGGATTCAATCCCGGCCACCGTGGCCGCAATTTCGACGGGGTCGACAATGCTAGACTTCCGTGTACGTAGGTTTAGGTGCACGTTAAGAAACCTCAGGTGGTCGAAATTTCCAGAGCCCTCCACTACGGCGTCCCACATAATCATATGCTGGTTTTGGGACGCAAATCCCAAGGCATTCTTAACGTGAGAGCTTTAAGAGCTCGTTTCGCAGAGATGCCGGCGTCGGCGTCGTTGTGAGCGAAAAAGCATCATCTTGTCCGTGACCAAAAAAAATGGAGAAATTTGGAAATAAAATAAATAATAAAGATTTTTGGTTGGAATCGAACCGAAGCCCTATTGCGTGGCAAACAGGTGTTCTACCTCAGAGCCACGTCATTGTTTTTTTTTCTTTCATGGTGTTTATTATAATGCGTACTTGAAATTATCACAATTGCTATGACGTAGTGATGCATTCAGCGACAATAATCGCACAAGCACTGCACAAGCATTCAGAGTCTTACATACATATACTGCGCAAGGCCAGAGAAACCGGAAAAGTTCTTGAAAGCTTGTCACACCGGGAGGCTGGTAAGGATTAGCACCTTATGAAGATGGGGTGCTAGTCTGGTTTGATGTCAGTTCTTCGTAAATGTCCTTTAGATGGAGAGTCATGCGCATGAAATGCATACTTGAAGCAGTGGTTGGTTCTGCATTACGGTTTTGCACGCGCGTTTTCCACAGGCACAGTCCCATAAGGAAAACATGTCAAATGGCACTTCATCAAGAGATTTGGGGAGAAGGTAACGTGTAGTATGTGAATTATTGTTAACATATTTTTTAACAGTTCGCTGAAGAATGTCCCAAAATACAATGGCATTTTTGCAGCTCATAAAGCAGTGTTCTGTTGTCTCTGGTACACCGCAAGAGACGACAGTTAACTGAAGAAACAAAAATATCTTTCCTCTGCAACCATGATTTAATCGGCAGTGTATCAACACGGAGTTTGTAAAAGAAGGTTTTTGTACGAGGAGAAATATACATTTTCCGAACTCGTTTTAGCACATCATGTCCTGGAAGGTTGGAATATAATGAGCGGTAAAGTGGAGGTGGAAAAAGCATGGGTAAAAAGTCCTTGTAGAGTCTCCTGCGTGATACTGTATATAAGTATTCTATGGAAAACCGGACCTTGAGGAACCGAGCAGCGATGAAAACTTCCTGCATAAATACCCACAAACACGGGCGTATAGAGAAATCTGAAGGAACAATCAAGTCAGGTAACTTGCTTGTAACTGCTTTGGAAAAAACAGAAGGTATATGAATGTCGCGTAGTAGAAGGAGTCTCCTTAGCGCTTGTAATATTGGGTGGAAGAATCTTAGAATCGCACCAGGCGTCAAAACAAGTGAATTGCGCAATGAGTGGGTGGTTTTGAGCAGGCCACCCATTACAATGTGTGCAGCTACGCAAGTGCACGTGGCACCTTACGGACGAGTAGTGGGAGATTCGCCAATTAGCAAAAACGAAGAACTATGATGTAGTGGGAACTTAGCAACTGCACATCTAGTAGACATTCTAAGATACTTTGAAACGGCAAATGTTTTACGCTGACCACGAATTTGCCGGAGCTTTTAATAAAATTGTTTACCACCACCACCACAACCATTCCTTTCCTTGCGGCATGGTTCAAGGGAATGCGCACGAGGTCAGATTGCGCTATCGCGTTCCACTCTTGGCGGCGAAATTCACGCGTCCTCCAAGTTTTTATTAATAGAAAAAGGTTTGCAAAAATATAAATGCAGTAGCCTGACGGAAGGGTCCTCAGCTTCGCTGTTTCAGCGGCTTTCACTGGAGTGTAGCAGTCTATAATTTTTTTCTAGTGTACTTTACTGAGCATACAAATGAAACTATCATCAGCATGTGAAAACCACTAGCAATAACTTGATAAACATTGTGAAATGGCTTATGCCTCACATTTTATTTTGCAGCCATGCTGCGTCATTGCTACCACCCGAAGACTGCGCGCGCATCCGTCCGTCCATGGCGTTCCTACTTGAACGAACGTACGCGTTCCTTCGCACTCCTAAGAAGGAAGGCGGCTTCATCAAAGCAAATTCTACGATGTTGCGAACGCGCCGACAAAACATGCAAGTAAAATAGCGCTGTTTTATGCGTATACTTGAACTCGAGCGTTCCCGCAGAGAAAATAGATGGTGCCTTCACCCCGCCAAGGCGACATGCTTGATCAAACGGGATATCGCATTCTTAAAATCGTCGCGCGAGTTAGCGATTTTGTGGGCACGGTGGGTTCGCTTTCCGCAACAATGGTGTTTTAAACCTCTTTTAGGAGAAATCTGCGCAAGGGCTGCGATGGGGGTTGGCACAACGCTTACACGCAGTTGGTTAAGCTAATATAATGTGACCAGGACGACCAAGGCCAAAAGGCGCGCCAGAGCGACCTGGTGTGCACCAATGAGATTTCAAGATGTCAAAAGACTCACAATTCATGCATCGACGTACCATCGCTTTGAGACGCCGCGCAAACCCTCATCACACCATCTGCACGCTGCATTTCATGCCGGCTCCGAAAGATGGCGTACACACCCCACGCAGCTTAGAGTTCCTGTATATGCTCCCTACGGGAGCAGAGTTGCGCATAGGTCCGCCATCTTGCCTCGCTAGCAACCATAGCTATGCGGCGAAGCCGCACTCTGTTTTTGCAGGTGACTTGCTTAAGCCTGTCGCCGATCGCCAGTCGACGTGCCTGGCATGTTAACGACCGGTGATGAACGAAGAAACCTGCTTTCGGGACTGTGCCATGGGAGTACAAAAGCGTTTTTAGTCTATCCCTAACGAAAAGGCGTATCGTAGAGCCGAAAATGCCGAAAACATGCGCCGCCGCTGCCGCCACGTCAAGTGGCGCCAGCTATGGAGGATAAAGAACAACTAACAAACACGTAATATATGTCCTCCGAGCTTCCGGGAGCACCCAACGCCACTCGCTAAGCCTACAGCATCGATTATTTCAGCATGTTTTTCGAAAACGGTGCCAAGTCGACGTAAATACTTTGCTGTCGAAGCTTAAGGACATGAATCTAAAGCAAATAAAGACACCAGTTCGTAGCTAACGGGCTACAGAGCGCACGACGGTGACTTTATAGATCCTAGCTGGACGGCAACCGCTTTCGGCGGCGCAGCCATGTTTTCCGGACGCAGCCTGTGCATCAGCTTCTGCGCAGGGCATGGTTGCTAGCGGCGTTTGGAAAACAGATGCGCAACTCTGCTACCTAAAGGTAGCATATACAGGAACTCTAACGCAGCTTAACCTCTTCACTACCAGCGTCCACATATGTGGACCTGACTTCTCAATTGAATTACACAACAGCCAACTGCACCTCGTTGCAGCAGCCGGCCGGTGGTGGCGCCGAGCCGACGCTACACGCTTCGATGTTCCCGTTAACAGTGGACCGCTTATTACAAGCTATAGTTGCTCGTATTGACAGTTTTTAAACCATGCACCGAGCTGCGAATTCTCTGTGAACGATCGCTGAAAATTTCTTTCTACAACGAGATATGTTTGGCATACCTGTTCTCAAAACTCCCGAAAGCCTATTGCGATCTCACTATTTAAATGCTTAGAGGTGTGTTTGTTCTGTATTATAATCACCTCTTATATTACTATTAGCTCTTTTATTAGCTTTACGAAAATGTTTCCCTGATGTACTAAGCGTTTATAAAAGTTTGCCTTAAGGACAGGATGAGGAGGTGCTCAGGAAAATTGTGAAAAAGCCGAAATGCGACTTGAAAAGCATCGGTGAGTGCAACTGCTACGAAACTGGCGAAAAATATATCTGAGATGTGTCACTGCGCGTCATTTGTATGGATTTAGGTAGTTTTATATCTTTCCATCCTCCGGCACGTAACGTATTCTAGCATGTACCGAGGCGATCAAAACAAATGTCAACCGCGTGGTGCCCGCGTGCTCCGCTGTTCGAATTAGTATTGATCGCACTCACTTACGTTACAATCATCCTTGATTCTATTGTCACGTGGTTTGAAGGTGACAAAGGCTGCAGCTAGGCTAGTAAATACGAGGTATTGTAGAACGGTATCCCACATTGGGCCGAAGAAAAAAATTCCCATCTCCCGCTAAAGGGAACCATGTTTGGATGCGAAGCAGCGGGCAGATAATTAGCTTGAGTGGGAGGAACGCCGCCGCTCTCATTTCACGGCAGTGATCCGGGCGCTCATCGCGGCACTGCACAGGAGAGAGAATGAGGCGCGCGCGCTCCGTCATTTTCATACCGCGGAACTACCGTAGCGCCCCCCAGCGGAGTATGCGGCTGTCACACCACCTGTCGTGACTGCAGTAGTGGTTGATGGCCTTTATATTACTACAGTGTTCTGGTTCGCATAATGGGTGCTTCCCTACTTCAAGAAAGTGGCCGGACGCGGGACGCGGGAGGGACGGACAGAGCCCCGAGCATCAGATGCTTCGCATCTAAAACTGGCATAACTGCAGCTTCGGAAACCTAATTACCCTCTCCGGAGTCTCCTTATGACTCCACACAGTTCTCCCAGCGGTGCTGCCATTGTTAAAAGCATTCCAAGATGGCCTGTTTCGGAATGGAGTTGAATTCAGCTGTCGTTGCAGCCAAAACGTCCCTCTAGTCTGAAATCGCGCTCATTTCAATGACCTCTTGATTTTGGGAAACAGCCATACGTTGCAGAGGGCATATTAGGAGAGTAAGGATCCTGTTGAACTACAGGAGTCTGGTTTTTTACCAAAAATGTCTGAATCAAGTGCGTGGAATGTGCACGCGCATTGTCGCGATGGATGCGCTAATTTCCTGTTGACCACGACTCCGGTCTTTTGCGCCCCACAGCATCACGTAGGCGACGAAGGACATCCCTGTAGTACTCTTTGGCGATAGTTTGAACCTGTGGTGCGTACTTGTGGTGTACCACACCGCGGGAGTCAAAGAAAGCAGTCAGCATCATTTTTACGTTGCTGCGCACTTGGCTGGCCTTCTTTCGTCTAAGTGACGTAGAATGCTTCCACTGTGAAGACTGCTATTTTGTTTCCGGTCGTACCCAAGCCTCGTCACCAGTGATCATGGTTCATGAAGTCGGGGTCGCTCTTTGTGGAATCCAGCATGTCCTGTGAGACTTCAACACGAGCTTCTGGTGAACAGCTTCGGCGCGAATTTCGCCTCGAGTCTCTCCATGGCCAAATCTTCGATCATAATGGAATGTACAGGAAAAGTGCTGATACCCACCTCTTTCGCAATTTCTCGGATGGTGACACGACGGTCCCGCATCACCACAGCGTTCACTTCGGCAATGACCTGGTCATTTCGGCCTGTTGGTGGCCGAACGGAGCGTGGCTCACTCTCCACCGATGTGCGGCCGTTTTTAAACCCGTTGAACCACTCCTTAATCTCTCTGCTGCTCACAGCATCGTCGCCGAAAGCCTTCTGAATCTTCCAAATGGTTTCCACTTGGCTGTTTCTGGCCAAGCTTTTGGCAAAATTTGGTGCAGTAGCGCTGCTCCAGTCGCTGCGTCATATTTCTTGCAATAAAGAAACCGACGAGAGCACTGTGCACTACCTCACTCAAATGCTGCGTCCCAGTGACTGTCCCTAACGGCAGATGGGAAACAATTCTCGCATGCGCACGAAGATTCAAGGTCGGCTGATGCAAGCGCGCTTGTTTCATAATCATCAAGTGTTTACAAGAAAAAAAAAGAAATAATAAGGTCGGATACTTCTCTTACAGACCTCGTACGTAACAGCAAAATCGTGCCCGGAAACTGAAAAGTCAAGGCGCGAGCAATTCGCGCTGTACACTGATAGCAGCGACAACAATTGTCGGCCGTCAACTAATCTAATCAGCAGGAAAGCGCGTCGGCATTTTATGCCTGTGGCATCGAAGGTTCCAGCGTTATCGTTGGTGGCCGGGTTAGCTCCGGAATGCACTCTTCTGTTCGCGTAGCATTAGTAGGCTTAAGTGTGTGCGTCGGCAAGTGAAAATGGCCGCTATTTCTTTCCTAGTCAATTAAATAACGGTATGTTTCTTTCGGGGCTGCAAAAGCGCATGCAGTTCAGAAAACATGCGTTCTTCCGCGTAAAATGAACACCGCGCCGCCGCCGACTCAGCCGCGCAGAATCAAACATGGCGGCAGGCCGGATGGTCGCGGTGCTTTTCCCGTCCCACTGACTTTACAGAAACGGACGTGCATCCCCCAATCTGCAACGCCAGGCTAAAATATTTCACACTGACGAAGATTGGGTCAACGAAGCAAATGAGAAAAGCATTTGCCGCCAGTATCCCCAGTATCGCGACTCCGAAAATGCCCGTCAGAGTGTTGGTTACAATCCAGGCGAGCGCTTCCTGGGAGCCTCGGCAAAGTTACAACGGGAGCCGGTCGTGCCCGCACGGCATGTATGTTCGTTTGTTATTCACCGGACACCTTTCCACCATAGCCGGCGTGCTTGACTCTGTGGCGGCGACAACCTAGCAGTGTGTGTCATCACTGCCCATCGGATTGCCCACATGCCGGACGTGTCGCTAATGGTTGCTTCAGGGAGCCCCTGTTCACCACCACCAACTGCTACGTCCACACCCCGGAGCACCTCTCGAGAATAAAACACTTCACGGAAACGCTGTTGTCGCGACGCCTTCGGTTCATATGTGTACGTCGCCTGACTCACGGCAGTGTCCAGTGTGGCACCAAGTTGCGACTGATGACGTACTATCACACTCAGTATGAGCTACATCACGCGAGCGCGTGGCCCAGCGCTCTGCAAGGCTGTAAAGCGGCGCCAATCCTGCCATATTTTCGAGTTATTGGGAGAGAGTGTGGCTATTTCTGTAAGTGTGCATCACTCCCTATTGCTTGCTTTCACCATGGCCCTCTTTTATTTGAAGGAACGTTTTGCCATTTATTGAGCTTTACTGAAGAAAAAAATCGAAGTCTGTGTGTCAAGCCACGGCGGCCGTTATCATTTTCGAAGCTGACATCACGACAAGGCAAAACGAGGGCGAGCGTGAAAGCAAGGCGAGGCGATGCACACTCAAAGAAACAGCTAAACGCTCCCCTGATAACTCCAAGTTATTTCACGATCGGCGCCACGCTACAACCTTACAGTGCTCTTGGCCACGCGTTTCCCACGATGTAGCTCATACTGAGCGCGATAGTACCTAGGGAAATGGCTGTGTCAGGAGAAAAAAATTTAAATACAGTTCTCTAAAGAAACAGCTTCGCTGGTGTTCCATCTCCACTTAATGGAAAAGATCGGAGTTTATTCGTCTGGCTGCAGGAAAAAGCGCTGTAAACATTAAGCGGACTATGCCAATAGGAACGTGACTACATCTGTAACTATAGTCGTCAATATTTTGTTCGAACCAATATTTTGTCCGAACCAATATTTCGTTCGAACCAATATTTGCTGGCACGAATGTGTACATTCGTGCCGGCAAATATTGGTTCGAACGAATAATGAGCGTAGCGCCTGAGTGAAATACTATAAAGTGGCGCCAAGAAATATGACAGTCATAGGCTTGGCCATGTTGGTTATCCACTTTACTATTTTAGCGCGCTGTTAAACAAGACAGAGGGCAGAAGAAGGACACGGACACAGCTCTAGCTCCAGACCTCATCATTACGTGCACTGTCATGCTATTTAAACTCCTTTGTCCACTATGTGTAACCCTAAGATGCACAGGTGTTTGCAAATTCTTTGTGTTTAATTTTTTGTTCCTTAGTAATGCCCCTGCATGCGCTGGTTTTCAGCCTATTTATTGGTGTGACGCATACTGGAATAAATCATACGTTGAAAGTTAGCGCTGTGCCTTGTGTCGTTCTTCGGTTCCCTATAGTCGTCTTCAACAGTGAGCTAAAATAGTAAAAAAAAAGGAGCGACTAGAAATAGTATTGGCTCTGGTACAATGCTCTTACTCTGCTGTAAGTTTGTAAATTTGAGAGCTATGGTTACATCATATACGTCAACATTATTGTCACATTAATATTTTCTGGTGTTTTGCGTGCAAGAACTGCGATGTTATTATGAGAGACGCCGTAGTGGAGGGCTGGGGAAACTCAGATCACCGTTTTTTTTATTGATTTATTTCGGCCTACTATTGACCCTCAGGCTGTTACAGGGTTGGGTCTGAGTCGTTCTCACCAGTGTAATACAATAGAATACAACATTTCAAGTAAAACAAGTACGACATTTCAATGTTTCTTAACGTGCACCGACCCAGCACACTACGTGGTCCTCGACCATTTCGCCACCATCGAAATGCGACTGCCGCAGCTGGAATTGAAGCCCCGTCTATAGGGCCTCAGACGACTAACCCTTTCAGACGCCACCAATGAAGAACTGTCTGTAAATGTGTCAAATCGATGCAATGGTATTTCAAGGCACTCAATAGTGTATTGCAACAAAAATAATATCATAATATGTTAATGTACGTGTGTTATAGCAACGAATCCTAATTAACCTTTCATTAAATAACTATTTATCCAGAAGTCTTTAATGTTTTGTTGTGACATAAATAGAACAAAATCTTAGGCTAGAAATATAGTACAACCTCATTTTTTCGTTACGTTCATTCAGAGCATAGAAAAATTATACTTTTCACATGGCTCTCAGGAAACGGCACGTCGAACGACTCGTCGAACGTGGTAGTGCCTTCAGCAAAGTGATTATATGCAAAAGTACACTGCAAAATGAAGTTAAATGAAGACAAATCTAGTATGCAGGAGGTTCAATTTAATCAAAGCTCGATATAGCTCGCTCTTTCATAGCCCCTAGTTGATATAAATAGCAAAAACAAGTGATGTACACGATTGTGTACATAGCGTGTCAAAGAGTTAACAGCTCTTCTAGTTTGCACGTATTAAAGGGACACTGAAGGGAACGATTTTTCTCGTATTTGTAAATTACTCTTTCACCATGCCAGAATCGCCATGTTTGCCACGAGAGGACGCTTGTTGAGCGAGCAAGGGTTGATGTTTAGGCTATTTGGTTCATGCTCGTAACAGGGAAAAAACTTCACAAGATACTGACCGGACACAAGATGAGGATGGCACAACAGTGCTGTTTTCGTGCCTTCTTCATCTTGTGTCCTCTCAGTATTTCGCCCGCTTTTTTTTCCCCGATGGTGAGCGATATAACGCGCGAGGAGATTGGCGACGCCACATGGATGCTTCCGCATCAATCGCGGGGAAAGTCGTATATTTTACGGTGTCTAGCAGGGTCTACGTAGCTCGTAATTAATAAAACTCAAGTGCATTGCCTTCTGAGAGAGCTAGAGACAAAACATACCAAGTTTTAGGAAATTTAGTAGAGCCACTGCGGCCGAAATACGCAAAAGCACTATGTAATCCGTGAAGTTACCATGCGAGATCTCGGCGGGAAATTTAAAAGTGAAAGTCTTGTCATTGATTTTATTGATTTCACCATGTGTTAATAAACCTATGGCGGGAAAAGTAACGGCGCTAGGATTTTCAGAGTATAATTTACCAGTCTATACAAACTTCTTTTTTGACATTAATGTCCCTTTAAAATGTGGAACCACCTGGTTTTTCACTGTAGGCTTTCTTACCTGAAATAGCGGTGCACATAATAAAGAAGCCAGTCTTTCTTCCCATTGTTTTTTCTTAGATGCATGAGATTTGCGTATCCGACGAGGAAACCACTGAAACACAAAAACACATGCATCGAAAAAAAAAATGTTTGAAAGGAACAAAATTGCACAGAACATTCTTAATTCCTAAATAAATTTCGTTGCTTGGCTAGTTGGTTGATAAATTTAAGTGCCCGAATGCGCTGATTCGACATAGGACAAAGAAAGTAATGTGCACATGGGCGTGCGCACAGGGGGGGGGGGGGGGCTTGGGAGGGGTCGCCCGCTCCCCCTACTCACCTAAGAGTAGAGGGACGCAATGGTCTGGCCCCATACATTGACTTAATAGGGAGGGGAGGCTCTGCGACGAACCTCCGGCACCTCCCCCCCCCCCCCCCCCCATGAAGGGGAACCCTGCGTACGCTTATGACAGTGCATCTGTGTTCTTCTTTTTTCTATGTCGCCTCCAGCTATCTATTATATTAAAATTTCTAATGTTGCCACTACTAAACGAGTATCTCTTCTTCTGGACGAGTGGTCCACTCGTGTTCGCATTATTTTGCTACGAATAACTATATCAGTAAAATATTAAGGTATTTATACATTATCGAAACCGAAACATAAGACGATGTAGCAATATGTAAATCAATAACTAAATTTAATCATTAAGCCTTAAGAAAGCGCAGGAGGTCACATTCGGTCAAAGCCAATATACGACGCTATGGTATCTTCCCACACAGCTTTAGAACATCGTGAAACAGTCATCATGGCAGATCCCATGTAAAGTGGAAAACCATCTTTTTTCGAAGCAGTCAGCGAGTACGCGTATGCCAGATTTCTTTTTTTCCCCTTTGAGCCAAGGGTTACGTCGTTGATGGACGTCTTTGTGAAATTTTAGTAGCTGTGGGGGCATATCGTGTGCCAACCAGGCACTTTGGCTACACTGGCGCCTAGAAGGTAATTAATTAATGGTCCGACGTAGCCTTGGAACTCATGTTAAAGCAGACGTCAGATTTTATCCAGACGATGTTCGCGCTACGAGGTGATTATGTGCACATCAGCGGTAGCAGCCTTTGACGTGTTCATCCGTGTCAAAGGCAACGCTTGACCTATATACCCTGAGCCATAACAGTACATATGTAAGTATTTATTACATTGTTATGAAAGCGGATAGCCAACAAACAGACCAGAATTGGCATAGTCCCAACATGTCTCCAGTATATAGTGTCTGTTTTGCAAAGCGTTTCAAGCATTTTTATGGCTCTGCAGTAGAATCTAAAGCTGTCGCAATAATGCCTGGGTTTCGATAGAGACTGAAACTGCGATGTTTCTTTTCCCCGAACATCGGGGATTATTTGCTGAAGGACCACACTGCAACGCCGGCTCCCAATTTTCTCTGACACGGGCTCATTAGCGCTATCACGCTAAAATTTCTGGAGTTTTCACTACCCGTTGCTAGGTTGATATAGAATGTCACCCACGTCTGGCACATAACCGTGCACACGGGGCCACAGTTTGCGGGTATGGGCCACACGCGATTGAGGGGAACCATTTCTTGACGTACGCGAGAGGCACGTCCCATTGTTCATGTGATGTCCTGTTTTATTGGGTTCGTCATGCAGTAATGCCCCCTCCTGGGGTAAATTTCGTGTATAGCAAGGTAAGGTGAGGACCGCGAGAGTGCCACGATTTAAGAACGATAGATAGATAGATAGATAGATAGATAGATAGATAGATAGATAGATAGATAGATAGATAGATAGATAGATAGATAGATAGATAGATAGATAGATAGATAGATAGATAGATAGATAACAATTAAATTACCTTCCGTTCGCAAAGAAATGCTTCGCATTTAGTACTTTGCGATTCAAATGTTGAAGCTAAGACCTGTGAATGGCTGAAATGCGTTCCATCGCGTATAAAATTCATCACATCAGATTTCGCAATTTTTAGTCTTGTATACAGCAAGAAAGACCTGCGATATCGTGGAGAACAAAGTTCATCTAATAATGTCTAGCATATAGACGCCGCGCTTAGCTAATACATAAAACGCATTTCACGGCTCTTAAACACGAGGGGTTACCCAAAAGTAACCGGAATGCGTAGGGCGGAGCTGCCATGGTACACAATTATCCTGCTAGGCCAGCATCGTGGCACAGCTTTTGAATTTATTGCATCTGGTTTATTCTCCCAGGAAGCTTTTCCCTGGGTACAACGATTATTTTCCGTGAAATGAATTTCGCGAACTCGGCGACTTTTTTTTAGGGACGAAGCTCCTTAGGATGTGGGTCTGTCCCTCCTTTGTAGTATGTAGTCGTAGGTAGCCACTACTGGAATGTACCCACTACACGTGATAACGATGACGATGATGCTGATGACGGAAGCAAAATCAGGGGAACCCCCTCCTTGTGGTCCGTAGAGCTCTTGAACAAAATCATCATCTACCCCATATGTAAATAATAAAACATTGTGTATATACTTTATCAATATATAAATAATGAAACATTGTGTATATACTGTATGTATAATGACACCACGCCCCCGCGTTTGTGTGTCAGGTCTTTGTATGATGATCGAGTGGGCAAAATTTACGGGGATTGACGGTTTACCAGATCACCTCCGGAGCTTCGCCCACTCATCATCATTCACTTCGTGGATATGGCGTGATTTTTTTTAAATGCGAAGCATTTCTTAGCGAACTTCGGCGACTTTGAGCGTATCTATCTATCTATCTATCTATCTATCTATCTATCTATCTATCTATCTATCTATCTATCTATCTATCTATCTATCTATCTATCTATCTATCTATCTATCTATCTAGCCACCTACGACTTTGTGCTCTCCCGGCCGTATCGTTAATGGGATTTATACCAAATTTGGTATGGCTTAACATGACTCTATGACGAACGTAAATGCCTGGTCATATCATGAAAATCATGAGTGACTTGTCATGAAAAGTGTGATTTACATGCCACGCTCATGGTGCGCTCGCGGCCGTTTCGTTAGCTTGATATACACCAAACTTGGTATTGAGTGACGTGACTGTATGACGAACATAAATGACAAGTGGTAATATGAAAATCATGACTTGTCATGTGCGACATGACTTGCATGCCACGCTCATGGCGCGCTCGCGGCCGTTTCGTTAGCTTGAGATACACCAAATTTGGTATTGAGTGACATGACTGTATGACAAACATAAATGACAAGTTGTAATATGCAAATAATGATTTGTCATGTGCGACATGACTTGCATGCCACGCTCATGGCGCGCTCGCGGCCGTTTCGTTAGCTTGATATGCACCAAACTTGCTATTGAGTGACGTACGTGACTGTATGACGAACATAAATGACAAGTGGTAATATGAAAATCATGACTTGTCATGTGCGACATGACTTGCATGCCACGCTCATGGCGCGCTCGCGGCCGTTTCGTTAGCTTGAGATACACCAAATTTGGTATTGAGTGACATGACTGTATGACGAACATAAGTGACAAGTTGTAATATGGAAATCATGATATGTCATGAGCGATGACTTGCATTCTACGCTCATGGCGCGCTCGCGGCCGTTTCTTTAGCTTGATATACACCAAATTTGGTATTGAGTGACATCACTGTATGACGAACATAAATGACAAGTGTTAATATAGAAATCATGACATGTAATGAGCGGCATGAATTGCATTCCACGCTCATGGCGCGCTCGCGGCCGTTCCGTTAGCTTCATATACACCTAATTTGGGATTGAGTGAAGTGACTGTATGACGAACATGAATGACAAGTGGTAATATGAAAATCATGACTTGTCATGTGCGACATGACTTGCATGCCACGCTCATGGCGCGCTCGCGGCCGTTTCGTTAGCTTGATATACACCAAACTTGGTATTGAGTGATGTGACTCTATGACGAACATAAATGACAAGTGGTAATATGGAAATCATGACATGTCATGAGCGACATGACTTGCATTCCACGCACATGGCGCGCTCGCGGCCGTTTCGTTACCTTGATATACACCAAAATTGGTATTGAGTGACATGACTGTATATCTAACATAAGTGGCAGGTGGTAACATGAAAATCTTGGCATGCGTGTCATCTACAACCCCATTTTCATGCCACGCTCATGGTACGCTTGCGTCCAGTCCGCTAGCTTGATATACACCAAAATTGGTATTGCGCGACGTGACTGTATGACGAACATAAATGACAGGTCCTAACATGTCAAACATGACATGCAAATTATGTAGAGCAGGATTTGCTCCTTCCTGGCTGCTTCGCATTACATCGATTCCCACAGTCCGTGGGATCTGCTGGCTTTTTTCTTTCCTCTTTGTCGTTTTAGGTGAACTGTGTGCGGATATAAAATTTTGTTTCGGAGTGTTAAGAGTTGCACTAGGTCTAGTCACGAAGAACAACCACGGCGCGAAAGTCTAGAACGCTTCGAAGCTGTTCATTCAATGCGCGGCCGGCATTCAACCTCGACCATCTTTGTCGAAATTCGATGCAAAATTTCCCCAGCGACCGCGCTAATTCCCATACCTCATGTTACAATTCACTGAACCAAGGTCCAAGCCATACCAGATAACTTCTGCAACAATTCAATGGTTGATGGTCGGTTTTCAAGCTCAAGTGCGCAAATTTTTTAAGTGCCGAGCACTTTAGGGGGGCCGACTGTCGTATGCTGTCGCATGCTCTCGTCGTCTCTTGGCGTGACGATCCATGTGGAGCACATTGAGCGCGCGCTCGCCCCAAGGTGAAGTCTTCGTCTTGCCCATCGAGCGCCTTGGTGGTGATAAGTGAGCGCGCGCCCACGTCCAAGTCTTCTTCCTCTTGTTCTTCGAGCGCCTTGATGATGATCACTTATCATCGTCAGCAAAAAAAGAAATTAATGCGCTTGGCGTAACGCAGGCAAAACCACGTATAAAAATAGAAAAAAAAGGGAAGGAAGCACGAAACAGAAAGAGAAAAATAGGTAGAAAAATAGAAAGAGCAAGAAAGAGAAAAAAATACATAAAAAAAGACAGAAAAAAAGCAGAAAAGTATGAAAAGAAAACGAGGAAGAAAGAATTAGAAAACAGAAGAGAAACAAAGAAGGCAGCCCAGCTCCGCACTTCCTTCGGGCTTGGCACCCCTAATGCGAAGGTGCATTAATTTTTAGGGGCGAAGCACCTTTAGGGCCGAGGCTTGGTCCGTCCACGGTGTCCGTGGGCTGTCACGTGGGGAGATGCGTGGATGTGCGACACAAAAAAAGGTTTAACAATAGACTAATATCAATCATAATTGTGACAGAACAATATGAAACACCTACAAGCACAAACACTTTCTACTAGTCGGTAACTTCAACGTAGACATTATGGACCTGAGGACATAGCTTTGTCGTCGAATCTTTATGTCACTTTATGTCGCTCAATGTAATTATATGGGACAACGCTAGGGTAACGTACAGCCGCTCCCAGAAGTTTACGGAACGCGGGCTCCACTGAAAATGCGAATTTCTGCTCTGTCAGTGCACGGCGCATCTAACCTAGCAGGTAGCTGCGTAGGTCGCAAGGACTACTACGAGCTGGAGCATCTGTTTGCGGGCAATGTTCAAAGACAAAGCGGGAATATATCATTTACAGAAATTTTGTGTCCCGAAAACTTTTGAGGGCGGGGGATACGGTATAGTCGAAACATATGTGAGACTATACCCCACTTGCTTCGCCATCTTCTCATGATTCACTTCGTGGAGATGCGTGGATTTTTTTTCATATATTTTCCTATGTTTTTTAAGTTGGTGGGCGTTCAGAACGGAGGTTTGTGATGAATAGACATCTCCGGCTTTTTTTTAAAATAGAGAAAATCACTTCTACCTTTAACTTTTTCCCAATCGTGGAGTCCTTTCTAAACAAGGTTTAATATGGCTATAGTTGCCGAGTTAACTTTGCCGGACCACGTTGCGCGTCGTTGCGCACCGTTCAATCGTTCAAGGCTTCGTTGCATTAGTCAGTCCTATCAAGTAGCACCGCAGCATTACTGGCTGACGACATTGGCAGCGTGGATTGGAACCCATCTCGTTGTTGAACAGCTACAAGAAAGTAGCGGCGTGAACTATTCCTGCGCCACATGACGTTATGGCCATATATTGGCCTAATCGACTCATGTTGGCACACCACTCATTGGGACATATGGCCTCAGTGAGTGCATAAAAGTGCTTATGCCACGCTGCCCGTGGGTACCAACGTGAGCGGCTGCTTGCGAATGTTTGTGGAAGTCAATCCTTATGAGAGTTATAGGTGAGTGCGAGTAATCCGTGAAAACGGTTAGTAGCAGCTTGGTGACTGCTGCAAACAGAAACAACTATGCAACCGCATGGATGCCAATGAACATGTTCAATACACTCAGGGACTTAACTGCGGCTGGTGGGAGTACACAAGTATTAGTCAGTATATAACCTCGGAAACTACCACCGAGGGCTCATCAGTAGTTACCTGTTCCTTTGACCTAGGAAAAATAGCAGGTGAGGAATTATGGGTGGTGTCATGTGAGAAATATGCACACCTGTAGTGACTGTAGTGACTTATATTGAACGTAAAAAATATCGGTTCTCCAGAGTTCCCTTTTGCTTGTATCATTTTGTGCACCCATTATTTCCAACTCATCGGCTGACATAGAAGCTTGAAATTTTATTCCTCACATAAATTTCACAAGGGAAACGGCGGAGGATTGGAAATGCACGTGACTATTCCACCGTTCATTTTTAACACGGAAGTGTTTTATGCCGGGGCCCACGGAGACTTCAGTGACGTATTTCTGTCACGGAAATGACGTTGAAAAAATGTACGCGATCAGATGTCAAAAAAAAAAGTTCCGTCAACGGGCATCGAACGTATGACCTCTCGGTCCGCAACAACAGAAGCGGAACGCGCTATCCATTGCGTCACGACCACAGTCTCTGACTGCGTTACGAACGCGCCTTCTATATCTACCACTTTCATCACAGTGCTCCTCGTCAGCGGCGTGGTGTCACCCTCTTGGGTCCTTAAAGTAAAGTAATTCATCATTACTGTGGCTTCCGCGATTAACACCTGAGGCTGCTAGGCGTCCGTTTCAGTCGG